>OZ020236.1:3952653-5157459 GCA_963971235.1 Cryptus armator
TGGTGAGCGACCTGATCGTTAAATTTCCGGTAATGAAATATCTTCGGAATTATTCTTCGATGTTTTTTGTTTGTTTTTTTTTTTTTTTTTTAGCATAACGTTCAGCAGAGATTCCGAGTTTTTATGCGCCTCCAGCGACAAGGGGACCGTACATATATTCGCTTTGAAAGATACGCATCTCAATCGTAGATCCACGTACGTTTAATCATTAATTCCGCTTATAAAGATTTTTTTTTTTTTTAATTGACTTTATGGAGTTTTTTCTTACCCCGGAGATTCACCAAAATACCGTGAATCGTATGGTATTAATAAAAAAAACTTATTCGCGTTTATTTTAGATTTTCAAAAATGGGATTCCTCGGCAATTACGTCGAAAGTCAATGGGCCCTCGCAACATTCACCGTTCCCCCGGAGTGCGCTTGTGTCTGTGCCTTTGGCTCCAGAAGCTCCGTCATAGGTACGTGAAATTTTTTTTTCTTCACACTGAAAGATACCTTCCTAAGAACGCCAAAGTGCGTAAATGTTCTTCTAAAACAGATATCGATGCCGTTATAAAATTGAGAAAAAACAATTGTGCATTTTTCTAGACAAAATTGTTTTGTTAAATTCGAGATTATTGTTTACACTGTATCTATGGGGAATTTTTACGTAAAATGTTTGAAATACTAATTAACAATTTTTTGTGTTACAGCCGTTTGCATGGACGGTACGTTTCACAAATACGTATTCACAGCCGATGGAAATTGCAACAGAGAAGCTTTCGATGTTTTTCTCGACGTCTGTGATGACGACGATTTTTGAGGTGTATACCGCGTTTTTTTTTTTGTTTTGACTTTTTTAATGTATATAAGATGTACAGTTTATGTAACGAGTAGGAAGCATTTATTTGATACGCAACAACCTATTGAGCTATATGTATATTTCGAACGTAATTATATTTTTATCTACTTAAAAAAAAAGGCGTCTGAATCGCGCAATTCACAAGAAAAAAAAAAGTGAACACAAATCGACGCGGATGACAAGAAAATATCTTCGTTTAGTCGACATGGCCTATTTTTTCTAGAGCCGTTTGTCCTCCCTGATTTGGGGTCGTGTTGTCTCGCGAATTTTCTCTGAAAGAAATATTTTTAATTACGAATTGTTGATGAAATAAAGAGTTTGAAAATGTCTTTTTATAATCGTACTGTAGTCGTCCACATTTATCATTGGCCGGATTACGATTGGGTACATTACGAGTCCTATGATTCCCATGAAACCTCCGATAAACAGGCCGAGCCTTACAGTCCGCGATGTTGCCATCGATATCCGATTCTATTTTCATTAAAAGCGAAATACACAGAAACCGTTGAGGTTAAATACGATAAAACGTCCAATAAAAATAAAACTTTTTCTTGATTATGAAATTGCACATCACGGTGTTCTTGACGAAAGATTAGTCGTATCGTGTCTATGAATACCTCGGTCGTTGAATGTTTATTTCAATTGCTCCAATGCGAACGTTACAACGATGTACCGGGACGACGACGTTTTCGGAGCAAAATCCCAAGATCCCATATGATCCAAGTGCCGAAAGTACGATAACCTCAAAAAACAACACACCCTCGCCAGTCGCCGAAAAACAAACGACACGTCGTCAATAAACTCTTACCGCACGGAAAATTTGTTAATTCTCGTCGCGTGAATTTAGTTTAACTGTGTGTAGTGTAAAACAAAAGATGAATTGATGCCAAATAGCCAATTGAGTCTAATGATTCGCGAGAGACACTTCGAAATAGCGAATTAATGAGATTTCAGTGGCACTTCGGTTTTGGTGGTGGTTAAAAAAATCGTATAAACAACAATGACGTCGCGACGATTGTTTTACTGTGCTCTGGCAGGTGCGATAAGGCCGTTGTTAATGAATTCGGAATTTCAAAAGATCATTAGCGATCGCGTCGAAGTATCGACGGCATTGAATTCATGGAAGAGAGGTAAAAAAATTTAGTATCGACGTTTGCGTCGCTCTGTCTTTGCTAAGAAAGAAAAAATTATTTTAAATTCCGTTTTTTTCAGTAACGGAAGGTGTATACCTCAGAAACTTTGGCATCGATCCCTACAGCGGTGATTTGTTTCACGAGACGCCGATAGGTCTTTTAATCTTTAGCTATATGCTTAAATATTTGTCGCTATGGGCGCTGCGCATACTTTTTATTGTCACGGACCTCGCGACTGCCTGGTTTCTCGCTGCTACTGCAGAGCGTTATATCGCGGAACAGGTAAATTTATATTATCCAATCATTAATGATAAGTAACTTAATCAATTATTACATTGTAAATAAAAAAAAAAAAATTCAGACCAATGAATCGATTATTAAATGAATTATTCAATGATGAAATGAAAAAATTAATTATGATAAATTCTGCTGAATTCTTCTCATTTTTTTAAAGAGTTTCGTAATTTTTTTTCATTTATATATTACTCTCTTCCACTTGCTTCGATTTTTATACGTTAATTGAATTTAGCTAATGAATCTGTTAATCTAATTAATTAAATGAACGATCAATAAATGTTGCAGACTGCCAGAGAGGAGGAAGAAAAAAAGGAGCGTAAACCCGATGAGCCGGAAGATTCGTCTTTCACGCCGATTTCGGCGACTGCCGCAGCATCCGTAGTTTACGTACCGGCAGCCTATCTCTTCAATCCTTACATAGTCCTCAACTGTGTCGGATTGACAACAACAGTTTTCACGAATTTTCTGTACGCCGCGACTCTCTACTCGATGACGAGACGCTCCATGTTCTTCAGTTGTTTGCTCATCGCGTTATTGACTCTGCAAGGACTTTATCCCATTTCGTTGATGGTACCTGCGACCATTTACGTGGCGCGCGAAAAAATTGGCAGATCGAGATTAGCCGTTGTCGCTAAGATGACAACGATGTTTTTCGCTATTTTGGCGTCTCTCTTCTACGCATCTTATCGAATAATGAACAGTTGGAGTTTTTTGGGAAACACAGTTGGATTTATATTAACCGTTCCTGATCTACGACCCAATATTGGACTTTATTGGTACTTCTTTACCGAAATGTTCGAACACTTCCGATGGCTGTTCATTGCTTCTTTTCAAATAAACGTCGGGCTTCTGTACATTGTACCGTTGGCCCTTAGACTTCGACGAGATCCGATGCTTCTCGCGTTCTCGTATCTGGCGATCGGGGCGATCTTCAAATCTTATCCGTGTCTCGGCGATGTTGGATTCTACATGGCACTCTTACCACTGTGGAAACACTTATTCCAACGTCAGTAAACCTCTGTTTTTATTTAAAGTAAAAAAATATTGCTGAAAATTTAATTTACTGATACCGGAAGTTTTTATGCATAAATCAGTACATTCAATTTAATGGATAATTATCATGAAAAATTAATGCAACGCATACGAAAAACCTTTTCGCTTTTTTGATTTATGATTTGCGTACTTATTCTGTTATAAAAAAAAAACCCACATTTCGTGATAATATTTCTATGCAAAATAATAATTAATAAAAATATTATTATTATTATTATTAATAATACTTTTTGTTTTTTTAGATATGCAACAAGGATTCATCGTCGGTTGTTTCATGCTGTTCTGCACGGTTTTCGCTCCGACCGTATGGCATCAATGGATCTACGCGCGATCGGCCAATGCGAATTTCTACTTCGGCGTTACTCTCGCATTCGCGATAGCGCAGATATTTTTGCTTACGGATATTCTTTTCGCGAGTGTTAAGCGTGAATTAGCGCTTCGTCACGGTCTCACGAGGGAAGTTAACGGAAATAAGGCGAAGTTGATACTCGAGTGAATAACTCATTGTCGTTTGTTCAATGAAGAAAAATCAAAGCTCTCGATGCTTTCGGGTTCCGCGAAAATGAGTAAAAATTCATGTGAAAACGGTGCGGACAGATATCGCATAAATTTGTACTAATTTTACGCAATTTCTTCTCCGAAATCGAGAAATTTCCAAAAGGCTATACGTATATAGTTCGTAAGCAGTATTAATAAATACCTTCTTATATAAACTTCCGAGTGCGATATACAGTTTTTTTTCTACTTAAATAATAACGCCACTCTTTTAACGATCGAATCGGACACTGACTCTATCGATTTTGTATATTATTATTAAAGTTGGATGAAGGCGGTCGCGCGAACGGATACGAGTTAATTTTCGAACGCTGTACTTGAGATATATTTTATGTTTCGTCGGCGCGTCGAATCGTATAAATATTTTGAGCCGCTAAGCTTTTTCTGGAAGGCGACCGACTACCCTCTTTCGCCGCGCCTCTGGGCATCCGGTGACCACATGGATCACGGCACAGCGCTCACCTTAGTCAGTACACCGCGAACGTCGCGAACTCGATAAATCGGACGCTCGTATCTTCTACGATTTTTTCGTTATTTTAATAGTCGTTTCGCTCTCAGCGGGTCGTTAATCGTGTTACTAAAGAGGGGCTGTTGAAAAAAAAAAATTCAGTATATTCAAAACGGTTTATCACAGTATATTCGTCTAATTTTTCTTACAAAAAATCGCAATACTTTAAATATATAAAAAAAAAAAAAAAAGGAATCATTGCTCTTTTATCGCATTTTTCAAAGAAGAAAAAGGTATTCGACGAAAAGAAATTTTCAGATTTTTGTTTAACTATTTCGCACTTCCGGTAATCCATTAAATTTGATTCCCTACTGATTAGAAACGATCTGCCGAGCAAACGAATTCACTTTCGTAATTTAAAGACTCCGTTTCATTGAACTTGAATCACCGCTAAAATCGAACACGCAAATCCGCGAAGTTTATTCTCGCGCGCTGGTCAATCCCAACTCAGCAACGAAGCGTGTATCGTCGAGTCGAAACAGATGTCGAATTGCGAAACACCGGAAAAGCGTCCGGTCGTTGGTATTCGAACGTCCAGTAGTATATCGCGAAAAATGCGACGAAGCATCACGCGAGTTAAGAGAAGTATACAAGGAATGACGACAGGTGTGTTTAATTTTTTCACTATTTAGTTATCAATTTGTATCGATTAATTAAAAAAGTTCATTCGATATTTCATTAATAATACCAGAGGATTATCAAGCGGACGATGAACTACCGCTGCGGATCACACCGGAGCGATTGAGTTTATTGAGCGACAAAACGGGATTTTCAAAGGAAGAAATACGCCGAATGTATCGCGACTTCAAACAACACTGTCCCGGCGGAGCGGCAACGACTAACGATCTTAAACCCGCGTACGCGAAGCTATTTCCTCTCGGAGATTCGACGAAATACGCGCAAATAGTATTCAACAAATTCGACAGTGACAAAGACGGTATTGTTAGCTTCGGCGATCTTATCGCAGGATTAACGTGTATCGTTAAAGGCGACACGGATCAAAAGTTATCGTGGATTTTTGGGTGAATTTTTCTAAAAAAAATGTGCGGATTTTTTTTTTTTTTTTTTTTCATAGAAACAATTTATATTATTATTTATTCAACAGGTTGTACGACACGAACGGAGACGGTCTGATAACGCGAAGCGAAATGTTCGCGATAGTATCGTCGATTTATGAAATGATTCGGAGCGATCGATCTATAAAGAGCGCGGCGAACAATCACGTCGAGAGACTCTTTGAGAAAATGGATTTAAACAGAGACGGTGTAATCTCTAAAGAAGAGTTTTTTACGAGTTGCAAAAATGTTCGTTGCTTTAGAATTTTTTGTATTTTTTTTTTTTTTTTGTATTCGGCAGTCAATGCCTTCATACGTTTTTCTTCTGTACAGGACACGGCTGTTCGCGAACAACTCAACATATTCGATCATTGCTTCTGGCGCTGAGCGCTGATTGATACCTAATCCTCTTATCCCATTTTTCCACCCTAATAAAATTATCTTTAACGTATCGTTTACGTTGTTCTCTCACCACAGTCTTTTCTGTAGTATATAAAAAACGCAAGCGAGGAAAAACGCGAATGCCAGAACCAGAAGAGCTTTATCGGTAACCTCGCGTCGGCCGTATTTTCCCAAAAGTTTACCGGACTGTACTATAGCTTGTTGCTGATGTTCGAGTTCGTCTTTGGTGCTGTATACCTTATCCGAGGATGTAACTGAAATAAATAAATGTATTGTTACTAAAATCGCTTTAAAATTAATAATTAATTTATATATGAAAGAAAAATTGTGTTTTTTACTGACTCAGCGTATCCAGAGTATCGGCGCTTCTCTGAGTAGTTTCAGCCAAATGCCTCGATATGCTTAAAAGTCGATCTGTGGCTTTGGTAGAAGTTTCCGAAAGATGTTTTTTGTCTCTTCTCTTTCGCACGGCGTTTTGATGGTCCTCCGGTAGGGAAGTTAGTTCTTCTCTCGCCAATTTGTCTATAACGCAGGCGCTGACTACGTTAGCCTTGCGAAACGCGGCAACTGCGACGGTCAATTGACCTCTGTGATTCTCGACTTTCGTTATCAACTCGGATTTCTTCCTTTCGTCTATCTCTGTTTCCGCGAGATCTACGAGACGATTTATACTCTCTCTCAGCGCTACGATTCTCGCTCTGCCGTCGGTATTTAAATCCTGCAGTACCTCGAGGGGACCAATGCATTTTTGGATATCCTGAATGGCAAAAAAAAATTTTCAATACGAAATTTTGTTTTTAGTCAAAATAATTTGTTAGAAAGTTGATAAAAAAAAAATCGTAAATGTAATTAATAAAAAAAAAATGACGCAACCGAAAATAGGTTAGAAAAATCGATTAATTGTTAATGAAAAATGATAAATTATAATAGAAAACAATGCTAATGTGATGAATAAAAAAATGAATGGCTTTGAGGTTATACACGAGATTCTTATGCGTCGGACGTACCTGTACAATAGCCGTGACACGAAGATGATTTTTTACTATCTCCTGACATATCACCGACAACGTCGAATCTTCTTCAACCATTTTTATCGTGTTTTTATCAAATGTTTTCAAGTACTAATTTGCATTTTTGAAACACAGACAACGTGTCATTCGATTGTTGTCATCGTAACGAACGGTTTTTCGTTGTTGAAAAAATCGACACTAATTTGACATGCAAACAATGCGGCAATTGAGAGCAGGTGTGTGTCCAATAATAATTGATTACGATCGGAATCGTTGATAAGACAATGTTTTGGTATTTGACAGTCGGCGCCGGATGTGACGGGAGCAAAACAGCTGTTTATTCTCTTATTCTATTCTTCTTTAGAACATTTAGAAGAATGAAACGTTCTAAAGTTTTCGCAATAGAGGCGCAATGGTGTCGGAGAGGAGTACGAGAGAGAGAGAGACGGTCCGAGAATATAGAGAGACAGAGCGATTAATATTTATCAAGCGCGAATTTTAAAGAGGAAATTTCTCTCATTGATATATACGAAAAAAAAAAGTAATCTTTTTCGGAAAAACTTATCCTATAAAATCACACAAATTATATGTTGATGATCAGTTTATGGTGTGTTTGATAGTCATATATTAACAATTATCTCATAAAATAATTATTTGAAATCGAAACTATGTTTTTCATAATTTATTTATTTAATTTTTTTTACAATTTACGTATATTACAATGAGCTATGATACAACGGAGGTGGTTGAGTTACTTATGCAGAACAATTAGTCATGTTGGTAAAAGATTCGCAATTGAGATTATCCTTCACGACAAATGAGTCTCGTATTTTTGTTACTTCCGGTTACGCTTTTGTTGTCGGTGTTGTTGTTGTTTTTTTTTTTTTTTTTTTTTAATTTACAAGAATTGCGGCTCCGCTCGTCGCGAAAGTTCTCGTAAGTGGAAACGTCCAGTATCGCGATATTTATAACTTGAGGCTAAATTCTCCTACGATTGGGTTCTTCCTCCGTTTGTTTTTTCTTCAGGTATAACGATCGTGGTATTGGATTTGAAACATTGATTTAACGGAGGCTGTTGATAACTGCCTGAGTGAAGTCGGTCGTCGAACTCTGACCTCCCAAATCTTTGGTAAGAACTTTACCGTCGTTGAGAACGCGATTCAGAGCGTCTCTTATCTGCTCGGCGTAGCGACGCATATTTAAATGATTCAGAAGTTTAACACCGCAGAGCAACATTGCCGTGGGATTCGCAACGTTCTTGCCAACGGCCTCGGAGTACGTGTGTCTCGCACCCTACATTGGGATAATAAAAAATGATGAAATTATCAATGCGATAGAATTTCGAGTAGTCGGAGATAATAGTTGTTTTCGCAATTCACTCACCGGTTCGAAGACAACACATTCAGCGCTGTAACTCGCACCGGCAACGACACCGGCTCCGCCGACCAAACCGGATGCAAGATTGTCGACAATGTTACCGTACAAATTCGGCATTACCATAACATCGAACTGATGAGGATTCGATACCATTTGCATTGTACAATTATCCACGATCATCGGCTCGAACTGTATTCTGCACTTGGAAAAAAGTAAAAGATATACAGATCGTGAAACATCGAAATATACGGGTAGAAAGAACAATCGATCGATCGATTCAACAATATTGTTGTAATATCAACGGAGGTTTTTTACTTCGGATAAAGTTTAGCGATTTCCAGACACGACTGAAGGAACAGACCATCGCCCAGCTTCATGATGTTAGCCTTGTGAACGCAAGTGACCTTCTTACGATTATTTTTAACGGCGTAGTCGAAAGCGAACTTCGCGATTCTCTGCGACTTGACTCTTGTCACGATCTTCAAACACTCCACGACTCCCTGAACGCATTCGTGTTCCAATGCCGAATATTCACCCTCCGTTTGTTCTCTTATGATAACGCAATCGACGTTCTGATGACGCGACATAATCCCCGGCAACGATTTAACGTGAACGACGTTCGAATAGAGATCCAAATCTTTTCTCAGCTTCATGTTCAGCGTCTGAAGCTCTCCGGTGTGAGAATGATCCGGAGTTGCAAGAATACCCTAAAAAATAATTTAAAAGAATCAAACATACAATCAATGAAACATTTATCGCAAAAATTACATTTTTTTTTTAATAAATAATAAATAAATCGTAAAAAACAATCTTAATTAAATTTTTTTTTTAATTATTGAAAATTAATGTCCACAATTATATTTTTTATTAAATAAAAAATAAATTCATCAAAAAATCTGTTTTTTTTTTTTTTTTCATTAAAAATTAATTAAAAATTTTTTTTTTTCTATGCTCACCTTTAAACAAACGCGATTTCTGGCGATGCTGTTTGATACTTGTTCCAGAGGAGCACTCAGCGTAGGATTTACTTCAGAGAGAAAGTACGGCTCAAATTCTACCGGTACATTGGCAGCTTTGAACACATGTTGAACCGATACGACGAGCTCTGGTCCAACTCCATCGCCAGGAATCAGGGTGCATTTTGTTTTTCCCTCTTGTTCAATAAACTGCCGGAAAACGTTAAGATTTTGATATAAACGATAGCGAGAAGTAGGAATGGATTTTGGGTGGTTTTCGATGGGAAGTAACTTACAGCTTCCTGATGACGGACGGTGCTGGCGTGAAGACCTCTCACTGTTCCCTTCTGCGCCGCCTGCAAAGCATTATATATATATGTAAAACATTGTGCTTTCTTTTTTTCTATTTATATAAATTATCTGCTAAAGCAACTAGTATGGTTTCAGAGCAAAGTGAGAAAGAACTGCTCGCAAAACACGAATATCGGCGATTTTTTTTTCGGCAAAACAATCGATAGTTCACATCTCGAAAGATCGCGATTTTCGTCGATTTTTTTCATTATTGTTATCATTTTTTTCAAATAAATACTTTTTTTATCAAATTTTTATTCGTGTCGTACGTTCGAACAGCGCGTTCCAACTTTGCGCACACACATTCGCCGAAGTTACGTGCAGAAAAATTCGGCTGCTCCGCGAGAGACACGAAGCAATCGGGACACCGAAATCATCGTTGATTGTTTACCGAATCGAACGAACATTGTCGATCTTTTGATCACGAATAAATTGCAATAAACAAATTGCCGTATTGAATTTCGTTACCTGGGAGATAGTTTTGCATACGTTCCTAACGAGCAGAGCCATTTTTCACGATCGACCCGAACACTTTGGGCAAACAGCGGAGCAGCACAGACCTCGCTCGAGGTATCGGACGAATCGCGAACCCCACGATTGGGAGATGCTGAGAACAAATTCATCGCTGCTCGCGAACCTTCGGCTATTGTCGGCTGTATTCGTAATAATCCGTCGTAACATAGTTATTACACATTTGTAAATATATACAGGCAATAGATCGGGCGGGTGTGATGTCATTGTAAATCGTAATATCGTGCCAAAACTTTGAGGTAAAGAATTTTTGCAGCTGCACCTTTAAGATCTATTTTGCACGCACTTCTTTTAAATTGACATTTTATTCGTAACTTGTTATCTATTAGTTACGAAGCCAACAAATTGTGAGTGATTACGACAAATTCTACGAAGTTAACAGTTTAATAGAATTCGTAGTGAAGGAAAAAACATTGTTTCTAATAGTCCGTAATTATCGATTAATATTGAAAAGTTTTAACAAGCAATTTCGGTGAAAATGTTAAATTAAATTGATCCCGCGCAAATCGACGCAAGTTTTCGCATGCACGCTTACTCGAGGACAAAAAAGATAACAAAAGAAGATGAGACGAGAGAGAGAGTCTAGAGAATTTTAAGTGTTCGGGATGCTTGGCTTGGAACCATATATAAATATAGATATACAATAATATACAAAGCGACAAGCAAAACGAGGAAGCTGGAAGAGAGAGAACATCCCAGAAGAGATAGGAGCACACAAAGTCCTTCCTTGTTCCGTAAAAGTCTATTTTTGTTAATACACATATTTTTAACACAGAGAAGTGAGGATCCCTGTGTGAGTATCGATCGCGAGATCGCTGGATTCGTCGACGTTTACATACGACACTTGTTTTTTCGAGACTGCAGTTTTTTCAACGGCGATCAAAATGCCCGACATAAAAGAAATACGTGAGTATTATGTTTCTTATATCAATTGCACGGATCTCGACGAGTACGAAATGCTTTCACTCTCCTTATCAAGGAAGTCGGAAATCGTTTTTTTTTGTTCACGATCGCACGATTCCGGATCATTCGAGATCGTAACATTTTTTTTTTTTTTTTCACGCAAATTCGCGACGCGAAATATTAACCAAGCGTTTGTAACCGATTAACGCGGATCGTGTTCTCGTCCGATTTTCTGTTTCAGCCGATGAAATGACGAAGCAGAGGTTCAGAAAAAAAATGTGGGATCACATAACGAAAAATGAATTGGCATCCTTTCCTCTGAGCGTACAGAGCATTATTCCAAATTTCAAGGGCGCAGCCGACGCAGCAAAACGACTCACCGAATTGGACGAATTCAAACAGGCGAAAATTATTAAAATCAATCCTGACAAACCTCAGGAACCGGTGCGTCTATTGGCTCTCGAAGCCGATAAGGAAATTCTAGTGCCAATTCCAAGACTGAAGTCCGGACTGTTTCTACACGTTCTGCCGAGCGCTGGCGCCGGTAAAGACAAGTTGAAAAGTATTGTTACAAGACGGGGACTACAGGAATTTGGAAAACCGCTGGGATTAGATTCGAATATTAAGGTACTGCAGATATTTCTATTATTTTTTCAATGTATCTGTTATTATCCATTAAAAATCTTTTAGAACATTTTAAGATTTTGGGGCGTAGCGTTCCATAAAAAAAAAAATTGGATTTTTGTAACATCCCATAAAAAATAATGTCGAATTTTTATAGCGTTCCATGAAAAAAAATTATTATCAAATATTTGCAATTACAATTCGAAAATTTACCAAAAAAAAAAAACTCTATTTTTCAAGGTGGATCTAGTGGTGTTAGGAGCCGTATGCGTGAATCGCGCGGGTTACAGAATCGGTAAAGGCGAAGGTTTCGCCGATCTGGAGTACGCAGTAATGATGAAAATGGGAGCAATCGACGAGAATACGATCGTAATAACGACGGTACACGATTGTCAGATTGTCGACGATCTTCCCGAGAATTTGTTCAAAAAGTTCGACGTACCGGTGGACATCATAGTGACGCCGACGCAAACGATCGTCGTGAAGGATAAATTGAAGAAGCCGCCGGGTATCTTTTGGGATATACTAACGCCGAGACGTGTGAAATCGATGCAGATACTGCAGCAGTTGCTGCAAACGGACGAAAAGGAGGGAAAAATCGTTGTGCTGAAAGAGGAGGATTCGAACGACGAGAAGCGCAGATTCGACCAGAGTTGGGTGAAGCGTGTGAAGAGTAAGCGACGTCCGAGAGTAAAACGCGACAATGCGGACGCCGATTCTCCTGCCGCGGTTGGTGGAGAAACAAAAGAGATCAAGGAGCGCGACGGCCGAAGAGGCCGCGTACCTCGAAAACGTCGCCTGCGCGAGCGCAAAGGCGACGGGGATCGTGAATCCTCCGCGAATGAGAACAACACGGATGAGGTGCGGAAAGATCATCAACAACCGCGTCGAGGCAAATCTTTCAAGTTGCGTTCGAAGGCTCCCATCGATTTCTCGCTGAAACTTTCAAATATAAAATCCGACGTACGCGTGAGAGATTTGAAAAATGCTCTCATCGAACGCGGCGTAAGACCGAGCGACATCACATGGCATGGTCATCTCGGCTACTGTTATCTTCATTTCGGAAAGTTGCGAAACAAAGATACCGAACCCGATCAACCGGTGCAGGTTGATTCGATAGTCGCGAACTTGCAACTGCTTCAACTCGGCGAAACCGCGACGAACGATTCAAAGGAATTCATAACTGTCGAACCTGCCAAACCGATAACTCGAATTGAGATAACCGATGTAACTGCCGTTTAGTCAATTAATAACGCTACGATGCTTAGATAACTCGCCCGTTTCAGTGGCAAACGTTTTAGGTAAAAACACGATAAAACCGTTACTCGACTCGATTAATAAGCTAACGTTTTACGAATTATTCTTGGGAATTCGTGAGAAAAAGAAGAAAAAGATTTACAAAAAAAAAAAAAATGCGCTCGAGACTCGCGCGCGCGTTTCTTCTCGAATAGTGTCTCGAAACGTATGTATATTATAATAATATAAACTAATTGGTGGTGGAAACAAAATTGTTGCAAGAAAAAAAAAAAAAAAAAAAAAAAACGAAACTAGTCTTCGGATAGAAATTTTCGCGTACGACGAACGATCTCGTAACGTTTTGTCGCAAAACATATCTTATTTTTCGATATAAAAATATATTACAGAGAAACGAAAGGAAGAAATACAAATTTTGCTGCTCTGTAACGCGCAAATTTTTCGCTCTTTTATCGGATAATTATCGAGAAACGAAAAAAATTAAGTAAAAAGATAGATCTACATAACTTCGATAATCATTGTTCTGCGGTGCTTGTGATATAAATATATATATTTACTATTAATGGCTAACTAATATAGCCGGGCTATTCTGAATGTCTCGAGATTACATTTATCTCGAGGCATTTGGCTAAAGAATGAAAAAAAAAAACAAAAAAACAAAAAAAAAGTAACGGAAATTTTGGGCATAGAATGCATAAAGGAGATTTCGTTGCCGTTCGGTAATATTCAACCGGTGTTATTGAATAGTGAGAAACTTATCTATATTTTTCTGAAGAGATATTTTCACACGGCTTTTTTCTTCGTAAATAAAAAAAAATAATAATAACGGCGATAGAAATACAAATGACGGTTCTAAAAAAATGAAAAAAACAAAAAAACAACAAATATAATTAAAATAACAAAATGAATTTATATTTTGATGCTTTAGCCGCTTCGAGGCGCGCCTATCGGGCTTCCATGTGTACGCTGTTTGAAAACGAAAAAAAAAAAAAAAAAAAAAAAATGAAAAAAATGAAAAAAAGAAAAAAACAGCCAATGATGAAACGTTAGTGCGAAACTCAAATATTTACGGGCAAAAGCCGTTAGTGACAAGGAGCGGCGATACTTTGTGATATTAACGTATATAATTTGTTAATTTTTATTTCCCTTATTATTATTATATATATTTTTTTTCATTAGTTGTAACCAATTAAGCGCTAACGATTTCTTTTTTTTTTTTTTTTTTTTTTCAGAGATTAACCCGTTAACTATAACATTTTTTTATTTCTCAATTGATCGATATATTTTTTTTTTTTTTACGTTAACGTGACCAATAGGCAAACGTGTTATTTCGTGTTATTACACAAGCGAAGTGATTGAACCAATCGAGATTAATCGGCTTTCGCGACGTATCCCAGGCGCTCTCTTTTAAACGGTGCGAGCTGTTGCTCCACCGTTCGCACAATTAACTTCGCACAATTAATCATCGTGAATTAAGAACGCTTAAAAATAAACACAACAAAAAACTAATTAAACAATAAAAACACCAAAAGAATGATAACTCAAAGAAAATTCGAACAAATTATCACATATTTTTCTATCGTTTTTTTTTTTTTTTTTCATCGTTATTAATTTCAAAAGCTGCATTTATATATTTGGCTCCAGTTTCTCGATTATGTAGAGTTGCAAGTTGTCACTTCCCAGTTAAGGAACTTGTCGACAAAAAAATAAAAGCTATACTTTCGAAAAACCTCGTCGCTGTGTCCGTTTTTTTTTTTTTTTCCATTAAAAACAACGTTATCCCCGCGGTACATCGATCCTCGAAATATCTTCGTAGTTTTACGATTTTAATTGCATCGTCCGGTATCGTATTTTATTATAATTGGCCAGTGGAGTTTATCACACAGCGCTTTATTGACATCGAGAGTTACATCAAAATGTATGAAGTGTTGTTTTTTTTTTTTTTTTTTTTTTTTTTTTTTTTATTATTTTTTCAGCACGATAGAGTGTCGAAACACAAAGACTGGTAAAAGTCTAAGCGAAAGTTTTTCATTATTTTTTTTTTTTTTTTTTTAATCTTTCATAGAGTAGTAACTTAAAATCTATTGCCGCATGAAACGTGACCCGCTTGCTTTGTTTTTGTGATCCCGTATCGATTAAATGCTAATATATAGTATATAGTATATATATAAGGCGTTATTTCATCGTCGTCATCTCAGCTTTAATTTATACACTATAAATGTCTCTCATCCCGTCGCCGATGCCGCTATATTTGGTCCACTTATCGGCCCTCCCATCGAGGCACTGTTACGGATTCGTAGTCTCTTTTCTATCAGGAATCGTTCGAGGCGATGTATATATATATATATATATATGTTTTTTTGGCTTTGCATCGTATATAACGCTATAATATCCACATATAGCGTTGCGGACGAGCATTCCGTAGCGAAGTTACAAAGATATCGTTACACAGCAGTAATAAAGTTACATTGTAGTCGAGGAGACCCACCCGTCGCGTCGACTCCACACGGTCAGCCTGCTTTCTCGTGCCAAACGTTACGGGAATAGATTGGTATCGTAGTATAACAAAATTCGATTGGATTCGTAGCGTGAAAATGTGAAATTGATTAATATAGCGACGAGTTATTTTTTCGTTTAAAGGGCATTTCGAGGCGTTTAAATAAGAAAAAATCTATTAAAGGGTACAACGTTTAGGAAGTGGATGGCTCGGGACTGGCGTCGATGTAATCGATCTCCGAAGAGGATGTCGTTGCGCTTCTTCGCCTATTGGCTCGAGGAGAACCCCCGATTCTTGCCTTTACGCTTGCCGACGAGATACTCAAACGACTTCCCGGTCTCGCGTGCTGTTTTGTTCGTTGATGTTTCACTCTATATGTACGGATTCAAGAAAAGGGAGTTTATTGTTAAACAATTGTTTTGACGATTGCTTTTCTGGTTTATGGTCTTTTAATTCACCTTAATCTCTCCTCGGCACCCATCATGGCAGTGTTCAACTCCTCTTCCCACTGTTTTTCTTTTCTCTCGCGTTCTATACGTTCCATTTCGCGCTCACGATTGTAGACTCGGTATTCCGGAATGTAGGCGAGTCGCGTTGCCTCTGTCGTACCCGCGAAAGTCCCGCCGTTTCCCGTCCCGGAATTCTGCTCGTGTTCGGGATGCTGCAGCAAATCGCTCGCTCTGAGGGATCTGAAATGCGCAAATTATCAATTAGAAGAAAAAAAAAAAAAAAAAACAGAAATGTAGACAATTTACGTAGAAATGTGTGTTGTTACATTCCCAATCAAAAGTGAGATTCAGAGAGAATTCCGAATACTTCGTAATGCAATAAAAATTTGTAAAAAATCTATAATGTCGAAGGAGTTTAGAACGCTAAAATGTTATTAACAAATTAATTTTTAAAAAATTGTAAACTGACTTTTTTTTTTAAAGTCACGAGCTTCGGATACGTTTTCGAACAATGATTGCGCATTACACTCGAGAACTTTTCGATAATTAATCGAATGTATCTGCAAATACCGATTAAACATTTTTTCGTAAAAGAGAATTTTCGAAAATCCGAAAAAAATGAATATGCGATCAGAAAAATCAAAGAATCAACTGCTGCAAAAAAAAGTTCGTTTGCCGAATAATTTTTTTTTTTCTTCTATTTTTCAATTTTTATGCAAAATTAACAATTTTAGAATTTTCCGTATCGTTGATTTTCAAAAAATTTCTATCCCTTTCGCAATTATCCGAAATTCTCTCAAAAGTCTCACTTTTGGCTGAAAATGTAACGATACATCCTTCGTAACACATCGCCGCTATTACCTCTGTTTTGCAAGACGTTTTTTCTTCTTGTGAAGAGGTTTCGTCTCGATAATCATTTCTTCGAGTTCGAAAGTCGGATCGCAATTGAGATGATCCTTCGGCGGTGTGAAAACCGGTTTAATCTGTTTTCTCAAAACTTTGTCGAAATCCAATCGACTCATTATCTTCAAAATTTTGAGTTCGTTGAGAGTGGATATGCGCTCGTCGGGCGATAGAGTAAGAAGTTTATCCAAAAGTTCGCACATCTCTGAACTCCAGTGGGAGAGCGGTTGTCGTTCAGTCTGATGTAATTACAAACGATAAGGGATTCGACATTACTTCGGTTTCTCTCACGCGAGGTAAAACCTCAGATTCCCCGTCGGATTAAGGGAGTTTGATAAGATTGCGGAGGGTTCTGTGTTGAGCCTTCAAGAAGCGCTTCCAAAGGAATTCGATTACATTAGTTACTCGCCTGGATAATCCCAAGGGCCTCCCTGTGGCTCGTTGCGGCGTGCAATGAATAGGGACGGACTCCTGCGAGTGTTTCCCACGCTAGAATACCGAGACTCCACCAATCGACCGGATACCCATAGCCCTGAATACTGTACTCCTCGCAAGAGCACATGTAAATCTCCGGAGCTAATCGATCCAACAATAATTTTTTTTTATATCTCTCTTACATTCACTTTATCAATTTAAAAATCCTATCAATTCGTCGATAATTTTCCTCTTAGTTTTTTTCTTTTTTTTTTTTTTTTACAAATTTTGCATAATAAACAGACCGATTCAAAATAAATATCGAATCCGCTTTATAAAAAAAAAAAAAAAAAAAATTAGTTGTATTTCTTTAAAATTCAGAGGAATGCATTTTTTTTTTTCGAATAAAAATCGTGTCAATGCATAATTTTGATAAAAAAAAAAATTATTATTGCTGTTATTGTTATTATTATTAATTTTTTTAATGATTTTAAGTTTTATAGAAATATTTTTTTTTTATGGGAATCGAAGAAAAAAAAAAAATGTTCCGATATTTATTACGAATCGGCGTTTATATGTATATCTCGTTGCAAAAAAGGGAAAGGCATGCCTACGATTGTTTAAATCGGATGAATTGCCTTTATCATAATTATCCCGTGACTCGATGTAACGCGCACTCGCGATAGTCAAGTAGCAGTAGCTGTAGTAGCAGTAGTAGTAGTAGTAGTAGTAGTGTACCGAACCGAGAGGTTTGTCCCTTCACCTATGTATGGCTTCGTTCCTGACATCGAAGTCGCCAGATGTTCACCCTCCAGCACCGTTGCGATATTGAAATCCGTCACGTGGGCGTGTCCTGCAAAGTTCATCAAACTATCACGGGGATGGGATAATAATGTACATAGTGCGGACAGCTTCCACGTAAAAGCCTTTTGGGGCAAAGCTTTGAGATCCATGAAGTTTGCGTCTACAACGCGAGCTATTAATTTTCCGCGTCAGTTGGATATCGCGCGGGTGTATTGTCTCTCTTTCCATCAACAGTCCCGTTACGAATATCTGACGTTATGCAAACGTGTCGCAGACGATATTATAATCTGCGCGATACTCGTGAATGTAAATACGAAGTCATCTTGTACGGAATTTCGTCTCGAGAGCGTCGCGTATCTAAATAATGCAAAAGCTATTTCAACCGTCAAACGTTCCGCGAACGTAATGAAAATGAAGGGAAAAACTAGTTGCTGCACCCCTGTAATATGTACGCTATAGACGAACGGTATCTCTTAGCTGTATATATCTATGCATTTTACTGTGTACCTCCCTTCCCGACGGACATAAAAAAAAGCACGTCATATGCTTCATACCCAAGGAATATCTGTGTGTGTGGAGCTTTTCTTTACATTATGTACTTATCGTTGCAATAGAGAGGTTTTTTTTTTTTTTTTTTTTTTTTTTTTTTTTCATTGTTGAAGACATAGAGCAATTTTCTGTGCCGTGTTAGTCTACTCGACGCGACATTGTGCGAAGTTTTTTCACGGATGGGCAATGTCGACGAACGAACCAACGAGCTTTATAACGCGAGAGAGCAAATGCGGCTTTTGTGTTACGGGCAATTTGCGAACGACGCTGTGGTGGTCGTTAAAGTTTAAGCCGTTAATAATTCAGCCAAATTGAGTTGCTTTTTTTTTTTTTTTGCCAATCGTATGTTCTTTTCGATTTAAAAAGAGTCGCAGAGGGTTTTTTACGAAAAATTCTTCTGGATATATATATATATATATTTTTTTTTTTCATAAACATTAATGTTGAAAATTACGCGTTAAACGAAAATTGGATAAACTTATCGGCGAAAATGATAAAGAAATTTTGTAGTTCTCGAACGAAATTCAAGATAAAATTTTTAAACCATTATATACCAGTGAATGAAAAGAAAAAAATGTACTGAGTACATCTGCGCGTAATTACGAAAATTGTATGTGAAAAGATCTTTAGTAGCTTTAGCTTTAGGATTCAGGTTGGAATTTTACTTTAAAAGGATCGTAAAGCTTTTTCAGAAAACTTTGCATTTTTTCAAAAGGGTCGTAACAATTTTCTAGGAAATTTCAAATTTTTTTTTCCCGAAGGGTCGTATTTTTGAGAGCCCTTTGCATTTTATGACTTTTTTTTTTTTTTTCGAAAGATTCATAACGTTTTTTGAGGAATTTCTCATAACCCTTATGAATTTATCGAAATATCAAAGAAATATTTTTTCCTAGTAAATCGAGAACGCTGAATAATCAAATGTTTTCAGACGTTAACTATATGTTCGCGAGGTTTACCCGATTCTGAATTTAGCCGAATGTTATTACAGTAGATACGGAAACAGATACGCGGAGAGCTTCGCGATGCATTCTGAGGCGTAAATCGGAGATACTTAGTATTACACGCGGAGGATACGCGATAATTTCAGTCGCACAGAAGGGAAAAAAGTCTATGAACCCCTTTGGTAAATGGTTCGATGGGTGCGGTTTTTCGTTAGTGCCGTTTCTATCGTGAAAGCGATACTCGATATAGCGGTTATTTTTTGCGAAACGAGAGGATCAAGTTGAATTGCTTTTCGAGCCTTCGAACTCGAGGGTCAACCGTATCTCGAGGGTTCCCCGGGGGTTATATGCCCGGAGAGTCGTTTATAAGACACCGCGTCTCTAACACCCGTCTCGTTTCGCCGATATTCGCAATAGGATTTTTTTTTTCTATCGTCGCCGCAATCGTTACGCGGAAAAATCATTGTTGGGGAAAAAAAAGAACCCTTCTATCGCGAGCGGAATGCGTATCGGCAATATCTTGGGGGTGCGAACAGCGCAATAGGCCGCAAGGGAAACTCACCGTCCTCGTCTAAGAGAATATTGTCCGGTTTGATGTCCCTGTGAAGAATTTTGTGGCTTTGAAGATAGTCGAGGGCGAGAGATATCTCCGCGACGTAGAGGACAACACTCTCCTCCGTGAATAAAACTTGTTGCTGTATGTGATATCTAAGATCACCGCCGAGGAGAAGATCCGATACCATGAAGAGATCCTCCTCGTCTGTGAAGCCAAACGCACCGTTACAAACTTCTTACTCTCCAACACTTCGCTCTTTTCTTTTTAACTTCTCAACCGAATAGGGATGCGAAGTTCTTTGAAACTTTTTCATCGAGATTTATTTTTATCTCAAGAGTCTCGTAAGGTACTTTAATAAAGACGACGAACGCGAAGCAAAGGGAAGAATGAGTAAAAGATATTTGCAGAAATTCCGTATATCCGAGAAAAGAAACTGAAGATGCGAACGGAGTTTCGCATATCAGTAGACGAGAAGAAGAAGAAAAAAAGGTACTGAACCCGGCAAAGAGAAGAGATATTGGAGATCGGAGCGCGAGTTTCGTATATCCATTGTTGACGATATAAAAGAACGAAGAAACGTAACTATAAGATGAAACATCGCTCGCCTACGATATCAAATATATATACGAATAATCGGAGTGAAATTTTACCTTGAAAGCTGAACCATAGATTCACGAGGCAGGGATGTTCCAATTTTGATAATATTTCAACTTCCCTCGCGACGTTTTTCAACGCTCCTTTCTCCGCGCACTCACCCTTATGTACGTATTTCATAGCGTACATGTTTCCCGCACGATCGCGTTTTTGAACGATGCAAACCTTTGTTTTATCGATGATAATAAAAAATAGTAATAACGAGAGTTTCGAAAAGAAATTTCAATTAATACGAAAAAATTAAAAAGTTTTGCTTACCTTTCCAAAACTGCCTTTGCCGATGGCGCGTAATATTTGAAAATGATCGAAATTCACTGTAAAAATGTTAAAGGATAAATAAAAAAAATAAAAAAAAGTAGTAAGAATCTTCGTTTAGTCAGACAAATCGTAAAAAACATCGCGTGCTATAATGTGTATTAAAAAAAAAAAATAACTCTCGTGTTTACTAAACAATTTGAATAGACAGCCTAATCGTTAATTGATTAAATATCCTTTATCTGTTACCTTCCTCGCCGGGGGTAGGTACACTCCTCGTAGATTGGTTACCACCCATTTTACGTTTTAATATCCCTGGCGATAAGTAACTCGACGAATATTCGATGTGAAAAAGCGTCGCGCTGAATGGTACGTCGCTGAACCACCAAATACATTCACCACGTTATTCGTTAATTTTTTATTTCCTCGCATCTTAACTCCCTCTCTCCGCGCGTTTCCTGCTTTCGTTTTGTGTGTTTTTTTTACTTCCTTTTCACCCTCGCGACGTGTCTCCCGCTCGTTATTTCCTATTCGATAAACTCGCGGACTCGAGTTTATTATCACTATTATCTAAACGGAGTGGGAAATATAGATTTTTTATTTTATTTTTTGTACGTTTATATTTCGTGGTGCTATAGTCGAGAGAAGAGCGCGTGTGACTCGTGTCCACGCGGTTATTTTTATTTATTTTTTTTTAACGAGAGTTATTTGATATCAATGCTCGAGAGGGAAAGTACGATGTTGGCTCGTCACCGTCGCGGAAGTGAGTACCGATAGCCGTGGTCAGCGGCGATGCTTTGGCCCTCGCAACACGCGAGCTTTGGCTTCTCTGCGTCGACGCTAGAAACGTCGACGTCGTTTTCTCTCGACGTCCTACTCTCTCTCTCACTCTCTCTCACTCTCTCTCTCTCTCTCTCTCGCTTCTCCTCGTAGCCTTCTCGACATCCACTCCATCGTCGTCGTCGTCGTCGGCGTCGTTCTCCTTCTCGTATTCACTTCGTTTCTCTACACAGCAGCACTACCCCCCCAGTAAAATGCCTGTTCAACCGACTCTCTTTCATTCTACCATTGCGAAGCTTTACACACAAACGTATAGATGTATGTGCCGCACGTGCAAATGTGTACAGACCTATTCTGCACATAGCGAACGTTATATTTCCGTACATAAGGGCGACTATGTGAAAACGTTGTACGGAGAAATAATATGCCTCGGTGCATATCCTACACGTGCCAAGACGCATTTTAGATACTTCCAGTCGCCACTCTTATCCCAACCCAGTCATTCACGCTTCGCTGCTTTTACATTGCCCTCGAATTCTCCATCCCATTCTTTCCTCAACGTTTTCGTACAAAAGCTCATATCTCGTTCCTCTTTTATTTCGCTCCGAAAAATAAAACTCGATAGTCGATAAAACAGACGACAAAATATAGTAGAGGACCGCGTTTTTCGGAGAAAAAGAGGAACAAAATTAAAATTTGTAACGTGAATAGAGATAACGAATACGGGTCGCTAATAATTTTCGGTAGGATAGGCGGACGCATTTAAATTCGATATATCGAGCTGCTTAATTTCAAAAGCTTTTAACTCGAATCGACCTTGACGAGTTTTGGGGACTCGAACCAACGACGACCGGGCTTTTGCGACATAAAATGAATTTAATGAGTTTTCGGCACTTTTTTTTTTTTTTTTTTTTCCAAAAAATGCGAAATGCTGCGAGGGAATGATAATAAATTTATTCCGTTGTGATCGTTCGTATTCGTCGTTGTGTAGAAATGCTGACGTATAATTTATGTATTACTTTAGCGCAAAAACGAGAAAAGCTCTTGATACGTTTCATTCGTTCTCTCGCCTCTGTTACACTGTAATAAAGGATGCGGATTTGCGGAAAATTCATGGTGAATTTGTACGAAAATGTAAATGTAAAATGTTTTTATTTCACGGCGTGCGAAAAAGCCGCTTTCTCGCACGCTTCGCTTCGCTGCGCGTGTGAGAAAACACATTTCTCGCACTCGTGAAATAAAATTTTGTACGATACTCGTGCGAGAAACTTTTTCTCAACTCGTGTGATTGCAACACTCCCCTTCGGCTCGTGCTGCAAACTCACACTCGTTGGAAAAAATTTCTTCGCACTCGTATCGTAATGTACTATTATTGTACGATTTTGCGATTCTCGAGTGATAAAATCGTCGAGAGACAAATTGTAAAATTTGTGAGATTTGCGAAAATTAATGAAAGAGGAATGGAGCGTCTGGAAGTGAATTCTTTTTTATGTGATATTCTCGACACGTATAGTGCTTTGATAGATGATATTTTGTTAAAGTAAAAATCCCTGTTGTAGGGGGCGAAAAAAGGATTGAACAAAAAAAATGACTCGATTCTCCGACAGACGTGTCCGCGTTCTCCGTATCTCCACGAAAAAAAAAAAAAAAAAAAATATTGGAAAAAATTCGTGTGGCGATATTCCACGCGAATTTTTTCCGATTTTTTTTTTTTTTTCGATGTTTTTCGATATTTTTGGATTCAGCCTTAGTAAACGATACAGAACTTTATCGAGCGTCGTTCGATGCATACGAAACGGGTGCTTGAAAGCTTTAAAAGGAGTAAAAGGATAGAGTTCACGAGATAACAGAGAAAAAGAAAAACATTGTATTCTCGTTGGTTCGCACTCTTTAGACGTGAAATGCAGTATTCGACTCCATTCACTCTAAAAAAATAATGAGTTCAGGAGAATTAATAGTTAACGTTGAAAAAAAAAATTAGACATCTCGCCATTAGTTCTCCCGACTCATTAATTTTTCTCCGTGTAGTTGAAGAACAAAATAGGTACCAAAAAAATGCAAAACATACAATAAAAAATATTATACATCGTATGAATACTTTATTTTAAAAAATTTTGTATTAAAAAAAATGCAAAAAAAAAAAAAATCCAGAAAAATCATTGAACGTAAAAAGCGGAACATTATTACGCAATTATGAGAACAAAATTTTTTTTTCCGTTAAATCTTTAAAAAAAAAGAAACTTAAATCTTAAAAAATGTTTAAATCTCTGATTTCTGATCGTAATATTGTCTCCAATTCAAATCATCATTAAAAAAAAGTACTTACATCGTATCGACGCGATATTTAGAAAAATCTTAAAAAAAAAAAAAGAAAAAAGGGACTATTCTCGTCGTGTTACAGGTTTCGTTTTATAAAACGGCAAACGATCTATGTAACGTAAATCACTCATAATTCTTGTATTTATCGACGTTTCAGTACGAAAATATAATTCGAAAGTTCCGTCTATAGATAGACAGAGATTCGTATAGACCGCTAGAGAGTACGGGTTCGATGAATCAATCACCTAATGCGTTGAGGGGGGTGCATCGACCCGCCAAAGCGAACTATATATTCTCGCGCATGAACGAGCCGTATATCCTCTCTCAATCCATGTTGAAGTAATGGACGAGAACATGTAGAAATTGGGCAAATTACGAAATTCGATTCTAACGAGGCAAGCGCCCCGTCCGTTGCCAATCGGAAGTGAAAATCCGGATGATTGGATGGCAGTAGCGTAACTACTGCGGCCGGGAAAATGTTGGAGTGCGAAAATGCGAGAGAGTCGTTGATTATGAGAAAATGGGGTAATTATTAGAGTCGCGATAAAGACAAAGATTGATTGAGGCCATTAGGGGCGGAGGTCGGACGATGGGGATCGAGGATAGTGATGAAAAAAAAAAAAAAGCGAAGAAAAAAATGATAATCAAACAACGAGCACCGGCTATAACAGAATTTTTTTTATCGTTGACGGCATTTCCGGAATGTTCGCGCGGTCGCCCGCGGCAACGTATAAAACGGTGCATCGATGCAGCTGCTTGATTCTGCCGCGTACGCTATTCAAGTTATTTCCTTGCTTCGCGTCGCTGCTACTGACTTCGTTCTTTGTCTCGACGAGACCCGTATACAAACACAGAACGGATATACAATCAGAGGAACTCGTGCGGTGTTTGCGGTTTAAATAGAAAATTCTTTATAGTCTCCGAGACTCTGTTAAACTCGAGCAAAGTATGCACCACCGTACCAATCGAGTGGTTTGTCGAGATCGCGAAAAGTCGAAATTCAGAGAACCGGAGAGAATATATATCGCGTGGTGCATCGGCCCGCGGGAAATTGCCGCTGGCGAATATAACTCTCTGCGGGTTTTTATTTACGATAGATATTTACTGCCAATATAGAGATAAAAAAAAAAGAGAATAAAAAAAAATCTCTGTGATGGAACTTTATGTGAAATAACTCGAGTGCACACAGGAATAATGAAAAAAATAAAAGATTCATTCGTACAGAAGCAATGAATTATTGTTAACGCGATTACGATGATTTTAACTCACAATACTTATACACTGAAAAAAATTTATTATTATATTGGAAATTTTTATGTACCATGTAATAATAAAGTTCAAACAAATGTATAATAAAATCTTACAAACACGAAATTTATCATCATTATTTACCGATACTTAAAATTCGTGACTTTCGTAATTTCATACTTTTGTATAAATTCGTCACGAAACAACAAAAAAAAAAAACAAATCTTACAATTAATCTCATTCATACTTAAAACTTTTTTTTCCATCCTTGAGAACAAAAAAAAGGCGTAAAAAGCGTGGAAACTTAAATTGGCTTCAAATTTAATAACCATGGAGATTATAATCGATAAAATTGAAAAGCTTTCCGATAAAAACCGCGGCGCCATTTTTCCAGAAGGAAAATTCGTAATTCCGAAATACATATATGTAATTTCGTCGACGGTACGTAACGGGTAAAGGTTATTTAAAAAATTTAAAAGCTACAGCAACAAAAAACAAAATACATGGACACGACGCGATGTTATCGCGGAAAAGAGGTCCACACAACGAAAAAGTTTTTCGCACGTATAACGTCAGATAAAACAGAAACGATACGATCGGTCAGAAACGAAAATAAAACAAGGTTGTTGAAAGCGAGGTAAAGCGGCGGGCGGGTGGTGCGTCGGACGCGCGGAAGGAGGGGAGGGGGGCGACGCGCCTTTGCCTTTTCATTCGTGCTCTTGCGGCTGGACCGCCGTACGGGGAATCGCGCGCGCGGGGGTGTCCGCCGAGCAGGCAGTCCCGTGAAGGTTCAACACCGCTACTATTTCGCGTCGCTGTATACATGTATAACAACTCGATTCGTGTGTAGTGGTGTATATACGGGTTACGAGAGTTACGGCGAATAATAGGACACCGCTCGAGTTTCAGGATCAATAACCGTTACGGTGTGGTAAAACGCGAGACCAAGCGGGAGAGCACACAGCTCCGCGTTGACGCGACATATACACACGTGCTTTCTAATGTAGCGATATATATCTATATATATGTAAATGTGAGATCGGCAATACGGCACGAGGATCTCGAAGTGTTATCTCCGCAACTGAATTCGACGCCGAGCATCCGAACGCGTCGGCTGGACTCGATGCGTGTCAACATTAATAATCGAAATAGGTAAGAGGTACACTAGTAGTTGGTAAACTGACGAGTCCTGCATCGCGGGTACGACATATGCGCGCCAAAGAATTCCGAAGTCTCGAACTTCAAATTCAAGGGCAAACAATTAATTTTTTATATACAGTCGGCAAAAAAAAAACTCAAGAGACGGGATAAAAATAACTTTCGCTAGTATCTCGAGATTGAATTTTTTTTCGAATTTTTATCGTTTACAAAGCAAAAAAAAACGGGGGTTCGGAAATAACGTTTTTAATAAATATATGTATTTGGAACCGAAAAAAAAAAACAAATTGTAATTATAATTGAAAAACAAATCTTCTAATTTCAACGAAAAAGAAAAATTGTTTTTACATGAAAAAAAAAAAAATCACATTTTTCGTATCGACGATACGCCGAATGCATTTTCATCGTTGCCGCGATAATTCATTCGCGAAAACACAAATTCTAACGCGATCTCTTTATACTCGTAAAGTTTGAAGAAAAGAAAAAGTTTCTTTCCCGTATCCTACGAGATCCCTGAATTGAGAACCCCTGAGGTCTTTTCTCTACCTGCATCACTCCGCGACCGTCGTTACGCTTCTTGGCTATGATGGGTACTTTCCGCTGTAGCAAAAGCACTATAGCGTAAACACTACTACGACGAGCAAGGAAACCAGTATAAGTCCCTGAGGTACACACGTACCGCACATTACTACAGTCCCTATAATACCGAAATATATCCTAACATCCGTCTCGGTATTAGTGTAGCTACGATTGTGTAGGCGTCAGCGGTTCTGCCTTTGGCAACGCGAATGAGAAAGAAAGTAGAAAAGTAATATCACAGAGAGTACATAGGTACAATAGGACGTCGCGTACAGGACCGCTATAGCAGCGGATTGTTCGAAAAAACTCGCAAAAGCGTGAAACTGACTGTCGTACCGTACGCGCTTTTTATCGCAAAGCACGAATATAACTTCGAAATTTCGTCAGTTTCACCGAATCCCCGACATACACGTGAATATTTCAGTGGGGAATATGTTTCACCGACGAAGCGTAGAAATAAGAAAGGACGAGACTAGAATAACAAGTTGAGGGAAGAAACGTTATATAGCATTGGTGTTCGCGTGTCCAACACGATGAAAAAAGGTATTGTCGTGTTGCCGGCTACGTTCCTACGCGGTACGGTCGGTTTTTCGAAGCCTTAGCGTGTTTCGATGCAGCAGCGGGCCAGTCGCGTGTTTATAGTGCTTTCTCGAGTTCGTTCGAGTTCCAGGTGCTGTTAGAGTTTCGCCGACGTCAGTCGGCTCTCGCACGAGCCTTCACGCGATTCAGTTTCAACAGCAGCAGCAGCAGCGGCACGCAGCTTGCTGCTGGAGAGTTTATAGAAGTTATAACACAGCGGCAGAAGGCGAGCGCGCGGTGTGTGCGTTTTCTGATCTGTTCGACTGGCGAGTACTGTCAGCCGTCTGGCCGGCGAGTCCTCTCTCATCGCTCGGTTTGCCCCGTTGCTTTCCCTCTCGACGATTTTACTCACCCGCCACCGCACAGCCGTTCTCTCGTTCTCTCGCGTGTGAAAGAGAAGAACAACGGGCGCCCGCATCCCCCCACCTCTCCCTTCTTAGAACCTCGCAAACGACTGTCATCACTTTGTTGTTCGTCCCGTTGTCTCGCGAGAATTCTACTACACCGCGTACGTGCCTACGCGTGATCTCATCTTCGCAACTTCTCCGGGGGACGACGAAAAAAAAAAATCAAATCAATTGTTCATCGGTCGCGAAGTGATCGTCTGTAAATTTTTTTTTTTTTCACTGACTAAAGATCGCGGCACCTGTCCCCAAAAATTAATGGAGTGTACGTCTTACTACGTGAGGGGTCGTTTTTTTTTTTTTTTTTTTCGCTGTATATCGTCGGAACACGTTTATTCATTGACTTGCCTCACGCGTAGGGCTTCCTGCTGACTCGTCTCTTACGACTAGCCTCCGCGACGAGACACGCTCTTTCGGTCTGTTTGTCTCCGTGAACGGAAAAAATTGTCGTTTCAGTGAATTTATTCGATGGGTCGAAGGGATTACCGCGCGGTGGTGTGAGGTGCAGTGCTTTGTTCGTTTCTACTGTTATTATTATCGTAGTTGTAATACACAGGAGTTATACAGTCGCGAACGGCTTGTAACTCTCGACCGGCGCGAACTCCTTCGACAGGACGGAGGAACGCGTGAAAGTAACGCCGTTGCCCTGTGTACGTGTGTGTGTAGCAGTCACTGTAATCAATAGGCCGGCGAGGAAGAACGTGAAAACAAAAGATAAATGACGAAAAGGCGGCGAGGAGAGACGCAGATAAGTTTTCGTGCCGAAGGAACGAAAGATCGGGAGAAGGAAAAAAAAGGAGGGGGGGGGGGGGAGAACCCGGACAGACGAGAGACAATCCAATAGACGCTTCGTCATCGGCCCCACGGGACTCGCCTGTGCCTAAGAATGCTGACAAAATGACAAAATATCGAAGTGTGTCTGGATATCGAACGAGTCTCGAGATCATCGCCGTGGGTTAACCTCTCTGTACGGATTAATCGCGAAACAACGGCCCTCCCTATTTGTTATGCGCGAAACGTGACTGGGAGCGGACACACCGAGGAACAGAGGAAGTGTATTGTTGTGAATCGATGCGAGGATCGAACGGTGCGAACATCGATTTATCGTCGAGACAGTTTTTGTTGTGCGCGCGTCGCCGACTACGATCGAGATGGAGTCTTCCAAAGGATTTGAGGCAAAGTGAGTAATAGTTCGGTTATTATTTCGACGGTTTTGTGTAAATGATATTTCCTGAATTTTGCTTGGCGATAAATTAAACGCAAGACGAAAATTACGAAGAGCATTTTTCATGGGAAAGATATTCATTCGGTTTTTTTTCGCGAGTTTTGTATACGAGAGATTGTTGATTAAAAAAATGAAGAACTACGAAATTCAATGCCGTATATGTACGTCGTGTCAACAATGAAAAATAATCGAATATTTGGACAATCAAAATCTTCATATCGATATTCTACCGATGAAAAAAATGAATTAATTACACAATTATGTACGAATAAAAGATACATAAATAAATCGATATTGTTTCAGTTTATTCATATTTATTCAGTTTTTATAGCGCTTTGTTTTTTTTTAAATTAAAACACTACCGGTCACTATTTAATCAGCGCGGTAAATCGAATATCAAGATAATGGTAAAATGTGTCGCTACGCGGTGACCTCGTGTCAATCTTGTTTTTCCATGTTCGGCAAAACACGCGCGAACGAAACTTCATTAGCGTTTCCTCGTGGTTCTCGTAGCGATTCTAAACAAAATAAAAATCGAAACGTTTCTTTGCGCGAATCTGAAAATTCACTATTTTTCAAGTAAAAAGCGAGTCGATCGCGTCACGTCCAGTGATTATCGATCTATTAATTATCGATGTCTAATAATGCACCGGACAGTTTATAACCGCCTATCCACTTGATAACTCATCTCACGGAGCTCTCGGCGCGTCGCGGATTAATTTCTCTTCCGTATAATTATATATCTTCTCGCGGAAACCTACCAACATTTCGACCGCTCGAAAGGACATCAAGAAATCGATAAGTTTTTCCAGCGTTACGAAAACCTCTGCAATGTTTACTAACAGTCGTAGAAAACAACATTTACGCCCACGAAGTCCGGTAACTCAATAAACGAGTTTGTAGTTTCCACACGCTTTTCCTGCGTTATGTATCGTAATATAACGCAGTAGAAATAGCATCGATAAAAAAAAAACGATTCGAACGACGTGTCGATGTTCACGACTCGCTGAATGCAACACTGACGAACGACTTCCGTAACTTCTGTGAATGCGCGGCACGTAAATGCGAAAAAAAAAAAAAAAAATCTCCGGAAATCATCGAAAGCCCCGATTCGCTCAACATTTTTTACAGCACTATACTACGACTGCGGAAAATTCGAATTTTGCAGTGTTAAATATACACGAGTTTTTCGTGCGTGTGAATCGCTGCAATACGAGACGAATAAGTTAATGCGATTATAGCATTTAGAAAGTATACACTTCGCGAATGGTTGGGGAGCTTAGATTTACCCGGAGTAAACGCTCGTGAGCCGACATCGCTTCGAAGTCTTCGAGGTGAAACTCCGTCGCGTCCTTCGGCTTCGGCGCCCGACGTACCCACACAGAACTGTCTACAGTCGCGCAGAGGCATTTCCACCCCGTCGATTGCGTGAAACTGGTCGTTTCCCCGCGATGTTTCATAGACATTTTGCCATTTAAATTGTAGCAAAAACGATCAGCTTTACCGCGCGTTTGTAGAGTACTCTTGGCACGTAGTTTACGAAGCGGAATGAGAACCGTCGACGAGAGGTACAATGCGAGCTCTGCATTGCTTGCGTAATCCTCGTACGGTCGATCCTGGCGAAAGGATTCGATGCTATACACAAGCGATGCACACACACGGGACGCAACGAAACTCCTATTTACGGTTTGTGTTATTTATATTTTCGTAGGATGTCGGGCGTAGGTACGCCAACGGTTACAAATATTGGCTCCGTCGCCGCAGCGGTTGCGGCTTCCGGTACAAATTCAGGAGGTACGAGTCTCGCGAGTAAAAAATCTTGGTGGCGACGTTTGGCTCCTTGTCTCGCATTTTTAGCCGCATTTTCCACGGCAATGGCTCTGCTGCTCGTGTGGAGCGAGGCGGCTGCCCTCAGGTATGAGTTATTATTATTACATTTTTCTGACGATTGCCAATATTTTGCATTTTTTATTACGATAAATTTTTTTTTTTTTTTTTTTTTTTTTTTTTTTTTTTTTTTTTTCAGGAGACAAGCGTTTGACGCAAATATGACGAGGGATTACGTGCTTCATAGCGTATCCATGGACGACCCACAATTGATAGCTTACATACGTCAGGTACAATTAGTACCGACCACACATCAGGAACCACCGAACGCGACGCAGAGTAGCGAGGAAAATTACGTTGCCAGTTTGTTTCACGGGAAACGGGATGGTATCTATTTGGAATACATAAGCCGGGTAATCTCCAGGGACTTTTAATTGTCTCATTTATTCGAGCGTTTTGTGTACATTACACGCCGGATTACGCGGTGATTCAATTTCGCCAGAAGCGAATCTCGGTCGCTGGATTTTCGTCGTAACAACAATAGAGAGCTATTTTCAACGCGTTTATTTATTTTTTTTCGTCAATTAATATACGATGTAACTTTTAACACCCATTTTATTATATTACATATCATTTTTATTTTTTTTTTTTTTTATTAATAAATAATGATTTTGAAATTTTTCTTTTAATACGAAAAATATGAAATGTAAACTTTTTTTTTTAAAAGTAATAATAATATAAAAAATAGATAAACTAAAAAAAAAATATATGACGTTAAACTTTTTTTGAGTTATCAAAGATATCGATGAGATCCAAATGAATCTAAAAAAAGATCCCAAATATTTCGCAATTCGGTAAAAAAAAACTGATGTTTTCCGCGAAATCAAAGGAACACAATTTTTTTTTTATCGGTATAATTCGATCGACTTTCGCGGATCGTCGACTCCCTCGAGGGTCGTGAAGTTCCTTTACGCGTCTCGTTTTTTCGTTTTATCGAATTCGATTTATTATTATTTATTAAAATTTATTTTACGCAGGTCGGCGCTCCTTCGACGACGTCGTTACTGGAATCGACGTACGGTTGGCGAGGTGTTCTCGTGTTGACTGATTTCCACAGTTTCTTCGAAGCGCGGAAAAGCACAAGACACCCAAAGACTCGAGTCCTTCATGCGTGTCTCAGTACCGATAAGGATACGAAAGAGGTGAACGAGTTTCGCGTAAAAATTGCACTATATATATGCTAAACACGGAAACTACTGTGTTGCGCTATTCTCCGCGATCGCGTATACGATGTTTCTTAACACTCCCGCCGTTTACATCTTTTCAGATAACTTATCATCAAGAATCGGAGGTTCAAGTCACGAAGCTGGGCGAAGGTCCCAACAGTCTCGTACCGTCGGACGACGGCCTTCCGACGATGAGACTCAAGTGTTTTCCACTATACAGCGTTCTACTCGCTTACAACGCGACGAATCTCGATTATCTGAGTTTGGATAGTCCGGACGCTCCTGACGGTCAGGTGAGAGAATACCTCATCGATCATTAATGTTCATTGAATTTTCATTATTGTAGCAAATTTTTTTCCTAATCAACCCGACCCTCGACGACCCGGTTGTCGGTCAATCCTTTAATTACTAACGAGACTCATGACCCACATTCTTGAGTTATTGCATCCACGAGTCTCATTCAATTATTCTTTTTTTTTTTTACTCTGAAGGATCGTTGAGAATTAAAATATATTCAGAAAATTAATGAATGGAGTAATTTTGTTTTTTTAATTAAAATAAAAGGATCAGTATTTTGCGTAAATTTGATGTACAAATCATATTTTTAGTCTTTTATTTAGTTGATATTAAATATAATAATATTGAGTAAAAGAAGAAAAAAATTAATGTTAAAATTAAACACATCGCTATGAGACTTTGAGATTTCTTTTCCCGATAATTGGAGATGAAAATGGAAGTAATTGAAAGTTACGCTTCTCTATTTTTTTTTTCTTTAAAGGATTGTTAAGGATTGAAATATTCATTAGACTAATTAATGGAGTAGTTTCGTTTTTTTAATTGAACTAAAAGGGTCGGTATTTTGCATACAATAAATGGGAAAAATATTTTTATTCTTTGTCGGTATTAAATATAATAATATTGCGTAAAGTAAGACATTTTTTTTATTTTTTTTTTAAATTAAGTCTATTGATATGGAATCTCTGTGATTTTTTTCCATTAACGAGAGATAAAAATGAATGTAATTGGGAGTCCCGCTTCGCTATTTTGTTTTTTTTTTTATCGCGATGAAATCTTTACAATATTACGATTTGTTTTACAGGTTCTCGACACCATACCGTGGGAAAAAATTCGTATATCAGTCGTTTCGATTCGTTGGGGATCCCACCGAAGTGAAGCCGAAACGAAGAATCTCGTCGATAAGCTCGCAACGAAGAGATACAAACTCGTGCAGACAACCGACACGGGAAAACTAATATTTCTATACAACAGGATACTTAAGATCTGACGATTGGTAGTCGTTGCACTCGAGTGATACGCGCCATCAGATCCGTTTAGCCGATAAGACACTTTATCATATAAAATCCAAGTCTAGTGACAAAAAATCGCTTAAAAAAAGACTTACCGGTAAAAAAAAACAAAAAAAAAAAAACAAAAAATCGGAACGCAAAAAAAAAAACTTATGGCACTCCGCGAAACCAAAAAATAATATCACGCAGCAATTTAATTATCATTCGTACGATTTTATCGTAGGTATTATATCTGATTATCTTTTTTTCTTTTTTACTTCGAAAGTACGTAAGGATAACAAGCATAAAACGTAAAATTAGTATACATGTCGTGTTTGATTGGTCGTCGTGTTTTCTTTTTCATTTTTTTTTTTTTTTTTTTTTTTTAGGGAGAGAATGAGTGAATTTTATTTTTAAGATTAGCATCGCATCGATACCGGGCGTGTTGTATCGAAAATGCAGTGATAACGAGTGAGTTAATTCTAAATAATTCGTACGCGACGTGTACGGCGCCTTACTAGTTGATATAATGAGCGATTATAATCCTTATCCGTTTATCTTTCCTTTTCCCCGCCTCGTCTATCCCCACCCGGTGAATTATTGTCGAAGGAGTATTTTGTATATGAAAATAATTAACGGAGAATTCAGCGAGAAGTGTGCGAAGTGTACGATTGATATGTTCATTTTTCTTAGTTAAACGGTATCTTATGGTTTTGTGAAGAAAAAAAACCGTAAAAAAGAAAAAAAAAAAAAGAAAATGATGAATTCGCGAGAGAAAGGGGCGTTCGGTAAACGTTTTCGCGATGCGGAAAGTTGTATCGATGTTTTACTTTTCCCGTGACGCAGCGATAAGCGAAAAAACATTAATCGACTATCGTATCCGCGCGCACAGGTCTGTGTATTCAGGAAAAAAAAAAAACGTCAATTCACTCTCCACATTAATCCATTAGTCACCGACAAGTTTTATCGACGAATTTTCTCTCGAGAATTTAATTGAAACTTTTTTCCCCCCTTACAATTTAGTTATTAATCGATGATTATTCATTTAAGAACGACGAGAAACACTTCCAATGGACTCGTAACGTTCGAGACTCGCTTCGCACCCTTCTCGATGCCCGCCGTAAATTATTCTATCGATCTGCCGTATCTTTAAGACAGTAGCGTTATATAATCCATGTGTCTTTCTTTTCATTACATTTTTTACGGTACGAAAAAACGAGAAAAAATTATAAAAAAAAAAAAAAAAAAACGTAACGGGAGATAAAATTTTTTTTGTAAGAAGCAATACAATTCGATATTTTTGGGAAATCCATATGCAATCTAATTCTACGATTAATTAAATTACCTTCCCGATAATCGACGATTATTTCGCTTCTTTCCGGCGAATTATGGCAAATCTTCTTCTTCCGCTACCGTCAAACGCTACGGATTTTTCTATTATTTTTGTTTCATTTTTTTTTTTCTTCTTATTGCAACGGCAAACAGTGAGATAAGGTATAAGGGAACTCGTTCGTGCGAAACCGGCTGTGAGCTCTGCTTCGAGTTCCGATATCGATTGCTTTCACAAATATTGAATCTCCCATCGTATATAGATTTATTGACACAAAGATTTTCATTGCCACGGGTTTCTCTCTCGTGCAAACTATAGACTGCAATTATTATTAGCGATTTTACTTCCTACTGCCACCCGATATCCGCATTTTTTTTTTTTTTTTTTTTTTTTTTTTTTTTTGCGATGCCAATGGTGCAGTTACCCCAACGACGTTTTTTATACCTCATTCGTTCCTTCGATGTTCCAACGTCGAACATAATTAATCACCGTTCGCCCGGACGCTTCTTCTCGTTGCGGAAAAAAAAAAAAAAAAAAAAAAAAAAAAAAAAAAAGACGAGAGACGATGGAAGCTAAGAGAGCAGTTGGGGTAATTTTATTGAAATTTCCTTCGGGTTCTGACGACGAAGCGGTGGCACACGAGAAAGACAAGAGTCACTCCAACTGAGAGTATAACGAGATTTCAAGCGAACGCGTTTGAGGCCCTCGACAGGGTCGGGGAAAGTCGGGAAGGCATCAGACTGTGGAGGTAAAAGAGAGGAAAATTTCTCTCTTCGGCGTTCAGCATCTACTTCCACCACTTTCGCGATGAAACTTCTATATATTTCTCGACGTTGCAACGAAGAAACAGAGCGTTCGTATAGCCGCGTTCAGCGGTAAAGGGCGGCAGGTCGTCGGTAACTTCATTTTCCCCATCGCTTCATGCATATTTTATTTCAAGGAAGGAAACGGATCTTACGCTGGTGTTGAAAATAAAATTAAATAAATAAATACTGTCTGACGAATATGTTTTGAACGACGTAATGGCATTGGGACGTTGTGATTTTTATCAATTACGTATAATTCGAGAAACTCGCGAGTATCGATGCCGAAAAAATTGAGAATTTTCTTTTTTTTTTTTTTTCTTTCTCTCGTACCGACGTAATATTGAATTAAAAGTCGATGGAAAATGAGAAAGAAAACGAGTCATAGAGATAATTTAAAAAAATACGGAGGAAAGAAAAACAACGATGGCGCAGAGTGCTCTACGTAGACATACACAGGAAACGGCAATATCGTATTTCAGGCTTTGACTTCTTTTTCTCCGGAAGAAACTCGGGACGCACTCTCGGAGGGAAATAAAACGTATAAAAAAGAAAGTTACGGTAAGTAAATATCTTTTAGCGACATAAAACATTATTACGTTGACGATACTTAAAAGTTTTTTAATTCCATTTACCCTTCGTACACAACGAATGCTCTTTTGATGAGAAGCTCCAGAGTTACGCGGTATGGGAAATTTAAAATGATCGTTCAGTATCTGAATGAGGGGACGAAAAAATTCAAAAGAACGCGAGAAACCTCGAGAATTTATCGAATGTATTGTCAATGTTTCGACTTCGCGGTAATTCACGGAAACAGGAAATTAATTACGATAGATCGTCAATATTGAGGGGAGTAAATGATGTTTTCGAAATGACTTTGTTTCTTCTCGTCACAGAGGTGCAATTATCGGTTGAAATTTACTGATATGTCGATAGTTTTTAAATTTTCAGTTGTCGCGAAAAATTGATGATTTTTGCATAAAAATTCGGAGTACTATCGGTAATTGACAGTCAATTACGTCTCATCCGTTAATAATACTTCGAATAACTTTTCAGGTGGAAATCATAGACGTTAAATTTTTTTTTTGAGGGAAAACCTGAAGTCGACGCACTTTAATAAATAAGTATACAAATTAATAATAAATAATTAATAAAAATAATTGAATAATTAATACGAAAAAAAAGGAGTTTCTTCCATATGGAGACGAAAGATGAAAGATAATAAAGCAAAACTGATAGAAAAACATATCGAGTTCAATCTCTTTATTCATATAAGCAGCGAGTAACCGATTGCGATTTTAGGATCGTAAAATAAATATTTCGAATACACGAGATCCTCACGATTGCGGGTAAAATTTAATTGAATTTCAAGGCAAAAGTAAAGCGACAAAAGTCGATTTGAAACAACGAGAAAATCAGAAAATATTATTTATTTTGTAAAACAAATATCGAAGAAAAGCGGAAATATTGAGGAGTTGCATTAGTTCCGCAAATAGACACGTAAGAAGTAACATATGTGTAAACCAAAGTCAAAGCTGTGCAAAGTAAAAAAAAAAGAAAAGATTAGTCGATGAAACTAGTAGTTGCTGTAGGATGCAGCGAGATAGAAAGAGAAGAAACGGGTCGTCGATGCAACCGATTAGCCGATGCGTCGAGCGCGTTGCACTTATCGTGGAACGAAGCGCCGATTCGATTCCGAGTTCAAAAAATTTTTGTCTTCCGCTCTAGTGGTGCAGTAGATAAGTATCGATTAGTGATAAATGTAGTGAGATAGTGCAGTCGTCCGGAGCTGTGATATACGGATGGCCCTTTGACGGATCGTTCATTTCACATCGATCATTTTCATCGAGAGGACAAAATCGATAGTTTGGAAAATTTATCAAACATATACGAGCGATGATACTCGTTCGACACTTCGATACATTTTTTTCGGTCCCTTTTCGTTCCGTTCGGTACACGTAATTTTTTATTTTTTTTTTTTTTTACAAAGTGTTATAAAAATTCGTTGTTATTTTGCGTATACCGAGCGACAACAGAATCTCATTTTTTTTGTAAATTAATTTCGCGGCAATCGCTCGTTTTTTTTTCGACGCTCGTTTGCTCGACGGGAGACGGACATAAATTCGAACGGTATTTTTTGACTATACACACGGGGGAGATGGAGGCTTCGGCGATGATGGATGGTACCGAAACTTCCGTGAGACAGGAAGGCAGAAAGCTCTGGCAATATCTCGCAGCATGTTCAGGTAAAAGATTGAATCAGTGCTTTTTATCATGAAAAAAAAAATAAATAAATACATCTCTCTTAATAGAAAGGTGTGATCCAAGAAAAAAAAAAACCCCAAAAATGTAAAAGAATTTTTTAAGGAACACATGCACATCGACAATTTTTTAAAACAAATGCAAAAATCTTTCCATAATAAGTCAGTTAAAAAGAAAAATAACGAACGACTTTAAAAAAAAATCGTAAATCCATTTGTTAAATTATGCGTCATTTTAATTTATTATTATTATTATATTATAAAATTTGAAAATTTGAAAAAAAAAAAAATTACGTAAATTTTTTTTTTTCGTACGATTTATCGATTGTTTGATGAGAATAAATAACATTTTCGTAATTGCGCGCAGCGAGTTTCTTGGCGGTGGGGGTGGGAACCGCACTCGCTTGGACATCGCCGGTTCTGCCGAAGCTGAGCGCAAAGGATTCGTGGTTTCCGATTACCGAAGAGGAAGGTTCGTGGGTCAGTTCTCTGCTCGCGATCGGCGCTATAGCCGGAGCACTGCCTTCCGGAACTTTGGCCGACAAAATTGGAAGAAAAAAAGCTCTTTTGTGTCTCGCCGGACCGTTTCTAGTTTCTTGGGCAATGATTCTCGCGGCTCGAGCCGTTTGGATCTTATGTTTGGCGCGATTCGTCGTCGGTACCGCCGTTGGCGCCTCGTGTGTTCTCGTTCCGACTTACATCGGAGAAATCGCTGAGCCCTCGGCTCGCGGTACCCTCGGTGCGATGTTTCAACTGTTTCTCGCCCTCGGAATCGTTATCGCATTCGTCATGGGCGCTCTACTACCCTACAGCGCTTTTGCCGTTGTGTGCGGTATGGTTGAAGTTCTGTTTCTTGCCACTTTCTTCTTTATGCCCGAATCACCGTCGTGGCTTGTCGTGAGTTATTTTCGATACATTTTTTTCGTAATACTCCAATTGGCAATAATAATAATGTTAATAATGTAATAACTTTTTTTTTTCGATGTATTCTTTTAATGATATTGCGATTAACAACTCATAATAATAATAATAACAATAATATATATTATGTATAATAATATGAAATAATTTTATTATTATTATTAATAATTGATGGCATTACTGGTAATGGTTAATAATTTAATTATTTTTCTTTACAATTTTTTTTATTCCTTTTTTTTTTTTTTTTTTCAAGGGACAAGGAAGAAAGTCCGAAGCATCACACGCTTTAGGGGTTTTCCGCGGCGACGTTTACGATCCGAGCGACGAATTGGCGAATATGCAAAGCGAGGCTGAGAGCAACGAGTCCCGAAAGAGTTCTATATTCGATCTGATTAAAACAACCGGTAACAGAAAAGCCGTATTAGCGTCTTTCGGTGGTATGGCCTTTCAACAATTGTCGGGGGTTAACGCCGTTATTTTTTATACGGTTACGATATTCGAAGCTGCTGGTAGCGATATGAATCCGGATCTCGCTGCGATCATCGTGGCTCTTGTTCAGGTCCGTGTTTAACATTTTCTGGTTTTTACTTTAATCCGTTTCGATTTATTTATTTTTTTTATTTAATGTTTTTTTTTTTTTTTTCATCGATTATTTTAACCGATAGGCGGTAATGGCCGGTGTGGCGGCGCTAATTGTCGATAGAGCGGGAAGAAAACCTTTACTTATTTTTTCGTCTTTGATGATGTCCGCCAGTCTCGTGGCTCTCGGGGTTTACTTCAAGATACAAGAAAATGGTAGCGACGTTAGCACTCTGGGATGGTTACCGCTTTCTTCTTTAGTCATATTTATGATTGCATTCTCCATCGGGTAAGTTCGGTATTTTAAATCATCGAAAATAATAATAGTAATAATAATTATCATTAATTCATCATTAATGAATTAATTAATAATTATTATTATTATTAATTCATCATTAATTAATTAATAATAATAATAATGATCGGATTTATATTATATTCGATATAATAACTCTCCGAATTTTTTGGAAAAAAAATGTCGAATTGACGAAAAAATATGCAAAAACTATTTTTTTAATTTTTTTTTCATTAGATTGGGACCGATACCATGGATGTTGATGGCTGAGCTTTTCACCGTAGAGACGAAAGCAGTCGCCTCCAGTTTAGCGGTAATGCTTAATTGGTTTCTCGTTTTTTTGGTAACGAAGACATTCCCCTCGATGAAAGAGGGTCTCGGTGCAGCTACAACTTTTTGGATATTCGCTGTAATAATGGCGATCGCGACAGTTTTCACGTTATTCGCTGTACCGGAGACCAAAGGGAAGACTCTTCAGGAGATACAGCAAGAATTAAATGGCATTAATCCGAGAGCGAGAAACGTATAAATAGAGATTATTGCGTTATGCAATAACGATAAGTCTTTCAATTGAGTATTAATAGAGAAATAATCGTCGGGTGTTGCGACAACGATAATTCCGACAATTTTACACGATTGGACACGAATTATTGATGTTTCTGAGACGAATCGATCGGTGAAAAAGGAAATAGAAAAAAAAAAAAAAATTTCATCGTCGTTCGGTAAAATTTGAAATTTTTTTTAACAAAATCAAACGATAATTTAAAGGTAATTTTTTTTTTTTTTTTTTTTTTCGAAAATTTGTAATATATCGAACGAAAATAAGAAAAATGGAACTAATCGCATTAAGCACACTGCATGTACATAACAATACGATAAGTAGAGTAGATATAAAATAGTCGGCAAATACCAACAAAATATCTCGACAATGTTGGTAAACAGCCGATCGCTGTGACGCATTGTTGCGCCCGAGTTTCCGTGAAGCTGACGCGATTGTAATAATTTTTATACATTTGATATACGAAAAAATGGGGAATGACTCGAAGCACTCGACGTCGTCACGTTGAAGGCGTGTAAAGAGCAATGGAAGTGGTCAGGGTGGTCGCAGTTTTTATTTATAGACATAATAATTAATACCAATAAAAAAATAAAAAAATTGAAAAAATATATTATATATTTTAAAAAATGCGTGAAATACCGATTTTTACCGATTTGTGAATCAATAAAGAGTATCGATGTTTGTATTTCATTGTAACTGCAGTATACACATTATATTATCGTAATAAAAAAAATACAGTATTATTGAGTTTCGAAACTATGAATTAATGAAGTTTATCACCATTTTTTGTCATCGATTCCACCGGACAAATCCACCAAAGTCATCACGCACTGCACAATTTTCGCGGCAATATGAACTGTCGAAAGCCGAAGTACTTTTGGGTTCGTTGACGCGATGTAAATGCGATAAAACTAATCGTTATTTGCATCAATTGTTTACGAGCGTTCAACTCCGTCGACCCGCGCGGTGTAATGAACCGAACGATTATACAGTCAAAGCGAATCGGAGTGATTTTTTTTTCTCGGTACTCGTTATACATCGAAACATCGGTGCAACAACTACATTTGATTTTTAATTTGTATTCTCGCGTTCTGAACGTTTTTCTCGTAATAAAAAAGAAATGAGTTTGTAAAAGTTTTTAACGATTATTTCTGTCGCTTTATCCTCACACTATCCTTGACAGACAAGACGACGGACAAGGTTACCAGACGCGGTTTATCCGTGAAAGAAATTTGTCGATTATGAAAAATTCATTAATCAGTTATACGGCGGCGGCTTATCGCGAGGCTTTGTATCTGTGCACTTGACCACACAGATTTATTTGCCGAAGGACACGTTGTGGACTCAAGTGTATCGGACAATTTTTTTTTTTTTTTTTTTTTTTTTTTTTTTTTTTTTAATGAAGACACGACGCGCGTTAGGTGTACGGCGATTTCGTCAAAATTTTACTCACACTACGCGAGAAATTCGTTGTACTGGAAGTTTACGGGGGAAACACGTGGCTGACCTTCGCGGATGAATGCATTGTGAAAAAAAAAAAAAAAAAAAAAAAAAAAAAAAAAAAAAAAAAAAAACCTCCCAAGCCGAGTGATCGCATTTCCCTTATCAGCTTCGATGACAAGAAAAATTGCGGCAATCTGTCCCTTCGTTGCACTGTGATTTCCGCGGAGTACAAATCATCGACGATAAATCGAATTGATAGATAATGGAATGTGCTAAATGAAAAAAACTGCATAGTTGGGAACCAATTGCGAATTCTAAGAAATACATCGATATTAAGTTCATGAAAAACATGAAACATCGGATTATTTCGAAGAGCAACGGTTTCTGTTACTTTTATTAATGTACGCAGTTAGAAGTAAGAAAATTAATAAAGGTAACTGAAATCGTCTCGATAAGTCGAAAAAGTTATTTTTACTTTCACGATAACTTATTTTCTTTAAAGCAGTAATTAGCACTAATTTGTCACTCGCGATCGCTGATTGATGTTATTTCAATATTTTCGTAATTTTTCTGTTAGTGTAATTTTTATTTTATCACTTTATCCTGTAATTATTAAAATTATTTGACTTTTAATCTCAAAATTTAGCGTAATCTACTTTCTCTTATTTTTTTAATCAGCAATTGGTAATGTTTCGTTATCCGTTATCAGTGGTTAATTTTGATTAAATATTTTCTTATTTTTAATTTTTGTGTACCGATTTTTATTTTATTATTCTACTCCGGAATCATTTGCATAATTTAACTTTTAGTCTCAACTTCTTCTTGAAGTTCTATTCGAATTTTTTGTTCGCACGAGACGATTACGTCAATAATTTTTAAAAATACAAACAATTTCGGTTATCTTTATTAATTATTTCGTTCTTATCGCGACATTTATTTTTATTTTCACGATGACCTATTTTTCCGTATTTTTTCAACAGAGACAATTCATCATCGACGACGACCAATTAATTTTATTTCATTATTTTCCCGTAAAATTTTTTAAAAATATGGTACAATGAAATAAAAACAATTTTTCAAACATCTCAAAAAAAAATTATTAAAAAAATAACCATTAATCTGCGAATATATATAATTGCGATAAAAAATCATAAAATTCACTGTAAAACACTAAAGTTTCCATAGCCGATATTGCGCTATATCTTTTACCAATTATATATATATAATTCCAACGGGATGACCAGTGCATTGCGGTAAGAAACTTTTTCCATTGATAACGCCAAAGATTTCCACGTCAATACTGCTATAAGAGAGAAGGGTGGGTGGCGGGGGGCGGAGGGAAGCGAATACAGAAACTTTAGATTGCCAATACAAACGCAACGATAATCGGGCGATATCTTTGGAAGAAGATTCTCGGGGGCTGTTAACTACTGTGATGCATCTGGATATCTGATAAGATCGTCTCTCATCCACCCACCGATTGCGCTACAGTTTTATCCGTGAAAAACGTGTGTCGCGCATCTCACGAATACGAGTGCACAGATGACACACGTGGAAATGTGTGTAATTCTGTACGATCCCCCACCCTGCTGAGTGACATACACTCGTACTACCGCGACAGACGCGGTTACATATCGTCGAGGGTACGGATAGAGGGGCGTTGTATAAAAACTATCTGTCAAGGCGCGGATTAGCGGAGTTGAAGCCGTTGAATCGTCATAGCGCGTACCGCATGACTCTATACGCAAGTAGGACCACCCTAAGGCATCGGGATATTCAATATCCTATACGATTCCATCGACTACTATCCCTATAAAACTCTACCGGAAGCTATCGAGTGAGAAAATTACAAGGATTTATCATCTCGGAGAGGATCCAATTTTTTTTCGAGGATCGAAATATCTTCAAATTACAAAAGTAACAAAAAAAATAAAATAAATAAATCGTCAAGATGAAGGAAGAGGGTTCGAAGTTTCTGCAATTTTTCGCCGCGATGGCGGGTAAGTTTTACGCCCTCCCCACGTGTATTAATTCTCACGTCGTGTTACAAAGTTTTTCAGTTTATTATTTATTTTCAATAATTATTTTAAAATTTGGAAAAAAAATTTCTAACGATTGTTGAAAAAAAAAAAAAAAGTTTACACTTAAAAAATAAGTCCGTTGCTACACTTTTTTTTAAATCAATAAATAATTGAATTTTCGAAAAATTATTTTAACAACGAAATTTTTTTGTTTACACTTTATTTACACTGTAAAACTAATACGGCGTTACACTTTTTTTTTTAATCCAATAAATCGTAAAAATTTTTTTTTTTTTTCTTCGTCAACGAATAGTAACATTCAAAAGATTAAAGTGTAGGTGTGCTAAGTCGCGGATGTTCACGTTTGTTCCGTCAACGAAATTCAAACATTCCATTCATATACATTTCCTTAACTCGAGAGCAACCGTTGGTGTTTACGATGTCATTGGGATAATTGTAAGAAAATTTGATCGTCTCACTTCCGGATGCCGTCAAGTGCGCAATTGTGTTAGACGTTGCGCGACTAACGCAGCATTTGTTTTCGTCTTAATTGTTGGTTAGCAAATTGATTTATAAAAAAAAAAACTCCGTCGAGGAAGCGGGAATTACTTCGAATCGCGTTTTCGAATCTTCGTCGCGAGACTAAAGTCATCTGTCTCCACGTGTCTTACGCTCGTCCCGCCAGAGAATTCGGCCGGATATAAATCGTTTGATAATCAAGTGCGCGCGTTGTCGCGCCATCATGCAAATTGATTCGAGAGCGCGAGACGAGATAAAAATGAGACACGCATAGCGACACGTTATTACGTCTGCTTAATAATGAAGTCAATGGCCCATTGATGATTTCCGAAAACTCATGGAAATTCCAACATTCAATTTATTCGAAGATAATTTTTTTTTTTTTTTTTTTACTTTTTCAGTTTTGAAATTTTTGTTACTGAAATTACTTTTAAAGCGACGAGTTTCAAGGTCATCGGAATTTGCGCGTTTAAAAATATCGTATCGAACATTCGAACATTTAATTTAAAAAAAGATAATTTTTTTTTTTAGTTACTGCGTCATCGCGATTTACGTATTAAAAAAATATCGAAATCTGCTGTCTAAATATAATCGCCGAGATAAAAAAAATTACCTATTTCCGTTCAGTATAACGCGAGATGTTTATCTTGATAAAATTTCTACGGTAAACTCCGTTGTGATTGACGATTCATTTTCGCGTATCAATGACAGATGAAAACGTAGCAATCGTAGCCCACGGAGAGCTTTAAATACGTCCAAATAAACTGCTCACAGTAACACAACGTAGTTACGTCGTGAGCGATTACCGCACGGATCATTACGACGGGGCCATCAGCGGAAGACTCGCGAGATCGGTGTGAAACCACCCACTGGTGTCGACGCGTTTCGCGCGCTGATCTATCGCACACAGAGCCGCAGATATATAATCGACGACATTTGAAGGTCGCGTTTCTAACGATTGTCCGAGAATCCCGACGTTTCCGGTAGCATTTCATTTTTTTCAGATACAAATAAACATTAATGAATAAATAAAAATTCGAAATAAACATTTTTTCATCAATATTGCTTCGTATCTGTGGAAAAAACGAGAACGTAAAAAAAAAAAAAAAGATATTTCGAAAACTATCGATCTTTTTTCATTCGGATGAAATTTTTTTTAAAAATGCATAAATAAAAATGTGTATTTAAAAATATTCTTCCGTATTGATTATTATTACTGAAATGTTTTTTTCTGAGAATGAACGATGTAAAAACAGTTATCTCGGAAATTATCGATAGAATAATTCTTATCGTTAGAAATGCGCAATCGCGAAATTAGAAGAATAATAAGAAAACTCGCCGTTCGATCTGTGAAACATTCGCATTATCTCTCTGTTCTATATACTGCTGTATACACATAGTTTCTGACTATTGACGTAACAATATTATTATTATGCGATAGGAGGATGTAACTGCCAACAATTCGAAACTATATCGCGCGATTCAATGATACGACGAGATCGGTCGATCGGAAATTATAAAGAGTAAAATAAATACGCGACTGGCGTGTGGCGTTATGCCGATGGTGACGTCGATCGATAAATCAAAACAAGACGATTGTATTGGGTGATGTTGGTTATTTTTTCGTCGCAGGCAATCTGTGCGTCGTTGGCGGAGGCGCGGTGCTCGGATGGAGCAGTCCGGTATTACCGAATCTTGAGATAGATCCACCGATAGATGACAATCCGCTCGGCAAAGCGGTCACCAGTGACGAAGGATCTTGGGTTGGATCTCTCGTGCCTCTGGGGGCTGTTTTTGGAAGTTTCATCGCGGGATATATGGCTGAGAGGTCGTTAATTATTAACATCAAAGACGAGACATCAATTTCGGCTTAATAAACGCATTTATTTTTTTTCCGCGAAAAAAAAAATTGTATAAAAAATATTGCACAGTTGATTTTTCGTAAGGGTTGTCCGTTGACTCAAAAAAAATACCAGACCCCAATATAAAATAATGTAAAAGGAGTTCAATTTTTTTTTAATAGCAATTATCAAAATTTACTATTTTAAAGAAAAATTTAATACTCTTGCAATTGTTAATATTCGGAGTTGGAAATTTTTATATATAATTAGAACACTATGACAAAATATTAATCGCGGGGAATTTTTTTCACAATTTTTTTTTTATTGATAAAAATTAATAAAAGGCGGTTTCATGACTGAAGTCGATGGACCTTTGCGTAAATCGGGCAAAAATTGATATTTTTGTGAGTTTTTAACCTTTCGAAACTTATTTTTTGAGTTCAAATGCATTTTCGTAAAGATATTTTGCATACATGAGATTATTAACGCATTGTTCAAGCGGCTTGATAAAAAAAACCAATTTTTTTGGTATAAAAAAAAAGTTTTCGAAATATTATCGAAGTCAACAAATAATTTTTCATCTTCGCAAAAATCGTTGCATCGATGCAGCATTCCGCTTTCAAAGAATTGAAGATAATATCTGCGAAATGTTAAATTTGTGTACTTTAGGTGGGGTAGAAAAAAAACTTTGCTCGGTGGCGTTATACCGTTTACGATTGGATGGGTACTGATCGCAACGGCTACGGATATCGCACAGATTTACGTTGCGCGTCTAATTTCCGGATTCGGTCTCTCGATCCCTTTCACCGTGATTCCCATGTACGTCGGTGAAATCGCTGAGGTGAGTCAATTAAATTTTTTTCTTATCGTGAAACATTTATATCCCTCCGAAAAGCATCGTTATCGCTATATAAAGTAATTTAAAAAGCTGCAACCCGCGTAAAAAAAAATCGTAAAAAATAATCATGTAATTCAGTGTAACGTAATTCGAGTTATTAAAATCGTCTTCGTTGCTGGAAATTTGTTTTTTTTTTTTTTTTTTGAGACCGAAAGGGTTATTGGTAACGCGAAAAAAAAAAAAAATTGACGACACGAATCCTTATCTTTCCTATTCTCAGACATCTATCAGAGGAACACTCGGCTCGTTCCTACAACTCTTCATCACTTTTGGTTTGCTGTGGTCTTACTGCATCGGTCCTTATGTGTCTTACATGGCACTGTGGATCGCCTCCGGAATTCTACCCTTTTTATTCTTCATCGGTTTCGTGTGGATGCCGGAATCGCCGTACTGGCTACTCGCGCAAAATCGCAAAGAAGACGCCCTCCATTCTCTCGCGAGATTTCGAGGAAAGACCAAGGATGGCGTGCAAAATGAATGCGACGAAATGCAAGTGAGTAAAAAAAAATCATTTTTTTTTTAAATCGAAATAATTATTGACGAAAAAAAAAAAAAACTTTTTTTCACCCCGAAAAATATTTATTCGATTCAATGAAAATTTATTAGGGATGAAAAAAATGTTCAATACATCGAAGAAATATTTTTATGACCGTTTATGATATATGTATCGCTTGGAATTAAATTACAAAAATAAAACAAAGAGATATATACGGGATTAGCTCATCGATCGTTTGAAATGCACTCAACTATTCGAATTTATAATGATACCTGCAACGTTAACAGGTCGCAGTGGAGGAGGCGTGTCGAAGCAACGCAAGTTGGTCGGATCTTTACAGCGTACGAACGAATTTCAAGGCGATTCAGTACACCTGTATCCTTGTAGCGGGTCAACAGTTGAGCGGTATAAACGCTGTGCTATTGTATTCCCAGTCGATATTCCAACAGGCCAAGGAACCCGGCAGTGGTCTCACGGATTCACAATCTACGATTATCGTCGGTGTTGTACAAGTGCTTGCGTCGTGTGTCACACCTCTCGTCGTCGACAGATTCGGGAGAAGAATTCTTCTCGTCATATCCGGCGTGGGAGAGGTCGTGAGTTTGGTAAGTTTTTTTGTTTTTTAACAAAATGCCAAAAAAAAAAAAAAAATGTCGAAAAAAAAATTTCGAAATTTTTTTTTCAGAAAAAAATTTCCAAAATTTTTTTTTTTTTTTAGACAATAGATTTCGCTTAAAAAATACAATTTTGTGGAAAAAAAACTATTTTTTGGTTCGTTTAATGCAGTTTTTCGGGAATTTTTGAAAATAAGACGCTATTATTGAATTTATCATATGTTCAGGCGGCGCTCGGTTACTTCTTCTATCTTCAAGAACAAAGCAAAACGGATCTGGACAGTGCGGAACTGTTGGGTGAGCTAAGGTCATGGCTGCCCGTGGTATCCCTGATAATCTTTATATCAACGTATTGCGTTGGTTGGGGACCACTTCCATGGGCAATATTGGGCGAACTTTTCGCCTCCGACGTGAAATCGAAAGCTTCGTCGATAACCGTCTGCGTGTGTTGGGGAATCGGTTTTCTCATAACGAAATTCTACAGCAACATATCCGAAGCTTTCGGGAATCATACGGCTTTTTGGTTGTTCGCTGTGTTCGCCGCTCTTGGTGTGCTGTTCGCGATTTTCATTCTACCGGAAACGAAAGGCAAAAGTCTCGAGCAAATACAAGCGGAACTCGGCGGCGACGCGGACGAATCGTCGTTCATGACTACGACCAACTCGGATAGTGCCGAATTAGAACGGAAAAATTAATTATTTAACTCTTAATCCGTTATAGACAATTATTTCGATCCTCGTTGTGTTTTTTTTGTTTCTTTATGCCGTTTTTCTTCGTTATATCGCGAGGAAAACGAAAAAACAAAAAATTCATTTATCTAGTCGAATGTCCTGAGTGCAGCAACGTGGATATATCCAACGTTCGTCACGTTATGTATTATTACGACGAGCATATTGCCCGTGCAAATCTTCGCGCCTCATTGGCGGAATACACGATTTGCATATCCAGCTAATTGCAACGCCTGCGGATGTATTATATAGAATTTATCGTTTACATACCGATGTATGTCGCATATCTTATTTATTCGTTAATCTTTAATAAATTTGTTGATTTATTATTATTATTTTTTCGCCATTCGCATTTTTATTTAATCCTTTATTTATCGATCTATATGAATTTTTTTTTTCGATCGTTTTGAAAAAGCAAAGACGATCGTTTTTTTCGTGTCGTTCGTAACCGATGTCGTGACGTTAAGATAAATCTTCCGATTTCGCTCCGATAGCCTTACAAATCGTTAATCGAATTGATTGTAAAGAAAAATGCAGAAAACTAAAGAAAAAGAGATGGTGAATTTTTTCACCGGAAGTCTGTATTTTTTTTTTTTTTTTTTTTTGTGGTTTACGTTATTTTCAATATCGTAATTTTATTTCAGAGCGACGACGACAAGCGACTCCAAGAGGAGCTTCTGCATCTCGTAGCTACGCTTGAGGTTCACGATTTATTGTTATTATTATTTTCCTATGGCATGAATTCGATAAGAAAAATAACTCGTAAAAGTGTCGGGCGATATTTTATGTGTATTGTCCAGAATACGAGTGAAAACGACGTTACCTTTGCCGCGGCTCTCCGGCAGCTTGGAAAATTGATAAAAACATCGACATCGTCGATGACCGCGGTGCCAAAGCCCCTGAAGTATCTGAGAAATTCTTATCGGGTATTGAAGAATTCTTACGAGAGGATGAAAATTCGAACGGGAGACGGAACCGACGTGTTGCTGAAAGATTTTGCCGATATCGTGAGCGTTTTGGCGCTCGCAGGCGCGACATCGGAAAAACGCGAGTGCCTTAAGTATCGTCTCGAGGGCACTACGAAAAATCCTGGCGACTGGGGCCACGAATACGTACGACAACTCGAGGCCGATATCGTCGAGGAATGTCTCAATGCGCCCGTTGAACGCGAAGAAGAAATAAAGTTTGTTTTACAGCGTATTAAAAACGATTTATAACCTCTAAATTAATTTTGTTTTTTTTACATTTTTTTTTTACTTTATCTTCGAAGAGATCGATTGATGCCACTTCTCGAGAGTATTGTGAGATTCGATGTGAAACACAACGCCGAAATACAGGCGTGCGATCTTTGCATGGAAATCGATCAACTCGACATTCTCGATCGAGAAATGGACGAAAATAATTTTAGCCGGATATGCAATTATCTTGGGAATTGTGCGGTTTACAGGTAGAGTTACTAAGTAAAGTAAAAAAAATGCTGAAAAGGGTAAAATTTTTTTATTTTTTTATTTGAATTTGTTGGTTCGATGTTTTATATAATTTTTACGAATTTAAATGATTTGCCTGCGGCAGCGAGGAAACCGAAAGGGAACGTATATTAACCCGTATCGCTGAGCACTGCTTGAAGTTCGGTGAATACAGTAAAGCGATACTAATTGGTCTGCAGCTCGGAAATTCGAATTTAACGGAAAAATGTCTCAACACGTGTACCGACCCGTCGACGAGAAAACAATTGGCTTTTATGCTTACGAGAGGCCAACATCGCCAGCCGGAGGTGCCGAAAGATCGAAAAAAAAAAAAAAAAAAAAACAACGAATTTCTTATCTCACGATTTAGTAAAAATATTTTTTTAAGGTCGCGATAATTCCAAATGAAAAAGATGATCGACGAGGAATCGCAGAAGCGAAGACTATCGAAACAATTCTAAGCAATTCCCTGATTAATTCTCACTTCCAAAATTTGGCACGCGAACTCGATATTCTCGAACCAAAACATCCGGAAGATATTTACAAATCGTGGCTTATAACCGACATACCGATTAGACTCACGATAGAAATTCATGATTCCGCCAGAGAAAATTTGGCTGCGAGTTTCGTCACGGGTTTCGTACACGCGGGGTTTAGTCTCGACAAATTGATATCGAAAACCGAGGATTCGTGGATTTATAAAAACAAGGCGAGAATTTCGTTTTCATTTATCAATAAGAATCAATGCGCATTTTTTAACAAAAAAAAGTATTCTTTACATATTTTCTTTAATTATCAAAATTTTGTTTTTTTTTTTAATTTTTCTTTCATTAAAATATTTTTTTTTTTCTTTTTTTTCTACAAACAATAAAAATATATTTCTATCTGCTGAAATTTAGTTTTTCAACAGTTTTAACAGTGAATATATGTAACTCTTGATTATTCAGTTGTATATAGGATTTATGATATTTTCCTCAGGAGCTTGGAATGCTCTCTGCAACGGCGGCTCTGGGACTTATTCACATGTGGGACGTTGATGGAGGTCTTGTAGCGATCGACAAGTCAGTTCTTAACAATATATATTTAGTCGAGTTAAAAATTCATTCACTCGAACACGAAAACACTTTCCGTTTACTCAATGAATTATCACGTAACATTCCGCGACAAAAATCGCGATCGGTAGTAAAGATGGCGAATCAATTCCGATCGAATGTGCGCGAGTACCGTGAAACGAAAATATGGAAAACGCAAGGTACTCAATGTGACGATTGCTGAACGAGTGAATCGATGTACTCATCCAGAACTTCAAATTGGCATGAATACATCGCGTCACTCGCGGCCGTCAAATATTTCATTGTCGGAAATGTGGACCGACGGTATCGCGTTGCGCGGGAACTTGAATAAGCGGGGGCGAGCGCGTGTCAGAACTTTCTCATTTCATTCAAAAGATTCATAACTTTAATAAAGTACTCAACAATATTCACAGAGGCAAAGGGCTACAAAGTCCGATAAAACGGGGGACGGGCGGGGGGGGGGGGGGGGGGGTGGAGTTTTGCTGCAAAAGGTTAATATCATTCGTACTCTGACATTATTCACCGAACGAAAGGTCAAAGGCAGCGCGGGTTCTGTGATAATCGCAATATGTCGTTTCGTACCTAATTACCAATTCGTTATTGAAATAAAACATATCTAATACTTTTCTGACAGATATTTGTACACAAGCGACGATTACGTAAAATCCGGAGCGCTTTTGGCGATCGGTCTCGTAAATTGTGGCATTAAAAACGATTGCGATCCGGCGCTTGCACTCCTATCGAATTATCTTCAGTCAAGCAGTCAAACTATAAGAATCGGTGCGGTTTTGGGGTTGGGTATCGCGTACGCCGGTTCGCAGCGTTCCGCCGTTTCCGACTTATTGAATAACGTTGTTCTCGACAAAGAAAGTGCGTAAATGATGTGTAACGTTCATACAACTCACCTGTCGATAAAATGCTTCCAACCGAAGTTTCGTCTCATAGGTGACCTCAGTGTGACTTCTCTCGCGGCAATTTCTCTTGGGCTCGTTAACGTTGGTTCGGGAAATCCGGAAATATCGACGACAATTCTACAGAAATTGCTCGAACTTCAGCGGCACCAGCTAGCGAACACCCACGCGAGGTAAAACACGAAATTCGCAACATTTGTTTTTTTTTTCGTCGCTGATCACTAAACACTGATAATTGAAGCGAAAAACTGTTTTTTTTTTTACTATATTGCAAAGATTTTTGCCTCTGGCCCTCGGTATAATTTTCATGGGTCGACGCGACGCGATCGACGCACTGTCAACGGCACTCGAGGTTCTTCCCGATCCCTACAAACTCGCGGCTCAAACGATGCTTCAAATATGTTCGTACGCGGGTAGCGGTGATGTTTTGATAGTTCAAGAACTTTTGCACATATGCTCGGAACCTTCGTCATCTTTCGAGTCTCTCAATGGCGCCTTTCATTTCGGCGAATCTTCCACTCGCGCATCTTCGAGTTTCGACGTTAATGACTATTCGTCTGACTCGTCGAAGAAAACGAAAACTACGGATTTTGTCGAAGGACAGAATAACTGCAGGTACTTAGAGAAAAACACAAACAAAAAAAAATAGATCGCGTCCGACCAGGGCATACTACACTACTGCGGAAGTGCAGACGACATGTTTTCACTATCGAGATCGCGAAACTAATGAGAGCCAATGGGGCTCGAGATCTTTGCTGCGTTTGGTCAAACTGCGAATTGGCGAAATGGTCGAGAGGTTTCCGTCGAGATGATAAATAAACTTTGCACAGATAAAAACGTAATAAAAAAGTATGTAAACTGATTAGTTTTACCGTGCGGACGTGATTTTGTGTACTGTATAAAAAATAACGGTGCGCTTCTCATCGTAACTATGAAAAAAATAATTGAAAAAAAAAAAAAAAAAAAACAAAGGGATGTCGGACCTGCACAAGCAATAGCTACGCTCGGTGTAGCCGTAGTGGCTCTCGGCGACGGAAAAGAGAATGCGCGAATCTTCGGACAAATAGTAAGATACGGATCGCCGTCGGCTCGTCGAGCGGTTCCTTTGGCTATAGCACTATCGTCGCTATCGAATCCCGAAGGGTGTTTGATCGATCTCTTGAACAAATACTGCCACGACAACGATCCCGACGTTGTTCACAGTGCAATATTGGCACTTGGTCTCGTTGGCGCTGGAACGAACAATGCACGATTGGCGACGATGCTACGTCATTTGGCGGCTTATCATTCAAAAAATCCCGAAAATTTGTTTCTCGTACACATTTCCGAAGGCCTCGTACATCTCGGCAAGGTATTCAGAGCATTTTCGTTTGTTTTTATTTCGTGTGCAATAGCAGTAAGATAAATAAGCCAAATATTTCTAACAAAACCGCCATTTTATTCTTTTTACTCGATTCTTGATGTTTCGGAAGAAAAAAAACCGAAAACAAGAATTGTTGGAAATAATGAAGAGTAACTATGAGACGATATGAAAAGACTCAGACGGTAACGAAAATTCGAATGAATTTCCTTTCGAAACCATAGACATTTGAGGAAAAAGAAAATGGAGTTTTTCGGCGGAATAGATAAACGTGACGAAAGAGAACTTTCGTTTTCGTCAAATGTTTATGACTTCGAAATGGTATTACAGTTTTCGTTACCAACCGGGCGCGCGGCGGGAAAATGTTTCACATCTAAATAAAAATAAAATAAAAATGTTTTCCCCATTCGATAGGGAACTCTATCGATATGTCCCCTGCGTTACGAGTCTAAGGTTCTCGATTACACGGCTCTGGCAGCTCTGATGGTCGTTTTTGTCGCGTGTCTCGAATGCAATAATTTAATACTCGGAAAATCGCATTATCTTCTTTATTGCTTGGCTGTGGCGATGGAACCCCGATGGTTAATCACGGTAGACGAGAATTTACAGGTATTCAAAAAAAAATTTACGATAAATAATTACGATCCCAAAATCCGTTACTCGGTCTGTCGATAATCGATTTTACTATCACTTTGCTTCGATACCAACATAAGTCGTATCGAAATTACAATCTTTTTTAATCCGAGAATTAACAGAATTAATTTATTTTCAAGCTTTCCTTTGCCCATTAATATTTCGATAATACGGGAGCATTAATTTTTTATGATTGCTTATGATTGAAATACAATACTTTGATCTACGAAGCCATTGCCGGTTTCGGTAAGAGTCGGCCAAGCAGTTGACGTTGTCGGCAAAGCGGGAAATCCAAAAGTCATCAAAGCCGGTCGTGTGCACGCGACACCTTTGCTTCTCGCGGTTGGCGAGAGAGCGGAACTCGTCGACGATCGTTATCAACCGCTAACGAGTATTCTGGAAGGATTCGTCGTACTTCGCGAGAAATCCGTTTGAATTTATAATAAATACGAGAAAAAAAAAAAAAAAAAAATTAGAATGACGAAAAAATAAAAGGAAGTCACATACTCGTTAAACTTGTTTTGTATCTTTTCACAATAGCTTTTTTGTTGATTCATTTTTTTTTCTTGTTGGTTTAGTTTGCATTTTATAATTGAAACTTTAAGGACTAGCGAAAGCGGTGTGTGTGCTTTATACAACGGAAAAACTTACATTTGCCTCGAATCGCTGCTCGGCGAGAGGATAAAAATTGGATTCGTCGCGTTTGCGTTGCCTCCCGATAGTCGTGGATTTGCAAACGATTGTCAAATATTGTCGCGTATCGATGATCGCGCGATCGCAAAGCAACGAGAACGCGCGGATCCTCACATAGCATTTTTATTGTTTATTTTTTTCCAATTTTTTTTTCTTTTTTTTTTCCAATAGTTTTGAGTTTTTTAAAATTTATTTCTGTACGCAACCGTACAGCAATGCGACCCTCGAACACTACACTATACATAATAGTATATAATATGTAATAACGATTTCATTTTATTTTTATTTATTATTTTTTTCTTTTGTTGCAAAGTGCGTTAAATGTCTGCGGACATTTATCGATAGGCACATGACTCGGGGGGGCGTATGGGTTGCGGGAATAGTTGAGAATGCAAAGTTAACGAATTAGCAAAGTCCGACGATGAAATCGTTCGCAAATAATACATCAAATATCTCGACGTACACACCGGACGATCGAATTGTCCTAAATTTGTATTTCAATAGCTACGAAGTTTCGTGAATTAAAAAAAAAACAAAAATTATAATAAAAGGTTCAACGGGATTGGAAAGAGTTTGACTTTCGTTTTGCTCGCATCGTAGCGTTACACACAGTACGGTCGTTTAGAAAAAAAAAAAAAACAGAGCAGCATGCGTTTGCCGATGATACTAATTCGTCGCTATTTATCCGCTGCTTTTATAGATATACTTGTCTTTCGTCCACTCTATTCGTCTCTCGCTTCGTTTGACTTACAGTAAAATATAGTAAAACTAATTATTAAACTTATATGACAAACAGGAGCTGTTGTTGTTTTTTTTTTTTTTAAATCTTCTGTCCTTAGATAGCAATGTCGTACATCAACGTGGTAATAAAACGTTTGCATGTTTTCTTTTTTTTTTGTTCTTTTATAGGATATGTGCGACTTTTATCTAGCGAAGCATTTAGATCAACGACTCTTCTTCGTTATTCATATATTTCCCATCCCTATCTTCTTCGTCTTTTTTTTTTTTCTCTTAACTTCGTTTTTTTTTTTTTTTTTTTTTTTTTTTTTTCGTTCTTTAATTATCATTCTCCACTGTATTATTTACAATATAGTTATGTATGGTAACGCAAACGATGACGACGTGATTTTACTGGGTTCACGTTTAATATCTCTCTCGACTCCTTCTCTCGTTGTTTATTACCGACACTTTATTTTCTATACCGGTGTCCCAAACTTTACAGGACCTTTAAAAAGGAATAAACACGACGGATTTCGTCGAATGGCGAATAATAAAATCGGGTATTGCAACAAACGCGCCTACGACTAAATCGTTTTAGTAAAAATTACCCTTTTACCCGCGGCTCGAGGGAGAAAGATAGAATCCCGCGAATTAGAGGCTCCCCGCGGGCGAGTGGGTGACCTTCATTTTTTTTTTTTTTTTTTTTTTCATATATAAAGATTCTGTTTTTATTTAAATTTTTTTTTTTCGTTTTTTTTTTTTTTTTCGTTCTTTTAAGCGTTAATCTGAATCGTTCTCATTCCACGTCGATCAATTTTTGTAATCGTGATCGACCCTTTCCACGAAAAAACAATTACGTGAAACTATATGTATAATAATATTCTTTCGGCGGCCGTTTTTCTTACGCGCAAGCGTTTCAAATTGATAGAACTACTGCTGCGTGTGTTCGTTGCCAACAGCGAGTTTAGGAATTGACTTGAAAAAAAAAAAAAAAAAAAGACAGAAGGGCCGCATTTTTAAAGAAGAGAAAAGAAAAATTGATGACGGGATAAATGGCAGTGACTCGTGCCATCTTCTGTCCGTTATTCGACGCGTTACGGAACAACGCGATTCCGTTTTTCGTAAATAATATCTCTCTCTCTCTCTCTCGCTCTCTTTCTTTTTCGCAATTCTAACATCGAAACACCATGTATATCTGCTAATCGACAAATATTTTGTGGATTAATTGATTAATTCGTACAACGAACAACGTGTTTTAATCGCTGATGTATCTTATGTGTGAATATATGTGTGTGTAATGTGTAATGTGTAAATGTATGTTTTGCGTGGTGCAGGCTGACGATAGTTTAGTTTAATTTTTTTTTTTTTTTTTTTTTTTCATTACTATCTTCGCGACGAATATTTTAACGTGCAGCAGGAATGTATATAAACACTCTGCACCGATTGGATCGTGGCACGGTGAATTATATGGTGGCGCGCGCGCGTTTTGGTGTATCGAATTATCGAACGGCAGTTAAATTATTTAACAAAATGTTTTTTTTTTCTTTAAAATAGACGGGCCCGTCGCTTAATCTCGTTTCTACGCCATTGCGGTAGTCGATAAAATTCCGAACGGCTGCACTGTAGTATGGCTTCGAATTCCGCATCGGACAGATGACGCTGAAAAATCACAATAAGAGATAATTATCGTTACTGCGATACTAGAGAAAAATAAAAGATCAAACATTGGATCCACAAAATCTTATCTAAGAGATAAAACATCGGTTTTCTATGAAAAAAAAAAAAAAAAAAAAAAAAAAAAAAAAAAAAAAATGGAACAAAAATTATTTACGTTTTTAGCATCGAAAAAATATAAATTCGGATTTTTTTTTCGGAAATTTGGAAAAAAATCGAAAAATTGGGAATTTTCTTTGTTTTTCTTAAATTTACGATTTTTTTTTTTTTTTTTTTCATTGTACGGAACTTGAAAATGGGGTTTTGGTTTGTTTACCTCGAGATTGCAACGATCCACGTCGGCCGGCAGCCTGTAGTTAGTTATAACTAGCAAGTGGTAAGGATAGAGTTTGGGTGGTTCCGACGGAGCGGCGCCCATATCCGGCAGTGAGCGTCTCACATGATGACCGTGACTTCCCCCGACGACGGATCCAAGACCGCCGGTGTACGTCGTCGACGACGGTAAGATTCCACCGTCATTCTAAACAAAATCAATTTAGTATTTTCCTTCCGCGTTGCGAGACACAGATTAAAACAACAAATGAACAAATAAAAGGACGAAAAAAACAAATACACATCGCTTCACTATCATTCACGGCATACGAAATCATGCTGATCGGCTATGGAACGTAAATTCCTGACACAACGTGATCTTCGATACGCGTGCAATACCCGAGGTGACGAAAATTAAAAAAAAAACGTATACATCGATATTCGGATAGATATATTCAACAATTAACTATTTGGAAACTAAAAAAAAAAAAAAAAAAAAAAAAAAAAAAAAAAAAAAAAAAAAAAAAAAAAAGACAAATCGTAATTCTAATTCGGTGAATAATAAATTATAGAAGATTGTATTTACAACAGATAATCAATGACCATTGAGCAATTTTTACAGCGAACATGCGAATCGCGTGCCGTATTCAAATATATGCAGTGCTTTTTTTTTTTTTTTTACAATAATGCGTAATAATTTCCTTCGAACAAATTATATTTACATACATCTTCGTATTCTTACGGTTCTGTAATAATTCTGTAATAAATCGCGCGAACGACGCGAAGTATGATAAAAAAAAAAGATAAAATAGAAGAAAAAAAAAAAAACGGGCAAACAATACGATGAACTCGCGATTAGTTTGTAATGTGAGGCTTTCTTTGACGGATAAATAGATGCAAAAGCGAGCTACAAACCATGCTAATTCGCCGGGAGTAGAAGGGGGCGGTTGTGGTACATACCAATGCCCGCCGGTCCACATCCGTGATGCTGCCTGTCGATACTAAATATTTTGGAAAAACGGGAAAAAAAAGAAGGTAATCATGTCAAACTGTATTTTACAAACCACTTTTTAAACGTCGAACGTTATTCTGTACCTGATAACCGCGAAAATTCACAACATTTGTCTCTATACGATGAAATCTTTCGATGATCTTTTATCTTTATTTTTCCCTCTCAATGGTTTTTTTTTTTTTATTTAATTTTTACCCGAATTATCAAAGGATTTCTCGATCCCTTGCCATAGAAAGATTTCATCGTAAACGATAGAAAAAAAACAGTGAAAAGATTCGAGAATTCGATACCGTAGGATAAAGTAAAATGTACAAAGTACAGATACAGAATAGTTCGGAATGAATTTAATGTATACAAGTCGATGATCCGTACGAAAAAAACGACGTGGCTGCTTCGATCGGCCGTAAAGAGTATTTCCACGCATCAGTCGGCTTAGTTACGGTAATAAACATTGGCGAGGCATGCATAATGAAAAAAAAATCGGATACGGATCGAGGATATCGAAGAACGGAAGGCGCGTAAAAAAATGATTAGGATATTAGTATATCTACTGTTCGAATAATCGAAAAAAAAAAAAAAAAAAAAAAAAAAAAAAAAAGAGTAAACATAAGCGTAGAGAAGAAGGCGTTTGAGAAAAGAACGAAAAGAAAAAATCCGGGCAGGAAAAAGTAACAGAGATAAAGAGTTCGGAATAATTAAAATTTCTTGTTTTTTTTTTTTTTTTTTTCACAACAATCGTATTTACAATACTCACTGTCCGATTTGCCAGATGAAAAGTCAGTGCTGTGCGTCTTGTCGCCCATTCCGCTGAACGAGTAATCACCCTATTTGAAGAAGGAATCCAAAAAAAAAAAAGAAAAAAAAAACGAAATGGAAAGAGAAAAGATATTTTGTCGATTAAAAACAAACGAAAATTATATGTATGATATAATTCGCACGTATTGTGTGGTTTATATTTTATTAATCGGATGATTATTCGTAGCGTTATAGAGAGCACGGTGCAATTTCGTATCACGTAATCGCGCGGTGCTCAGTCGTAGACTTACAGGGAGAGCAGATACGGAACCGCCGGTCGAGGAGAAGGTGTGACTTCGCGGTGCCAAACCGTATCCCGGCTTCGGGATGTGCCGAAGAGAGCTCACAACTTCAAATTTCAATTGACAATAAATAACTCATTAGTTTCTTATTATTTTTCTCTCTTTTTCATTTACATCGACAAACTCTTCATATCGATCCCATACGAGTGCCCAACGTTCGCAATTATAGGAAAACCAAAGAATCGAAGAAACCAAAAATTTTTACAAATTTTTTTTGTCAATTCAGAAACTATTTAAAAAACAAAACCACCGTAAGAACTCTCACCCGTTTTTCCACCATAAAAACCCTACCGTCGAATATTTTTTACTGCTGAGCGAAAGGATATGCATAACCGGCCGACGACGCGGTTCTCTGAACACATCGTACGATTTTTTTTTTTTTTTTTTTTTTTTTTCTTTACCTCGCGTAACGATGAGTCCCGCGCAACCGCACGTTTCGAATAATCGGCATCCGTCTTAGCAAAGCCCTTTCTTTACTAATCTATTTTGTCATACTTTGCGCATCTCACCCCGTAAATGTCGGCGAATCGCATGAATTTTTAATTTATGTTATAGTAAATTTCTTTTTAATTTCGGAGCAAAAATCGCGCGTTACGAAATCTTATCGTATTATTAAATTGGTTGTTTCTCTGTGATTTACCAATTATTTTGTCGACGAAACAATTGATATCGCATCGTTGTTACGGGGTGAGACGCGAACGGGAATTGATCTCCACAAACTCACCGAATTATAGTGCCTACTGGAGTTTGGAAGAGTGTAGGCGCGTTGAGTACCAAGAGGCGGATAGTTTCTGGGAGCCGGAGAACGTGTCGATGATCTCCCGGCTGTCGGCCCATCGCAATAACAAACGACACAACACACAAAAAAAAAACACAAATAGAGAAGTTACGACAGGTGTCGAAGACAGTGAGAGGTGTAAATTCTTTTGATTTTTCTTTTTCAATGACTCAGATTTTTGTTACTGTAGAGAAATCGCAGAAAAAAATATATCGTAACGTCGAGAAGACGCTTCCGAGAGCCCAAAAAGACCTCTTCATCAGCAATCTTTCGTCGTTGAAATCGTTTTTTTTCTGCGTCTCGAATGAGATGAGGAAGTGATTGACGATTTGTCGAGAGGAAAGTGTTAATGTGAACGAATACGATTTGCCGAGAAACGCAGCAGCGGTGGCCAAGTAGCGTTAGCGAAGGTGCAGTGAAAATTAATTAAAAAAATTAAAAAAATGTGATAGTAAATTCATGCAGAGATTTTTTGTGAACGATACTTTTATAGAAAACTAAAAAGCGGCATCGCTTGTCGCGCTGTTATCAATCGAGGCGAAGGATTCAATCGTTTTTAGTTCGTTTAGCATCTTTTTTTTTTAATTTCATTCACGCAATTGCGAGACTCAATCGTGTGTCAGTCGTGTGAAAACGTAATGTAAGAATAAAGCTGATTATATAAAAAAAAAAAGAAAAACGCGTGAGATAACCGCATGCAGAGGCTGTAATACATCACCTGTAACTCGAGACTGGACGGCCAGTGTCTCGTCATTGATTGGTCACGTCCATTACTCGATTAAACGTTCCCATTATATAAATATTACAAAAGTAGTAGCGAAGAGGCTTTTGCTAACGCGTTCTCTTATTTTTTGCACTCTTATTGTCGTTTCTTTCTTTTTTTTTTTCTTTTTTTTTATTAATATTATATTATAGTTTAATAGTTTTTCTCTCACCTATATTCGACTAACTAGAAAATTATTATCGTGACGAATAGAAAACGTGCGCTCATCGGCATCGGTATTGGAGAAAAAAACACCTCACTATCATTCGAGGCTCAACGGTAGAGTGGTGGATTATGTTAGTGTTATGTGCGAACGTGTGGACATGTATGAGATGAGACATACGCATGTGTTAATGAAAATGATATATATATATATTTTAAATAAGGAAAAAAATAAAAATAAAAAAAAAAAACTGTAAATAATCGGTGATATTTTCCTCTATTGAAAGTGACAATTGAGATATATATACCAGTGAATAATTTGTGTATCTTTAGGAAACAGAGAGGATTCGACTCACCGTTGTAACTGGGGCCGGTGCTCGATTTGTAGCTCACGCCGTCCTCGTCTTCCCACGGTCTCGCGTGATCGATGTTTCTCGATGGAGCTGCAAAGACATATTGATACGTTAAAAAAAAAAAAAAAAATATTTACGATATCTGTGATCAATTTTACGGAGGGTGTATCGTTACAGTCGCAGCGAAAAATGAGATTCCGAAAGAATTTCGAATACTTCCCAATGGGATAAAAATTTGAAAAAAATTAATTTAAAAGGTCTTAAGAAGATTAATTTTGCATAATAATGTCAAAAAGTTGTTAACAAAATGGTTGTTAAAAAAAGTTCAACGAATCATTTGGTAAACCACTTTTTAATTTTGTTAATGTTAATTTTTCTGAATACATACAATTTTTTTCTAGAATTTTTTTTAATGGACGGAAAGTCACGAATGTTGGACACGAGTTCGAAGAAACACTGTGCATTGCATTCAGAAAATTTCCGGGCAATCGACCGAACTTATTCATAAATATCGATCAAAGATTCTGCCAAAAACAGGAATTTCGAAAATTAGAAAAAAATTCATATGGATTCGAGAAAATAAACGAATCAACATTCGTTAAAAAAAAATTAGCCTACCGAATGATTCATTGAACAATTTTTTTTAACTCATTGATTGATTAACACCTTTTTGGAATTATTATTATGCAAAATTTACGTTCGTATCTGAATTTTTATCCCATCGGGAAGTCTTTGAAATTCTTTCCGAATCTCACTTTTCATTGGAAATGTAACGATACACCTTTCTTAACCATTTCGATGGAAAGAAGCTTCGTAATTATCAAAGTTTCAACTCACAAGCGCCAACGGGACTCTCGTAACGAAGTCTGTAAGTCGGTTCTCGCGCTGCCGACGGTGTTCTCGATGCGTTTCTGGGATCCACATTGGCTGCGCGATGTCGCAAATTTTCACGATCCTTCTCCCTGTCCTGCAGAAATACCTTCGCAATTCCCGTGTCGATTTTGCTCAATTCGTCGTGCTCCTTTTTTAATTTTTGCTCCACCTCCTTGATGTATCCCTTGTCGTCGACGACGTCCTCGTCGTCGGATTCAGGTACTCCCTATAATTAATTTTCACATTAATCAGCAATGTCGTGACAATCGATATACTACGCGACAAGACGAAGAGTACCACAGAGCGATTGAAATCCAAATTTCGTCGATATCGCCAAGTTTCACATTATAAATTCGCATCTATTTCCAAAAATACGAAAGTTAATCCGTTAATTAACGACAACGATTCAGATATTCAATCTCTCCGTGACGTTTTTTTTTTTTTTTTTTTTTTCTTTTTTTTTTTTCACTAAAAACAATTTTATTTTATCGTTCGAAACCTTATAAGTGTCGGACCATCGTCTGCGTCTTTCGGGATCGGTGTACGGATAAGGAGGTGCAGGAAAATCATCTCTCTCGATGGGTGGTTTAGATCCGGGCGGTGGTTTCATGGCATCCGGATAATGCGCGAGTTCGATCGGTTCGTCGTTGTCGACTTGGCTTCCCGCCGCCGGTGATTTGGGTCTCGCATCGCTCAACGCATCGACGAGAGCTCTCATACCGGAACGACTGCTGCGTCCACCGCTGCTTCTTATCGAGCGCGACGCTGTTGAATGACGAATTTTTTTTTTTTTTTTTTTCGTGAAGAACATTACCACAATCCCATCGCAATGTTTATCTGTCTCTCTATAATAGTTATACGGCTTACGATGCCATACAAAGACTCGTTGCACCTCTCAGTGATGATATATCGCGCGCGTCAAAGATAAACCGATGCGATAAAAACGATAATTCGTCGTAAACTCACAGCTCGGCCTATGAAAGTGCGGACTCGTCGGTGGTTTGTCGTATGGCTGTATCGGCCGTCGTAGGTATCCCTGACTAGGTGTCTCGGTGAGATACGAATACGTGTAAATTCTCGATACATCCTCAGCACCGCCGCGTCCGTATTCGCGTAATATCAATCCTGGACTTCCGGTTCTCGCGGGATAATACTGAGACAACAGATTGATAGATTTGTACTTTTTTTTTTCCTCGCCACGTCGTTATTACAATGGGATATTGATGGTGATGAGCCGATACGGAGATGGACTAAATATAGCGTTAAAAAAAAAACACAATGAAAATTACGTTTTTCTATTTTCATTCGAAAGAATCTTCGATTTTTGTTAATCGACTTTTTTTTTCGAATTTTCGCTAAATAAATTATCGAAAAAAAAAAATAAAAAAAAATGCCAATCTCCGGACCAGCGAAGTGCCGACGAGCGATAAAAGTATAAAAAAACGTGAGCGGCAAATGTGACGATGAACGCATTTTATATATTGGTATACCTTGCGACTGAGGCTGCTGTAAGGGCTGCACATCGATCCGTTCAGACTTGGGGTGCGAGACCTCATCGAAAACTACACGCAATGATTCGTGCGATAAATAATAATGTAAATAAAACAAAATAATAATTAACAAAGCGTCAACTAAAAAAAAAAAAAAAAAAAAGAGAAAGAAAAAAAAATACAAAAAACGTGATGGAGAGGAAACTATAAAAAATGTACAAATAATCCGAAGATAAATAAATAAAATAGCGTGGAATGGTATAGCATTGTGGAAAAGTTTGGGAATATCGGTGTTTACGACACGGGATGCTCCATCTTCAAATGCTAAACTAATAGTTTCACCGAATTAACGTTCTAAATTAGCGTGCAGTCGTGGAGGTGTAAAGAAGAAAAATCACGTGGATAGTAGTATTGATTCTTCGCGAGGAAAACGAGGCTTCACCTGCATCTCCGAGGCGCTGCTGGATATGCGCTCGGATTCGCGATGTTGCGGTGTGTGCGGCTCAGCGGTATGCGAATGGCCGTTCACGATACCGTTCGGACCGGTGGGTCCGGGTCCGCACCGCGGATGCCATATCGCGGCACCCTGAAGATACATCTCCTCACCGTCTCCAAACGGATCACCGCATTTCGTGCAACGCGCGCACGTCGGATGAAAGTGATGGTTCTCACCGGCTTGCAAAACCTTTCCGCTTATGTAACGACTGCAGTATGCGCACTTAACACCAAATTGTTTTTGATAATCCTTCTCACAGTAAGGCACACCGTCTCTGAAAAATTAAAACGGTTGTTAAAGAAAATCGAGAAGTAAAAAAATTAAAAATACTTTCGTAATCACAAAAACGTAAGATATCTGATTAAAATTTTACGACAATTTAATGAGTCGATATTATATCGAGAAAAATATATTATTTTATTGTGAAGTCAAAAGAGATGTTGGGAACGATAATCTTTTCCTATGACGAATAGCGATTTATAGATTTCATTGAGAAATAAAGTGTTTATACAACACGTGAAAAGCTACTATTTGAATGTTAATTTTGGTATTTTAATGTTCTTTAAGACAAATAAAGGAATCATTCGTTTCTTTTTCCTCGATATACCGCTCTCGGAAGGCGATAAGAATCCCGCATTGGTTTTTTCTTCTCGCGGAGAAAGAATGCGGAACATTGATCAATAATAGAAAGCCGGTTACTCGGGAAATTACGTACTTTCCCATGTATTCGCCGTGTAGAACGGTGTCGCAGCTATGACACTTGAAGCACCATACGTGCCATTGGCGATCGAGTGCAACGAGCGCCTGACCCTCTTGTAGACGCTGTCCACAACCAGCGCAGGCACCTGGATCCGTCGTACCGACATTGCCAACGGTTCCACGATTGTGATCGTTCGTGCAGACGGGCGTCGATGCCTCGCGGACCGGTATCCCGACGCATCGATGACACAATGCTTGACCTGTGGTTTGATTAAATAATTTTGATTTTACAATGAGAATATTTGCATATGAATGACCGCGACGGGTATTCCCCGGTTACGAAGACGGGTAGCAACAGCGGCGAGCGCGTACCTTGGACGAGTGTAACTTTGGTACCCTCGCCGAGAAGAGGCTGTCGACACCTCTGGCAGTGGAAACAATTCGGATGAAAGGAGTGCTTGTCTCCGGCTGTGACGACATCGCCTTCAACGTACTCGCCGCAACCAGCGCAACGCGTTCCCCAACGCTCTCGGTAATCCTGGAAAAAAAAAAAAAAAAAAAAAAAAACGTTTTAAATCGCGATAAGCAAATAATTATGATTTCGCGGCTCGTGTACGCAATTTCGCGTCTGGATTCAGCGAGTTGAGAGTTTATGCATTTAAAAAGACAAGTCTTTTGGATTGCGCGAGTTGAGAATTTAATTACGAGAATTTTCAGTCTCAGATTTTTGTATTATTACGAAAGAAGTCGTTAATTGTATGATTTTGAAGTTTGTAAGTTAATTAATTGATTACTCGATAGGATTTATAGATATAGAAGACAATTTATAGATAATTAGTTAAAATGAACTGAAAACACATTTTTTTGTAACTGATGGTCGGTAAAAGGATCTTAAAAAATTTAAGAACGTTTCGAGGATTTTTTCAGAATCGTTACGGAGATTTTAAAAAAGTAACAAGAGAAGAAATGATACATTAATAATATAAATTTAAAAAAAAATCGACATTAATATGAATTCGCGACTTGAAGAGCGAAATAGAGCGAAGGATTTTAAAAAATACGCAGAAAAACATAAAAGAAAAGATAAAGATAACGTAAAAATTTAAGAGAAAAATATTTTTTTCGGGATCAACAAAGAAATTTTGAGACATTTCCAGGATTTTCCGGATCACGGGATATCCACTGGACATTCAATAAAATTTGTAAAAGATAATTTTTTTTATCTCGCAAACGAGAAAAAGCGAATAAACAAAATGCTCACCTTGGTACAGTAGTAGGAACCATCGCGTAGAAAGAAGCCGCCCTGAGCTAAGCTCGTGTTACACTGAGCGCATTTGAAGCATCCAATGTGAAAATGCTTGTCCTGTACGCGTAACACTTGGCCGCTGCATTTTTTCTTGCAACATTGACAAAATGCTTTCACTGTAAAAAAAGAAAAAAAAAAAAAAAAAAAAACGCCGATAATGTTAATTAAGGTCGATCGCCGGCGGGTTTTTTGTGATAACGAAGAGACGGGTGTGTGGGACAAAATTTGAAGTAATCTTAAAAGATCCGATTGCTACTGATAACAAACTATAGCGGCATTTTCGACGTGACATTCAAGAAGGAAGGGAAAGAGGCTGAGCGCCGCTAGGAATGGTAAACGTCGCGACAACATCCGCACAAACCACTCGACTGTAAATCTAATTACATTATTCTTATAAATTCTTAAATTCCAGAGATAAGTTTCATTACGAAAAATAATACGAAAAGAAATCGTCAAAGCATCGTATCACCTTAAACCCGATAAGGAATAGATGTTTATATTTATATTCTTCTATTTCCCGTATATTTATATTTTGATAATTTTTTTTTACGCGATATATTAATGTGTTAAATTTATTTCGAAAAAATCATTAAAACACAATGTTACTTAATCGAAACTCGATATATATGTTATATTTGTTGTTTTTCTGTATTTTAATGATTTTTTTTTACGCAATAAATTACCGCCTTAAATTTATTTTCTCGCGCTTTCTGTATTTATATATTTCTTTCTTTTATCTCGAGAGAAATTTCATTGTTTTTTTTTGGAAAAGTTTCACTTGGACGTTAAATTCACGTATTTAAACGGTACGTGAGTCCAATTGAGCATAAAGCCATACTGTGGGCGTGGCGGAGACGCGTGGTTGCCCTGACAATCCTCGCGTGCCTACCACTTCGTCATCCCGGTCTCGTTCCTTCCTGCTGAAGAGAGACTCCGCACCGCGATTAGCAACGTGTGTATGCGACTTTTTTTTCTTTCGTTCTTATTATTTTTTTAGACGATTGCGGCACCGCATGCACGTGGATTGCCGCGCTTGCGCCCTGTCGCACACACATGGACGCGACTCGTCGGCGAAACGAGAAACACGATGGCAGGTGGGACCCCTTTGCTAGTAGTTCAGTAGTAATTTTACTAGAGCAGTGTTTCTCAACCTTTGTTCATTCTCCTCCTCACCCCGTCATTGCGATCTTCAATACGCGGATTACTTTACTACGAGAAATTATTCCCAAGAAGACGAGACGAGAATTACACGAGAACACAGATGCAGCATTTTCTTTATTTTTTTTTTGTTGGTTAGGAATGTCACGCAAGGACACGAGATAAAAACTCGATTATAATTTCCATTACGCGGAAAGGCCGCGGAAACGGCTTGAAAAAAAATAAAAAGAGGTTATGTATTAAGTCGGCGACGTAGCAAAAAACCTTTGAGTTTTTCTTCTGCATCGCAGCAGCAGTTTTAAATTGAACGTTTGGATAAGGGAATCGGTAAGAAAAGAACGCGTAGAGTTGCGGTCACCGTTCACTTATTTGAGTGGACGAAAGTGAGACGAGAATACGATACTCTACAATACTCGATTTCAAAACGACACGCGCCAAGAATTTTCAATTCTTTGCCGATGGAATGTGGAAATTCTGTGTCTCGTAAAACGTTTTCTTTTTATCAACTGAATAGGAGGAAACTTTCTAAACTTTTTTTTTCCTGCATAAAAAAAAAAAAAAAAAAAAAAAAAAAACGAAGAAAACGAGTTGAAAAAAAATTATTTCCTCGTCGAGTGTTAATACATCGCGAATGCGCGATAGACGATCGGTTAAAGATTTATTACACCAAACGTGTCTGCAAGGCTAACAGAAAGAATTGTCTCGAAGTGCAGAATCCGTAACCGACACGCTGACTCTCGTTACGCGAGATTATACTGTATACAAAAGTCGCCTTCGCTCCGATGGATTCTCGTCGCAGCGCACGTTTATAAATATCACGTGACATCACACCCAGTCACACACTTTGGACATTCGACGTCACGTTTTTAACGTATAGCCGGTAGTAGGTGTACGCGAATATAGACGAGCGGAGTCTCCAGTGGACTATACGTGTACCTATTATTACATCAGACCGCGATATCCTGTATTACATGTATAATATGCAGATATTAGCCGTGAATATACCTGCATAGAGTTCGATTCATTCAGAGGATGAAAAGCAATTATTAAAAGACAAATATGTATATTTTAATCCAAAATCGCCAATGAATGAACAATAAATCGAAATATTTAACGAATACATTTTTTTTTTTTTTTTACGTAACGAATAATATTAATTTACAGCAGCGTTTCCTTTGCATGGAGTTTAAATAATTCAAAATTTGAATGAAAATCATAACGAGAAAACTGTTTTTATTTTAAGTCCAAAGTCGCCAATCGATGAACAATACATCGAATTATGAAACGAATAATTTTTTTTTTTTTTTATGTATCGAATGATATATCTGTTCACAGCACAGTGATTACGATCACTGATTCATTGAAATATTTATCAACATTCTCGCGTGAATCATAATCCCGTTAATGCGCCAATAAGTATATTTATTATTATTTCCAAATATTAATAAATGTGTTTATACCGCGCGTAACAAAAATCTCGAAATAATTTTAGTTCCAAATTTTTCTCCCGAAACAACAATAATCTCCGAATATTTTTGTAAAAATTCTACAAATCACTAAAATAATCGTGTATCAAGACAAATCTCTTCGTGTCACAGTCCAATGTGTCATTAAAGTTTTTTTTACTTCCTCCGCAAACGCGCGTATAGTCCGTGACGCTTATCGCGCCTCTCGATACTCTCGCGGATCCCGTATATATTTATTTTTCGACGACTCGTCGATTTTTTTTTTTTTCTCTCGAAAAAGAACGCGATGATTTTTTTTTTGTCTCCGTATATACATTCTCCTATCCCACTGATGTCATCGGTGTCTACGAAAATCGTTAACCTTGAAGATTCTTTTATCGCTACGACTACGATTACAGTACTTTTTTTTTAGCATATGAATACACGTGCGATGAAAACGTGTGTCAACCGATCCTGCAGCGTAACACAACACCCATAGCTGCGAAAAAACTAAAGAGAGGGGGGTGAGGGGGGGAGGGGAGGGAGGTGGAGATAAAGTTCGCGCATCAACAGGGTTCTGCAGCATAGTGCAGCGCTCCGTTTATTCGTTCAACGATACTATGTTAATGCGATTCGTAAGTGGACTAAATAGGATGTCGCAAAGTGGGGTCAACCGTCAAACTCGACAATCCTATCGTATATCTACAGCTACGTGCCTCCCATGTCGAAGCTTTTGCTGAAATTCCGTCGCTTATCGAGTCAACGTTACCCCGAGTCTGCGACGCTCGTTATCTCATCCAAGCGATATTACGAGTACCCGAGGTGTTTCAATCGTCACCTGGTGTACGTTTCTCGTCAAGGTCTCCGCTCGCAACTATACGCGCTTACAGACTTTGTAACCAGTTAAACGGACATCGAGTAATTTATGAAGGTACTTACAACACGAGAGTACATACTACACGCGTATATAGGCGACACAGTGGCATGGAATTTGAGAGGTCGGCGCGTAGGTGCCGCGAAGGAAGAGACGTATTATTGACGCGAATACACGAGATAATTCGTACGGAATCTCCAGTCTTCGTGATTCAAAAACGCCAACGCATTTTTATTTATTATTATATTCTCTATTCTGCGCGATTTATTATTTTTAATGAAATATTGTTAAAATCATATTTAATATTAATATTTATTATTATTAATAATAATAATGATGTTATTATTGTAATGCATATATGTTTACGTATTATTCGCACGCAACTTCTCACCCTTTTTCTCATTCTTTCGCTGTTGCTGCTCGATAGGCTTCGCGTCACGGAGATCGCTTTTGACCCCTTTACTTTCGCCGGTCGGTAACGGCCCGATAACAGCTCCGGCCTTTTTCGTTCTCATCCTTGTGGAATTTTCTTATTTTCTTTTTTTTTTTCCGTCACAATGAGTAATAATCAATGACCTCTTTAATACACCACTTTATAAATAAATAATTATGCGAGAGAATGAATTATAGAAGCTGCATTCGCGAGATAAGAATTAAAGTTGCGTATTTTTTTTTTTTTTTTTTTTTTTTTTTTCACGATAAGTCGAACTTTTTTTTTTTTTTTTTTCTCGTCTCGGATAAACGGTTTCGATCGAACGATTTTATACCTTCACGCGATTGGTTTTCTTATCTTCGATAATACTGTTAAAGATTGTAATGGAGTCACAACGCGGGGGCAGTCGCGGAATTGTGTTATTTGCGATTCTCGAGAGCCTTCTAACTCGCGAGGTTTCGAGTCCCGAGGACGATAATCGACTGGCGGCGAATGTGTACCGGGCGTATGGCTATGTTGCCAGTCAAAGAAATATAGGTATGCGGAGCGTAAGTAAGAGAAACGGGAATACAGCGATACAGCGAACGCGTGCGACAGTCACTCGTATTATAGTCCGCAAACCCAACGAAGGAGAGTCGGAGGAGGACGCCGCAACACGAACTCGTTTGCTCGCTCCGCTCCGAGTCGTTACGTTACTACTTTAATTACGATCCCACTTTTTTTTTTTTTTTTTTTTTTTTTTTCGGTTCGCAGTCGCTACCTATCGTCGATGACGTCAGACGAAGATACACACCAACCAGAGAGACGAGCAAAGGCACAGACTCACTGTTTACGCCTTAAAGAGATGAAAAATCAAAGAGATCCGCATAATTACTAAACGCGAAAGGCTGTTGGTGGCTCTCTACGGGTGTTGCTTGAGACTCCCAGCATCGAGGGATACACTCGATCGTTTGTACTCCTAAATTAGATCGCTCTTATCTCGATCTTGGAGTATATAAAGCAATCGAGAGAGAGAGATATTTCTCCTGAGAATTAAAGCCGAAATAAACGAATTCCTTGGAGTAAATTGAAAAATAAATTTATGAAAATGTTTATCTATCTTTCGTTTAAATAAAGAAACTTTTTTTCATCATTATTTTTTTCGAAAAAAAAAAAAAAAAAAAAAAAAAAAATATTAGTTCGCCGGTTTCGTGCTGTTTATTTGAATTTTATAATTAAAAAAATACTTTCTTTTTTTCATACTTTGTAACGGATGGGAAAGTAAATATATATACTTTTTGCAGCATTATTCGTATTTCGTAAAAAAAAAAAAAAAATTTTTTTCCGAATTCGTGTTGATTATTTGAATTTTTCATTAATTTATTACGCGTCTTTTATTGTTTTAAAATTGTACAGAAGTAAAATCGATGACAGTACGTATTATATCCATAAATATTCGCGATACTTTCACTACAGCATTGTGGTGACAAGTTTATCCGTTGATGATGAATCGCCCGATTAGATATTCGATAAATATTCACTTTCAATTACATTCACTTGTTTCCATACAAGCAACCCGTCGAAATTGATATAAACGAATACATTTTTTTTTCTATTAAATGAACGGCTTTATCGGTAAATTTTATCTGATAATTATCGCGAAGCATCTTTCAACGAACAAAATGACCGGTCATTCATCAAAGTAGAATAAAATACACGGAATAAAGGAGAATAACCGGTATAACTGTCGTAAATTACACTCCTCGCGTAATCATAGTTATCCGAGGCTAACGTTTCATGCATTTCTTAATATTAATTTTTCTCATGTCGAAAGCGCATTAAACATCCCAAATACAGTTATTTCAATGTCCATTGTCGGATGGAACAATTGCGAAAAAAATTCCAACGCATTTGGTCATTGATTTTGAAATTTTTCGAAATCAGATGAATTTTCGATAAATTATCGTATCGTAAAAAATAACAGTTCGCCGATAAAAAAAAATTCGATTAAAAAATTGTGAAAAGTATTATCCACGAAAAATATCAACATGAAAAAACAACGAAGATCTCTCAACCATAAAGAGATCGATGCCCCTAAAGAGCTCTCACTCTCGTTTCGCTGTTACGTTACGCTTCGTGTTCGGGTTAACGTTCCGTTAGTAAGAATCGCCTCCTGCAACCTGTGGCCGTTATCGTGTCCGGAGACTCTGATTACGTAAGTCCATTATAAAATTGGTTACCCGTGGTGCGACGTGAATATATCGTTTATAATATAAAGATCCGAAACTATAGGATACGATATGTGTTGTAATGTTAACGGGACAAAAAGATCGAGCCAATTGAGTGTAGTTAATTCGACCTTTACGGAAAATGAATTTCGTGAGAGCCGCCGCCGAAGCGGGGTGCGTTTATGACGATTCTCCGTTGTCGCAGGGGACACTGCATTTGCTAGCGCGAGCGCACACACGCGCACACATTTGCACTCCTACACGGTATTAACCCCGTAGCATACCTTCGTTCGTTGCTGTCGGGGACGTACGAAAATCGATATGAAATAACGAACCTCTGGGTGTATATTTTCTGCTACCCTCCGAGCCCTGCCCTGCACCATATTTTTCTTTTCTCGATCCCCTTTACACCTTTTTTTTTCGTCGTGAACCTTTTTCCCGATTTTTTTTTTTTTTTTTTTTTTTTTCAATTCTCTGGAAAAATATGGAACGATCATCAAGCCTCGGCTTTGAAACGGGAAGTATTCCTGAGCGGGAAGCCGAGAGAGCAGGCTACGAGCCCATCCCAAACCGGCGTGTCCGATCGCGGCGGAATGCTGCTGCTGCGGATCCGCAAGCGTTGCAGACTCGTTTCCTACGGGGGATTCACAAGCCGCTCCTAGAACTCTCTTTCTCTCTCTCTCTCTCTCTCTACAGCTAAAGTTTAAACGGAGAGCCTTCGGAAAAACGAAAAATCGAAATACCGAACTCCGGCGCTTTCGGGGAAAAAGAGAAATGTATAGACGTGTGTATATGTATATGTAGGCAGAGAGCTGGATGAACGACGAAGCACGCCCTACACGAGAAGCGTTAACTAATTTTAGCGCTAAACCCACGCTCTTTCTCCTCGTCCCATCTCACTTCTATCGTTCCTTCGCCACATATCGCTTTCGAAAAACATCGAGCAGGGGTTCTCTCGCAAAAATGCGTAATCTCATCGTCAAATACGATTTTGAATTTTGTGAAAATAGCGTTTAAAGTTTTTCACGATATTAGATACGAACTTTGGGCGTATCTCGAAGATCGAATTGCGCGATTGCTCGGCAGAATTTACGGATTTATCGTAATTGATTGTGTGTAGTACACAGTAGTATTATCTCGATGTGGACACAACGTGTATTAAATTCATACGTTCGCGTAACGCCTTACTTTGCTTGTCGGCTATCACAGACACACACACTCACACACGCGCAAACACGTTGACGTTAAAAAGTGAGCCCAAGAGTCAGAAACACACGGAGTTGCACACAAGCATTCGCGGCGACACTCGCGAGAGTCGTAAACGAAGAAATCTAAAGGCGAGCCGGCATTTCACGATATAATCCCCGGCAAAGCGAAGTTTCCGTCATTACTCACCCATTATAACGATGCTACCGATGTGCGGCTCGGACGACGGATTAAATGTTTTACTTTAACTTTTCTTCTCGACGATTTCTTCTCACGTATCTCAATAATCCGGAGAAAAAGATGAACGAACTCTCTTCTCGCGAAGGGTGGCTCTCTCTTCGCCGTACTGACTCAAACTCACTTGATTCTTATTTTTTTATATTTCGTTATTACTTGTTGTTTCGTAGCACCAGACGCCGACACCGAGCGATTGTTACGAGATATATTCACGCCCCTTCCACGCGTACACGCGACCGGTTGATCGTCTCTCGCGGCGATTAGTGTATCAAACGATTATTCGGGGAACAAAAAAAAATCAGAAATAAGCGAGCTCTGCAACGAAACGCTTGCCGTCCGACATTGTAGCACCGACCGACTTGGTCCGAGTACCGACGAACCTACCACCGAGAGGGAGGCGCTCCAAGCACCCACTAAACTCCAACACGCGCGCCACGGATGAAACACACATACGCACGTACTGTGTATACATACGCGCCGGCGGAGTCTCTCTCCAGCGATGGGAGATGCGCGCGCGTTCACGAATCACTCCCCCCCCCCCCCACTTCACGCTTTTCGTGGCTCTTGGAACCTGGAAATCTCGCAACACCCGGCCGATCACAGGCGCGCACACTCCGCAGCCTCGCGGATCTCTGATATTTACTATTGTAATACCGGTTTCAATCCTTTTCCATTGAACACCTGTTTATTATTTTCGTAGTATTACTGGAGAGGTTGTGGGAACGGGTGGCGACCGACTCTACACCTCCCAAGTCTACACGAAGTCAGCTCTACACCAAGTTTTTATAGGAAAACAATAGCGACAGATCGATTTTTTTTTTCCAATGTCTCGCTGATGTTTTGGACGCAACATAGAGTTAATTAAACTCCTTACGCTGATTTTGTATTCTTGTACTTTGATAAGAAACCCATTATTTTGAAACTATAAACAACGCTTTTCTTATCATTCACGGAGAATCGGTGTAATTTTTACTCGTAAAAACATATCGATACATGTTACTCAACTGACCCCAATAAAAAAAACTCCGATAATACAAAGAACATGATACTTGATATGATAAATAAAAATGAAATAAATATGTTGTAACCAAACTAGCAGGATGTGGCATAATCACGAAAGATATCGTGAATTTGCGAGAAGCATATATATGCATGCGCAAACGCGCAACTACGAGAAACCAAGGTGCGTGCGGTAGTGTGGAGGGGGGAATGAAAGCACATATATACATGCCAAAGTGAGGCGATTGGCGAAGGCTCGAAAGAGTCAACAGATTCGAGTAGACGTGACTCTGGTAGAGGCAATAATGGCTGGTGAGTACAATGAGTTGGTTATTTCACACGATTCAATGAATATCGTAAATCATTGAGGAACATAATAACGCCATCGATATTTTTTTTTAAATTGTTTTGTCAACGTGTTGTTTCAACGCGCGATAAAACTTTATCGCAGTGTTAATTCAATTTTTACACGAATATTTCACAAGTACGAAAGTCTCTCCGGTTGCGAACTACTTCTCTCGTCGCATTACACTTTATGTTAATTAATCTTTCGGTGACACGGATTTATTCGTGCTTTTTCATTCACCGCGCTCGGACGATACAATAATCGTGTTGTCATGAACTCGCTACGAACGAAAAAACCAAAATTGAACACCGAACAAACCGCGATCGTTGAACAACGAGTGACAGGTGCGTTACGAGATTATTATTGTTTTCACGCTTCACGCCCGTTGCATTATCGTCGCACGTCGCGAAACAAAATTCGATCTCAAGAAAAAAAAAACGCTTTTTCACTGTTTTTCGTCGTGTCAGTAAGAAAAATCCTACAAAATCGTAAAATTGTGTAAAAACAATATATATCTACGTTCTATGCTTGAACGAGAAAAATGTCGCGAATTTTATTGCAGTTTAATCTGCGATCGCGAGTCTCTGCGAATAACTTGAGCGGAAGAATTTGCGACTTTAAAAAGACTAAGAAGAATGTAATTTTGTCGAGAAAATGCCCGCAGGTTCCTCCGAGTAATTCATCATTTGGCAAACTACGTGGTAACAGTTTTTGTGAGATAAAAAATATGTTTTGTTCAAAGGTCCCAATCCGTTTCTGGATCTCGTGAAGACCGTCGAGATCGCTGGCATACCACGACGTTATTTCGACGTCTCAAGCTTTGGACAAAAATATGGTAAAATACAAAGATTCATATTTTTGTCAATCTTTTTACGACGATTCTCTGTATAATGTTTTGTTTGTTCCGCAGAAAAACTGCCATTTTCGATAAGAGTACTACTGGAAAGCGCCGTGAGAAATTGCGACGAATTTCAAGTCAAGAAGACTGACGTTACCAAAATTTTAGAATGGGAAACCAATCAGAGTGTCGACGGTGGAGTGGAAGTTGCATTCAAACCTGCACGAGTCATTTTGCAGGTAGAAATTTGTTATTATTTTTTTTTTGTTCAATTTTTTTTGTCAATTAATCGTCGATTTTTTCCACAGGATTTTACCGGCGTACCGGCAGTCGTCGATTTTGCCGCTATGAGAGACGCGGTGAAGAGTTTGGGTGGCAATCCGGACAAAATTAATCCCATTTGTCCATCGGATTTAGTCATCGATCATTCCGTTCAAGTAGATTTCATCAGAAGGTATTATTTTTTCTAGCAATACCAATTCACTGACAAAATCATCTTAGCTCTTTGCGTATCGAGGTGTTAATTTCTATTTTATTGGTTAGAAACACATTAGGAGCTTTGCAATGAATTATTTTTATTGCTATTAACTTAACTGCACTCTACATTCTCCGGTTTTTTTTCCCGAATTTTTTACCATATTTTCTTCCCATAAAAAATATTTAATGTCAAACAACTAACTAAATCCGAGAATTTCATATGTGGAGCTTTTCTGTTCTCATTAATCGATTAATTACATAATATTTTAATTGTTTGCAGCGGCGATGCTTTGAAGAAAAACGAAGAATTAGAATTCGAGAGAAACAAGGAGCGATTTATGTTTCTAAAATGGGGCGCGAAAGCCTTCGAGAATATGCTGATCGTTCCACCGGGTAGCGGTATCGTGCATCAAGTAAATTTGGAGTATCTCGCGAGGGTCGTGTTCGACAGCAATGAACTTCTATATCCCGACAGTGTCGTGGGTACGGATTCTCACACGACTATGATCAACGGACTCGGTGTTCTCGGTTGGGGTGTCGGCGGTATAGAGGCTGAAGCTGTTATGTTGGGTCAAGCGATATCAATGCTGCTACCGAAAGTCGTCGGTTACAAATTAGTGGGACGTTTGAATCAATACGTTACGTCGACCGATCTCGTACTCACAGTCACAAAGGTAATGTAACGCTTAAAAAAAAAAAAAAAAAAAAAATCACCAATTCTTCTTATCATCTAAAGCCACTGAATAATCGTCGGTAATTAAGTGTTCGAATAATCGAACCTTTGAATAATTAATTCGCTGTTTGTTCATTAATATAAAACAAAACCATTTGCTAGGGGAAAAAAAAAAGAATTCTCAACTCGATTAAAACATCGAGAGATGTAGTTTTGTGTCATTGAAAAAAAAGAAGAGTTGCTATGCTGCACGACTAACGTTACCGTTTCTCGCAATTTCAGAATCTTCGACAGCTCGGCGTAGTAGGAAAGTTCGTCGAATTCTATGGACCCGGTGTCGCAGAGTTGAGTATCGCCGACAGAGCAACGATCTCAAACATGTGTCCGGAATACGGAGCAACCGTTGGTTTCTTCCCGGTCGATGCCCAGAGCTTGACGTATCTGCGACAAACCAGTAAGCGGGAGAATATTTTTGATCGCTTTTCGAATGTATTCATCTGATCTTCGATGATTTTAAGTATATTAAATGCTTTTTTAGATCGATCGGAAGAGCACATCGATCGTATCGAGAAGTATCTCGCTGCCGTAAAGATGCTTAGAGATTACAACAACGAGTCACAAGATCCGGTATTTTCGGAAACTGTAACATTGGATCTATCGACCGTTGTGTCGAGCGTTAGCGGACCCAAGAGGCCTCACGATCGCGTATCCGTTACCGAAATGAAGACTGATTTTAACAGTTGCCTCACGAATAAGGTAAATCTTCTATACATTTTTGTAAAAAAAAAAAAAAAAATTGCTGACTGTATATTAAATTATTGATAAATTAAACCCATAGAAATATATAATTTACCAATAATTTAATATCAATATTAATACATTAAATATTAATTTGGTTCTCAATGGCCTCATATTAAATTTGCTTATTTATCTAAATCATCCAAAACTGAAAAACATTTTAAACAATTTATTGTCACAAATAGCAATGGAGTAGCATCGGTGATTGTCTCGTACTTGTATGGGACAAACATAACCCAGTGACGAACTATTTAAACGTCAGACGAGGTCACGTTTATCCCATTTCCATACATTTTACTTTAAATCGCTACACCAATGTTCGGACCCTTTTATTATTTATATTTCACGAAAAACAGCACTGAGTCGCGTAGATAAATGCTGAGCTTAGATCACAAACTCCCAGGTAACTACTGCTGTGATATGAAAGCAATGAGAATAACACATCACGGCAAGAGTTCCTTCGGACTCTGTGACCTTCGTCGCTTCCAATTGACTTCTTTCATTAATTCCGTTAACCAAGCGTCGTGTCATCCATCGCGACGTGTCGCACGAAATTCGAAATCCCTCGATGCTATGTCACATACATTTTGCCTTGCTGATCTAGCTTTATGATTCGTCATGTTACCATACAGTTAAATCACCAAAGAAAAATATATGGGACTCGAAAAAAGTGTCGATGAATCGCCTATTTTTTTTATTTTTTTTTATTTTTTTTTTATTTTTTTTTCTTGAAGATTCTCGATGTTTTGTTTATCTTTTTCGAATCCAGGGACGAGTATTTCGATCTAGTCACGAATTTAAAATCAATCGTGCCACTAGATCCATACTGCGCCACCGGCGTCAAAATCGTATTTTTTTTTTAAATTTATTTATTTTTTTTTTTTCGCTGCAAAAATCGGCGCTCTGGTTTCGTCGGGATCGTTGCAAAGGAACAGATATTGGATGAATCCTACCCGGTGAGGGTATTTTTGTAATTCCACACCGGACGAGATTGCATCCAACAGCTGCCGCCCTCCGAAGTTCTTCTTCTTCTTCTTCGATTCTCACATTTATCTCTCTTTGAAATACAACTCACCTTCGAAGTTTTTTTTTTTTTTTTTTCGACGCAGTTGTCACACGATATTTATTCAGTCTTTAGGCACACGGCGCATTTATATAAATATATATATATATATATATTCGCAATGAACCGTTTGTTAGCCGAAACTTGTCACTGTTTTTTTTTTTTTTTTTTTGGAGTCCGAAGAATCGTAGCACCGAATTAAGTTCACTGTGCGATTCTCGTGACAAATTGTCAAGTTATCCTTGACTTGGCAACTGTCGATCGTTGACTGATGACCTTCTCGGCCGATGGCCCTCATTTTATATGCCTCGAAACGCTAACGGATCTCCCACCCCTGTGCGCTCGCTAATTCTCTCACCCCATTGGCCGACACACCCAGGTAGACGCTCGGTGTCTACACGATTTTTCTAAAGACGGTAAAGACTGTTAGTACCCCCCATTCCCCTCGTTTCACGTCTTTCCCTCAATTCGCTCCGTCACCGTTTTTAATTTATATTTTCCCTTTGCAAAAATAATCTTTTGGAGAACAAGCGAAGTACGCGAAGTTATTATATTGTACGTAAAAATGCAACGATCGAGTTATCGCGGCGAAACGCAGATGTGTCGAGCGTTCGCGAGATCCCAATGACTTGTGGGACAAATCGCGTATCGCAGCTATCGCGTTATGCTTCGTTTCAATGATGTTATTTACACAGATTTTTTTCTTCATCAAGCTTCGCGAGAAGGATATATATTTGTTTAGAATTAAAATTCAATCGACGAGGTCGCATGTCGCGACCGACTCGCTGCTTCGATATCGATGTATTTTTCTTTTTATTACGTACGACGGAGTAATTAATTATGTAATTAATAGTAAACGCTTTCGTACGCAAGTTATAGAGATCGTTGTCCGCTTTTCTCGATAGCGACGACAGTCCCACGATTTGCCGCGGCGTAACACAATGGTGTCGGTTGTGTTTTCTCGCAAATCCCGACTACAACCTGCACGACGATCGATTTCTATTCAGTTTAAAACAAACATTGAAATCGTGTTACTCTTGCAATAACGATTACCGGATGTGAGGGCTCGTCGTTCATGTCATCTGATTTCTTGTGTACCGTAGAAATGTTGCTTAACATTTATATGCGATGTTATTCATCAAATCTTTGCGAAGATCGCGACTTTCCGGTGCAATCGGTTAATTAATATCACGTATTTCTGATAGAGTCGAGTTATTTCTTTTTCAAATTTGGTTTTTTCAACGATTTCAACTTTTTAATGTTACGTTTTAATATTTTTAATATTTTCAATATTTTTAATATTTTCAATATTTTTAATATTTTCAATATTTTTAATATTTTCAATATTTTTAATATTTTCAATATTTTTAATATTTTCAATATTTTTAATATTTTCAATATTTTTAATATTTTCAATATTTTTAATATTTTCAATATTTTTAATATTTTCAATATTTTTAATATTTTCAATATTTTTGATATTTTTAATATTTTTAATATTTTCAATATTTTCAATATTTTCAATATTTTTAATATTTTCAATATTTTCAATATTTTCAATATTTTTAATATTTTCAATATTTTTAATATCTCACATCTTTCTATATATTAAATGGCGTGACATGCGCACCGTTACTTCTCAGCAGTCGATACCTTCGCAAATTCTTCATTATTCTCGAGAAAATTCCATAAACACTGCGCGAACAGATAGGCCAATAAAACTTTTGTCATTTGCAATCCGTCCGAAGCGAAGATTTTTGCCTTTGGCAGCAATAAAATTCAATTTCCTCGAACGGTGCACCGCATCTTATTGTCAATGAAACGCGTTTCACGAATTGCTAGTCATTAGTCACAATGCTTTCGAATGGATTAAGAAAGTCGAAGAGTCTTTGCTGAATTGTTCTTCGGCATTCTTACCGACGGAATTACTTTCTTCGAAAAATAGGGACAGCAAAGAACCTCGAAATTCAATAACTGTACCAGAAACTCTTAGAATTCTATGGACATCGAGGTATCGCTTAATTACACCGCTTGAAAAAGGATCGTTAGATGTCTCACGGTATTCTCGAAACTAATATCATACCGATCCCTATCGAGTTCAGTAGACGACTTCATTTGTGACCCTCGAGGGCTAACGAACAATTCGAAAACTCGTAAATCCAACGAAAATAATATTATTCATCAAATATACTCGCGCTTACCGTATCCCGGTGAGCGCTCGATTGTCGCTGTCCACACTGCGAAGAACGCAATAGAAACTGTCTTCGCGTCGCGGCCTTTCGATGGTGGAGTACGTGACGATCTAAAATTGCTGATTCGGCATTCATTCAATTTCGCATATCTCACACATCGCTCGGCAACTCGCTTCACGTCGGATTCGCGCAAAAATTCGATACCTCGCGTTAAGCTTCGAACCGCTAAAAAGAATTCTTCATCGGAATTATTTTACGTAGTGTAGGAATATTTTCAGAAATTTTCGGAGTAAAGATGAGAAAACAATGTATAGAGTTTGCGATTTTCGTACGGTACCCTCTTCAGGTACCTAAGTATTTACCTGCGCCTTTCCCGTTTCCGTTATGGGACACCGAAGACGATTATACGTACGTCGGGGTATTATATGATTTTCCTTCGAAATTAGCGGTGTGTCTAAGCGTTTCGGACGGCCGCCCTCCCGCGGAGCCTCTCGTCTTTATTGTCCTCTTCATTGTCTCGAGGAAAATCTTCCTTCGAGAATAGAAAGAGTGTCATAAACACGAACGAAACTTCTCGAAAAGTAAGCGACTACTATAATTTCGCAAACATTCATCGCTTCTTTCGATCGAACGTGGGAAGCGCGTCAGCGAAGAGTCTTAGCGTTTCGTCAACCGATACATGCCGGTCGAGGGACGACGACCCTATTCGGTATTTCCGAAAAAGCTTCGTCAGCAAATTCGGAAACAAGCGAAGTGCGATTCTTCGCTGAAACGAACCTCGCGATCGTCGTGGCAACGACCGATGCCCCATCACGCGATTACAATGAAATTTTATCATTATAATAATAACGATCGTAACTACGCGATATTATGAATTTTATTTTTTTAATTTTTTTTATTTAGTATAAAAACAGCGCGATACAGAATTTCGCGAGAAAAAAAAATGACGCGTTATTAAATCAACGAATTTTTCCGCTGCAGGTGGGTTTCAAGGGTTTCGGTCTTTCCTCGGAAAAGCTAAAAGCCGAAGGTACTTTCCTCTACGAGGGAAAAGACTATAAACTCAGACACGGCTCGGTGGTCATCGCCGCAATAACCAGCTGTACGAATACGAGTAATCCGAGTGTTATGCTCGGTGCAGGTAAAGTCTTTTTTCTCCTTCAGGAACAATGTTCCTGAAAATAATAATTCGAAAGTTCGAAAATAAAGAATATTCGACTGTTAGTATTTTGTTGTATAAAAAAATTTGTTGGCTTTTCGCAGGTTTACTCGCTAAAAAAGCCGTCGAAGCCGGTCTCACCGTAGCGCCGTACATAAAAACGTCTCTATCTCCGGGATCCGGAGTCGTCACTTATTATCTCAAAGAAAGCGGCGTTATCCCGTCGTTAACGCAACTTGGTTTCGACGTCGTGGGTTACGGATGTATGACTTGTATCGGTAACAGCGGTCCGCTTCTCGATTCAATGGTCGAGGCGATCGAAAAGGTAAAATAATCGAATCCCCGACGAGTTTCTCGAAAATTCTGTTTGTGTCGAATTTTCCGTTATTCTCGTTTTTCCTCGAATAGTCTAATTACCGATCGAAAATTCCTCGATACTTTGCAGAACGAACTCGTGTGCTGCGGCGTTCTCTCCGGTAATCGTAACTTCGAGGGAAGAATACATCCCAATACACGAGCCAATTACTTGGCTTCGCCGCTTCTGGTTATCGCTTACGCGATCGCCGGAACCGTCGATATCGACTTCGAGAAAGAACCCCTCGGTAAGAACTTTTCTTCGATGACTCAGTTGTGAAAATCGAAAAATTCTAATCTAATGACAATTTTTCTTTTTTTTTGTTGTTTAAAAATAAAAAAAAAGGTCACAAACTCGACGGTCGAGCTGTGTTTCTACGCGATATTTGGCCAACGCGAGCGGAGATTCAGGCTATTGAGCACAAACACGTCATTCCAGCTATGTTTAAACAAGTTTACAGCAAAATTGAAAAGGGTAGCAACAGTTGGGCGAATCTGGACGCTCCCGATGGAAAACTCTATCCGTGGGACACGACTTCTACGTATATCAAGAATCCACCGTACTTCGAGGGTTTGCAAAAAGTAATTAACGATTGCCGTTGTTTATTCTTCTATCTCGACATTTTAGATAAATAATATATAAATTAAAAAAATTTAAACAATAAGACATTTTAAAAAATTTTAACAATAAGAAATTTATTAACTATTTTTACTAAAATTTTTTATTTTTATAATAATTTTTTTGCTTTTTTTTTTTTTAGCAATTGCCGGAAATCAAGCCGATAGTTGGAGCGCGTGCGTTGTTGAATCTCGGCGATTCAGTGACAACCGATCACATCAGTCCGGCGGGAAGCATCGCTCGCAATTCCGCAGCTGCTAGATATCTATCGAACAGAGGGTATTTATTATTTTTAAAAAATAATTTAAACACCAAAATTGTGCAACAGTTTTATTTATTCGTTTAACAATCGTTTATTTTTAATTGTACAATAGATTAACGCCGAAGGAATTTAACTCTTACGGCTCGCGTCGTGGCAACGACGCCGTTATGGCGCGCGGTACCTTCGCGAATATTCGACTGGTCAACAAATTCATCGGAAAACCGGGACCCCGTACATTGCACATTCCGAGTAACGAGGAGGTAAAGCAAACGCGATTTTTCTTCGCGATTCAACAATGAAACATATACGCGCATTTAAAAAATATCGTTTTACAAATATTATTGTTGATCCCGTTACCAGATGGACGTATTCGACGCTGCGGAGAAATACAGAGAGGAGGGAACGCAGCTGATAGCTTTGGTTGGAAAGGATTACGGAGCCGGTTCTTCGAGGGATTGGGCAGCAAAGGGCCCATTCATTCTTGGAATTCGCGCTGTTATCGCTGAATCTTACGAAAGAATTCACAGGTGAGTTCTTTGATTTGTTGATATTGTTAAAAAAAAAAAGAAAAAAATCGATTTCGTGTTTTTCAATATCTTTTTCATAATTTATTTCTCAGCAGCGAAAGTTAAAAAATGAAATAATACATTTTTTTTTTCCATCAGACGGATGAAAAAAAAATGTATTAAATAATTTTCTAATTTCCGATGGTCAGAAAAAATGATGAATTATTACTTAACAATTGTATAATATAATAATATAATTATTATGATTAATTATTAATGTGTTTAACGAAATGTTTTCAGATCGAATTTAGTCGGTATGGGTATCGTGCCATTGCAATATCTCTCCGGTCAAAACGCCGAGAGTCTCGGTCTCACGGGTTTCGAGGAATTCGACATAAATATTCCGGAGAATTGTCAACCGCTCCAGAAAATACCGGTACACACGAAGGACGGTAAAAAATTCGATGTTATAGTACGTTTCGACACGGAGGTCGATCTCACTTACTTCCGACACGGCGGGATTCTCAACTACATGATCCGATCGATGATCTGAGAAGTCTCGCGTTTGAGACGCCGGCTTATCGGCAGCCGATGTTAAAAGCATTTAAGAGAGATCTCCGATTCGACGGGAGGTTATCGAGGGATAAACTCGATCAGGTGAAGGAATTTGCTCGCTTGTTGGATCAACGCTCATCGATTCTTAATGAATGGGAGCGTTTTTTTTAACGAAAGAAAGAGAGAGAGAGAGAATGGCGCGGAATAAATTCGGGCCGATTATTAAAGTTTCGTTAGAGGTGAATTGTGTACTTTTTTTTTCTGGTATCGAATGGGGTCTTGCGAAAGGGTTGTGTGATGTATTGTACTTTGCGCACCTTGACGCGTGTTGTTTAGATAGAATTTTAAGACAATATATACATATATATATTTTATTTGAAAAAAAAAAATGTGTTTTTCATTTAACTTTCGATCGATCGGATCGCTAAATTTGATTGTTCGATCCTTGAAAAGTCTCCGGGAAAATAAATCATCTGTTGGATTCTTCGGCGGCAGAGAAAACAATCGGAAATTGACGAATTCAATGATAAACTATTGTTCTATCGATCGTCAAAGGATTAACCGAGTCTCATACGTCCATTGTAATGGTTGAAAAAAAATGTACATTTTTATATACTCTATAAAGGAGATGATAGACGTTTTTAGCTAATGGCATTTTGTAAGATCGGAATCGACCACTCGGATCTGAACACATGCCGATAATCTTTCTGGTAATATCCGCGTCCTGAATACGTTAGTTCTACCAAACGGCGGTCAGTGGCTCCGTAAAGATTGGAACTGTCGAAGGAGATGCTGTAGACGGGACTGGATATTCGTCCGGTGTGACTCAGGAAGTAAAGCTGAAATAGAAATTCGAAAGTATTATTTCGAAGTGATATTACTTTGTTGGAAGATATTTGGACTGAAAGAATTCGCGCGGATATTCACCTGCATGTAATTCGTCATTCTTTGATCCCACAACACGGCTTTGCAATTGTACTGTGTTCCGGTTACAATTGTATTACGATGATCGGAGCTCAGGCAGTAGAGGGCGGCGTCCGTCGGATCAGTCCACGAAGCGACACACGAACCAATTCTGCAATCGTAATAATTCGTATGGAAATCAATTAATTTCATTCAATGAACTTTATACACCCGAAAAATTAAATTCTTACGGATAATATATTCTCAGTTGCAATAATAAAAATAAATATACTTTTCCATATTTATTTAAAAAATTAAATAAAAATAAATATAAAATGCTTTAAAAAAAATCTGCTAAATATGATTTAAAATTTAATTATAGTTTTATTTAAGCAATTTTTTTTTATTTTTTTTTTTGTGGCAAAAGATATATTTATTATAGCAGAAAGAATTAATTTTTTTCGGTGTAACTTACCTCGTATCCCATTTTCGTACGCAGGTATCGTAACCACATGTAAGCAATATGTTGGCATCTTCCCAAACCATATCCAAGGTCCCGGCGCCGCATCTCCAACGATGTCCTATAAGAATTGATTCGCTGACGCTGTGGATTCCAAGAGCTTTTTTTTAAAAAGGAATTTACGAAAGTGCAAAAGGAATTAATAGAATCTGAGAAACAAACCATTCGATGTCGAATATCTTTAACGGTGGTACTCCGTTATGTCCTGAAGATCCGACGGCCAATCTTGTGCCTTCCAAATCTGCTGCCAGAGACCAAATTCTATCGAGTACGTGAATCGTCGCTTGAGGTACGTTTGCCACTCCTTCAAGCGGTGGAGACCAGTACTGGAAATTTGCAATTTTTACTCAATCAACAATTTTTTTTTTTACTAGTAGTTGATTCGTTAATTTTTTTAAAAACATGAATTTTTTAAAAATCGTTTCTAATTTTCGAAAATTCAAATTTTCGAAAAATATTTAACCGCTATTAGCGAATATGTTTCATCAATCGCCCGAAAACTTCTTGAGCATAATATGCGCCGTCTTTTCACAAAAACGTATTCATAACTCGCGATTTTTCATCCATAAAAAGAAAAAAAAATTTGAAAATTCGAAAATATTTTTCTAAAAATTGTATGTAATTTAAATTTAACAAATCAATTTCTGCCAAAAAAAATTAGTTTGTCAGATTATACGTGCAACAATAATTTTTTTTCAGCTTATTTGTTGATAACTTTTGGCATTATTATTATGCAAAATTAACGTTCGTATTATCTTCCACATGGTAATTTTTTTTTAGTATTGAAAAATACAGATAAACTGAATCCCATTGATTTTCTCCAGCCATTTGTTTGGTAATAATTTCGAAAATACAAAGTCAGTACCTTCACAGTTCCATCGGCTGCTCCAGAGAAAATTGTTCCGGAAACCTCTTCAACGGAGTTAACGTTATTTGGATGCGCATTGTTAATTCTTAAATCGGCGTATCCATCGTGACTTGCGTCACGAGACCAGAAGGCTATCCCACCGTCGCTGTGTCCACTGATAATCCAATTGTCTCGTACAACGAATTTGGATATATCGCTACTTATATTATCTCTGTTAAATATCTTGTCAGCTTCAACATAGTTTTCGCGTGATTTAGAGGTTTTTTTGTGTCTTCGGCGAAAGCCGCACAGTTGATTGCCACCGCTCCACCAGAGTACATCTCTGGTGAGGCGAATCCATGGCATCGCCTTCACCTTCCAAGAGTGACGAAACTTTTTCTCACACTTGCCGCACTGCCAGTTTTGCGATACATGCCATCGAGCGCGAAGACACAACAAGGTATGGCATCTGTTGTAGTAAATAAAAGAATAATTTAAAAGCTTTTTTTTACCGATCAAAGGATTATGATCGTGATTTTCGTTAGAAAGCATTTTTTTTCGGTCGCCTTATCATAAACAACGAACCTTTCGCGAAATCTCTTCGAGACTTGATTAGTCGCGAGCGGTTGTTTTCTTCTCTCGAACCATAGAACATCATCGCGCACAATGTTGTTGAAGCGCATGCAAACTTCGCTGAGTCTGACGAGATCGAAGGCATGACAGTAATCGAATATCAGCAACAGTACGTCGGACGGCAAAGTGTCCAAACGCCACTCATCTGTCATCGTCGCTCAATCGGCGACTAGTCCCGGTGGGGCGGCGATGACATATTCATATTCTTTGGTTATAGTTTATAACCTGACAATCGTCTTGCGTCGTCTGTCTCTCTGTGACGGGGACAGCGACGTCAAGCATTGAATTAAAGAACTACTGGAAGCGGCAATATTGTGTTTTTCTCTCGATCCTTTTTTTCTCTCGGGCTTCTGGCGTTCTAATGAAAACTACCGATTACTTGATAGAATTAACAGTGCCGATATGTAGAATAAATTTTAAAAACCCACAGACTCTGTTTAAAATATATAAAGTTGTTGTTATGTTCGTTTTATTCTCTCATTCTTCATCATCCTGTCCTTTTGTCACGTGATGGGGAAGAGAAATTCGAATAGAACCAATCGGCAGGTGTTTTGCGCGAAGCTCAAGTTCAAATTTGTTTACGAAAAATCCTTAGAGGTCATTCGATTATCTTCGTTGTACCCGGGCTACCCGTGCCGTGTTCTTTCGCGGCAAGCAGCAAAGTTGAAGAAAATCGTGATGGATGTAAGAAATGACAAAATCGACGAAATTAATTCCACATGGGGTCAGTACTTCGGTCAATTTTATTTAAAGTACATCCGCGTGCTCCGAGACAAATTCGAAAGCGTTTTTTTTTTATCACAGATGATACCATCGCCAGTGATATATTTAATCAAGCGATTCATTGTTCGGAGGACGAGACATTGTTCACGAGAGATTCATCGCAATTCGGTGACACGATCGTCGACCTGAAAAATGCGTTTGCGATGGAGAATCACAAGCCAAAAATCGTTACCGACGAAATTTTGGTTGATCGTTACGATTTGCGCGCGATAAAAGCAGTAAGTTCAAGAAAAGAGACTATAAAAGAAAAATCTTTCAAGCGAATACACGATAGTGGATTGTGGTCTCCGTTGATGGCCCTTGACGACAGTCTGAACACACCTGACAAAAACGTCTTGATGAATGACGAGGACATGATAGGAAGACTAAACGAACGATTCTCCATTTCTCCAAGAACTTTCACCGAATCGTTAATAACGATTATCGAAGAATCGTTCAACCAGAGTCATCAAAAATTGGACGAAGCGTCAAAACCCTCGTCAATTGATCTTTCAAAAAACAAAAAAGTTTTTGAGAATATATCACCGATGAATAATTCGTTGAGTCACACATTCCAAAAATTCTTGAAAAAATCCAAGATAGAGAAGGGACTTCTGGCGAACGAATCGCCTCCAAAATCCATAATCGTCACGCCAACGGAAAATCAAATTTCGGTGAATTTCTATCGCGGGAATATCGCGAGCGATATATCGGCTGATGAATCGACGCGATATCTTGAATTACCGGAAATCAAGGTCACGACGAGTACGGTAGAAATTTCGAGTATAAAAAACAAAATATTCACGAAAACTCCGAAGATAATCGTAAATCCGGCGACGCCGAAAAAAATAGCGAAAACAATGCCGAAATCACGGAGTATACGGTCGCCGGCGAAGGTACTTCGGGAAAAAACATCGAAGGCCCAAGGAAAATTGGAGGAACACGTGCAGACCGCGAGACTTCGAAAAAAATCGTCGCACCTATTGCCGTTGAACAGCGACGACAATGACGAATATTTGACCGCAGAGTCGGAGACCGACGAGTCCGAGATTTCGCGCGTCTCGACAGTATCGACGGAAAATACAAAGGAATCGTCATCCGCGAAAGTACTAAACATGAGTAAAATTGCGACCGAGCATCAGAACTGGTTGATGAAATTCGAGCAGATATCGCAAAATCAATTCGTTCCTCACAAATCGTCAATTGTTGAAGGCAAGAAAACAAAACTTTCCACATATTCGAATAAATTGGAACAACGATATCTTAAAGAACTCAACGAAAAACGACGAAAATGTTTCGATTTGGTCGACGAAATGTTGCAAAAACCCGTCGTTAAACAACCGAAAGCTGGACGCTCGTGTACCGAGGATAAGCTAACGGAAGAGTTTTGCAACGTACTATTAGCTTGTGCCAATTTTTGTCAATACGCGAGGACCGTAAATGAGATGTGCGATTGCAAGAAAAATACGGAGCGTCAGTACGCTACGAGTACAACGATGCATTTGAAGACTAGAAAGAGTATCAGTTCCCCCGGAGCGGCGAGAACAACGATGAAGACTCGCAAATCAGTAAGCAAATCGCCCGGTGCGAGAATAATTGCTACGCGTTCGCCGGGTCTTACTTCGTCTTCGATGAAACGGAAAACGAGCAAAAAACCGAAAAGTTCACCTGCGGTCGATGCGACGTCGATTCGCCCGGTTTCACAGTTGAGGAGAATATATTCCCCGAATCCAAAAACAACACGTAAATTCAATATTTTATTAGCGTTTTTTTATTAATATATTACGCATAAGTATAATTTTTTACAAGATATTTTCACGGCAGCTACTAACGTAAACGAATCAATATTTTACAGGTTATTCCGAGTCAAACGAAAACAAATGGAAAAAACCGAAAACAACGGGAAAAACATCGGCAATTGTAGCGGAAAAAAAGGTAACCGTCCAATTCGTTGCGAAACGAGACCCATTTAAAGAAATCGTCTCGCCGGTCGGGGAGTACATCAGACGATAAAAATGCAACCTGAACTCCCCGTCCGTAATTTTACATTGATAAGTTTTTTTTGTTATTATTGCGTTTTTTAAATGTATTTATTGATTCATTTTTTAACTTATTATGTGCCGTTCAGAATTATGTTTAAAATCCATTTGATTTTTACTCGGCAATCGAGTCTTTTACACTTACATTATACTTACATAATCAGCGCGTTTTGTCGTTATAAAAAAAATATATAAATTCAATGCTGAAACCATAAATACGCGGCTTTCGTCGGGTTAATCATTAAAAACGATATATTTCTATAAAATCTATACACGATGCAACATACAGAGGTAACAATCAATTAATGTCATTGGTAAAAAAAAACTGTTTTTAGTTTTGTTAAAAAAAAAATTCAATCGATTAAGTGGAGAAATCTGTGGTTAAAATTTTGTCTTTTTCGTGATCGCATTGCGGACTCAAAAAACACTTCTGCGAATCGCCGGAGGCGCAATCTTACGTATTTTTTCGTGTAGAACGCGAAATTTATTAATTTTTATCTTTACGCCATCTGAAAGCGAAGGTTTCGCAGTTTTTTGATAGTGTAAAATTCAATTTTATTCCGCATAGGCAATTTTTTTTCTTTTGATTAAAAAAATTAATCTCTTTTTTTCTTCTTCGTTGTTTGCTTATTTGATCCGTTATATCGCTCGCGTCAAGTATCGTCGTCGTTTTGGCACTCTTTCGTGGCGTCTTCCGGGCTTTTCCACTCGACGTTCGTTGATCTCGACGTACCGGAAGTGGCATTAGTTTCCGGCATAACATGCTTCAGGTACGTCACGTGCAGAATAAAGTACATCAACGCCGATAACGCGGCGAGAAACGAGAATATTCGCAAAGTTATCGCACCACCGAGATTATTGTACAATAATCCACCGACTAGACTGCCGACTGCGAAACCTGAAACAAAAGAGAAAAAAAAAATTTTTTGTATCGATCTGAAATTTTGAGAACCGACTGTTTTTTTATTAATTTTTTTTTTATACGGATTTTTAATTTCTTACCAAAACCATCGTCCATACCGGCGACGATTCCCTGCACGGTTGCCGAAGTTCCGGGAGGCGCGACTACACTCGCGAATGCTACGATCGTCGTGTAGCAGAGCGCGTAAGTCGGACCCTGCATTGCGAATTCAATGGGGATAACCCACCATGGATTAGGCGCTAACGACACGAGACCCAAACGCAGGGCGTAGCAAATGAAGCAGAAAACAAAGCTGTATCCGTAGCCGAACTTCTTCAGTATTTTGCCTTAAAAAATTATTAAATATTTCTTTAATAAAAAAAAAAAAAAGGAAAAAATTATCAATATTAATATTATTAAAATTTAATATTGTAAATATCAATTAAAAAAATATTAACGAATATTCAACACATTTAGTAAACTGCAAACAAAATTCGCTACAAATTTAAGATATCGGTAGTGAAATTTTTTTTTTTTTTCATAAATCGATATCTCAAATTTAATGAACAATTATCATGAAAAATTAATGTATAGTGTATTAAAAATTACGTTGCAAACGGTTTACCGGAAAGGGAGAAGAATATAACTTCACCGCCGAGAGTCTCCGCCGCGACGATTAATCCCTCTATGAATTTTATTTCTCCCATGTGGCCGGTAATCATTGCGAGATCTTCAAGATACCTGCGAGACTCGTGTGATTTATTTTTCGATATAATTGCCTATTGCATGACGAGAGGCCTTTGATTTATTTTTATAATACGTTAGTTTCGAAATCGTCGTTCAAAATAACTCACCAAAATAAGAAATAAATGATAAAGCTGTCGAAAATTCCCGCCATTGTCGCGAAGAATAAAAAAATCATAACGGGCTTTAGCTTCAATATTCCGTATACATCTTTGGCAATGTTTTTCGAAGCCGACATTATAGGCAACTGAAACGTAGAAAAAAAAACAGAAATTAATGGCTTTACGTATAGATACGATGCCGTTATAGAGAGGCGATAGATAATTGTATTTACCTGCAGCTTCGTACAACAGAGAACGTCGAAACAGGTGAATGCAAATACCAGTATAAAAGCGGGCGTGTAAGTCTTTATTGCCTGACCCTCGGACCATTTGTCGACTGTATAACCGGCCAAAAAAGCTGTTATGCCGAATCCTATTGTTCCCCATACGCGCTGACGTCCGTAACTCATTTCTCCTCCGTCGCCTGATAAATTTCGTTGATATCGAAAAGTTCGATGGTTAATATTGTCATTGCTTTGATAACTCTTTGAGAAAATACGAAAGAGATTGTTGAAAAAAAAAAAATCGTAGTTTTTTTTTTCGAAAAAATCGAAATTTTTTTCTTTTTTCGAAAAAATCGATTTTTTTTTTGCCGAAAAAATCGAAAGTTTTCTTTTTTTTGGTGATGGTGACTATTGTCATTGCTGTAATAACTCTCAGAGAAAATATAGAAGAGATTTTTTTTTACTAACCCAATACATCGAAGCATATAGCGTCGCTGATAGAATTCGAGACATTGAAACCGATGCATCCGAGAGACATTAAGATCACGAAACCCCAGAAAGTCAGTGACCGATACAAACATCCATCTTCATTGACGCGTTCACACGATAATTTGCAGATACGGTTAACGCTATTGTAATCACAGCCTGTAGTCGTATTATCGAGTAACTCGAAAAGGCACATTGAGTCGAAAGAAAAATTACTCCCATTTCTATCGCTAAATATCACAGTTGACGAGAAATTTATTCCGTCTTCGCATTTCCAATGGCATTTTGCTAAACTCGCTTCTCCGTAACATTCATTGGGTTTAGTAATATTTCGGATATCGCAGCTGATCGCTTCGTTGCAGTCTATCGTTACGTTCGCTACGGCATTTTCGCCGATCGGCAGACCGGGAAGAATCGGTAATAAGTGCATTGACACGAATGACAGCGATGTGAAGATCAGCAGACCGACGAATATAGATTTTCTCCAGTCGCGAAAGTAGTCGACGACAAAACCGAATGCCGGCTTTGCGATGAGAAACAGTATCGGTAATATTGCGGTCACAGTGCCCATCACCACTGGCGAGACACCGAGTTGTTTTCCATACACCGTTATAAATGGTAATATCGGTCCCATTGCTGTAAAAAAAAATCTTATCGATCGTTTTCCCGATACACGGTAATTTTTCGTAATTTGTGTGCAAATATATTTCTTGAAATTTTATTTCATATTCAATTCAATTCATTAATATTATAATAATATTATATATTTACGATACATTACATAATATTATATTTATAAGCAAAAAAAAAATGTTAACATTCGTATTTTTTATATTTATCAATTTTTACTAAATAATGAAAAAAAGAATAGAAATTCTAATTAATTACCCGCCATGAAGAAAAAGAAATGAGTCTTCACGGGCAGTTGCTTCGAATTTATTTTCATTTTTGCCATTGTCTTCCTTTTCGTTTATACGGTCGAAGTTCACGTCGAATTTATCCAGCTGGACGTTGTATCGAGACTTCAATGGCAACGCGCACTCATCTCGTAGTCATCACCGATCGGTCGAGATGCCGGTGCTCATTCACATCCTGAATTAAAAAAAATAAAACGTTCTCAGGCGCTCCAACGACGGTAGGCCGGTTTTCGAAGTCTCGTGAGTCGCGTCGTCGAAGAAACACGCGGCAACTGATTCTCATCTTCACCTGCCGATGTATGCACGGTTGATTCTTTGTTAATGTTTATCTTATTGATAGAAGCGTAAGTATTTGATAGACAGTATTAACCGACGTTCGTAACAAGTAATAAGCATTTGAAAAGATAGAAGATATTTGCGTTCACGCGGCGACAGATAACGATTTGGTATCCGAAGCTCGAGAGCGATAGGAAACTTACAGACGCAGAAAAAATAAGTCTCTCACATTTAAAATACAATCAATTTCATTGATTGATGGTTGATGATATTGTGTTTGAAAAAAAATGATCTCTTGGTTTAAAAATGTGTATTTTATTAAAATTCTCTGTACCGTATATTCGATACGTGACGATTAATGGGGAGTTTCAAGCGCCGTGCGTCAGCGATACGCAGACGTTCGTTTATCAAAGTACAATGTTAACTCGTATTGTCACGTTATTATCGCGCGTTATTTATACTCGTAGGCTTTTTGTTGCGCTCTCGAAATAATCAAACAGACGATACCGCTCTAGGAAAATATATAAATTGTATGCACAGTTAATAGATTCGTAGCACGTGCGATTGCACTGGCACCGGCAACATTCAAGGTCATCGTCGCGAAATAGCCATGTGTTGTACGTTCGCGAAACGTCAAAAACATTGCGCCTCGAAAAAAAAAAGGAGTAATCTTTCGAAACGTCGCGACAATTTTATGATTTTGAATACTTATAGTGCACAGATATCTTACTAGAATCATTTTCGACGGTGGTTAACACATAATCGAGATATCGCGAAGATCGGCATCATTCAATTGTCCCTTATCTTTCTAATATTTCGGTTCACAAAACGAAGAAAGTAGTGTTTTGCTGTCAAGAGAGATGGGACAGCCACGCCGACCACTGCACTGTGTGGCAGCTGGTCGTCGTACGCGTGTACGCGGGGTGCGATATATACATGTGTGTTATAACGGGAGGGAAAACAGCTGCGTAGAGCACGAAGTTCCACGAAAGTACACGAGATCGTACGACTCCGCCCAGCTTCTCACGACACTTTCAATAGGGCGTTAAATGCGTGTGACACTACGGCTAAAAAAAAATTGAACGGATGGGGCGCTTTAAAATATTGTGGACCATTTCACCACCGGTAGACGAATGAGCCAATGGATTTCTTCAGTAAACAAGTTCACGACAAAGTCACTTCAAACAAAACTATGAAAAAAAAAATATATATATACCTACTTAATTATTTTTGTAACTCTTACTCTTCAGAGGTTTTCATTGGAATCTCTTCGATTATAAAGATCTATTCTAATATCTCCTTAATAAAACCGCTGAATGTGTATCATTCGAAACACAGTTGAAGTTTTTTATTGAATCAACTGTCGAAGTGTAAATTTAGACACAAAAAAAATTTGATAACGACTATCAACTATTTATCCTCTACATGCCCTATTTTTTTTACGAACTAAAGTCTTTTTATATTTTTCATAACCGTTTAGCAGCTTTTGTTAATATGGCGTGCGCTGCGTGTAGTAATGATTGTATCGACAATAACACCATGTGACACGCGCAGCTTTCACGCATCGATGCAGTTTGTATATATCAACAGGCAAAACGACTACTAAAGCGCAGTCAAGTCTTCGCATCCGTTTAATAACGCTTCGTCATTAGTCGGGATCATTAATTGTTCATTATCTTTCATCGAACTTGCATAAAAAAAAATAAACATACAATAACGTGAAATCGTGAATGTTCCGCGGCTCGTTACCCCTACCACTCCCCATTACACGTTTGATTTGTATTTGTCTTTGTCTCGTTCTGCGTATTCCCTCCTTCCACTCAGCTTTGTATATTATATCGGCACTCAAACGATTTCATTGCCCTTGGACTTTCGGGAAGGCCAACATGCTGTGCTCTCTAACACACTCAATCTTTGTGGATAATCGCGTGCCTGTCGAGGCTTGTTCGGCAGTTTGTCGCGAACGAGCCGACGTGAGAGATTCACACAGCCACACGACTGCGTGTAGTTTGGGGGAAAAAACGTCATAATCGCACGCATGAAGACACGGACAGTTCAGTTTTAATCGGGCGGTATTACGAACCGCGGGTGGTTGGATTGCGCGTAACCGAATGCCACGTGTTAATCGACCGTTTTTCCTCTCGATTCGAACAGCCGGGCTAGTGATCCCGGCCTATATGCATATTATATCGATAATTAAAAACCCGCCTCTCTGCATTCACTGGTTGTATTTATTTTCGTTTTATTAACTAGTCTAGACTATATTATAATTGACTCGTTTTACGTTTTTTTCTTTTTTTTTTTTCGTCTTTATTTTTTTCCCTCTCGTTCGCCGTTCACTCTCTTTCTCTCCTTGTGCGTTCGTCCTTCGTACACGAGCGTTCCAATTGGCCTCTCAGAAACCACCGGGAAAGTATGATATGTATCCATAAAGCGTGGATGACGCGGAACGGGGAAAACTACGCGCTACTGTGTGTTTGCTTCTCGGGAGTCGATAGTCGATCGTTTGAGAATAGTAGGCGGGTACGGAGCGCGACTGATTAACACTTCAACGATGGATCGAAGAAGATCGAGAGATATAATTCGCATCTCGTATCTTAAATTGGGACTTATATTCATAAGTGGATGCTGTTTCTACGGTGAATTCGGCTCCACGGGTTTCGTCGACGCTGAAAAATGTGAGATCAATGTTTAAAAAAAAAGACGAGATTTTCAATAAGCACACAGTGCTGATTACGTTCCGAAGTCGAGAAACGAGTTTTACTAGCGGTGCGTTGACGAAGTTATCGTAAAGTGTGATTGTGTTCATTCATTTTCAGTGAGATTTTGCGTCGTCGAGAGTGTACATACCACAAAGAGAATTAATAAAATATGCCCGAAGTTAAGGACGGAGGACGGAAACCAGGTGGAGTGCGTTATCGCGATCGATAGGCGAGTAATCATGAGAATTTTTTTTTCGATTTTCCGCGCATCGAAAATAAGGATTAATGGGATTCAGGATATTATTTTATCAATTTATTAATTTTTATAAATTATTGTGAAATATATAGCAATAATAATAATGGTTATTATTATTAAACATTTATTTACTTATATTTTTCATTTCATCGTCAAATATAATGAAAAAATGTTGCCGCGATGTATTTGCTAAAAAGATTTTATGGATTGATTTTAAGTATCGAGGAATGTGAGAAAAGGTCAGAACATTCAGTTCTTAATAACATTTGCATTTTTCTTCAATCTGTATAACTAAATCGCGTAGGTTTCTGCGTAGGATTCTTTGTAGGATTGAACAACAATGATGCAAAAATACTAGCAAATTACGAAATTATTTAAAACTGTAAGAAAAACTACTGGGAAACAGTTTTAAATGATATTTGTCTCTCCCGATAACATATATTTGCTTCTCCGATCTTTTGCAACATTAAATAAAAATCAAATACACCAATTTTTCGAATTATCGAGACTTCGTAAATTTTCTAAGAATTTATCAAGAATCTCTTTAATTCGAAGAGACAAATGTCAGCCAAGTTATCTACCGTTGAGGCGTCGATATAATTGTTAATTGCACGTTAAAGCGAACGCGCGACCTTCACAATTTGCAGATTAAGTTGCTTGCGGCGATTGTCCGCCGGTGATGCTGAATTCGCGGTTCTCGAACCCGAGGATCTCGTAGCCGCAAGTGCCAATACAGAGTACGATATTCTAGTCACGCAAGAGTTGAGATTATTCAAGGATGGTAATAATTAACTATTATCCTTTACGCGATCTTTAACGCCGCGCTACCGTTCGATTATCTATCATAACGTGAACAATTGTGCATTATCCTTGCGGTCGTCGAACTTTCTCCTGTAATCGCGTGAATACAATCGCGATGTTTATCTTTCGAATCGTTTGCAGACACTCAACGATTTGCGATGGTCGCTGTGGTTTCCAATGATATAAAAAGCTCGTCGGATCTCATGGGAAAAAGATTTTGTCATCCAGGTTTGGAGAATACGGACGATTCTACTCGAATATTCTCAACGGTTCGTCACGATGTCGCAAAATTATTTACGTTCCCTTAAAAAAGAACAAACAATTTTTTTTTTAATGCTTTTACGCAGTTTATCCGCTCGGCAACGCCGCATACTATTTTTACACGATGATTACGCAAAAATATTAATTAATCAATTTATTTCTCGATTTCTTTATTTATATGCCTCGATTACCTTGACATTGATTTATAACGAAAGGAAGTATAAGTTAAGACACAAAGGCATATAAATGTTAATTTGCAGTATTTTCTAAATTGGATTATACCGAGAAAATGCGATATCGACAAGACTCTGGTGCAAAACAGTATTTCCTCGTTTTCGGATTACTTCGGTTCAGCATGTATACCAGGTGCATGGTCGGCGGATGCAGCCTACGACTTCGATCTCAGTCAGTAAAAAAAAAAAAAAAAAAAAAAAATATCGAGACCCGTTTTCCGAAACTTGATTTCGAAAACTACATATGAATTTTTTTTTTTTTTTTTCATTCCACATCGACTAAAATTAATTTGATTTATTTATGCAGAATCGAAGTACAGAAATTTGTGCGCACTTTGCGACAACCCGGCGGGTTGTTACGCCACCGACAAGTATCATGGGAGGGAAGGAGGGCTTCTATGTCTCACAGAGAATGCCGCCGACGCTGCTTGGGTCCGTTTGGACGATACTTTACGACATTTTAGGGTTCGTTTTCTTTTTTATAATTTTTTTTTTACTCTCTGTTTTTTTTTTTTTATAATTTTTTTTTTGTTCTTTCTGTTTTTTTTTTTAATTTTTATAAACTCTTTTCAATGTTTTTTTATTGATTACGAATTATTGATTATAAAATTAATAAAAAAAACAGACGCAACGAATTGACGATAGAAAATTCAGCTATCTATGTCCGGACGGTACAACTCGACGAGTAGGAGTCGGAAGACCCTGCGTCTGGGTAACGAGACCTTGGCCCGTCGTCGTCGCCAGCAGGTGCAATAAAACTTCGATAATTAATCTTTTAATCGATCGAAAATTCCACTGAAAATAATTGTTTGAAATTGATTATCGAGCAGAAACGTTGCAGAGCGCGTTTCAAGGATTGTCGCTACTCTTAATCAGGGAAATTTTACTTGGCAAAACGATGTTCGAGAGCTCATGGAGAGTTATCACGCTATTCCGGTCCGTACGGACACTCTAATGACACCGGAAGACTTTCTTCGAAGATGTAAAACACATTTTTATTTTCATACTTATTAAAAAAATTTTACGGAATAAATTTTCAGTGTCTGAATTTTGTTTTTTTTTATTGTTTAGACACGAAAAAAAAAATACCGAAAAATTAAGAAAATGTTTTGCGAATAAAAATTTTTTTTTTACAATTTTTTTTTTTTTTTTTTTCAGTTCCCGGTTTCGCGAGCGCAAATGCGCGTTCGGGCTGTTGGCCCTCGAGATTAATAAAGTGGTGCGTAGCGTCGAACGTCGAGAGCCGGAAGTGCCACTGGATGCGAGAAGCGTCGCTCGCTTACGGCATCGATCCGCCGATATCCTGTATTCAACAACCAAATCGAACCGTTTGCCTCGACGCTTTGCGAAGCGAAAGAGCTGATCTTTTCGTTATCACACCGGAGGAAGAGCTCGACGCTGGATTGTGAGCATTTTAAATTATATAAATAAAATATAAAATATTTATGGATTCGTGAAAAGTTGATTGCGTACTTTAGTGTAAAAAAGATATTCAGCCGATTCGATTCGCTTATCTTCACTGAGAAAATTATTTATGTTTCGTTAAAAAATGAACAGTTAAATATTTAATTATTGTTACCAAACTTCAAATGAGTCAAATAAGAATTTTTGACTATTGAAAAATGTTGTTAAGCTGTCGTTCGGCTTAATTACATATTAATTGCTTCAACTGATATTTGTCAACATTGACGAAATAATTATTTTGTCATATCTAACTATAGGTTTGTTGGTTACAAATAAGTTATTTTTTCGGAGCACTTTTTCTATAGATCGCTCGGATAAATTAAAGAAATCTATTTAAATCGATTATCGATTTTTTATACCGAATGGTTAATAGAGAGATAAGGAATTTCTTACCGTCTCATGAGCTCCGAGGATCGAGATGAACTAAAGAATTAAGCGGCGAGGCAACGACTCGCAACTTTGTTTCACCTCACGCGATAAGGAACGTCTCGCATTGGGCGATAATTGTAATCATTCTGAGAAAAAGATAAGAATAATATTCAAATGATGATATCATTTCATTTCAATAATATTCTAATCTATATATACACGCCGTTGAATATCGGAATGAAACAATATTTCGATCGAAATGTAAATGAAAACACATCGAACATCGAAATGAACACATATGTCGGTAAAAATGAAATAATGAGATCGAACGCCTTACACTTTACGCTAAATAAAAAAAATTATTAATATCAATGAATAATAATGAAAAATAATTTTAAAAAATTTAATTCAAACTAATTGCGTTTTTTTGTTAGAAAAGGAATGAATCGGCTGATGCGCGTTATCACGAATAAGAGAGAAGACATCACCGTCGTCGCGGCTTTGGTGAGAAACGATTCGCGATATCGTACACTGGAGGATCTTAGAGGCGCTCGCGCTTGTTTCACGGGTTACAAAAGCATTGGTAAATTCCTATTACAATCATTTCATATTAAAAAAAAAAAAAAAAAAAAAAAAAAAAAAAAATGAAAATTAAATGAATTTTTTTTAAATTCATTTTTTTAAAGGATGGAATGCCTTCGTTGATGCGATAAGCAACAGCACATCGGGCGAAAGTTGGAACTGTTCGGATCTCAAAGTGGTATCAAATTTTTTCAAGGAGAGCTGCGTTCACGGATTGAAGGATACAACTTTTAATCGTCCAGTGCCCTCGAATCTTTATTCTCTCTGCGATTCAGGTGGGAATTACGAAATGTTTGCCTTACGAAAAGGCCAAAGGGCGGATAAACTATTCACAAGTACAGACGAAGCGGCCTTCGATCTTTGAATAACTTTGTATTCTTAAATTACGAAAAAAAAAAAAAAAAAAAAAAAAAACGATTTAACATGAATATTAATGTTTCGGCATTAGGTACAGAAAATATGAACGCAACAGCCGCGGCTTATGCGTGTTTGATCTCCGGTAAGGCTGACGTAGCCTTCTTGAACCTCGAGAATGGAATGAACAGTGAGTAAAATTCCTATAATTCGCCGCCAAAGCACAGCGTATTCGTTAGATTTGTATACCAAATTAATTAACATTTCCTTGCTATTTTTTTAAATTGCAGACAAGCAAAGATCCGGTTCGCCGTTTACAAAAAATTTCAGATCTATATGCGTCGATCCGCCGACCTCGGCGAACGATCCATGCTATCTAACGTGGACGGCACTCGGTTCGGTGGTCGTTAATGAGAATATGACTGCTCTCAGACGCGAGGAAATTTACTCAACTGTAATCACCATCGACATTCTATTCGGCAAGAGTTTTCAGGGACAAACGTTGTCATTCTCACTCTACGGGCCTTACAACTCCAATCGCGACATTATTTTCCCTGTGAGTGAAATAATTCACTGAAATCTTTGGCTTAATCGACGAGATAATTTATTAGCATTAATTTCTCGTTACTACTATAAAATTTTTTTTTTTCATTTTTTATTGATGTTTAAAATCATATTTTGTAAAGCGCGATCAATGGCACTCGCAATCGAGTGGCATGTCGAGTCCCTCGACGTTTTTCGTGAATATTTCATCGCGTATGCAACCGGAAGTGACGATACCGTTGCTGCAATAGGCCCACGGAAAGTAATGACTCTTAAAAGCGACTTCCGGTTTACCTTCGACACTCAGAGTCGCACTTCCGATACACGATTCTCCTGTTTCTTTGAAAAAATTCGTTAATTCGTCGTTCAACGCTTCTTCGACACGGAGAACTTCGTCGTTGCCTCTTGCCGCTCTTTCCCTTTCGAGTCTTTTGATTATTTTACGCGCCGGCGCGTACACGTAGATCGCACGATCTTCTCCCGATACCGAACAACAGAAATACTCATCGGCGAATATTCCACAACCCAAAACCGTTCCTACGGCACTCATAGATGATTTTTCGATATTAGCTTCGCGATCGTCGATCGTCGAGACTCCGCAGACCAACCGTCCTTTTCGATCTCTTGCGATCGCTCCGTAAACTCTTCTACACTTTTCCGCCGTTTCCTGAAGATGTTGATACCAAGAAAAATGGTCCAATTCATTGATCGATTTATATTAGAAAAATCGGCAACTCACACGAAAAAACTTGTTTTAGAAATATCTTGACGATAGTTGGCATTAATTATTTGTGAAACTAAATTTTTTTTAATTTGTGTTATTAATTTTCTCGTTAAATTTTGCATAGTTTTTTGATTGTGTATGAAAATTCGTAACTCACAGAAAAATCTTCAATTTGTTTCGCGTTCATCTCCTTTTTTTGGGAAAAATTATTCTCGGAGGCGGACGCGAATTGTTCGGAATTTTGATTTTTCGATGATTGACTCGCGAGTTTTTCTGCTCCGGTCTCAACGATCAGCACGTGATCGGTCTTTTGCATTATTCTCTTCGCCAGAGTTATCGGATGAAGAATCCCGGTTACCGCACCGACGGAACCGGCGTTGGAATCGCTGTCCATTATAGACGCGTCTCTGATCGCCGATCTATTATTTTCCTTCGACGTATCGATGATTTCTTCGAGATTAGCACTCGTTGCTTCGTTCTCCAAATGACGAATCGCTAATTCCACGGCGTCCACCGATTCGCATCCTTTCGCGAGCTCTTTGTAAGCCTCCGTCGCGGCTCTCTCGATGCTCTCGAGAATCCCATTGATTTCCTCCCGCGATGACGTCGAGTCCGCTGTTCCGTGAACCAAAATCGTTCTATCATATTTCACCGGAGTTTTCGGCTTTTCCGGGATATTCCCGCATATCGTTGGCAATATCGGCGGTCGCAAAAGTTTTTCTATCCACGAGCAATAGTCACACATTCGTAGATTGATAGATAAATCGCGTCTCGTCGGTAATAATTCGATTATTATTCGATATTTCGATAATTCCGAAGACAAAACAAGTGACTATACGTTTAAATTGATATCTATTTATTTTTTGTCACAGGAGCGAACGCAGCACGTTCAACGGAACGTCGATTTCGTCAGATATCCGAGAAATTATGCAGAAATCGTCGACCGGTTGATCGATCGCACAAGAAAATATGGCGATTGCAGCAAAGCGGTTCGTCCGGTGGCAACAATTTACGGTTCGCTTTTAGCGACGTTTTTATCCATTTTTGTTTTCTCTCCTTTAAGCGCCTAATGATCTCCATGTCTACAAAAAAAAATTGAATAAAGAGCCGACGATTGTCTTTTTTTTTTTTTTTTTCAAATTACCAGCGTTATATTTTTGGAAAATCTAAACTTATGAAAAAAAAAAAATATATCGTATAACTGAAATAACGCGTAAACTCGTTTATGAGTGCAAAATCTTTTTTTTTTTTTTTTCTTTTTTATTTCGCATTAAAGACTTTTCGGACGGATTGGACTATAGATATATATATTATTAACTCGTTGACGAGTAGCGTAACAACGTATTTACAAGTACAATAATTTCATGTCGAATATCGATCGGACGGATTAGTGGAGCTTATAGCTCAACGTGAGACACGCGCTCATCGAATATAAAATTATTATATCGTAACTGTAAACTACGTACAACTCGTGACTTGGATACTTGACTAGAAAAAAAGAAAACTTCAAAGTTTTATGACGATGAAGGGAACAATATAATGTAACAGCCGTTTTCGTTCCCTTGAAAAGTTTAGAATCACAGTATCGCGACGTATCGTAAAAATGTATTCATTTCTCGCTTAACGGCGTCCTTATGGGTGTAATAAAATTCTTCCTTCAGTCTGTGCACCTCGACACGACCGTTGTCCGACGCGAGAGCCTATGAATTAATACAAAGTTTTGAGTCACAAAAGTTTTCGAATCCCCTGAGTGGCATTTAGTTTGCGTTTATTAATGCGATGACTCACCATGTATTGGTTGGTCATTTCTTGAGTAGTTCTGCAAGGCGACAGTTCGATACTTTCTATATGCGCCCAATCATTCGTCGATATCGTGTGCACCGGAAACATATCGCTGCTTCCCAAATCCCAAATGTGTATTCTGTTGAAAAGATTTTTTTTTTATTTTTTTTTTTTCTTAGTATTGGAAATATTTTTTTTTTTTTCGACGGTAGAAGATTTTTCACTTACTTCGAGTCAACGTCCAACACGTAGAACGTCAATGGCTTTGATTTCGACCACTGTACAGTTTTTATCGAAGCATTACATTCCTCGTGTTTTAGTTGCAAAAGAGGTTTCTCCGCTGTCGTCGAATGGAGTCTCACAGTCCCGTCGGCGCATCCGACCTTTGGAATAAAATATAAAAAAGGAACGTTATCGCAAAAAATCATTACTGACGATTTTACATACGAGAAATCGCATTTTTACCATGAAAAACGGCTGATCGAAGGGACAATTTTCTATACACTTTGTATCGCCGCACCAATCTGCAATAAAAAAAAAATCAATTTTACGAGGGATCACTTACCGACTATCTGATTAATATTTCAATGGAATTGTGTATAGTCTACGCGAATAGGAGTTAACATTCGTACCCATTCCGTTGGGTTTGTAGGCAGGTGGATTCGCATGCTTTCCGATTCGGGTTGCGTGCATTATGTTCGGTGTGTTAGTGGCGATGTATAGAGCATTTGTATCGAGACGATCGACATGCATATCCGAGAAGCCTTTTAAATGATTGTTCCTGAAATACAAATGGCATCGAATGATTCATGTTTCGCGCAATTTTTTTTCACTTATATCGTTGGAAATTTTCTGGTATATAGAAATAAACGATTCTAAGTATCCAATTCAAGAGTTACGCTTTTAAAAAAACTGTAATTTTATCGCGAGATATATTCAGGGAAAAGAACTTTGTTACGCGGAATTACGAAACAACCGAAGCGCGACTATAACTTTTTCTACAACTTTCTACGTTAGTACGCCGCGTCGATCAATATCAAAGGCTCACGCATAGGCGTTAATAAAAATATCGCCTATAAATGAGTTACTTTTTTAATAAAAAAAATAAAATGTATTAAAAAAATTATTGAATTTATCGAAAAAAAAAACTTGAAGATCGATCGGTAATTTTTAAGATCGTTAGGCGTTACCTTTCCGATGATTTTTTTGAGAACAATGATATTTCTTGACTCTTCACGAGTCTCAGATCTCCCCACCAAGATAATCCGAGATCGTCGACGGTCGTTCGACTCAAATTTCGCAAAACGCTCCAAACGATTAATCGACCATTTTCGTCCAAACTGCAGATCTATAAAATTTTATAATTCAGAAATTTTCTTTTTTTTTTTGTAGTTTAATTCGTGTAGTTTACAGGCATTTGTACCTGAATCGGCATAAATTTATTGCGAGCCGAATCTACCGATTCGCCTTCGATTTTCGATAACACGCGTAGCGCAACGATTTCCGAATTATGGCCGACATCTTCAAAATTGCCGATCGACGAGTACGTAGGACTTCTCACAATCCAATCGCATTGGTTACCCTCGTCGACGATTTTTCTGTGCCAAGTTTCGTCCTCCGCGAGGTCCCAAAGACTGATCGATCTATCGATTGTAATTACGAGAGCAATAAAAATCGTAGAGTCAGATAAGCGTGCGAACTTTATGAGAGATTCGATTGCAATTTTACCCGTCAGCGAGGCCGCCGAGAACGATGTTGTAGCTACTCGAGTGAAAACAGCACGCGGTTATTGGTGACGAAGAGTAAAAAAGTTTTATTGGTCTTGAAGGTTGAAGAATGTTCCAGACGCAGCCGATCGAACAATCGATAACAAAGTCCTGGTCTCTCGATGTTTCGATTTCCTAAAAAAAATCGCTACCGTTATAAATAATTCAATAAAAAATCGTTGAAGAAACTTTCCTTCATAAATTTTATTTCATTTTCTTCGTTTATTTTTTTCGTTTCATCAATAACTCGATGAAAATTCTTTACTCTCACCTCGTCGACGGGTGCGTGAATCGTCAGTAACACTCTATTCGATACGTTCGAGTAGTGAATTATGGTAACCGGCCTATCGGCCAAAAATGTAACCGAATCAATGGAAAGCTTCACGACACTTTCGCTAAACGGTAATTCGTGAACGTCGTCGTTACTCGAGTTATTATTGCTACTTTTTTCCTCCAACAGGGACAGCATAACTTTTCCCGCTTGACTTAGAAATTCATTCAATTGCAATACATCGTATACTGGACGAGATTTTGTATTCGCTGTTTCGAGATCATTTTCAGCTCCGACACCCAATCGTTCCTAAAAAAAAAAAATAAATACATATATTCTCAAAATTAATGAATATTTTAGGTGTAATTGGAAATTTTGAAACTCTCGATTACCATATTAAAGAGTTTTATATCTTCGTCAGTTTTTAGAACTGTTCGGCATCTCGTTGGGAATTGCGTCCATTTGCTCGTACATTCGATTACTTCCGTTTGCGTCTCCGCGTTAAGATTATCCTCATTCGTTTGGACACAAATCTTTAACAAGTGCAAACGTATTTTTTTCGAAACGTAAAGCAAATTCTTGTTGCGATTTTGCAAAAAAACATTGTATCGGTTAACGTACCTGACGGGTGTTCAACTTTCCGTGAGTTCGTATGAATTCTTCGTAAGCAACGGGTTTACTCTCGAGAATGGACCACTCGACGGTGTCGAGTTTTATCATTTCTAATAATTTTTCTCCGCGCGTAAGGACTTTCGGTATCGTTGGCTCGGTGGGTTTTTCTCTCGAGGATTTGCGAAAATCTATGAAATTTATTTGCGACATCGGTGGAGATTTTGCAAAGTCACCGGAACGAGCGTCTTCGAAGCCCTCGTCGGTCGATGACGGCAACGATTTATTTCCGCTTGATCTTTCCTCCCTAATTGTTCATTGTATTTGAAAAAAATATATATATATTATTTTCCCGATAAAATCGAAGATCACGAAAGTGCCGAGTAAAATGCTAATTTATTCAGTCTGATATTTTATCCGTATTACAGCGAACCTATATGGACTGTTGGTCGGCTGTATGATAATTTCATTGTTTGATTGTTTGGGATCACGCGGCACCGAGACGGATTCTATTCTTGCCGCTCGTCTTCTCGCTTCCGCCAAATCGTAATGACCGGAATCCAGCATTCTTTCCTCATCGGATTTTCTCCTATCGACGCTGTTTACCGTTGTTTTCTGCAGGAAAAATTTTATTCGCCGATAAAATTTGAATGGGTGTTTCAAAAAAGGATAAAACAAAAACGCGGTTGCTAGCGGAATAGATGCGATTTATTTTCACATCGCTTACCTGTTTCTCCGTTCGCATCTCAATGGGCTCGGGTTCGGGATTATCGTCGCTCTTATTCGATATCTCGCTTACCTCGGATAGTTCGCTATCCGTACATTCTTCGAAATCGGATTCGTAAGACTACAAGATTAAGATCCGTCGTTAAATACTTATAGTTTAGTGCGCGTGGGAAGTTTAAAGTGCATTTTCGTGTCGACAATTTCGCGCGATTTCTCGTATATCGAACGCTACAAATTTAATCCGAAAAATGACTATAGTTTGTACCACAATACAATTGCTTCGAATTTAATTTACAAATATTGTAATAAATAAAAAGTTATTATTATATATTAAACTGTTTTTTTTTTTTCGTGTTTTGTAAATTTATCGTCGAAGATTATCCGAATCTTGTATAATTAATTTAATACAAAGAATATTTAACTGTATTAAATTAAAAAAAAAAAACAAAAATCGATAAAAATATTGTATACAAAGTTTTGCAAAACAATATTGTTGATTTGTATAAAAGAAAATTCCAGTATCACAAATAATCCGAAATATATTAAAAATAAAAAAATTTTAAAACTTTCGATTTTTTTTCTCTGAAGTATGCAAAAAAAAAATCAACATTTTTTTAGTATGCAAAAATAGTTTTCTGTCCAGAAAATTTGAACCAAACATCTTATTTACTTTTTCCAAGAATTTCTATAATTTTTCAAAATTGTGCGCTTTTGAAAAACCCGACTTACTTCAAAATCATCTTCATATTCATATTCATTGTCCGTATCATTTTTCGGAGTATTTTCCTCCACAGAGTTTTCATCTTTCGATGAATGTGGCTGCGATAAAATAATTTTTTTGGAACCACCGCCATCGGTTGATGGATTCCTTCGGAGTACTTTAACTTCACTGGGACTGAGGGTCCTGGATCTCCGACGCTCTCGAGAAGGAAGCCTCTGACTCGTCGGGTATTGGTTCTTTGATCTAACAGAGGCATCCTTGGTTTTCGTAGACAAGTTCTTGACAGAAGCGTCTTTGCTTCTTGGGGGATTCACTTTGACGGATGTTTCTTTGCTTTTTGAAGAACTCACTTTGACAGACGCGTTTCTGCTTCTATCCGCTGCAGGTGATTTGATTGATTCCCCGGAACCCAATGATTTTGTACTTTTACTCGGCTTTGGCATGTAAATCGTACTTATCCCCCTTTTTTCCGTATTTTTATCGCTTCTCGGCTTGGGCGACGCATTTTTGAGGGTCGTTTTGGAGGATTCACGTGTCGAATTTGCGACACTTGATCTGGAAGTTCCGGGAACTTTGCTTCTCGACGCAACGGTTGACATCGACGAGCGTTCGGATTCCCCGCTTGCATATTTCTTCGTTGAGGTTAAACTCGAACTCGAAACGGTCGTTTTTGATTGTCTCTCGACGACAGGTTTTTTTTCTAAAACTTTTTTCTTACTACTCGACGGCTCGGCTTTCGACGCGAGCTGTGTTTTGCTTCTTGTCTGCGAACGCGCGTTTGTCACAGGATCCTTCGATGTTTCTTCCGCGCGTACTTTTCTCATTGTATCCTGTTAAATATCGCGAATACACGTATCCGCGTTATTGTAAATGTTTTGCCTGTCGACGGTGCGCGTATCGAAGGGAAAGTGTGATAATCGCAAAGTTTTGAAGCCTTGACCGAGAAATTTAACAGGGACACAAGGGACGGGGACGGGGGTGCTGTAACTACACGTTACGAATACGATACAAGATGCATAACATTGTGCAAGTGCCGGGCTACAATCGATAGGAATTAATTTGTATCGATAGTGCGGCTGTGCACGCATAGAGAGGTGGTGAGAACATACATCGAGGTTTCTTTTATTTTTGTGTAATCGAAACGTACTTTATTCGTTTCTTACCTTATTAGACATTACGCTAACGACTCATTTGTTTTGACAGATTTATTACAAACATCCGCCATTATGATACACGATGACGTCATCTTTAGACGAATATTTTTTCAGTGTCGACAGTATTTACATTTCGCCATATAGATGGCGCGCGGCGCCCTATCTGCGATGTTTCAGCAGCAGCGGCGGGTAAAAGCGTTTTCACATTAATGTAAATTTTTTTTTTCATAGCCTCCTTATATCGAGTGCCCGTAAAAGATATATATCATACCGCAACGCATAAACCATTTCGGCTTGTCAAAATTTCTCGAGTAAAGAATGTAAAAAAACAATAATTCAATTAAAAAAATTGTCGCGTATGATGTTTAAAAAATTCATCGTTCGTCGCTGCGTTCCTCGTGACCGAGCGAATAAAATCCGATGGCCGGGAATGTGAGCAGAGGGCATAAGCGCAAGAGTGGAACTTACTGCACCCAATGTCATCGGATAATAAAGAATCGTACAGGATCGATCGAAACTGCGGAAAAATCTATAACTCGAGATCCGCGAAAGGGAAAGCTCAGTGTCGAGGAACTGGTCTATAGATACTTGTGGAACATCGCGAACGTTAACGAACGATGGAAGCAGAGAAACAACGCTCGTAATAATTTTCGACGAAGTCACGCGCGGCGAAAAGACTTACGCGAATCGCGAAAAGGCTTGGGAAGAAAAGGGCCGGGTCTTTGATAAACGAACTGAAATTCTTTCGATCTCGGGGATGCTATCATGCCGTGATATTTTTTTTTTACGTGAAATGACGTATATCGAAACGATAAAGAATTTTTTCGCATTGTTGCTGGGCGGGATATTCGTGAGACTTTGGTTGACGAAAACTGACGATAGAGCACCGAGAATGGAAATACTCGACGAATCGACGAAAGAAACGTTACTAACGCACAACAACATTGCATCATCGGAACAAAACGTCTTGCCGAATGTCGTACAAAGTCCGCTATACTCGGGACTGGTTTGTGGACTACGCGAGAAGGACGAAGCCATCGATGTTCTTCATCGGAGACTCGCGTTTCTCAACGGTGTAATAAAACTCAAGGATTTGCGGATAGCCAATCTCGTTGATCAAGTATTAACGAATTTCGTTGAGATCGGTCTTCAGCGTACCCGGCCTTACGTGACCGGTTCGATGCAACCGCGATTCAAGACAAAAATGCCGCGAACTTATTTTTAATTTTTTTTTTGACAAACGAAAGATCGGGGTACAAGGGTTACACGCAATTATAAGCAATTAATATTCCCGCTGTAAAATAAAAAGTTTATAAATACATTTCGCTCGATATTGTCGTCAAGTTATTTTCTCGCTTCGATTTTTTAAGTTTTTAAAGAATTAACAGTAACTGAGAAATATTAATTTATTTCTCGGGTTATTATCCCCCGAGGATAACAATCTCAATGAACACCGATACGAAATTACGATGTTTACGACAACAACAAAAAAAGACGTTAATTTTTCATTTAATCGTAAGCTATTTATTTATTCATTGGATGTTAATGGATTTATCTCCTCTCTCACGATTGAGGAAAAAAACTAGTAACTGTGCTGCTTGAATCTGCTATTACTTAATTATGCACAGATCTCCGTCATTATTGAATCAACCAGTATTCAGTTCCAATGTTTGATGTGAATTCTACTTGACTGCTTTTTTTTTTTCATTTCTTTATAATAACTTCGAAGCAAAATTGCCGTTGAATTTACATTGATAATAGCAAATGAATTAATTTATTTACGATACTTCGATACACGTAACGTGTATCCGTAACTCTTAGGAAAATATCGATTATCTCGCGAGATTTGCGTTAGTTTCGCTAATTATCAAGTTCGTTACGCTTCAGCGTTTGGACACGCGATTTTTTACGGCTCGTTAGCATCGACGGGTGGGGCAATTTCTTCTAATTAACTAATAAAAAAGAATAAATAATTATTTATAGAAAAGAGAAATTTTTCCTTCGAGATTTTTCTTACATCGTTCGGTTTGATTTTATCAGTCTGATATGTTTGGAAAAATGGACTGTTCGGGGAAAAAAAAAAAAAAAAATGTAATGCATTCGGAGATTCTTGTGTATACGTGAAAGTATATCATCCTGTTCTCGAGAGATTCGATGCCACGTATGCGCCAAGGTCACGGTTACACGCTCGGAGAATTTCTTTGGTGAACGTCCGCGAGTGGGGAGCCAGATATACGGCTACGTTTCAAACAAGTACATCGCGGTGTCCAGTCATCGTAGCGAGAAGTCGAAAGAACCGGGCAGCGTACAGGTGTGCTGTTTCAGTGGATCCGGATATATGCCGATGAGAGGCTGAAATAGAAATATTTCAAATCATCGTAAATGTGAGTTGTTATATCGATAATTTGTACTTTATTCTCCGAAAATTTATTACATATACGATATCCCGAGTTCCGATACCCGTATTCAAAGCTTTTACGCGTAAATCGTGTAAATATACATCGAACAAATTTTTTAAAATAAATTACATGTTTAAAAATTTATTTACACGAAATTTTTTATTTCAATTAATGTACGCAGTGAATTTTGAATTTTTGAGTAAATTACATTTAAAATTTTTTTTTTACGGTTTATCGTATACGAAAAAAAATTTCTAAAGATCGCGATGTTATTCTATCATTTTAAATAAAAGGTCATCTGGCATTCGATTATTATTTTTATCAGTTTTTTGAGGCCATTGGAAAGGTCAGGAAGATAAAAAAAGTAATTTGTTTTCGATACAGCATACGATAACCAATTAGCAGCTCGAAGATGAACATATAATTGCCTATTGCTCAATAAATATAGGAACGTAGGATAGGTTCACCTTGACTTTTCGATGTTATTAGAGAGAAAAAAAATTTCATCGAATTTACTATAATAGATAATAACGTTAGCGGCGATCGTTCCGTGCAGTATTCCGAGAGTTTGCGCCTTGAGCGACGAATGCACTTACGTATCATCGAGCCTTACGCTTGGGTTGTTCGAACGCGCGTCCCTCATCCGTTCCTTCCGGTCACCGACCCCTGCTACTTACCGGTTGTTCGACTCGCGCCGCAGCTCCGTTCCATCAATCTTCGCTTTTTGTTCACCGGTAACAAAAATTTCAGTAGGCGACATAAAGTCCACGAAATGCACTCGAAATATTTTTTTATATACGAGAAAAAAAATTAGAAATCGGCAAAGCTAAAAAAAAACTGTTAAAAAATTACCAAAAATTAATAAAAAATATTACAAAAAGTTGTTTGAAATTTCACGTTGCATTTGTTTGAAATTTATTACACGGTTCGTATATGAAACCTTTCGATACCAATATTGACAGTAATTTTTACAATGCGCGCACTATAAAAGCAGAGATTTGTTGGAAATTTCATGTAATTCTGGCAGTTTTTGCGCACAAACTGCTACATTGGATTTAATGTACAATTGCGATGCAAAATGAATATATAACGTCAAACACCCCAGAAATACATCATTTTGAATAATGTACTTTAATTTTACGCTAAAAGAGCTTTAAATTAAAGAATTAATTTTTATTTCACTGCGAAGATGCATTAATTTTTCATGAATATTGTACATTAAATTTAATGTACCATTTATAAAATTTTCCAGTAAACCGTATATTAAAAAATTATTATTTTTTTTTAATTATGTATAAAAGAACTTTCACTTTAATATTTCTTACAATGAGTAACATACCGATATCATAAAATAATTATTATCAATGCCTCGTGCGACCAAAAAAAAAAAAAAAACCGACCTCATTGCCCCGTTTCGACGAAAGGTGCGAAGAAAAATGTTTTCCGAGACACGATTAACTATAATTCTCTATTGACCGAAGCGGATCGACATCGCAAAGTCGTCATTGATTCTACATATGTATATACGAGACACACAATCATTAGCTGCGCGCAAATTATCATATAATTGCTTACAGTTCAGTCGCCATCGACCATTGTGTTTACCACAAGTTGCACAAACGGTATATCGTTGAAATAAACGATCGTCAGCGATATCATTTTTTCGACTCATTCCATCCGCTAAGACTTAGTCTACAAAAAAAAAAAAGTGTATTAATTCGAAATTAAAATATTGCATTTATGACGAGTATTCGTTTTGCATATTTATTGCGAAAATACTATGAATTTGTACGTTGGAGCAAAAAACTGGAAACGTAGCATAGCATTATTATTATATTTATATTTATATCGATGATTAATGCATCTCAATGATACATATATCTCCACAGGATTCTTATTCTTGTTGTTATATCTTCTAGAATATGATCCTCGGGATTGCAATCTGTCCGACTCTGTGCTACATTGCCGTAGCCACTGTCCTCGGTGGCGCGTTATTCCTACTCATCGCTCTGCGATTGTACGTCTATTTTTCTCTCGGCGTTTGCACGAGCGGTAACAAAATGAAGGGAAAGACAGTGATAATAACGGGATGTACATCCGGCATCGGACGCGAAACTGCGAAAGATTTGGCAAAAAGAGGCGCAAAGGTTATCATGGGATGCAGAAACGTCGAGACGGCCAATCAATTGAAAGGTACGCATCGCGATAAACATATATTAATATGCGGCTATAACACGCATCCATTCGCAATTTAAATATCTCCCCGTGAAAAATATTGTGTCTATACGACGTTTCGAAAGTTTCTTCCTATTGATTAAAGAAAAATCTTTCCAACTTTCCTTCACAATTAACGCTTTCACTCGTGTTGATTATAATACTGATATTTTTCACATTAAGGACAGTTTCGCCTTCACTGTTACATTGATAATGTTGCGCTTTCATCGAAATTTCTACTAAACACTATAAGACTTGTTATTCAGTTTTCTAATTTTTTCTCACACCGTAAAAATTTTATTAAATAGTAAAATAATTTGATAAAAAACTATCGATAAAACAGTAAAAAAAATAATAATTTAACAAATTGTTCGGCAACTTTTTTTTTTTTTTGTAGAAATTGATTTGTTAAGTTTTCTGAATGCTTATAAATTCTGTTTCGATGAGTTAATAAACAAATAACAAAAATAATTATTACAATTTAATTTCGTTGGCCAACAGATGAGATCGTCAAGACGACGGAGAACGCGAATATCGTTGTTCGAAAATTGGATCTATCGTCGTTAAAATCGGTTCGCGAGTTTGCGCAGCAGGTTAATCGCGAGGAGAGTAGACTCGACGTTTTGATTCACAACGCCGGGACGGCGGAAACATTCCGAAAGAAGATTACTGAGGATGGAATCGAAATGACGATGGCGACTAATCACTACGGTCCATTTCTTCTCACGCATCTTCTCATTGGTATGATTAACAATTACGACAATAATAACAATTTTAACGGTTGAAATAATCGTTATATTAAATTTTCATTTTTTTTACGGATTGTCAACAGATTTATTGAAGCGATCAGCGCCGAGTCGCGTAGTCGTCGTGGCATCGGAACTCTACAGACTTTCATCGCTTAATCTCAACAACATAAATCCCACGACAACGATACCCGCGTATCTTTACTACGTCTCGAAATACGCTAATATAGTTTTTACTCTCGAACTCGCGCGTCGCCTCGAGGGTACCGGAGTTACCGCCAATTGTCTTCATCCAGGAATGATCGACAGTGGTATCTGGAGAAACGTTCCGGCGCCACTCTCCTGGGGTCTCGCGCTCATTATCAAAGGATTCTTCAAGACACCGGAACAAGGCGCGCAGACAACGATTCACCTCGCCGTCTCCGACGAAGTGTCCGGCGTAACGGGAAAATATTTCCTCGATTGTCGGGTGAGAAGATCGATCATTAAATAGTGAATTCATTGCAAATTTTCAAACGCCGGGACTACATACATTTTTCGCAAATTTCAGGAATATCGACTCAGCGAAGGGGCCAAAGATCCAGCTAAAGGCAAGAAATTCTGGGAACTAAGCGAAGCACTCGTAAAACTTCAGCCCGCGGATTCGAAGATATAAAAAGTATTTTTTACTTTATTTATTTTAATTGACTTTCATCTTTTTTTTTTTGTACAATTTATATAGTTTTAGGAACGAAAGATAGTTGGTAACTTTTTTTTTTAAACTGATGCATTACGTATGTATAATATTTGGTTTTTACTGGAAAAAAACATTATTGTTTGATTGATTAAGAATTTATAACTAATTTTTTTTGTCGAAATCGTTTTTTTATTGAATTTTTATGATCAACAGATAAATTAAATTAGACTCTCACTTCGATAACGTGATTAGTGTTTCGTTGCACAGGGAAGCGATTTAATTATTTTTTATTATATATTTAATTATATATTGAATCATATTCGCAACCCGCGCGTTTTACGCGCTACTTGATGGAAGCGTAAGGTGCAACATAGATTTCACGATGGTACTTCATTGTTTTGGGCTGTTCACGAAACGCACATCCTTTGTTAGGAAGTGTAGTGACGATTTCTACGCTTGGATAAACTTTATGGGCGTTGATAAGAAAAATAAAGAAAGGAAACATGATAATCTATTTAAAAGTTTGCATTTATTTTAAATCGCATAAAGAACAATCTTTATTCTTCTAATTTCGTAAGATTAATGTACAGTGAAGTCCCGAACACAACCAGCTCACCGCCGAGTTCGCTTGGTACTGCCGACTTGGCATGGCGACGCTTACCCCCACTGCACCGTCGCGCATGCGTACAGACCCGGCGTCGCCGGGGTCGCCATGCGCCATACTGATCTTAGTCAGCGGTGGGGACGCCCGCGTGATGGCCGCTTTGCCGCTTTTTCGGTTTCTTTCACGGGTAGTGCACGGGAATCGACTGTAACTCGTTTGCCATGAAGCTACATTTGTTCTCATGGAGATGTGTTTGCTGATTAGAAGATCTGTGAGTCTTCTATGTTTGTACAGTACATTTTAATCAGTGTTTGCTTTGTTTATTGCTTGAGTAACGTATGGCCGGAATGCCACCGAGATATGCGTGATTTATTGAGACGAACACATTAATTACGCGCATATATTTAGACCGATAGCATAATTATTCAGCGCACACTGACCCTCGCGAATTAGGTTAGGTGAAATATGTTTTCCTCATTTCCACTTCATTTGGGAATTCGTACAGATATTCGTCGAGTAGAATAACTGTCACTTTCCTATATTTGCACAGTACATTATTATGACTGTTTTTTTATTTTTATTACGCGATTAAAACGCTTTGCTTAGTTGTCAATGCGACACACTTAGTTTGTTGGGAACGCGAAATTCTCTTCTGCTTTCTTGAATACCGTAATATTTTTTTGATATCGTAATTATTCGCGGCCCATTGATATTCGGAAGCGGCCGAAGATGGCAGAGACGTTTCCACTCGTTATATCTGTCGCTGTCGAAATTCGTCTCTATGAAAAGCTCATTATCGATCTCCAAAAAATACGTCTCATTCGCCACGGTAATCGAACTGTGAAATTTATCATTGCCGCGGGGGTGCGGTTCGCTTGTTTCGGTAAAATTTATCCACATCAACAACGTGTACCGTTCGCGACGGTCGCTACTGAACGTCGTGTTTTTCATTGTCAAAGTGTATAAACAAACAAAAAAGCCGCCCAGTAAATCATCTCATTCGTGTACTAAACACATTGATAAAGTCTGATTATTATTTTAACGAGCGTCAAGACTTTTTTTTAATTATTTTAAATTACTTTCACAGTTTTTTTTCAATGACTATAGGTTAGTGCGGAAAGAAGGATTATAACGTGTTGTAATAAAAAATATTTTTTTCATCTAACATAAATAATATTTCATATACATATAAATAATATTTCTGTCGTAAATAGCTTGTATAACTATTTTTTTTTTCATTTTGATTATTTTTAATGGAATTTCCATCATTCAAACTCAAGTTTTTATTTACTTATCGCATTGATTATGCAATCAGTGTTTCGTCGCACCGGGAAGTGGGTCAAGAGGAAAGAGTCTCTCGAAAACTTGCATTCTTTCAAGATTAATACCAGTCTTCATAGTCAGAGTAGTATTAATCTCCATGTATCGATTATTTCGCGGTGAAAATTTCTCCCACGTTATACCCTCGAAGGATTTATTATTCTTTGGAATTGGTTCGCCGGTTTTCACGAAGTTTGCCCACATCGTTGTCAATAGCTCGACTGTAGGGATTTCCGGTGCGTTCGGTTCGAAGTATGGGAAGAGACTTACGTAAAACAAGTACAGTAACTCGTCGTGATGTACAACGCCTGAAAGTGTACAGTAGACAATTATTTTTTCATAAGTAAGGCGTGATATGGCAATTTTTTCAACGTAAAATATCGAAAGACATTTACCGTATGGTTTTTTCGTATCACTCCAAGTTGCATGGCTGTACCTTCCCTGATAGACAAATCGGTAGTAATAAACCGGTTGTTTGGAAACCGATGCGACTAAATGAACGAGACGATGGACAGGATAACTGACTATGGAATCGGAATAACACTGAAAAGAAAAAAGAGAAACACGAAAGAAGACACATAATGAATTTAATTGGCAATTAAGCGATTGTAATTGCATCTATGATTATATGTACTTACGTTCGCGAGTCCTTCAACGCTTTCCAAATTTATAGGTTTGCCCTTGAAATAATAATCTCGCAATCCTTGACTAACTCTTACTGATTTCGGAGTGTCGCGTTCGTACTGAAAACTGATCGGTGCAATGCGCGTCCAATTTGCGTCCAAATCACGGAATATCGAGTCGTTTCCCTTTCTCGCTTGATTTATGGGTACTAAATGATGGTATCACGAAAAAAAAAAAAAATTAAACACATATATAGAAGATACATATGAAACAACCGTATCCTATAATTCTTAATCGTTAATAATTTTTATTAATTGTGATAATTTTGATTAATCGTTAAAAAATCGTTAATAAATCGGAATATATTTATTCATCATGGATTTCCCATGATGAATCGGACGCCGATGTCGATTGTTAATATTGGAGCAGATAATACGAAATACTTATCAGAATTTCTATTTATATTGTATTCTTACACATGGTGAAGTAGCCGAATTCGTCTTTCGTTACGCCGGTCATGAAAGGAACGTGATGAATTTTTCCCTGTCTGATGAGATCGGCAGGTTGTCCCACGAGAAATCTCTCGACTCCGGGAATATCGGGTTCCACAACTGGTGACCAAATTCTGAGAGGGTCGTTGTGCCATTCCTGAAAGTATTGTTAGTTATTCATTGATTTCTGAACCCGAAAAAGAGATCCGGCGAACCAATGCCTTTAGTATAATCTTGAAAAGCTTCGATATATAAGCAACTTGCAGCAAATTTGGAGTAAGTCGCTGCCATATCATCCGCACTCTTCGTTTTGAGGCAATCGATGATTTTGGCGCTCGTATCGTCAGGACAATTTAGAAGGCGCGCTTGTTTTTTCCCGTAATTAATCTGCTCGTAAGTTAGCGGTTGACCCTTCGTAGGCGATCCACTCATGGATATCGCTTTGTGAAAAAGACCCTTCGACATCGGTGATAACATGTGGAGAGCAACGCTCCATCCGCCGGCGCTGTAACCGCAAATCGTTACGCTATTCGGATCGCCTCCGAATGCGGCGATGTTTTTCTTCACCCAGCGCAGCGCCACCACCTGATCCTTCAACCCAAGATTTCCCGGTGCAAGAGAATCGTTCAGCGCGAGAAATCCTGAAAAAAGAGATCGAAAATGATAATTCCACAAATGTCGATAAGCATTTCTTCATTTAATTTCAGTTTAGCATTTTTTTTATTCCGACAGTTTTCTTGAGTATACAAAGGTCCCAATCAATTTCATTTTACGAAATCGGTGATTAAAGATACTCACCGAGAGCGCCGATGCGATAATTAACGGTGACTAAAACGATATCTTGATCCATTATGTACTGCGGACCGAAGAGATAACTCTGACCGGAATATCCGAAGAAACCTCCAGGATGAAAGAAAACCATAACTGGTTTCTTCGTTCCGTCAGCCACTTTAGCTGAACGAGCGTTCGCCGGCAACTGTGCAAAATAGAAAAGATTTAGTTATTAATCGTTTACTTTTTAACTGCTTTTTCTATAAAATTGTATAAAATCATTGGAAAACATGATTTTTCTTTAAAAGGCTATAATGAAGCAGTAATCACGTAGTATTGCGCACTTTAGTGGAATAAACATTGAGCCGAAGACAATCTTCGTCTCTCAATCTACCGGCGGGTCGTGGACAGGACGGTCCTTCCTCGGAAGCGTCGAAAACATCGTTCCAATCTTTTGCCGGTACAGCCATCTAAAAAAAATCGTAAATGAATTAATAATTAATTAACCGATGCGATTGGTCCTTAATTTTCGTCCGATTCTCGATAGAATCGAAATATGCAAGTTAATTAATAATTAATTAACCGATACGATCCGATCTTAATTTTTATCCGATTCTCGATACAATTCGAATACGAAAATTAATTAATTTCAATTGTTATTTATTTATATCATAATTCATAACAACCTTATAGAACCCAATCGCTTTTATTCATAGACGAGAATGAAGACATTGCGTTAATTTCGAGGATATTAATACACTATCTTCGCGTTCTTTAATAATCGTTAAACTCGCGAGCGTCTCGTATGATTCATCAGGTGAAATTTACGTTTTCGTCAGAATCTCGTGTTTTTTAAATTTTATAATGACATTGAAACGGAAAGATATACCGCCTCGTAAATTGAGCATTTCGTGGTCTCATTCGAGACGAGTGCACTATAAGTATATAAACAACAGCGTCTCGTACGTGTCTAGCATCCCGCGAGGTTTCTGCCTCCATACGCTATACTGCAGTGTAATTCGTCGCAATTTTAGTCGTATTTCAGTTTCATAGCTATAGCAGTGGTATATATATCCATACAAACCTTGAAGCGTTGCTCACCCGTAGGAGGTTCGGCGTATCGCATTCCCCGAAAGGCATAAATTTGCTTCCCGAGTCGCGTCGTCATGTAAGATCCTTTGACCCTTCCGAGGCAAGTCGATACCTCGGGATTCCCCGCGGTACCGTTGTTGATTGCATCGTTTGCCGATGCTGCAGCAAATACGATGCAAATTAAAGAAACGAAAAAAATATTGAATCGCAACATTGTCACACGCGGTTAATAATTATCGTTGTGTGACTTAAAACCGCGCTATCGACTGATTCGCGGATTAACCAATGCGCGATACGAAAATAGCATTAATTAATGCGAAACCCGAGCGCCATACAAATGTGATGCTCTCACGGTTCTCCGGAGAACACTGAAGCACGTCCGACGCTTGTGACGATCTATATAGCGACTGGGATATTGAGGAAAAACTGGACACTAAATATACTTGATGTTTTCTAGTTAATCATTTCGTCAATGAATCCACGTGGATAAATACAAGTAACTCAACTGCACTTTACAAACATTGCAAGCGTAATGTAAATAGCATTTATTTACGATTTTTTTTTCGCTCTTATCAGAAATTCGTTGAATTTTATATTACGTTATATCAACGTGCGAAAGAACGCGTGTTTTGCTCACGATTTACGATAAAAACAGTTACAATTCGAGACGGTCGGAGGCAAACATTATTTACCTTCAATTGTTTGAATGATATTTTCAACTCGTCCGTTTCACGCGCTACTGATTTGATAAAAACAAAAGGTGCAAAAATATATTTCACGACGATTCTTCATTGTTTGCGTCGCTCACGATACGCATATCCTTTTTTAGGAAGTGTAGTGGTGATTTTTACGCTTGGATAAGCTTTATGGACGTTGATAAAAAAATAAAGAGAGCAAACATCGTAATCTATTTGAAAATTTGCATTTTTTTTTTAAATCGCATAAAAATCAGTTTTCATCGTCATAATTATTTTTCGTCTTTGATATTTTTTTTATTATGTAAATTGTGTGAAAAATTTAATAATAATCTTCTAACTTCGCGAGATACGCGCCGCGCGCGTGCGCGTTATGTACAGTGGAGTCCCGAATGCGGCCGGTTCACCATCGGCAGTGTACGGGAATCCACTGTAACCCGTTTGCAATACAGATACATTAACTCGTGAGAGTGTATTTGCCGATTAGAACAACTGTGAGTCTTCTATATTTGTACAGTACACTGTAATCAGTGTTTACTTTATTTATTGCTTGAGTGACTTTCGCCGGATTGCCAACGAGATATACGCGTAATTTATTGAGACGAAGACATTCATTACGCGCGTATATATGTTTAGATCGATAGCATAATTACTCAGCGCACATCGACCCTCGCAAATTAGGTTATGCGAAATATTTTTTCCTCGTTTCCACTATATTTGGGAATTGGTACCGAGATTTGCCGAGTAGAATATATAACTGTAACTTTCCTATATTTGTACAGTACGTTATTCTGAGCTTTTGTTCTATTCACTGCGCGATTAAAACGCTTTGCTTAGTTGTCGATGCGACACACTTAGCTTATTGGGAACAGGAAATTTTCTTCTGTTTTCTTTATTATCGTAATATTTTTTTGATATCATAATTATTCGCGATTTCTTGATATTCATAAGCGGCCAATGGTGGAGGAGACGTTTCGTGTTATTTGCCGCTGTAGAGACGCATCGTTTTGTGAAGATCGTTATCGATCTCCAAATACTTCTCATTATTCACCACGGTAACCGGACAGCGAATTTATCATTGTCGCGAGAGTGCGGTTCGCTTGTTTTTGTCAAATTTTGCCACATCGACGGGTACCGCTCGCAATGATCGGAATTTCCGGGGTATTTTTTCAATGTATAAAAACCATAAAAAAAAAACAAATATAAAAACGAACGTAAAAGCCGTATAACAAGCCGTCGTGATATCGGCCGTCTTCCGTCGAATATTAAACACATTGATGAAGTCGGATTATTATTTTACCGAACGTCAACTTTTTTTTCGTTATTTTAAATTACTTTCACAGTTTTTTTCAACGACTATAGGTTTTTCGAGGGAAAGAAGGATTATAATGTGTTGGAATAAAAAAATTGTTTCCTTTCGATTATTGTTTATTGTGTTTTCATCATTAAAATCGAAGCTTTTGTTTACTTATCGCATTAAACTTGCGATCGGTGTTTCGTTGCATCGGGAAGTGGACGAAGAGGAAAGAGTCTCTCGAAAACTTTCATTCTCTCAAGATTAATACCCGTTTTCATAGTCAGAGTAGTATTAATCTCCATGTATCGATTATTTTGCGGTGAGAATTTCTCCCACGTTATGCCTTTGAAGGATTTATTATTTTTTGGAATTGGTTCGCCGGTTTTCACGAAGTTCGTCCACATTGTTGTCAAGCGCTCGACCATCGGATTTTCCGGTGCATTCAGATCGAAGTATGGGAAGCGAATTGCGTAGAACAAGTATAGTAACTCGTCGTGATGTACAACGCCTGCAAGTATGCGGTAGACATGTATTTTTTTATTCGCAATACAAGTATTTTTATTTTTTTTAATATAAAATGGTAAAAAATATTTTTACCGTATGGTTTTTTCGTATCTTCCCATACCGCATGACTGTATCTTCCCTGATATACGAATCGGTAGTAATAAACCGGTTGTTTAGAAACCGATGCAACTAAATTAACGAGGCGATGGATAGAAAAACCGACTAAGGAATCGGCGTAACACTGAAAATAAAGAATAGTAAGACACATCATGAATTTAATTGGCAATTAAGCGATTGTAATTGCATCTATGATTATATGTACTTACGTGCGCGAGTCCTTCAACGCTTTCCAGATTTATAGGTTTACCCTTGAAATAATAATCTCGCAATCCTTGACTAATTCTTACTGATTTTGGAGTGTCGCGTTCGTACTGAAAACTGATCGGTGCAATGCGCGTCCAATTTGCGTCTAAATCACGGAATATCGAGTCGTTTCCCTTTCTCGCTTGATTTATGGGTACTTAATGATGGTATCACGAAAAAAAAAAAATTAAAGACATATATAGAAGATACATATGAAACAACTGTATCCTATAGTCTTAATAGTTAATAACTTTGATTAATCGTTAAAAATCGTTAATAAATCGGAGTATATTTATTCATCATGGATTTCTCATGATAAATCGGATGCACATATCCATTGCTAATACTGTAACTGATAATACGAAATATTAATTAAAATTTCTATGAATATTTTATTCTTACGCATCGTGAAATACTCGAACTCGTCCCGCGTTACACCGGTCATGAAAGGAACGTGATGAATTTTTCCCTCTCTGATGAGATCGGCAGGTTGTCCCACGATAAATCTCTCGACTCCGGGAATATCGGGTTCAACGACTGGCGCCCAAATTTTGAGAGGATCGTTGTGCCATTCCTGAAAGTATTGTTAGTTATTCATTCATTTCTGAAACCGGAAAAATGATTCGGCGAACCATTGCCTTCAGTAATCTCGAAAAGCCTTCGATTATAAGCGACTTGCATGCATTTTGAAGTAAGTCGCTGCCATATCCTCCGAACTCTTCGTTCTGAGGCAATCGATGATTTTGGCGCTCGTATCGTCAGGACAATTAAGAAGGCGCGCTTGTTTTTTCGCGAGATTGATCTGCTCGTAATCCAGCGGTTCACCCGGCGTAGGCGATCCACTCATGGATATCACTTTGTGGAAGAGACCCTTCGACATCGGCGATATCATGTGAAGAGCTACACTCCTACCGCCGGAGCTGTAACCGCAAATCGTCACGTTATTCGGATCGCCTCCGAATGCCGCGATGTTTTTCTTCACCCAGCGCAGCGCGACTACCTGATCCTTCAAGCCAACATTACCCGGGGCAAGAGAATTATTCAGTGCCAAAAATCCTGAAAAAAAAATATATTGAACCATAAAAAAAAATCATACAAAATAAAAAATTTTAGTAAAAAAAAATAATAATAATAATATATTGAACGATTATAAAAAATTATCATTCCATACATCTCGATAACCATTTCTTCATTACTTTCGGTTGAGCATTTCCTTGATTCCGATAGTTTTCTTAGGTATATAAAAGTTCCAATCAAATTTATTTTACGGAATCGGTGATTAAAGATACTCACCAAGAGCGCCGATACGAAAATTAAGGGTTACTAGAACGATATCTTCATCCAATATGTACTGCGGACCAAAGAGATGACTTTGACCGGAAAATCCGATGAAACCTCCGGGATGAAAGAAAACCATAACTGGTTTCTTCGTTCCATCAGCCACATTAGCTAAACTTGCCTTCGCCGGCAACTGCGCAAAATAGAAACGATTTAATTAATAATCGTTTACTCTTTAACTGCATTTTCTATACAATTGTATGAAAGCATTGAGAAACATTATTTTTCTTTAAAAGGCTATAATGAAGCAGTAATCACGTATTATTGCGCACTTTAGTGGAATAGACGTTGAGCCGAAGACAATCTTCGTTTCTCAAGGTACCGGCGGGACGTGGACAGGACGGTCCTTCCTCGGAAGCGTCAAAGACATCGTTCCATGGTTTTGCCGGTACAGCCACCTAAAAAAAATCGTAAATAAATTAATAATTAATTAACCGACCCGATTGATCCTTAATTTTCGTCCGATTCTCGATAGAATCGAAATATGCAAGTTAATTAATAATGAATTAACCGATACGATCCGATCGTAATTTTTATCCGATTTTCGATACAATTCGAATACGCAAATTAATTAATTTCAATTGTTATTTATTTATATGATAATTCATAACAACCTTATAGAACCCAATCGCTTTTATTCATAGACGAGGATGAAGACATTGCATTAATTTCGAGGATATTAATTCACTATCTTCGCGTTCTTTAATAATCGTAAAATTCGCGAGCGTTTCGTATGATTCATCAGGTGAAATTTATGTTTTCGTCTGAATCTCGTGTTTTTTTAATTTTATAATGACATTGAAACGGAAACATTGCCGCCTCGTAAATTGAGCATTTCGTGTTCTCATTCGAGACGAGTGCACTATAAGTATATAGACAATCGCGTCTTGTACGTGTCTAGCATCCCTCGAGGTTTCTGCCTCCATACGCTGTGCACTGCAGTGTAATTCCCATTCGTCGTAATTGTCGTCTTCTTTTATTTTCTTAGCTATAACACCGGTATATATATCTGTACGAACCTTGAAGCGTTGCTCGCCAGTCGGAGGTTCGCCGTATCGCATTCCCCGAAAGGCATAAATTTGCTTTCCGCGCCGCGTCGTCATGTAAGATCCTTTGACCCGTCCAAGGCAAGTCGATACCACGGGATTCCCCGCGGTTCCGTTGTTCTCTGCATCGCTTGCCGATACCGTAGCAAATGCGATACACGTAAAACATATAAGGAAAACATAGACTCGCAACATTATCACGTACGGTAACGATTATCGCTACAGACCTTGAACTGCGCTATCGATAGATTCTCGGAATCAATTAATATGCAATAGGAGTATATGGTATATCAGCTCATCTTAAGCTTAAACTTCATGTGTGTGGTGTTTAACCGGTTCTCCGGGGAGCACTGAAGCGCGCGCGAGATCCGCGAGTACTTATATCGCAGCTGTTGTATGTATACTAAGAAGAAGTTAAGGAAAACCCAATTCAAGACTTTCCGCTAACGATGCCTTTATTTGTAACACATGTTATGCCGGCTGAACAGTGAACAATATTTATTTATGCACATCCGCCCGTATAACCAGCATATGTTATTCAACCGCAGAACTCGCAAGGATAACGCAAGTCGTTTACGATTTCCGTTGTTTTTTTTTTTTTTTTTTTTTTTATCATTCGTATCGTATATTTAGCGACGTTTATTACATTAAGATATCAGCATTCTTGGAAACACGTGCTTCGCTTACGGTTTATGATAACAATGTAACAATTGTGTCGCGGAACATCCGGAACAGATGTGAATCACATTAAGTCGCTGCGATCATAATTTTTACTTGTCTGACTCACGAGCGTAATGACTTTTGACAAAAATAAATCGTGCAAATGGATTTTCGCGTTGCTTCTTCATTGTTATAGGTCTCTAACAATACATTCTTTGTTAGCAAGTGATTTGTTACTTCTACCTTTGGATATAGCAGAAATTTGAACCGATTTTACGTAAATAAAAAAACGTAGTAATTTATTTGCAAATCTGCATCTCTACAAAAAATAATGGAAAATTCAATGTACTTGGAAATTAAAAATTGCAAATCATCGCACATTAATTAATAATAGAAAGTTTTTTTTTTTTTTTTTACGAAAATTGTAAAAAAAATATATAAAAATTGACGTGCGGCGCCCAAAATATTTTTAATAAACAGATTTGTTTGATATTTTTACTAAATGAAGTGATTAATTCGTAATTTTTTTTTAATTACTTCATTCTCGTGTAAAGGATTCCACTTTGTTTCTCATTGAACGTTAGTCATTAGTAAAAAATCTTTGAATTTATATTAAATATTCGATCTAATATTGGATGAGAATTTCTGCTTTCCTCATTTCCACCACATTAAGGATTTTTCACAGGTGGGTTTGCCGATCGGAGTAACTGTGAGTCTTCTATGTTTGTATAGCAAGTTAAAATAAGTTTTGTTTGCCGTGTGATTAACTGATAGCCAGCGAGATACGCGCGATGTTTTAAGAGAAATAAGACATTAGTTTCGATTAATTATTCGGCAAACATCGACTCTCGTGAGTTATACGAGATTCGATTCTAATATTAGAAAACAATTACTTTTTCCTCGTTTCCACTACATTTAGAAATCGGGACGGGGATTTGCCGACAGGAGTAGTTATTGTAATCTTTCGATATTTATATTGTACACAAGTGTTTTTTTTTTTTTTTTTTATTGTGTGACTAACGTCGCGTTCGTTTATCAATGCGATACACTTACGATGATTTATTAGGAACAGGAAATTCTCTTATTATTCTCTCGATATCATAACATTTCTTTTCGGCATCGTAAAAATATTCATGACTTCGTAAGTGGCTTAAGGGGAAAGAGGCGCTCCCACTCGTTGTATCTTTCGGTGTAGAGATTCGTCTTCATGACGAGTTCGTTGTTAATCTCCAAATACTTCTGATTAGCCACGGTGAACGGGGTCCACGTTACGTTGGTGAATTTATCATTGTCACGCGGAATCGGGTCGCCGGTTTTTGCAAAATTTGCCCACATCGCTGTGTATCGCTCGACCATCGGAATTTCTGGAGCGTTTTTCTCGAAGTATGGGAACCAAGTGATGTAGAAGAGATACAGCAGATCGTCGTGATGGACAACACCTGTGTGAAAAAGATCGATAAAATTTTTACACTTTTTTTTTTTAATATATATATATATCTTTTTTTAAATTATTTTATCAACGGAGTCATCGAGCAAACAAGTCTTATCGCTGTTTTCGATTTTATTTAAAGCGCTTCAAAGCTCTTCGTCATATTCGCAGATACTCACCGTATGGTTTTTTCGTATCGGTCCAAGTGACGTGACTGTAACGACCCGGATAGGCAAATTTGTAGTAATAAACGGGTGACTTGCAGGATTGAGCGATGAGATTGATGTAACGATGTGCTGGGAATCCGATAACTCCATCGGCGTAAAGCTATAAAAATAATAGATATTAATTTCATTAATCAAACCATTTTTTTCCGACATTTTTTCCGATTTTTCGACAAAAAAAAATAGCATTGGTGGGTTTTTTTTTTCACGAACCTGAGCGACACCTTCATAGTTGTTGAGACCAATGGGTTTTCCTTTCAAGTAGAACTGCTTGAAAGCGTCACTGATCTGTTTCGATCGCGGAGTGTTTCTTTCGTAAAGGAAACTAACCGGAGCTATTGTATCCCAATTTTCGTTCCAATAGTCGAATTCTGATGTATTGCCGGCTCTCGCTTCTTCGATCATCGCTTAAAGTAAAGAAAAAAAAAAAAATTTAGTCAACCAATTTTTTCACTACCGATCACATGCGAAATTACTAAAATTCGAGAAAAATCAGTAAATAAATAAATAAAATCTGACGACGACTTACAAACAACATTACCGCCGAATTCGTCCTTCGTGATTCCAAGGATCAATGGCACATCGTGGAATTTTCCTTCTCTGATCAAATCGATCGGTTGAGCAGTGAGGTATCTCTCGACACCGGGAATTTCCGGTTCCACAACTGGCAACCACAAGGCAATAGGATTGCCATTGCGATACTAAACAAACAAAAAAATCAGATTTCCTCGATTTTCTTCGTAATAATAAATTTTTTTAAATTTCATTATCGGTACAGCCAACGTACAAAGACATCATAAATCGTGTTGCCAAATTCTTCCGCCGTCTTTCCGTTGAGACAGATGAGCATTGCTCCGGTTGTGTCGGTCGGACAACCGAGAAGCTCTGCTTGTTTCTTAGTGAGATCCTTCTGATGGTATGGAAGGGGTTCCTGGAAAGTCGCTGCTCCGCTCATAGCGATCGCGCGATGAAAGAGTCCTTTAGTCATCGGCGATAGCATGTGCAGCGAGACGCTCCAGCCTCCCGCGCTGTATCCCGATATCGTAACGCTATCAGGATCGCCACCGAAGGCTGCGATGTTCTTTTTTACCCATCGCAGAGCCTCCACTTGATCCTTGAGACCCAAATTTCCCGGCAGAAGGGAATCGCCGGTACTTAGAAAACCTGCGAAAGTACCGATCACGTATTTCTTACTTCACGATGAAATGTTCGATAATAATGATAATCATTATCATTGTGATTAATTATAGCGCAAAAAAATGATGATATGTATTTAATGATTTTACCTAAACCCGCGAGACGATAGTTAGTGGTTACGAGGACGATATCCTGATCCATAAAATATTGTGGTCCGAGGATGAAGCTCTGTCCTGAAGAGCCGTAAAAGCCACCGGAATGGAAGTATACAATAACCGGTCTCTTCGTTTTCTCGGCTCCGCTAGGCAGCTGTAAATAGTGTTTTTTTTTTTTACATACACTGGTTTTACTATATGTTCATTTGAATTATATGATCAAGAGTCACGCGAGACGGTAGCGTTCAAGATAATGCAATAATCTTCGTAAGAGTCCTTCTTATGCTTTACCTTCGTACTGTAGACATTGAGACGCAGACAATCCTCCGATTTGATTGTTCCACGCGGCTGCGGACAGGCCGGTCCCTCCTCCGTTGCATTAAAAACACCGTCCCAAGGTAACGTCGGCACTGCTGGCTAAATAAAAATAATCGCGTCTTGTACTTCTCAACGCGTTGAGTATAATATTTAACTCGTTGTAAACTTTAAAGAAAAAGAAGAGCTTTGCGAAGCGTCTTTTAGTCTATTCAAGATTTAGTTTCAATGATAAAACGATTCCCATACGATAACGTAACAACAACGAGGCCATCTCTTCAGTTCTTAAGTATTCTCGTAGCATTTTCTCACAATTTGCCACAGTCGTTATTGTTTTTTTTACGTCATCATCGATCCCTTCGCTAACGAAGAACGAGACTTTTCTTCGTCTCGCTGTGACCTAATAAACTTCGTAATTGATGAGTAACTCATCAATAGGAGTGACACGTTGCCAATTGGTGCGGATCAAAGGTCGTTTGACCCAAATGACCATTGACCCGTTCTTAATGTAGACAAAGCTATACAGTGATAGACCAACAGCCCGCGCAACATTGTCAATCGTCGAGTCAATTGCTACGATACGCGAAGGAGGCGAAGAGAAGACGATAACTGCATATTGCAAAAGAGAAATTAAAAAAAAAAAAAAACGCAGGTCAACTCGGCAGATCGCACTCACCTTGAATCGTTGCTGTCCAACCGGTGGTTCGCCGTATCTCAAGCCGCGAAACGCATATATTCTTTTGCCGAGTCGCGTTTCCATCAACGAACCGAGAACTTTTCCCAATGTTGTCGTCACTTCGACGGTTTCGGTTTTGTTAGTTTCCTCAGCCGAAACCGCTGCCATCGCGACACAACACAACACCGCCAGAAACTTCATTGTTCTCGTGGCAAATATGATTTTCCTTATTATTAAACGTGACGTATCATTGGCCAATATTCGGCAATGATTCGGAGCGAAGCTGCGATGCTTCTTGGATGCGATGCAAAAATACTTAAGTCACTCGAGAGTTGTACACTGTTCAAACGACGACTGTGGTGCACGCGTACTCGACTGAGTCATTTATAGTCCGGCGGTTGGTGGAGGATGGCACGTGGGTAAACGCAAAATCGCACAGGGAAAGTACGCATTTGCACGATTCGGCAAATCGGGGATTCCTAGGCGATCTTATCGTAATTTATTACCATATTTTTTTGGGATTGCCGTTTTAATAATATCGATTGCTAAGTAATCTTTTTTAATCGCGAATCTCACAGAATTTAATGTGTTATTAAACGATTTTTGACGAACTCTCGTTATTCTTAGGAATCGATTATATTGATAATATAGCGATTTATACACTTTATTCCCTAAATAAATAAATCTGAAAGGATAAATAAAAGGATTTTGTATTAATTTTTGTTTTGGTTATGCATATACGTAATTTCCGGAAAAAATAATTTAGGAGGACAAAATTTATACATCATTTTTTTTGTCCCCCTGTAGCATTTTTCTATACATGTTTATTCAAAAATACGGACATAAATTGTTCCGGATGTAGTGGAATATTGTCGGCGGTTTCCTCGATAGAATTCCTCACCTATTTAACGTCATTGATCAGTTGTCACACCCATTTATCGAGTTACGTTTGTAATGGGAAATGAGAACTTAATTCTACCGGTTGCCACTCCTAATTATTACGCAGCTGTAACACGCGCTCACGTACTCTCACACGATGATACATCATTCGTGTTGGATAATTAGCACGGAAGAATGATTCACTCCTCCTGTGAGAGCAGACAGATGCGATAAGCTTAATAACAAAAGATTCTATACACTTCGTATTGTTCCAACGATACGTTCGCGCGTTTATCCAATGGCCGTTTCGAGTTTCGGTAATTCACTCGTCTTCGCAGTTTCCTCATTCGTTTCGTTCATCGTGCACAGCTCTTCTTTCGCGACTGTATCCACGTTTTTCTGAATTAGACTTACCGCTTCCGCCTTCTGCATCTGTGCACACGTATGAACGTTTTTTTTCTTATCAGGCAACGTGTTTCTTCGTGATAAGGTCTCAGATATTATTGTCCACTATTTCTTCTTTTTATTACGGTTAAAAATAATAATAAAAATATTACAATTATCAGAAAATAAAAACAATAACAGTGGAGGCTGTTATCACATTCGCAAATTTATTTTAACGAAACGTTCAAACATTTGAATAAAACTTACATAATTCTTTGCAAATAAGCTAAAAGTCCTCGTAATATATGCTTAAGAATAAAGATCGCGCGCGAGCGTACTGACTACATATTTTTATATTCTTTTATAAAAAAAAAAATCATGTAGTGATCGATAAGAAAAATCGTAAATTTGCATTTTATTTTTAATATTAAAAATTGTTGGTGGGGAGTAAATAAGTCGAATGAAAGAATTCTTCGCATTATCAGTGATCGCTGTGAGTAATAATTTTTTGACTCACCAGTTTTACAGCATAGTGCGTTATTATTAACATTTGGTATTTTTTGGAAGGGGTTTAAGGGGGAAAAGACTATCGAAAAAAGCCATTCTATCGGCGTATAGATTCGTCCGCATGACGAGATCGTTGTCGATCTCCAAATACTTCTTGTTCTCCGAGGTATACGGAGTCCAGACAAAGTTCGAGTAATTCGGATCGTCACGAGGTACGGGTTTGCCGGTTTTTGCAAAATGGGCCCACATCGAGGTCATTCGCGTAACGATCGAAAGTTCCGGCGAATCTTTCTCGAAATGCGAGAAAATAACCCCGCGGAACAAATAAAGTAGATCGTCATGATGAACAACACCTGTTACGATTAAATTGTCGTCAAAAACAAATACCGTTTGTTATTGCATGCGAAACAACGAAAAAATCGGGTTTATCTATGTTTTCTTTGTATTTTCGCAATATCTCACCGTATGGCTTCTTCGTGTCGCTCCAAACGACGTGACTTATGCTACCTTGATAGGAAAATTTGTAGTAATACATCGGTGCCTTCAAAGCTCCGGCCATAAGAGTGACGAGACGGTGAACGTGGAATCCGACTAAGGCGTCCGCGTATAACTGTAAAATAATTAAAAATACGTAATGAAATATTTCTTCACACGCAATTTTGGAGCAAATCGTAGTTTTTTCTACGTACGCGAGAGAGACCGGCATAGTTTTGCAGAGTGACCGGTTGCCCATTGAGATAGTACTGCTTTAACGCTGTGCTGATTTCATCGGCTCGCGGGTTTGTCGTGTAATAAAAGCTGATCGGGGCGATCTTATTCCAGTTCTCGTTGAGATCGTTTAGGGTCGAGAAATTACCCTTTTGCGCTGATTCAATCATAGCTAAATCATGCGGAAAAAAATAGAGACGGATGAGATATCGAGCCGATTCGATAATTTAAAAAAATGGATGGATGATGTAACATATAGATACGTACGAACGACAGCACCACCGAACTCATCCTTTGTGATTCCAGCGATAAATGGCACGTGATACAATTTTCCCTGTCTGATCAGATCTTCCGGAGCCGCCGTGAGGAATCTCTCGACTCCGGGGACTTCCGGTTCGATTACCGGTGTCCATCTAAGAACCGGATCACTGTGCCATTCCTAAAGCAAACAAAAAAAGTCCAATAAATCGAAGTTAGATTCGCTGATACAGTTTCTCAAGCTCCGCGATCGCGATTCGTACGTACAGCGAATTGGGGAAGAGTGGCGCCGATTTCGATGGCATCTTTAGTTTTGAGACAACTAATGATAATACTGGAATTGTCACTCGGGCAACCGAGGAGTTCGGCTTGTTTCTTGGCGAGATGCATCTGATGGTGGCCAAGAGTTGTCTGATAAATCGGAGATCCGCTCATGGCGATAGCGCGATGAAAGAGTCCTCTGCTCATCGGTGATAACATGTGAAGAACGACGCCCCATCCTCCTGCACTGTAACCGGTTATCGTTACGCTGTCTGGATCACCACCGAAGGCGGCGATATTCTTCTGCACCCATTTGAGAACTGCGACTTGATCCTTAAGACCCAAGTTGCCAGGCGCGTTAGCATCGCCGGTACTTATGAAACCTGAAATACATCGATAAGATTCGTACTTTATAGGGTAATCCTTTTATTGCCTCAATTAATTTGCCGGTCTCGGAATTTCATGCAGTTTATCAGACGATAACGTTCAATGACTTTACCTAATGACCCCAGACGATGGTTAGGCACTACGAGAACGATTTTCTGATCCATATAGTAAGCCGGTCCTTCAAATAAGCTCTGTCCCGAGACAGCGTAAAAACCACCGGAATGGAAGAAAACTATAACCGGTCTCTTTGGATTGCTCGGTTTGCCTTTGCTTGCATTTGCCGATGGCAGCTGTAAATTTTGTCTTTTTTAATAGGTATGTAAGTACTCTGATTAAAGCATTGGAATAAAACACTTGTCGTTGAGAATCGCGCAGAGTCCAGTGTATCTTTTACCTTAGTAGAGTAGACGTTTAAGCGCAAACAATCTTCCGATTGAAGCTGTCCAAGTGGTTGGGGACAGGAAGGTCCTTCTTTCGTCGCATCAAATACATCTTTCCAAGAAGCGGCTGGTACTGGTGGCTAAAAATAATAGAGTTTTCAGCCATAAAAAAAAAAAAAATCCACAATTGTATTGCAAGATATCTGATTTTGAATGAGGACATCAAGCTGAAGACTCACCTGGAAGCGTAGCTCTCCAACGGGAGCTTTGCCGTATCTGATACCGCGGAAGGAATAAATCGTCTTGTCTAGTCGAGTTTTCAGCAATGAACCACGAATTTTTCCCACGGGTGCAGTTACATCGACAGTCTCGGAATTTTCGGCATTTTGGGCTGCGGCCACTGCCACGACGAGACAGAACGACAATGCAACAAGCTGCATCTTTCGCATCTGATTTTCCGTATTTCAGTGATCACAAATGTGACTCATCGGCACGATGAAGTGCTACGTGCTTCGCAGTCGTAAAACTCGTGCGACCCGTTTGCTTCGACTGTCGCAGTGATAACTGATGGCGCGCGAGAGTTCGTTTGACTCTTTTATAGACTACGGTGAGGAGGAAAAAACGCGGCAAGCGGAATACCGTTCCAAGAATCGCCGTCTGGCAATGCGGTGTTTAACATTGGAGACTATCCTCGTTGGGTTAAACCATAAAATTATTATCGCGAGCAGTCTTACATTATGTATAAACTATATACATGTAATATAATTTACTTTAGTCAAACCAAAGCTAATCGCAAATGTACCCAAACAACTTAGTATCATAAGCTCGATTAGCTAAAATGTAAATACGAAATACGAACAGATGCGAATGTATCGCGTACGCATGTGATTTGGCGTAAATGCAAATGAGATTTTATACGCTTAATTAAATTTTAATATGTAAGCAAAAGTCGTCCATTTTTGGTTCGCAATGGTTCGATGTTTTTTTCCATTTCTTCTTTTACGATTTTTTATTGCTTGGAGCAGTGGTTTTCCTCTTCTTCTGTCGATACGTTTTCGATACATATTTAAGTTTATTTATTTTTTTTGCCATTATCATCGTCGTGGTTCTTATCAGGAGGCTCTGCGAACCGGTACAACCGGTACGACTCGCCCGGTTCTCTCACATCCGGAATTTATTTTTCCCACGGATGACATTTTTTTTCGAATAACAATAGTTGGTGTTTAACGAGCATCGATAATTTGTTTATTTGACTCGAATTTTATCGCGAATGCGAATATACCGCAATTGTTGACAAAATTTGTGCAAAAATGATGTGCGCGATAACCGCATAAAGACGTGTCGAGGGTTAATGAAAGATAAGTATAAAAAGAAAACTTGATGTAGGCTCGTTACATTACTTGCTATATACTCGCACGGAGATAAATAAGTAGAATAATCGATTATGCTTTCATTTTTTATTTAGTTGATGATCCGGGATATTAGACAGAAGTGTCGAATGGATTATCTCAAATGCAGTTATTTTCGCGAGACGTCCAGAGTATCATTAGATTTTATCGACTCTTAAATGCTTAAATAATGAGTGCTATTCTCACGAATCAATCGCAAACTGTAAAGCAGTATAAGAAATTGCAGATAAAAATGGAAAAATTATATCGTTATTATTTATTAACGAGATATTGTTCCAAAGTTTTAGGACAAAAACAATTGGAGAATCGGGAAAATGTTTTCTGTAATTCTGTATTTCAAGAATCAGTTACTTACATTTTCTTTTGAGTAAAATTTATTACAATACCATTATTTACCATTTAACATTAATTTTCTAAAGGTTTAACGGGGAAAAGTCGATCGAACAAAGCCATTCTATCGGCGTATAGATTCGTCTTCATGACGAGATCGTCGTTGATATCTAAATACTTCTTGTTCTCCAATTTATACGGAGTCCAGACGAAGTTCGCGTAATTCGGATCGTCGCGAGGTACAGGTTTGCCGGTCTTTGCGAAATTTGCCCACATTGAGGTCATTCGCGCGACGATCGGAAGTTCCGGTGCATTTTTTTCGTAGTAAGGGAAAATGCTGACGTAAAATAAATACAGCAAATCGTCGTGATGAAGAACACCTGATACGATGAAATTATCGTTAAAAAAAAATGTTGTTTGTTGTTACACGCGTAATAACAAAAAGTCGGATTTGTTTATGTTTTCTTTTTATTTTCGCAATATCTCACCGTATGGCTTCTTCGTGTCGTTCCAAGCGACGTGACTATACCGTCCTTGGTAGGAAAATTTGTAGTAATACATCGGTGCTTTCAAAGCTCCGGCCATAAGAGTGACGAGGCGGTGAACGTGGAATCCGACTAAGGCGTCGCCGTATAACTTCAAAATAATAAAGAATTTATAATGAAATACTTCTTCATAGGCAATTTTGAAACAAAGCGCAATTTTTTTTACGTACTCGTGAGAGACCGCCATAGTTTTGCACAGTGACCGGTTGTCCATTGAGATAAAACTGCTTCAAAGTTCTGCTGATTTCGTCGGCTCGCGGATTTGTTGCGTAATAAAAGCTGATCGGGGCGATTTTGTTCCAATTTTCGTTAAGATCATTTAGGGTCGAGAAATTACCTTTTTTCGCAGACTCAATCATAGCTAAATCATAAGGAAAAAATAGATAATCGTGAAATATCGAACCGATTTGATGAGAATTTAAAAAATGTGTAGATAATGGAACAAGTAGAAACGTACGAACGACAGCACCACCGAATTCATCCTTCGTGATTCCAGCGATAAATGGCACGTGATACAATTTTCCCTGTCTGATCAGATCTTCCGGAGCCGCCGTGAGGAATCTCTCGACTCCGGGTACTTCCGGTTCTATTACCGGTGTCCAGATAAGAACCGGATCACTGTGCCATTCCTAAAGCAAACAAAAAAGTCCAATAAATCGAAATTAGATTCGCCGATACAGTTTCTCAAGCTCCGCGATCGCGATTCGTACGTACAGCGAATTGGGGAAGAGTGGCGCCGATTTCGATGGCATCTTTAGTTTTTAGACAACTAATGATGATACTGGAATTGTCACTCGGGCAACCGAGAAGTTCGGCTTGTTTCCTGGCGAGATGCATCTGATGGTAGCCAAGAGTTGTCTGATAAATCGGAGATCCGCTCATGGCGATAGCGCGATGAAAGAGTCCTCTGCTCATCGGTGATAACATGTGAAGAACGACGCTCCATCCCCCTGCGCTGTAACCAATTATTGTTACGCTGTTTGGATCACCACCGAAGGCAGCGATGTTCTTCTGCACCCATTTGAGAACTGCGACTTGATCCTTGAGACCCAAGTTCCCAGGCGCGTTAGCATCGCCCGTACTTATGAAACCTGAAATACATCGATAAGATTCGTACTTTATAGGGTAATCCTTTTATTGCCTCAATTAATTTGCCGGTATCGGCATTTCATGCAGTTTATCAGACGACAACGTTCAATGACTTTACCTAATGACCCCAAACGATAATTAGGCACTACGAGAACGATATCCTGATCCATATAGTAATCCGGACCTTCAACTAAGCTTTGTCCCGAGACAGCGTAAAAACCACCGGAATGGAAGTAAACTATAACCGGTCTCTTCGGATTACTTGGCTTGCCTTTGCTTGCATTCGCTGATGGAAGCTGTAAATCATTTTCTTTATGTACTCCGATTTAAGTATCGAAAAACAAAAAAATCGCGCAGAGTCCTTCGTGTGTTTTACTTTCGTTGTGTAGACGTTTAGGCGCAAACAATCTTCCGATTGGAATTGTCCAAATGGTGTGGGACAGGAAGGTCCTTCTTTCGTCGCATCGAAAACATCGTTCCAAGAAGCAACTGGTACTGGTGGCTTAAAAAAAATAGAGTTTTCAGCCCCAAAAAAAAAATCCAAAATTGTATTTCAAGATATCTAATTTTCAATGAGAGCATCAAGGTGAAGACTCACTTGGAAGCGTAGCTCTCCAACGGGAGATTTGCCGTATCTGATACCGCGGAAGGAATAAATCGTCCTATTTAGTCGAGTTTTCATGAAGGAACCACGAATTTTTCCCACGGGTGCAATTACATCGATAGTCTCGGATTTTTCGGCATTTTGGACTGCAGCCACCGCCACGACGAGACAAAACAGCAATGCAACGAACCGCATTTTTCTCGTGTGATTTTCTCTATTTCAGTTATTACGAAGGTGACTCATCGGACGATTTATCGTCGGTACGCTGAAGTTCTATGTGTTTCTTAATCGCAAAATAGCTCGTGAGACCCGTCCGCTTAGACTCTCGTAGTGATAACTGCGAGAAACGATTTGAATCTTTTATACACTTTGCTAAGGAGGAAGAAACGTCGTAACCGCAATAAATATTCCAAGAATCGGCGTCTATCCTGGCGACGCGGCATTTAACATTGAACGAGTATCGTCGCTTAGGTTAAACCGGGAAATTACTATTGCGAGCAGTTCTACGTTATGAATAAACTATACAAATAATTTAATTTATTTTCGCCGAACCGAGTAAACCGCAAATCTGCTTCGTATCATATGCTTCATTAGCTCGAGTGTACATTCGAAATACGAACACGTGCGGAGGGGTCGTGTATCGACTTTGAATTGCTTAGGTGCGAATACAACATGTGATTTTATACGCTTCATTAAATCCTTGTATTTAGAAAAAAGTAATTCGTTTTCATTAATTCCTTCATTTTCTTTTCTTCTTTTCCGATCTTTCATCGCTTCGAGCAAAAGTTGTGTCCTCTTTTGTTCTATGCAATGATCCATCGTCGCGCCGCGTCGCATACGATCGCATCGGTTGGTTTTGGATTTTTACGTTCGATGTTTTTTTCGCCCTCATCATCATCATTTTTCAGATCGGTAACGGAAGATCGGAATTCATGTTCCGCGCAGTTGTGATTTTTTTCGAACAATAAACTCTGACGATTAACGTACATTACTACATATTTCGTGTATTTAGCGTCAATGTTATCGGGAATGCAAACATTCCGCAACTGTTGTCGAAGTTTGTTCAGGAAATTATGCACGCGATAACGGGGGCAAAGACATGTCGGGGGTTAATGATAGCTTAGTAAAAAAAAAAAAAAAATCGTAGGATCGTCCGATCGTTTACTATATACACATTTCGAGATAAATGAGTGGAATAATCGTTTACGATATTTTATGATTCAAAATGGTCGAAATAGTAGTCGAATAGTCGAACGGTAATTGAAATAGTTATTTCAAATATTTTTCTCTCCTGGAAATTTTGAATATCATTAGATTTCTCGATCTCTGATTAAGCCTAAAAAATTAATGATATTCTCATGTAACGTGTAACATGGTAGCTGTACACCAGTATAAGCACTTGGAGATAGAAATCATTTTTTCATTTTTTAAATTTATGAACGAAATTCTAATTTTATCTCAAAGTTTTCGGATGGGTAGGAGAACTTAAAGAATTCTTTTCAAATAAACAATAAACTTGATATATCTTTTTAACAAATTCGTCTTTTTATTTCTCAAGAATTCGTCAATTTTTAACGAGACAAACATATACATAGTATTCGAAGATTTCACAGTTCAAAGTTTTCCGTAAAATTCATTTCAATATCGTTATTTATCCCTTAACATTTTTTGCAAGAGGTTTAAGAGGAAAGAGACGCGTCCATTCGTCCATTCTATCGCCATAGAGATTCGTTTTCATAACGAGATTATCAGTGATCTCCAAATACTTCTTGTTTTCCACGGTAAGCGGAGTCCACACGACATTCGCGAATTTCTTGTTGTTGCGAGGTATCGGCTCTCCAGTCTTTGCGAAATTCTCCCAAATCGATGTCATTCTTTCAACGGTCGAAACTTCCGGATCGTTTCCTTGGAATAATGGGAATTTGGTGTCCCAGAAGAGATACAGCAAATCGTCATGATGCGCAACGCCTGTAATAATCGTAAGAGGAAAGTTCTTTGTTATTGAATCGATGAAAGTAAAAAGCCGCTTATCTCTATTTGCATTGACACGAAGTGAGTTATATCTGCATAAGCGATTTCTCACCGTATGGTTTTTTGGTATCACTCCAAACATAGTGACCGTAACGACCCTGGTAAGCAAACTCGTAGTAATATACCGGTGCCCTGGATGCTGCAGCCATAAGTTTGGCGTAACGATCGACGCAGAATATGATGAGCGAATCAGCGTATATCTGCAAATTAATAAAATTAATAAAATTAATAAAATTAATAAAATTAATAAAATTAATAAAATTAATAAAATTAATAAAATTAATAAAATTAATAAAATTAATAAAATTAATAAAATTAATAAAATTAATAAAATTAATAAAATTTATAAAATTTATAAAATTTATAAAATTTATAAAATTTATAAAATTTATAAAATTAATAAAATTTATAAAATTTATAAAATCAGTAACATTAGTAAAATGAATAAAATTAATTCCTGCATAAGTAATCGAGTATAAAGAGATATTTTTTATATTTTACTTACGTGCGCAAGTCCATCTATATTCGACAAACTAAGCGGTTGTCCTTTGAAGTAGAACTGCTTGAGCGCTGCGCTAATTTCGAGCGATCGTGGTGTATCGCGTTCATACATATAGCTGATCGGCGCGATCCTCGTCCAATTAGCGTTAATATCGTCTATAATCGAGGTATCGCCTTTTCGCGCGGGTTCAACGACACCTAAAGTATAAGAAATTAATAACATAAGCATAAAATACATTTAAAAAATAAGAAAAAAATTGTTTAAAAAATTGTGAAAATACCAACGACAACGCCACCAAATTCATCTTTACAAACTCCGGTGATTAATGGCACGTGATGGAATTTTCCCTGTCTGATCAGATCGACCGGTTGGGCCGATAGGAATCTCTCGACTCCCGGAACTTCCGGTTCGATTACGGGTCCCCAAAGTACAACTGGATCGCCGTGCCAGTCCTACGAAAAAGAAATATATATATATATATATATATATATATATATATAATATGTAATTCACTGAAACTCCGCCTTATCGGTTTAATTTTTTTTCATTTAGAAATAGAAAATCGCACTTACGAAGAATTTCCCGAGAGTTGCGGCGATTTCTATTGCGTCTTTAGTTCTGAGACAATCGACAATAACTCTCGAATTATCACTCGGACAACCCATGAACGTTGCCTGTTTTTTCGCGAGATCCATCTGATCGTGAGGAGGAAGTTTCTGATAAACGGCGGCGCCTCCACTCATGGCGATCGCGCGATGAAAGAGTCCTTTGCTCATCGGTGATAGGAGATGCAAACCGACGCTCGACGATCCAGCGCTGTAACCCGTGATAGTTACACTGTTCGGATCGCCACCGAATGCCGCAATGTTCTTCTGTATCCATCGCAGAGACTCGACTTGATCCTTGAAACCCCAATTTCCAGGCGCAACAGAATCACCGGTGCTGAGGAAACCTGAAAAGCGTTCATAGGATATCAGTAATTAGCGAAATTATCTTCAATCCCATTTAAATTTATTCCTCATGCATTTACCTAAGGAACCGAGTCGGTTGTTTACAACGACGAGTACGACATCCTTATCCAATAAGTATTGCGGTCCAATGAATCTGCTTTGTCCGGAATAGACGTAAAAAGCACCCGCGTGGAAGTACACTATCACTGGTTTCTTCACTTGGACGCCTTTGCTTGGAGTTGCCGATGGAAGCTATAAAAAAAAATTAATTTTATACACAATCCTCATTTCTGATTGAACTAACGCTGTTTTTTGCGAGAGTTTCAAGAATATTTGCTTCCAAATTTTCAAATGTTCTTTTAAAATTAACTAACGATAATCAACAACTTCCGGTAATTTTTCAGACAGATAAACAATTTTTCAAAATATATATTTTGATGAACCGCCATAAATGTTGAAACTGTTTTTTTTTTCTCTTCAATATCGACAAAAAAATGTTATTACGAAAACTGCGTTCGAATTTTTTTTTAATTGCGTCAGTTGATATTGTATAATAAATAATCAACAACGACATTTATAATAAAAATATCATAAAATAACAATAAATTTAATTTGAATACTTTTTTCAGTTACATCATTCATTAACTTATAAATTTATTAATTTTCATTCTAAAAAATTAATCCGTCTGAATTTTAAAGAAATATAAGTAAATCGTTTTTTTTTTTACGCGGAATACATCGAAGCGCATTGTCGAGAAGCGGATTAAATGGATTTTCTCCATTCATCAGTCTATAAGATTATATGGACGCTCGCGATATCTTCGAGGAAAGTGATACCGTAATTATGACTCATTATTTATCTACAATACCTTTGTGGTGTAAACGTTTAGACGCAAACAATCCTCCGACTGGTTTATTCCACCGGGTTGCGGGCAGGAAGGACCCTCTTCCGTCGCATCAAAAACATCGTTCCAAGGAACGACCGGCACTGCTTGCTGCAAAAATAATCTTTTAACTTCTTTGCGATAACATAAATTATACTTTCTATGCACCGCAAGCGCAATTATTCTCACGATGACCGGAATAAGGACATTTACCTTAAATCTTCGTTCTCCAACGGGTGGTTCCGCGTATCTTAAAGACCGGAAGGAGTAAATCGTCTTTCCAAGTCGCGTTGTCATCAACGATCCACGAATTTTTCCTACCGGCGCAATTAATTCGATTGTCTCCGATGAATTGAAATTTTGGGCTGTGGATGCCGCGATGACACATAAGAACAGTACAACGCGCTGCATTTTCCTCGTGTATATTTCCTGCTTTCTTTAGTTACTATAAATTTGCCGCATCGACGGACTTATCGCGAACTTATTTTACTAGACTCGAAGCTCGTCGATCGTAAAATATTTTGCGCACCAATCTTTAGACTGTCGCAGCGACGACTGGTCGCTCGCTAGAGTGAGAGGAGCTTTTATATTCTTTGGAATACAGGAAAACCTATATTAACCGCAGCTACGTAGTTTCTTAGAAATGTAATATCCTCAGCTGTGCCGCTGATATTGCTGAATATTGTATACGTTTCGACGATGATAACTGCCATTAAATAATGTAAGGGGTTAACCCACATTACTTAACGCATAAATTAAGTGTTAAATGAGTCGTAGTTCACTTGTATTTTACATAGATGTTTAAACACAGTTTCATCGATCTGAATTAACGAAGCGTGCAAAACCATCTATGAACACAAGTTCTCGAATTGAATATCAATAAGCTATTCCTCGCATTCTATTTTAGAAGTCTACGAAAAACAATGATTATTATATTCATATTTAAAAAAAAAATTAAGAAATTTACCTTAAAAAATGCTTTAAAGAAATAACTTAAAATTTGTTTTAAATTAAAAAAGTTAAATAAAAATTTTTTTTTTTTTTTTTTTTAGGTTTTTGACGACCGCTTAAGTACTTTAAGGACCTCTTCCGATTTCGTTGATCCGTTTTGTTTAACAGCCTCATTTTTAGCTTTTTCCGGCTCTTCGTCTCTTTGAAACTCTCGAAAGCTTCGTAAACGATTGAATTGATTAAAAAAGTTCCGTTCTTTCTTATCCTCGTGACTACCATCATCTTCATTATCGACAGGACACTCAGCTCGTCAATATCTTCTCACGCGACATTTAATTTCCTCACACGACTGAGATTTCTTATTTATAATAACAAAATTCCGATAAGCAATCAGCATCGCTACTGTGTCAGCTCACCGTCAGGTTTGCGGACAAAATTACGGATGCAGATAACCGGAGCAACGGCATGCGGGCCGTTAACGAGCGGTAAAAAAACTGATAGTATCATCCGACCGCTTTGCTACCATTTGTAGATTGAGATAAATATGTTTATAACTGTTTAGATTGGCATTATCAACACGGAATATATGAAACGATGGTATATATCATTGTTTGATAAGAGACACGTATGCGCGTTATTCGAAACAACATATTTTTCAAAAAGAATTCGTCATTTTGCAGTTCTGTGTAATTTATGCAACCGACGAATAACATTTTTCTTCTTTTTCGTCGAAGCCGCAGGCAACGAAAGAAAAATAGTTTTTTTCATTATAGATATTCTTATAGAAGAGGTTTAAGAGGGAATAGTCGTTCCCAAACGGCCATTCTATCGCTGTAGAGGTTTTTCTTCATGATGAGTTCATCGGTGATCTGCAAATACTCGTTGTTCTTCAAGGTAAACGGAGTCCATGTGACGTTCGCGAACAACGGATTGTCGCGAGGTATCGGTTCGCCAGTCTTAGCGAAATGTGCCCACATCGAGGTCTGCCTCTCTACGGTCGTAAGTTCCGGTGCATTTGGCTCCCAATACGGGAAATAGTCGTCCCAAAATAGATACAGAAGATCATCGTGATGAACGACGCCTGAGTGAATCATAAGAGGAAAGTTTACTTGTTATCGAAGCGAAGGAAAACAAAAGTCTTATTATCTTATATTCGAAATATCATTTCGCGATCTGTATATGCATCAACGGTTTCTCACCGAATGGCTTTCCGGTATTATTCCAAACGACGTGACTGTAACGACCCTGGTAAGCGAATTCGTAATACCACACAGGTGCGGTGGATGCCTGAGCCATGAGTTTGACGAACCGATCTTCGCTGAATATGATAAGCGCATCGGCGTACAACTGTAAAGGAAAAAATGAACTTTATAAATATTTCTGCACAATTGTTCGATTAATAAGATTTTTTTTTTTTTTTTTTTTTACGGACGTGTGACAAACTATCCATATTCGCCAAACTAAGCGGTTGTCCATCGAAATAGAATTGTTTCAAAGCCGCGCTAATTACGAGGGACCGCGGCGTGTCCCGTTCGTAAAGGTAGCTGATCGGTGCGATTTTAGTCCAATTAGCGTTGATGTCGTTTATTACCGAAAAATCACCTTTTTGCGCCGCTTCCACGACGGCTAAATAATAAATAATAAATACAGATGCTTGTGATTCTCGAACTAATTTCAAAGTGAAAAAAAAAAGATAATTTATAGAATTTTAGATACTTACAAACGACAACACCACCGAATTCATCCTTACAAATTCCAGTGATGAATGGTAGATGTTGGAATTTTCCCTCTCTGATAAGATCCGAAGGATGCGCCGATAGGAATCTCTCGACTCCGGGAATTTCCGGTTCGATTACCGGCGCCCAAACGAGAACGGGATCGCCGTGCCATTCCTGTAAAAGAAAATACAATGATATTTATTGAAATTTCTACTCGATGAAATTTTTTTTAATTTAGAAATTGCAAGTAGCCATACGTACGAAGAATTGGGGGAGCGTATTGGCGATTTCCATCGCATCTTTAGTTCTTAAACACTCGATAATGATACTGGAATTATCGCTCGGACAACCGACGAATTCCGCCTGTTTCTTCGCAAGATCCATCCGATTGTGATGAAGAGGCGTCTGATAAATGGCTGATCCGCTCATTGCGAGAGCGCGATGAAAGAGTCCTTTGCTCATCGGTGATACCAGATGCAATCCAACGCTCCACGATCCTGCGCTGTAACCAGTGATAGTTACGCTATTCGGATCGCCGCCGAAGACCGCGATATTCTTCTGTATCCATCGCAGTGACTCGACTTGATCCTTGAGAGCCAAATTTCCAGGTGCATTTGCATCACCGGTACTTATCATTCCTTGAAAAACATCGATACGTTTTGTATTTTTCAGCGAAAAAACTCGAAACGAGATGATATTCATCGGCAAACTTACCTAAGGATCCCAAACGATAGTTGGTGACGACGAGAACGATATCCTGATCCATAAAATATTCCGGTCCTATCAATTTGCTTTGTCCTGAGTAGATATAGTAGGCACCGGGATGGAAAAAAATTAAAACCGGTTTCTTCACTTCGCTTGAATTTCCCGACGGCAGCTGTATAAATCATTTTACTTTTTTTTAAATGTTTTTTGTGATTGTTACCAAATGATATCATTGAAAATCGGTTGAAATGTACTACTGGACGCTACTGTAATCCAGTAATCATATTGCGTAATCATTTTGATAGGCAATACCTTAGTGCTGTAAACATTGACACGCAGGCAATCCTCCGAAGGGTTGAAACCGCCCGGTTGCGGACAACAAGGACCGTCCTGCGTCGCATCGAAGACATCATTCCAAGGGGCGACAGGGACCGCTTGCTGGAAAAATAATCGCATTTTATTGGATAAAATTCATGATATTACGCATTACATGACAAATTGGATGCTCGATGGACGCATCAACGAGGACACTGACCTTGAAGCGCAGTTCTCCAACAGGAGGTTCAGCGTACCGCATACTCCGGAAGGAATAAATGGTCTTTCCGAGTCGCGTTTTCATCAACGATCCACGAATTTTTCCACCTGATATAGTCAATTCGACGCTTTCCGATGAGTCGGCATTTCGCGATGCTGCAGTTGCCGCAACGATGCAAAACAGCACTACAGCGAACTGCATCTTTCGTTAGTTGTTTTCTGTTTTTAATTATTATAGATCTGTGTCATCGGACGATTTGTAGCGACTGTTTTGAAGCTTTTCGCTAATAAATTTAAAAAAATCTACACGACGCGGCTTTTAGACTGTCGCAGTGATAACTACTGCAATGCGAGAGTCGCGCGGAATCATTTATAGTCTCCGCAATACAGGAAGAAAAGAGAGAAACGCGATTACTTTTCTACGAAGTGTCCAGAGTGCTGACTAATCTCGACTGCGGAAATAAAGGAATATCACAATAAACATTCTTTCACACGTGAAATGAGATAAGTTGACGCCCTTCCATTATTCGATACGAAAATCGATAAAGTCCCGCATACGATTTTATCTATTTGAGTTAATAAAGTGTATGTATCGAATTGCCTTTGAATACATCACGAGTTCACGACGTCGATCGTTGAAATTGATAAGTGATGCACCGCGTTTGATATGATAAGATTGATGCAAACAATACTAATGATATCAGTACTTTGTGGTACCGATATTCATTAAGTATCGTTATCCAATTTCGATGGTTCATTCTCCGTCTCAGTTTCCTCATCCGCTATTTTTCTTCGCTTCATTTCTTCTTTCGCATATTTTCTCGCCTTCTGTTGTCGCTTTGCCCTTTCGGGATCGATGCAAGGATCGATCGTAGCCTCGTAAACTATTGGATCTATCGATTTGCGTTTTTTGCGTTCCTTCTTCTTCTCGGCGTTTTCATCGTTTTCATTTTTTTCTGGACACTCGGCGGGCTGATAGGGCTTTACACGCGGCATTTTCTTTCCGTAGGGCTGACGTTTTTTAGAATAAGAAAAGATACAAATATGTTACGATGAGTGTAGGAAAATGAGTATCTGGAAAATTGTCCCATTTTTCTGCTTTTCTGTTTTTTCTACTAATCAACATTTCCGTCATTTAGGGGACCGATTTTCGGGGACTTTTTTTACATCGGCTAATTTTTTGCGGACGATATTTCAGGACCAATTTTTTGAGGACAATTTTTCGAAGTCAATTTTCATGCTACCATTACGTTCGTCTATCAGGATAAACAAGTGGATTATGGTTTGATAATTTTTACCGGCATAGGATAGATAGGACGACCGAACGAATCTTTTTCCCTCGGTGGTGGTCTTTCCACGGGATCGCGAGGATGCGGAGGTTTTGCCAGTTCCGTCGTTCTCTCCGGTATTGGACCTTCCAGCGCTGATTTTCGCACCGCAAATGGATTCCTTTTACTCGATCGATCCTTGCGGACGGGAGCGACGGCCAACTCAGCCATTCGTGGCGAAACTTAACACGAATTTCGTTTTAAATTTCATGAAATCAACTCGTAATTAAGTTCATCTCTGTAATTTTAATGCTCAATGGATTACTTTCAATTCAGAACATTAACCTTTTCCTTTTAGTGCAGAACTCTTGATAGCGAAGGGATTATCAACGTAAGGCAACGGCTCGAATCGCCATGCGTTTCTCGCAGCTTTTCTTTTCTTCGCAGATTCCTCATCATCGATATCTTCGTTGTCCCTCTTCGAGTCACCGGTCTCTTCCCTTTGTTCAGCTGCCGAGGACTCGTCTTTCTCCTTTTTTTCTGACTCTTTCGTCTCTAAATCTTTTTCCGTGTCGTCCGCATCATCTTTAGACTCATTCGATGCATCGGCAGTTTCTTCTTCAGCCTCCTTATCATTATCTTTCGCAGTTTCTGCTCCCGTTGGCTGTTCTTCCGCATCGGTTTTCACACCCTCTTCAAGTTCTTTGTCTCTATTCGCATATTCTTCACGTTTCTTTTTCTTCTTTTCTCTTTTCCTCTTCTCTTCCAAAGCTTTCTTGCCTCTGGAATCATTTTCCTCGAGTATAAATTTCTTCCACTCATTAGCATCGTCGTCGCTTCGATCTTTGAGGAAACGGTAGGATGGTAGTGAAAGATAATTCATCCACGGCGTGAACTATAAATCATTTCAAAAGTATGTTATTATAACAGAAAACACAGAAAAAACGTCGATTCTCGTTAAGTTTACAGTTATCATTTTAATAACTCCAAGAAAACTGTTGAACCTTATAATTCAGAGCGCTTCTATAAATTCCTCCCGGTGTCATAAGAATATCAATCTCTTCGTCGGTAAGCAAATCGGGACAATTCATAGCTTTTTTTGCCAAAGCTAATCTCGTTCTTCCGGCACTCATTTTTTTACTCGACTCGTCCTGCGACACTGCCAAAGCTTTACAATACTCGGATAGATAAATATCATGCGGACGACTTATCTCGATGATTCTACGACTCGCTTTGTAACGCAGAGCTGCGCGCGATATCTTTATGGGAAATTCGCGACAGGATGATATTTTCTTCGCGACGAACATAGCAAGTTGTATAATACGCTTCGAAGGCTTTGCGGTGAGTGCCTTTTTGGAGACTCCGAGATCCCTTCGGCATCCGGTGTCTCGTTGTTTGTGAGGCTTCGAAAGAATTGCTATACTTTTCTTCATCTGGACGAGAGGTTTCGACGGTCGAATCTTCAGAAATAAATGATAATAATTTTTTTACTCATATTTAAGGGATTAATAATTAAATAAAGAGATACGCCTCGTAAATAGCAGCAGCAGCAACAGTATTTCTTTTAATTCTTAAACCATCGAAATTTTTAATGATTATATATTGACCACTGGTTCGGGTTCCGGTATTTTTCTCGGTTGAGCGTTGATCATCGCCCAAGCATCGAACTTTTCCCAGTCGGCTTTCGTCTCCAGCCATCCCTTCCGTTTAACTCTCTGCCGCTTTGGCCTGAAACAGCGTTAAAGTCTTATTGTGTTACGTATTATTATAATTAATCAATAGATTTTTTCATTTTTTTTTTTCGACAATAAATTCTTTACTTTTCTTTAGGTTTTCGTCCGGAAGGACTTCTGACCCCAAGAGTCGATGCATTTTTCGGTGGTACGCTTTTTTCTGGCGGATTTTTCGCCGGTGCATTCTTCACGACCGCTCTCGGTGCCATTATCTTCGCCGTTTCTATACTCTAACTTTTGTCACGTATCATCTTCGTACAGTTGCTTTCTTTTATGCATAAATTTTGAGTTTTGCAGCGATGGATATCATGGAAATGAAATTCAAAAAACGCTGATGTCATAATTTAGAATTTTGAAAATTTCTTCGATCGAAATAATTTTCTTGATCCCCGATGGGATCCGTGGGGCTGTCACCCACTGCCATGTGAATAGATGATTTTTACGGATCGTTTCAATTGTTTTTCTTCGCTCGCGTTATCGTTTCGTTGAATTCATTCGCCTAAAGCAAATATGTAATAACTTCACTTTTCACATTCAGTATAAAACTCATAATGATTTATCAGACGACGATTGGTAGATGATTTCCAGTGCATACATTCAATCATTCAGAAGTCTTTTCTTTGGCGCATTTTTTTATTTGCTTTTCAAAGATATCTCAATAATATTGATTTATTTTATTGCATATTTTTTCCTCTTTTTTTTTTTTGTTTAAGATATTCGCATGTAATTTTATTTGTCTGAATCGGAGAATCCGAAGTGCTCGTCATCCGAAATACTTCTTTTGGGTTTCGCGAGTTTCTTGATGCGACTCGGACATTGTTTGTCGTTGTTGGCTATCATTTTTGCGTATGTATCGAGTTTTGGGTTTCTTTTTGATGAATGACTTTGTTTGTTCTCCACCACCACGAGATTCGAAGCACGCAGAGGCAAATAACTCATTTGATCGGCAGGAAGAAATGATTTTTTCGGTTGCGCTAATCTATTCAGCGACTCCGTAATACGATAGGACAACGCGCCACGCTTCACCTGAGAATGCAGCAAGAAAAATATTCCAACATTAATAATACATTTTTATCAATTATGTTATTATTATTTTTTTGTAATTATTTTGTATTTATGTAATGTATTTGTGTTTTTTATATTTTTTCCAATGAATTTCTATTTTTTATTACTATTTTATTATATTTTTTTAAATTAATTTACAAATTAAATTCAACGACTACCTTGAAGGGCTCAGCTTTCCCAGTCGTGTCGACTCTGTCGCGAGGAATTGCCAAATTTTCGTATCTCGGACCAATTTTTTTCATATTATCCATACGTAGACTTGTTAATTTTTTCGTATTTCTAACTTTACTTTGCGTTGAAAATTTTTATGTCGACAAAATGGGATTGAAAAAAAAAAATAATGTATATAATAATTTTAATGTTACTTTATCGAAACGAAATCATTTTTCTCGAAAGCCTCGAGATGCTCATTTTTTTTAGAGTCGTTTGAAAAGAAATGTGTTTAACTTCAGCCGGCAGCAGTTCGAATTATTCCCACAAATGGTAAACAACGATTAAACAAACTTCATGGATCCATCAAAATTTTCCGTTCGTGTCACCAATCCCACGATGATTCGCCAGGAAAGATTTAGCGACTTCTGTGGTTTCAATGTTCCTGTAAAAACGACGGAGTACGCGAAGTTTTCGATTAATTCCGATAATTACGCAAAAAAAACGGCCGCTTGGTGTGCACCGAGAAGAGCGCAGACCGTCGGTTCTTCGTCGTCTATAGGCGATGATACTAGCAGCGATAACGAAGTGCGAACGAAAAATCTGGTAAAATAGGATTTACGTACATTTTCTAAATTTCTTAGTTAACAAATCCTATCAGTGAATCAATTATTGAATAGCAAATAATCGGATATTGTATAGAGAAACGTTCGAAGATGGACTCGTGGCTCCGAACACGCAAAACACACCGAAAAACTTTCCCGTCCTCGAGGTTTCGTTCGCCGATTACTTCCCACTCGAGATATTCAATCCAAAGAGCGTATGAAGATACTAAATAGACCTCAGATTACGAGTTCGCAAACTGAAATATCAGCAAAGTCTCCGATCGTCGAGGAAAAGCCGATTCGTCATCGGCAGCCAACGGATCGCATCTCTAAACTCGCAGAACCGAAAATTCACGAAACTTTGGGTGTTAATTCATTGGGGAAAGTCGATGAACGAGCATTGTTTGCCGTTGGTTTGTAACTCTTCGTTATTAATAATTCATCGATTATCGTGATAATCGCAACGCATCCATCTTTTTTTTTTTTTTTTTACGGAAATTCGTCGAATGTTATTTTTTTTTTAATCTTTAAGTATTCGAAACATTTAGTGAAAAATTCAGAAAAAAAAATGTTAACTTCGTCGCTTACATGTACTCCAAAGCTTCGAAGAGAATCGCCAAACTGGCGACACCTAAAAATTTCTCATCGTCGCAAGATCCACCGATCGTAAAACGCGATCCATTCGGAGTCAATCCTGAAGCCTTGAGAGCGACTTGTACACCGAGAATCGAGCAACTCGCGCGTCCGAAAAAAATTGCATCTTCGTTTTCATCGACGAAACAAATCTCAGCTGAAAACGACAATCCAATCGGAATATAAGAAAAATTCTTGTACTCGTGTAACCCGAAGTTTTGTAAAATCAAAAAAGAGTTTATTGGCATTAAATGGACGGTAAGATTTACATGTATAAAAAAAGCTATAAATATATCAGTTTTAGTATACATAACGCTATATACTTGTTCTTGTATATTATTCTTTAATAAAACTAAAAGTCGAAATAAAAATGGACGGACTTTGAGTGCAAAATTATTTTTTCGCGTTATTAATCCTTTCGCTCGTGAAAAATAAAAATAATATCTTCTCTCCATTCTAAAAATTATTTGATCAATTTTGTTCGCTGTCGCAGTTATATTTCGAACATTCAATGGAAATGTAAACAATTGTTACAATAAAAAAAAAAATTTGTTGCGTTTTTAAATTTCATAAAAGTTATGAATTGCAAAATAATTATTTCGACGCCGAGAAATTAGCGTCGGAGCGAAAGGTTTAAAAACTAAAAATTATGCTACGACTCTCTGTAAATAGTACCAAAAGCAAATTTTTTTCGCAAAATCGATTTTTTGTATAACGAAGACTCCGACAATTTTTCCGTTCCTGCGGGAGAATCATCGATGCGACGATAAAAATAAAACAAAAAACAAAGTCAATCGGCGGGTGTTACAATCAATCGGAACGGATGGATTTATTCGATAACATTCCCAGTCTCGTTTTCTCTGTATCTAATCCCCCCGCAACGGCTCTCCATTCTCGTCTGCCACTCGCATTAAATCGCATACATGTTTTACGATACACACGATGAAAACGCCGACTTTGCTAACGCTCTTTATTATTCAAAACCATTTTGCGAAATCGATACAATACCCGTAAATTGCGTGAATACCGTAACAGCAGCGAAACGATTTTTCGATTGAAACGACGATACTTATCCGTGAAAACGTGATTTTTTTTTTTCTCTTCGTCATTTCAACACGCAGTGAAATTCGGTGGATTGCGCACAAACGATAATGCGTAAAACGAAAATCAATGGCCTTTCGAACACGCGAATTATATCGAAGGGCCTCGTTGCAATGTGAAATTTATATACCATTCAATTTCCATCGGATTCCAACCCCTCTGGCAACATTGCAGAGCGCGCCAACGTTTTCACGATATCGACAAAGCGAACGCCGGCCGCTTTTTAAATACGAATATAATTAATCGATATTATTAATTACCCGTGTTCGACCCGTGTAATTAAAATTATCGGAATATTTAATAAGTGTTGCAAAAAAAGGGTTAAAAAAAAACGTTCACTTTCAATTTTATTCCGACAGAAAGGACCAACTGACTTTTCCAATTTTTATAATAGAAAAGCGATTGTGATTCGTTTCTTTTTATCGAAAAATAAAAATAAAATTGCTTTTTTTTTTTAAATCCTTTTGTTGCAAGATTTATCGAAACTTCCGGTAATTTTAATATATCTAATCGAAAGACGTTGGGAGAGATAAAACGAAATAGTAATTCATAGTTTCGCGAGACTACAAAGGAATATTTCGAGGAAAGCCTGTGGGGTTCGAAAGGTGAGAACGGAAATAGGAAGAAAACGACGTTGGATACTTTATGAGGTTAAAATTCGCAAATTGCTTCCAAGAGGTTCAACATTTGTTATGCCATGTGTGCGCTATTGTATGTGTATATAAGACGGGGGCTCGAAGAGCTCAATGCTGTACGGTTCGTATACAAAGCCTCGACGAGCTTGAAAAGCCTGCTTTAGCGGCGTTCTTCAAAGACGTGACTTCTCAACAGTTCACCGCGACTTCACCCCGCGGGCATATAGGGGTGGTGGCGGCTGTCGTGAGCCTGCGGAATAGCTTACGACGACGCGTCGAGCAGAAAAAAGAAAAAAATAAAAAACTACTGCTCGCTTCCGTTTTCCGGCACCGACAATGGAAGAACGCCGGAAGTCTGCGTCGTGACTGTTTTATTAAAATTAAAGAAAAACGGTAGGCGATCGAAAATTTCCCCAATGTAAACCTTCGTTCGAACGCTTTTATTAAACTCGACGATTGCGCGAAGTATCGAATTACAGATACAGCGAATAACATTTTTTAAATATTTTTTACATAGAAATTAATTGTGTTTCTGATTTTAAAATGGAAAAAAAAAAAATTGTACTCGCGGCGAAATCGATAAACAAAGCTATAACCGTCGTTCAGTTATTTCACTAATGGAATAAAAAAATTATTATTCAAAGACCCGCGAACCGTGAGTACACAGACCCTTCGGTTTGACAGCAGTCGGTTTTTTTTTATCCCGAACTCCCGAAAATTCTGAGTACCGCAATTAAGCCAAATGGGCAAACGATGTTGCCACAGCCACTTTGCCGTGTGGCGCCGTAACATCGTCGGGTGCTTGGCGTTGATCGACTCTTCTCTTTATTATTCTATATGAAAGCGAAGCTCCCAAGGGGCGGTCTATTGACTATAAATCGGCAAACCGTAATAATTTTGAAAAAAAAAACTATTATCCAATTTTTTTTTTTTTTTTTTTTTTAAAGAATAGAATGCTTTTTTGAAATCACGAAAAATGTAAATTGGTTGCATCGATGGGTTTTTCGCAAACATAGGCAATTTGGCCGCAGCGTGGTGAACATTGTTTCGGTCGAAGGGAAGTTAGGGAAATGTTGGCACCGGTCTCGTTAGGTGCATCAGTTCAGTCAATCGCTGGTAGTACATCGGTGATTGAAATTTTTTCGACGTCGGGACTACGAGCGAAACCTACGCATGAAAATACAGTTGATTCGCTCTCTCGCGCACACGCTGATTTTCGGTAGAATAGAATTTTCGATTGTCAGCCGGATGACCGATCGGAAATGTGCGAGATGAAGCGTAGATAGACATATAGTTGGGCAAAAGGATAATCGAGTCGATAATACTTACGCGCGATAAAATTTTTTCGCCCAATTGAACTTCGCATAATCTCCTAATTATCACATTGGTAAACGCTCTCGAATTCTTCGCTTATATATATGAAAATATATACGAAATTTCGCGTTTTTATATGATTAATATATTAATAAATATAATTTGATATATATTTGGAGAAATGTATTCTAATCGACAAAAAATACATCGAAAGTATGCCATTTGTCGGGGAAAGTATATCCAATATATCATAAATATATTTATCAATATACGTTTTTTTTCCATGGGGTGGAATCATCATAATTAACGTTCTCCTTTACATCAATCACAAGTTGAATATATCGAACGATTTACGAGTGCCGACAGAGGGCCGACCCAGGCATCGATGTAACAGAGTTATAGCCAATACTATGAATGGAGTTCGCATGCACGCGTTTTCCAGACGATAGATATCCAATCGAACGGTATAGCGTATACATATATACTCTGGACGCTCGTAAACGCCATAGCTGTTTGGTTCTGTATTACCAGACACGAGGGTAGGCTAGCGGCATCATTATCACACGAAAACAATCGGGTGACGTCGTTCGCCAAGGTAGTCGCGATAAGGGTTGTTCGGAGGGAGAGAGAAGCGGGAGAAGAACGTGATCGCGTCGTATAAGCGTGCGAATATATGTATAGGAGAGATAACAACAGCCAACGACAAACTTCCACGTTGTCTAAAGCGGGCGCGAGCAGAGTGCGAGGGTCAAACAAGGAAGGCTTCGGTGCCTCGTGCGGCGCATTACCTATCAGCAAATATATGTACGAGTGGTGTTAACGTTGTTTGAATCGCATACAAATACTTAAAGGCGGAAGAAAGATCTTGAAAAGCCATTTTGGTCACAAGATTTTTCGTTAATATTAATCGCTTCTAATGGAACGTGTAGGATAAACGCGACGAATTGTCTGCTTCAATTAACACGGGTCAATGTATGGGCACTCGGAGCGATTTGTATGGACGGCTTTTATCTTAATACCGCACAACCCCTTTTATTTTAACTCGACGGGACCGGACCCTTTCGCTATTTTGTATTTCCCCTCCACGGCGCGACCCTGCGCATGCGCAGTCTACATTTTGCGCTTATTGTGGAGCGATCGGACGCAGAGGAAATACAGTTAAGCGAAAGCGTTGCCATAGTAACGAGTTAAAATAAGCGAGAAGTTAAGTTAACTGAAGTTAAGAATAGAAGGGTTAAGCTGTATAGTATTTATCTCGGACAACGTTGCATCGAAAAAATTCAGATGTCGTTGATTTTTTTTTAAATTTCACGAAATTAAAAAAATAATAAAAAATGTTTGCGATTGTTATTGCAACAAAAAAAATATTTTATCGATCTTTTGGATTTGTAATTTCGTATAAATGTTACTGAAACGTACGAAATGTTCTTTTCTATAGTAGTAATTAAATGCCGGATTAAATAATAAACGAGATTTATGAATAATTTCGAGAAGGTAATAAAGTCGATAGAGACTTCAGGCAAATATTAATAAATTATATCGCTTATTGATTTTACATATTGGTTGGTATACTTTATGTTTCCGAACAAACGAGTGCTTTTATCTGTGCATTTTAATCTTTTATAATAATCATTCGAAATAATTTGTATTATTGATTGAAATTCTTTAACACCGACGTGAAATTTTCTAGCAAATCCAATTTTTCCACCAATTACCTTAATTGCTCGTATCTCCGCTGATCTCACCGTTCCTCATCCCTTGTCACTGTCAATTTACACGTGTTTCACGTTCGACAAATACAGTACCGCTTTAAGGTCTCAAAGGCTCGAGTGTCCCAAACATTTTCATTACTTTCTCGTCCCGTTGCGTGAGAAGTTTCCAATTAACCGTAACAAAAATTACGTATCTCGTTAGACCTTCAATTAATAATTGTAAATAGCTACGAAAGTTTGTACACGATGTACACCGGAATCTTGGGCTATAGACTGCTGAAGTTTTAATAAGCCGGAGCTTAATTAATTTTCATGGAGATGGGAGCGTTTTTTTTTCTTTTCTTTTTAATTATATGAAAAAAAAATATAGCGTCGATCATAATAGAGACGATGGGGAAGGGTTGCAATTGCTTAGGGTAGATGAGAAACCGGAGCTGTGTTCTGAGCTGTGGGTTTGAGAAACGACAATGTCCGCACCGAAGCCCAGAACTGATTCAGGCGTAATCTGAATCTGGCCGGGTGCGCTGACGAGAGAACCCAATATGTATGTACGCATAGGTAGAGCTTCTGTCGTTCTCGTATGTACCTATACCCACGCGAAAGCCTCTCACACGTCATTATGCCGAGAAAACAATCGACTGAGTAGTGAGAGCGGAGCTCAGGTGCGATAAGGGTTGTCGGTGGATATTGGAGTCGATCGTAGGCTGCCTCTGTGTACCCTGCGAGTCGTAGCAATCGAATCGGATTCTGCAATCCTATCCTTACAACGCGACTAAGATGGATTTCACACTAATTGAAAGTACTTCGATCGAACTTGATGGACTGCGTAACACATTCACTTCGCAGAGGTAAATTAAAGAAAATCGCGATTACATGGAAAAATATCGTCTGTAGTTTCAGCTTCAGGATTGAGATCGCGATTTTACTTTACAAGGGTTGTTTTTTGAGGACATTGAATTTTTGTAATTTTATCCCAGAAGGGATGTAATGCTTATTGAGGACAATTTCTTTTTGGGACCTCGTAAAAGATTTTTTTTACTTTAAAAAAAAGCAATTTGAAGCGATCCACGGGATCCTGCTGTCTATTTCTATCTATACGCATCTATAATTTCTATTTAAAATATTAAGGGCTATTATGTGGTATCTTTACTCACCATTGCATACTCTTCTGGTATCCGGCGTCGCAGTCGTATAACCGTATTCTCGATTGTTTTCATCGTCATCTTTAACCTCCGTTGCTCCGTTTTCCTCACTCTCCTCTTCGGCGCCAAGACTATTCGGCATAACGCAATTGAACTTGTGCTGCCAGAACTCGACGAACCAAGGATTTCTCGAATTGTTGAATGGGTTCAGCGCGAAGTAGTGATCGTCGAATTCGTTTATGTAAGGCGAGTATATTCTTATCGAGAGACTGCCCCAGGCTTCGCTCTCGAGATCCTCGACCACATCGTCGCGATCCGCCCAACCGTCGCTACCGAAAATCGATAGGCAATCATTGAATTTATTTTTATTTTTTCTACAAATACACATAGCAGCGGATGGTTCGATAAGACCGATATAGAAAGTCAGAGGTGAAAGGCAAACGATTTCTACGAACGTTAGAAATAGCGGAAATACGATTTATTCATCGTCGCTCGTTCGATCGGTTAAAAAAAAAATCACGATTTGTGTTTCACATTAGTTTTTTATTTATTTATTTTTTTTTATCTATCGCTGCCTCGCGAAGAGGCTTCGCGAAGTAAACCGCTGGTAGGAAATTCGTAACGGTAAATGAGACCTCAATTACTGAGTTTCGTAATTGAGGGCCGGGAAGATGGGAGAAGAGTTTATAACGGCACAACTGACGCCTATGGTGACTCTTGGGTACCGACATCCGCTCGGTAACTAACTTCCGCTCTTTCTCGTGAGTTTTCCCCGATTTATACTATTCCCGCAGGCCGCATTGAGTGGAGAGGGGCGACAACGGCGGAAGTCTTCGAGCAGAACTACTACCCTTAACCGGTAGCAAAGCTTTTCGTGCCCTCGTTTTTTTTTCCTTCTCACTTTGCACTTTGCACATCGTTTTTTCTTTTTTTTTTATCTGACCCTGTTGCCGCGATGAAAGGGAGCAAAGACTTCCCACCTGTGTCTCGGGTCTCGCGGATATCTTTATCGCGTCGTCCACGCTACAGTGCGATAGCGCTGAGGACTGAGAGGTCGAAAAATAAAGGTTGGGCAGAGCTTTTTCATGAATGAAACAGATTCTTACGATAACTGTAGAAAAAACCGGACTCAGTCGTCGCAGAATCGAATCGATTACGGGTATTGGGCATTTTTTGTGAACACATTAATCTATGTGCGCAAAAGGGTTTATTGATTTTTCGTCCCGTCCGTTGTTAATAATAATAATTGTATTGTAAAATTTCTAAATGTTTCGTAAATCCTTTTTATAAATTTGTAGATTTTTTTTTTACCGCGAATTCAGTCGTTATTAATACTTTCAAATCGTCAAATTTTCGAAATTTTCAAATATTCAAAATTGATTAATTTTCAATATTAAATTACCTGCCGATGAAAAGAAATCGTCCGGTAAGATTGAGTCTCTTGGTGGCAGCGAGTAGTCCCCTCATAGTCATACCCTCGCAGAAGCAAACGACGACATCAGCGTATGGATCCTGTCGTAGATTCATCAGCACACCGTCGAAAACAGAATCCTCAGCCGTCGATAGTACTGCGTCTTCTCTCGCCACGCAAACCCCGTTTTTTTCAGCTAATTCACGAAACGCTTGCATTCCGCTTTGTCCATAATTTTCTGCGGAACATCGAAAAGAAGATAAAAAAATATAAGTGAAAAAAAATTGCCGCGTTATAGTATGGAGCACAGTAAGCTTGTTCTTCGAGTCCTCCATCAGCCTGGTAAGTGAACGTCTCGGGAATAGCCAACGAGAATTCTCCGCGGATACTACGAGGTGTGAAAAAGATCGATCGACTGGGTGAAAAATCTCGTTGAGAAAATATGCATTGAAAAAAAAGCCCAATTACCGTCGGGAAATAGTCGAAATAAGAGCGCAAAAAATGTAAACGATGTTCGCGTATCTTAAATTTACAAGCTTTTCGAATGACTCAGAACTTTGTTAGCGTCGCTTTTCCGGTACGCGAAAAAGATACATCATCGTGGCATCCGCGGAGATATATTTATTTATGAATTTTTTTTTTTTTTTTGGCTAATATCGTCGACTAATTATTATTATTTTCTCGGCAACGATACGCGACAGAGGATAAATTTCAATTTTGGAAAGTACCGCGAAGCTCTCGAATTGTAAAAGTCAACGAAGCCAACGTGTCTCGTGACCCGCATGCTCTCCGAGCTCAGCGTTCTCTTCGCTTCGCGAGCAAATGCTCGTCAGGCTCGTCGAGGCTTTCGTGTATGACGCTATGGCCCGGTAAATTAATCGAATTGGTCATCAGCCGAGATTCTCGGTGACAGAATCGTAGCAACCCGTACAGTGCGATGACACAGATATCCGCGTATAGTTCTGCTGATGTCGAAATGGGATTGCCATCAGTCATTTTCTTGCCTAACAATGAATTCTCGGCAACATATGTATTTAGTCGTTGCGAATTCAATACTATAAAGCTATATACGTACTCAATCTATTAAGTTTCGACGGTTTTTACTATTAATGATTATTATTTTTTTCAAAATTCAAGTTATTTCTCAGGATTAAAAAATACGAACCGAAAACTCCAAAAATCAACGAAAAAAATCGAAAAAATAGAAATAAACGCCGAACTCAAAAAAATGGTCATTTTATTGAATACTAAACTGAATATACAGTAAAAAAGAAAATTAAAGAAAAATAGTGATTTTTCAGTAAACACGTTTTTTCAAATTACATGAAAAATTTAACTTCCCAAATCCCGTTGGATGGAACCTGTCTTATTAGATGGCCTCTGCAGCACAGAATGTCCGAAATGATCGTGAGGTATCTACCAAACGCTGGCTGACAGCATTTGACGCAAAAGGGAATAACCAGGATACGTAGTACAGTGATATAGCGCTCTGGCTTTTGGCTCGTATTTTAGTGCGTGGTAATTAGCGTTCTAAGCTTGATGCTTCCTCCGTTCTACATATATATACGTACGTACGCAATACCAAAGGAATAGTAACATTTGTAACGTGTATTGCGTGCTCGAGGGATTCGAAACCGGGTCTCAAAGTGACAAGAGCGAGAGAAGGGCTCAGCTTCTCCATGTGTACCTTCAACGTCTATGCGCCATTTGTACACCGTTTCGTTATAGGAAAAAAAGGCAATTCCATTAAGAACGTAGGCAACACATGACAGCTTCACATGCCTCACGTCAGTCCGGTCGGTCTTTCGAAGAACCGTTGGCGAATCATTATCCCGTAACTATACATGTGTGTGCAGCGCCCTGCCCTCGAGAATTTAACGCTTACCTACGTTACGCACGAATTCTCGGTAAAACCCGGAGCTCAATTTTACCGCAAGAGAAACGCAATATGCATACAGATAAGCGAAACTTTTGTAACGAAATAGACAATTTATGCGCAACGAAAAGTCGCGTTGCCGAAATAACTGAAAACTATGTAGATCGGTTGAAAATATGAAATTATTAAAGTTTGAATAACTTTCCTCGATATTCAACGTTTTCTCATTTTCGTCAATTCTGCTGTGTAGATAATAGTAAAATTTGTTTTTTTTTTTTTCAAAATTTTTTTTTAACAGAAATAATGAGTATTTCGTATTGGATAATATATCGATATAACTTTTATCCACATCGCCCAATGCAATGAAAAGTTTAGATTTTCAGCTCGAATTAAATTTTTTTTTTTCAAAAATACGCGAAAAGTTAAAAAATCAAAGAATGTTTTTTTTTGCAATAAAAAACAACAGTGAATTTCATTATTACATAAAATGATTGCCTTCACCGTTGTGGTATTAAGAACTTTCGCATTCGTGCTTTTGCACGGCAAGTTCGGCTAAGATACTCTGGTGAATTTTGACTACAAAAGTTATAAAAATGTTCGCCCAGCTGCGGTAATCGATCAAAAAACTCTTGGACGCCAAGCCCCTCGGTGTTCCAAGAATTCATACGAGTTTGAGAAGCGTCCAGTTTTTGGACGACGAATTTTACCTTTCGACACTTTACGACGATGGTACGTGTGTTTCTATCGAACATGAAAAGCTCCGGAGCTCCTCGTCGGCGACTCCGAACGTGTTACTACGTCACTTGTTCCTTCTCGTCCCTTTACTCCCATTATTTTTATAGTTACATCCCTACTTCTAGGCTTCGTCTCTCCACCTTCTCGCTTCACCCCGACCGCGCGGTCAACAGCCGTGCATAGGCGCTCCTTTCGCTCCTTTCGCCGAGGTTAACGCAAATCTTCCAACTTTACGGGATGTATTATTTCGTGGTCCGTTGAGCTTCGAAACTTTCCTTGACTCGTTTACCTCTCTTGTCGCCTGTACCCAAATCTTCCGACTATTGTCGACGTTTATATATTCTACGACGGAGCACTCTATATTTTGTCGTCGTCCATATCTATAATTTCGGAATACTAAAGAGTCTTAATTCGCAACTTTAACTCCGCGAATTTTATCCAATTTCTTGATATTCCGACTAAAACGAGCGAACTATTGCAGTACTAGGAAAATGACGTATTTCAACAAGACGGCAGAATAATCGAGTAGAAATTGGTGGTTATGCCGAGATTCGGGTTTATTTTGTAAAATAAGTCACATTTTGGATTAGAACCGTCGTGAGTTTTTTTTTTTCGATGAGTTACGCAAATATCAGTGAAATTTATTTTTATTATTTTTTTTTATTGAATTTACATTGTATTGTAGAAGAAAAAAAATTCAATTCGCTATAGTAATGAAAAATTAACATACTTTAATAGTGAAACTAAAGTAAACTATTGGATTTAAAGTACTTTTGTATTAAAGTAAATTATTGAAAATATCGTCCAACAAATCCATATCTCATTATCCATACTGTAGTGATTAACGAATTAGCGAGAAATATTATCGTATTAACATACTGCCCTCTCCCCGCCTCCTGAACAACCCTCTCTAACTATCGGACTGTGTAGACGATTTATCATTCTCGTAACACTCCCGTCGCTGTCGTGTTCTCTGGTCACATTGAGTGTCTCCATTGGTTCTCGGTAATCCAGTGGAAGATCGCTAATTGCTGGTAATCAAAGCGGCAGTAAACCACCCCGGTTACTATACCTATTTAGCCGAACGTACGGGGAGTGTTCCATGCATCGCTTGACGATTCACGGTCGTGAGAGTAGTACTACGAAGTTTCGAATTACTCGGAGAATGCGGGTCGGTATACATTCCCACAACGACGTGTACATTCTCAGTGACTGTACACTTTGTCGATCCCCTATAGAGCTCTACATTCCGCGCTTCAATATGACCGTCGAATGTTTCCTCTAACGGACTCTCCGATCTCTCCTTCGCTCCTTTCTGCCGTTAAACCGTAAGCTCACACGGCTCCGTTCGTCGATTTCGATGTGTATTGTCGTTGATCGCTTCTAAAACGGACACACGAAACCCGACGAACTCTATCACACGAAAATGTCACCCCGTAAGCGGGAGGCTTGAGTTCAGCTTTACGAAATCTCATTTAACGATATCACTGGAAATGCGTTCGATGTTTTCGATCAGTTGCTCGTTAACGAAAAGTAACCGATTATAGGACGACAGGCAAAGGCAATTTCTATCCTCAAACGAATAACAGTCTTTAATTTATCATTAATCCCTCTGATACGCTTTTCACTTATTTGATATATCAGATCGAAGAGCCTGAAATTCAACGAGATTCGAAGATTCCAGGATACGTTTAAGATGAAAGAGACTACTAATTTTTTTTTTGCTTTTTTACGGTCTTTGAAATTACGTGATGCAATACAGTAATTGGATCGTCGTCTATCCGAGATATATATTTTTTTTGCTCGTTTACTAATATCGTTAACGATAACTGTGCGGAAGATGAGTGCAGTGAGGTCTATAGATTGTACACTGAAAGAGCACAGTTCGCGGATCATCCCGATAAACGTGGCAAAGAAGCGCATCTCGGAGAAAAATTCCGCTTCTACAATTTTGTGAATGGCGCATTAATTTTTTCGTCGGCGCGACATTTACCTTAATTTACCAAGCAAAATTCACCGGCGATTCAGTAAAATTTTTTTGCTCGGATTTCGGTATAAAAAAAAATACCAAACCGACTGAAAGTCGACAGAGCTTTGCGACTTCATTATTTCCGATTTAATGTTAATATTGCTTTAAAAAAATTGCTCTACTACCCGTATCGCGTGTTCGTTCTCCGTTAACTCGTTACATATTCATTAGTTATCGATTCGTCGACACAACAGCATATCAATTGATTTTCGATTCGCGTGTTTTTTATTGCAGCGCATAATAATTGTTTTTCGACGTCGTTCCGCTCAATAATTATTCAATTCAATTAATTCAAAAGGATTTATTATTTTAACAAGTGTAAGTTGCTGATTTTTACTTGTAGCAAAAAAATAAATAAATTTCATCCCCTTATGTTTCGCGAAGAAGATCGACGGTTAGCGTAAAAAATATCCAATAGCGCGCGTCATGCAAAACCGCGCGAAACGTTTTGTCTCACGAGCTTAATGAATATACTATGATGAATCATAAGATAGCGCAGGTGTGAGTGTATTTGCGCGCTGTACACTGCGGTACTCTTTATTTCAACATGGAAGCCGTGAGATCCGAGAGGGGTGACTATGAAATTCTATTTGATCCGTGAAGCTCCCCGCACGGCACGAGAGTTTGTCTGTGTGCGGAGCTCAAGTTGTCGCGAGTATCAGAGCAGTAGTAATAGCCGAGTAGAAAGTACAGAAACCCGTCGTGTGCACAGAACCCGAACAAACTTTTGGATTTAATATGGATCGCACGATTATACGGGCGATATTGCATGAATAGAAGATCGCGAAAACAAAAGGTTTATCGTTCAAACAATACATCGCGAAATATAATATAAGCGCCGTTACATCTTTACCAACAGAAAAAAAAATGAACGCCAAGTGAAATTCTCGTATTCTATGCGGCAGCAAAAATATTACGAGACACGAAATTGCAAGTAATAATAAAAAAAAATATAATACGAAAGAAGCAAGAAAAGTTATTCGGGGTGTTTCCCGACAGTATTACGAAAAGGCTGGAGGGTGAAGAGAAAAAAAAAAGTTTGTCGAGAAGTCTTACCGTCGGTGTTCACGATCGATACGTAAGTCCAGTTGAAGTATTGAACGAGATCGACGAGTAGTTGCGCCTGATAATAGTCGGACGGTACGACACGTAGAAAGGTGGAATAGCGAGTCTTGTCGCTGAGATCCCTCGAAGTCGGTGAATATCCTATCTGAAACGGAAATTGACTTGACATCGCCGCCGGGGGAGATGGAAGGTTCGCTAGTTGATTATTGCTCTCGAGTCATTCGTTAATTATTTTATCGAGCGAGTTATTATTATTATTATTATTCTTTTTTTTTCTATTTTCGCGGTTGCGATAGACGAACTATGCGCGCGTCCGGAACGATCCAATTAGTACAAATTAATTTCCGTATCCCGCGCGCCTACGTGTGTGCGCTCGTCGCTACGTTCCGTTACAAGTTACACACGCTTTCGGAAACGATTTATCTTTATTATTCATTATTACCCTTTGTATAATGTCGATAGGTAAACGATATATTTCACAGAATGATCGCTCGAACGTGTAGCATCATTATTTCTCGCAAAATGCGCGTTAAAACTTTTATATCGACGATGAGGGAGAATATATTACGAATAAATTGTCCTTTCGCTCACCTGAGGAATTGAGAATAGTTGAAGAAGATTCTGTACTTGTAGAGCCGCCGAACTCGATCCCGGGCCAATGACCCCGACGACCGGAGCTTTTGTCACTGGCGGTTCGGTCTGAACGGTGAAAAGTATTCTCAGCTTTATTTACTTTACTTTTATTCGGGATGAGAGGGGTGTATTTTTTTTTTTTTTTATGAATAGACGAGAGAGTTTGTGGGTAGTGACTCGGCGTGTATAGAAGAACGATCGGGAAGTGAATAGAATTCAAGAATTTAGCGGAGGGGGATGAAGCATAATGGTACCTGAATGGATGAGTCCAACTGGCAGGTAGCTGATTCACCGTTCGGCGAGAGGGTCAATACCGGTGTTATCGCATCCCGAACAAGTTCGATACTCTGCTGAAGCGACACTGGAGCCGACCAGCAAGAATCTCGGGCTTCCAATCCCAGTGTCACACCTGAAACAACGTTTCGACAACGAATTCGTTTAAAGACATTCACCGACCAGCTACCCTCGTTCTTTTGCCGTTCGCAGAAAAAAAAAAGAAGTTCAACAGCCGCGAATATGCAATATCGATTCGACACTCGAAGTAGTGGATAAAATTGTATGTAAAAAAATTACAGTACATTTCTAAAAAGCAAAAAAAAAATAATAATTTGAATCATTTTTTTAATTTTATTATCGAATTTTTTTTTTTTTTTTTTTCTGTGAAGCAAATAATTTTTGACAGACTTCGTTGCTTACATACTGCCGTATCGATTTCACTCGATGTAAAAAAAAACAAAACAATTTTAACATTTTTTTTTTAAAGCAAGATAACGTATCGATGAAAAAGTCCATCAGATCTATTTTTAGCTTTAAAAAGGCGTAAAAATGAATTTTTTTTTTCGGATTGAAGACCTTTTTTTTCAATTTTATTTTATTGATAATTTTTACCTGGTAGTATGCTGTTATCTCGATTTATCTTATCCAAAGTGATAAGAGCAGTTTCGACCCGTTGAATACCGTAAGTTTCGCGTATTACGCCGCAAGTCAGGGCACCCTTTCCGCCTCTGGGTTGATGGTGAACGCTGAACAGCGCGCCGACCACGAGATCGCCTCTAACCCGCGCCGAAGGATCGACGGACATCACAGTTACGCAGCTCATTGTCACGAGTAGACTCGTTATTGTTATAATCATTTCAACAGTCGGCGACATTTCACTCGCACCGACTTTGTAACGGACTTTCGACGATGCGCAGCAACGACGGGTCACGATTTTCGTCGGCTATCATCTTCGATTCTCGTTATCTTAAACTTCATGGAATATCCATCCTTTATCGTCGCCCTTTTCCGATTCATCTTTATCCGCTTTTTCGTTCGTGCAACTCGGAGTCATTGACCGGAAGTCTCAAAGCCTTTGGCAACTCGAAACGTCGATCGATCGATCGATGAACAAGTTTTTGACGATCAATCTCATTCTGATGTAACATTGGCATGGGATACGTTGCGTTGATCATCTGCAACAAAAAAAAAATTAAAATGCCTTGAGAAAAAACAAAATTATCGGAAGTTCATCATTGCAAAAAAATTTTTTTCGAAAATATGCCGATAATGGCAATTTTTATGCATAAATCGGTACATTAAATGTAATGTACAATTGTAATGAATAATTAGTGTCCAGTATATAAAAAACTGCAGTCAATATTACGTTTAACGTGTAACACATCAGTCGATTTCGTAGCCGTTCGTATGAAAACGAATGATGTCGTCAAAATGAGAAAATACAACAACCAACTATATAAATGTTTTTTAATTTCCAAAGTTTTTTTCAATTCCGAAACCACGAGATTTGCCATACAGACCGTCTGCAAAATAATAAATCTCTAACAATGACTCCACGTTGCGTGAAGCCCGTCACATTGACTCGAATAAACAAAGCCTACTATGAACAAAAAAAAACCCTTAAGCTCGTTAATTAACAGCACTATCATTACTGAAAGACGCAGAAAAAAAATGAGCGAAATTTTCATCTCCGCGAGCTTTGTTTTTCGGAGAGGTTTCCCGTTGAAACGGGGAAACTGCGAAGTTTCCATATGCAGATAACGCATAGCAATTGGGGTGCATGTGGCGAACATGAATACGAGTCATAAGCAGAGACCTCAGGAGGCTAACGTAGTTCAATCGCATATGTGAGCCAAAATGTAACAAAGTCATTCATGAACCGCTAACACAGGGTGAGAGCGGTGCGCGCGTTGTCCCCACGGGAATCGCGTGTTTGTTACACGAACAGCGACGAGCTCTCTCGACCGCGCTGTTTCGCATTACGTAATTTACATCGCGGTTCAGTGCATCCTTTATCACGTTCGTTACGTCGCTACTATACGTAGTGTACTACGAAAAGGGCGCCTGTTGCATCGTGTAACATGTAAACCAATACAGCATACGCCCTTCTGATTCTCATCGTTGATACACTGCTGGATGGAAAAAGAGATGAAGCTGCGTATAGACAGCGGGGTGCCGGTTGCTCATGACGATTCATGAAGCCGCTGTATCTTCCACGTTCGAACGAATACGAATGGCTCGTTGGCCCTCGCGCTATTTCGCTTTTCCTCGGCATATGCAGATAAAATCGGAGTTTCGGCAAAACTCCGAGAATTTTTTTTTTTTTTTTTTACAAACGAAACTTTGTGGCTCTGTTCTGTGCGAAGTACGATGGATGAATGGATACATATGCATAATCAAGTCACAAGTGTGCTTTTTAGACATCTGGGGTCGTCGAGCCCTACGCAAGTACTCGACCTCCCGAATTGCGGTTTTACAAGGAATTAATTTCGATAGATCGTTGAATTCTTACATTCCTCCGTAGGTATTTCTGAAGACGTCTAGCGGATGGGAGAAAAACACGCGAATGGTCGTTTAAAATACTATTACAACTATGAATTCTTATAGCCATCGACAAAATCTTGTTACCATCAATAAAAAAGATGATTCCCTGTTGTTAAAGAGCAGAAAGAGGTGTTTCAACAATACTTTGATAAATTGCTCGTGAAGCTATTATAAAACATATATAGATAGAAGATATGGAAAACCTTGAGCTCAAATCGTGGTGAACATTTCCATCAACACCGGGAACCGACCGCATTCAATAATTTGCGCTCTCGTTAATTTCAACGATCGACGGATAAACATTTTTTTTTTTTCCGAGAAATTCGTATTCATTGAAAGTTCTCCGTTGCATTGGCGATCCATCTGGCAATTACGGAATTCGAGTGGATATTCATATTTTTTATACAAACGCTGGAGTCACTGAGTTGCATTAATTTGTATATGAGAATTAACGCTCTGACTTCGCAACGGACACGACAGGATCCCTCGACGAGTTAAATGGAATATGTAATAACGCGAATAAGGATATTCGTCGTAAATAAAAATGGATTTTTATTGGTATAAAAAAGATTTTGGAAAATCATGGAAACAGTGCCGTACAGAAAAACGAGACACTGGTACGCGCGGATGGTGGTAGAGGTACGTAATACGTTGGACGTTCAGTGAATAGAGTCGAAAGGGTTCCGGCATAGCTTTACTTTCACTCATTTCTTTTCTCCTCGTGTTTACTACTCCGCTACCGTCAAGAGGGGCGAAGAAAGGGTCGCCATTGAAAAGCAGAACGTGCGAGAGAAGATTCGAAAGAAGTTGGAGGAAAGCTTGCAGAGGCCATGAGACGGTTCGGTGGACACCGATGTACAACGCAATAGTCATTGTCGGCTGTCGAAACATTCTTGTAGAGAAATCAAATAACAGTCTTACGTACAAGAAGCTTCGCAAAACACCTATGAATAGCATTTAGTAGTTAAAAAAAAGAAAAAGAAAATTGAACGAATAAACAACTAGTTATTGTGTTAAACAATTAAACAATTAGTTATTGTGAAAAATTGGAAGATACAGAAAGCCGACAGAATTCAATAACAATATTTTTGATAATATATTGCATCATATGCAAATGAAGTTAAGACAATTATTTTTATTGCTCGTAGTCGTTATAAAATTTAATTTCTATACCTGCTGATTTTTTCCAGTAATTTTATTTATTATTTTTTTAATTAATAACATAACACACTTTTGAACAATTTATTTGACATTGACTTACTTTCTATATTAAATGTTTTCGAAGTTTACAATTAGGTTTATTCACACGTGTGTAAATAATGTTAACATGGAGTTTGATACTAACCAGAAAATACCTTGCGTCAAATTATAGATATATATAGATAGATATCAATTTAAATAGCAATTTTCTAATATATCTTGCTCCGTGCGTTTCTAATACCCAAACAGAAAATTGATTGATAAAAACGATGAAAAATTTATGAAATTTAGGACACAATTCGAATGACGAGAAGTTTCATCAATAGAATTTAATGTTTCAATGATGCAGTGGCCGATTTAGTAACTTTTTCTTTTCTTTCGCTGCAGCTTCGGAATGACCTTTAGTCATTTATTTCACTATTTACGTTTCGATCTCATTCGAGGTCCTCTTCAGAAATTAATTTTTTCCTTCATTTTCTTCTTTCAACTATTTTGCGCTATTTTTTTTTTCTTTTCTGGACAGACAAAGAAAATAGTTGAAAGAAGAAATTGAAGGAAAAAAGAATTTAATTTCGCGCATGTTGCGCGAGTTATTTATCGTATCCATAGACATATTCGAGTTAATTTAAACGAATCACTCGCGTTGTGGTGATTCTATGTTGAAATCGATAAATCATTACTTCGGCAATAAAACTTACAAACGCGCATCCGAAACCAATTCCAAAAAACGCAAACGCGAAATTGAAATCGGTCAAAGTCATAACCTTGGGATCGGAAATTTTTTCCTCAAGTTCGGCTTCAAGGAATCTCTTTACGTCCACTAACACAACTAAGTCTACCATAATGCCAGCACTTACTTTGATTCCAACAAACTTGTCGAACTTCTCTTGCAGAATCCAGTGAGTTGGTAGGATGATAGTAACATATTCGGTTTTGATGCAATCTCTACTTACGTGTAATTCATGATATGAAGCCTTTACTCTGACCTGCGCGCCCCAAGTTAAACAAGCAATCGAGGCGTCACGTTTAACGTGTTTAACGCCGTCGTCGTTAGCTAAAAGCACGATAAGACGATCTTTAAAGGCTGAGTCGCTGAAGTGTACAAAATCATATTCGGAAGCATAGACGGTGTAACCGAGATCGGCGAGATCCTCAATTGTATTTACTTGATGAACAGATACATTGTGGGCCATCACAGATGCCAAGCTACTCGTGAAAATCCCCTGCATTGTTACCATAAAAAAAAGTAGACATCCCAAATAAATCTGTGTTGCCACATTTACGGGACATATTATTAGTCCGAGGTTGCTAGTCATACGACAAAGATTTAAAATCGCTTCTAGCAAAGGTTGACGGAGAAAGAATTTGAAGAAAAGCAAAGTAATGAGGTAAACCACATACATCCCACCCCATGAATACGCGTCTATAACGTCAACAATCTTTCGCAACTGCGTCTTCTGGCCGCGAGATTGAGTTACTATAAATTTGCATTCAGTTCCGTAAGGATAGGCATAAGATACTCTCAACGGTAATCCTCTCATGTGAACCGATCCTGTTAGAATGCTATAGTCATCGGCCTGCGGGATCACGCCCACAATGACTTTTTGCCGAATAGGTTTTTCAGTTGCATTCACATAAGTAAAAAAATCGCGAATAAAACCGAAATGATATTCGTATTCGTGCCATATCTGGTCATGTGAGAATCCATATTTGAATACTTTTGTCAAGCACGAGGTTCTACGGGTACATCGATTGACCGTTTTGATCGTCGAGCCATGCATGTTATGCATTTTTTCGAAGAAAAGATTTTCACACATTTCGTCGTGTTCTCGATACTCTCGCATGAATAAAGAAGCAACGTGATCTAGTATGGGGCTATATCTGGATGAAATAAACTGCCACGGTTCAGGCGCGTGATTTGCAAAGGCACTGAAACCGTAAATTACTATCCCTTTGGTTATGTCCCGACAAATCAAGTTTGGATGCAACAGATTATCCTTATAGGCGTGAACTAATGTTTTAAAGGTCCAATAATTTCCTACGCAACCCGCGTACTTATTTTGCGGAGACCAACCGAGCATCAGAGCGAATGTTGTAGTACGGCAATATCGAGATTCGTAGAACGTCCATAATGTGTCGGCGAACTGTCGATGATGCGAAGCCATTATTACGAGGATATGCACATTATGGGCTTTATTGAAATTTTTCGTCATGAAATAGTAACGATCAGTGTTCCTCCTTTCGTCATCCAACAAAACTATGGAAAAGAGTCGTTGAGACGTCAATTTTCTAACGAAAGTCCCCGGTACATCTCCAGCGAGCACTATTGTCTTATCTTGATCCTTATAGCAATTTGCCAACAATTTCGTCTGCAACCCGTTCAATCGTTAAAGTTTTTCGATTCATTTGTACGCGTAAGCTATCTGAAAAAGGTGTACTCACGGCTGCGTCCTCGAGTTCGGCTAATCCGTCCGATTTGCTTGTCCCGATCACAATTTCAGACAAGCATATTCTTCCAACGAAAGCAACAAAAACAACGAAGAATGTTGTTAACTGCATGGCGAACAATTTTTTTGAAATCTGACTGCTGACGACTATTACGATGTTACGATGATATTGTTAACTGCATGGCGAACAATTTTTTTGAAATCCGACTACCGACGATGTTACGGTGATATTACGACGTTGCAAGCGCAAACATCGACGATTGATACTCCCGGAAGGGCTATGAACAAAGGTGTTATAAAGCTCTAACAGTGTAAAGTCGAGCAAGAATATTAGAACTCGTCGATACACGCTTTATGTACATGCAATCTGAATAATTTATACGCCGCATCGAGGCGTATAGCCAATTACAATATCAGGCTGCTGATTTTAAATTTGATATCGATGTTTTACGGCATTTGTGGCGTGCATAATTTTTTACAACCGAAGCTCGTATTATTGTTTGCGGATAATCGATACACGACAAAAGAGACAACAAAACTTTCTACCGACAGACAACGTTAATATGTTATTGTTTATTTATTATTTTCTTCTTATAGTCATTCTGTTTCGATAACATCTAGAAAAACCAAATTCTCAAAAAAGGTGTGCTTGTAGTCCCGTTCGTAAAAACAACATGCGAAAAATCCAACAGTATTAAGATTAACTTAGGAACATTTTACGTCAATGTGACGGATCCAAATGTTTATTATTTATCTAAATATACTTTTGCTAATGGTTTTCTGTATTACACAGGAATACTTTCAATTAAGGAGGGTCTTCTGGTTTACTCTATATGATGTCATGGCTTTGAAATTTTTATAGGAGATTAATAACCCATACACAAAACCGAAAAATTTCTTTAAAATTGTCTATACCGTTTCAAAGATTTTAATATTCAAAGTTAAGAGTTTAAACATTGGCTTTATGTAAAATAGAGCGTTTTCGATCATTTACAATAAATTCAAAGATCATACTTTCAAGAACATCACATTCAATTTTCAAAATATTTCTCTATACCATTATTTTGTGACGAGATTAAAAAAAGCTTCATTACACGTGTTACGCCTTGCTGCGTTATAATGTTCCCCCGCCAAGGGCCTACCGCTGCCCATCGCCGCACCACCGCCTCTACCCCTACCGCAAGTATCAGCAAACCCTCTTTAACAAAAGAGAATTTTGATTGATAAAAACCGTTATCGAAAAAAAAATTTCAAAATTTATGACGCACTTCGGATCACAAGAGGTTTGATCAATAGAATTCAATTTTGGACCTATTGTGCACGTCTATTTATTAAATCACGGTTTTTTAACGTAATAGTTGTGACATTTAGATCTGCTTAAGGGCAAGACGCCTTTCCAAAGTACATTAAGATCATTAAGCGATTAAAGATGTTTGCAGTATACTCTGATTCATTCCCAGCGACTTCGAACGATCACTCGCGTTGTCGTGACTCTTCTTTGGCATCGATAAATCATTATCTCGACAATGAAACTCACTAACGCGCATCCTAAGCCTACTCCAAGGATCGCGAACGCGAAGCCCACGTCGGTAAGAGTAATGATTTTGGGTTCGATAAATTCTTCCTGAAGTTCAGTCTCGAGTAATATCTTTTCATCTACTATCCCATCCAAATTTGTCATAATACCACCACCTTTTTTTACTCCGACAAAATTGTCAAAATGCTCTTGTAAAGCCCAGTTATTTGGAACGGTGATACTAATATATTCGGCTACGATACAATCGCTTACGTGTAATTCGGATTTTCCAGCCTTGATTCTGTTTGAGGCGCCCCAAGTTAAACAGGCAATCGATGCGTTCCGTGCAATGTATTGTATGCAATCTTCGTTGGATAATTTCAAAATGAGACGCCCTTTAAACCTCGGATCGGTGAAGTATATAACATCTTGTTCGATAACATAAACCGTGTAACCGAGATCGGCGAGATCCTGAATTGAATTTACTTGTCGAACGGGTACATCGAGGGTGAACACATATGCCATGCTACTCGTGAAAATCCCCAGCATTGTTAGTATGAAAAAAAGTAGACAGCCCAGATAAATCTGCGCCACCACATTCAGCGGTTTTAGCCTTAACCCACAATTACAAGTCAATCGACAAAGATTTAAAATTGCTACTATCAGAGATTGTCGCAGAAAGCATTTAAAGAAAAGAATGCTAATAAGATAAACTACCCACATCCCGGCCCACGAATATTTGTCTATAACATCATAAATCTTTTGCAACTGTGATTTGTGACCGCGGAATTGGGTTATCAAAAATTTGCACTCTATTCTATATGGATAGGCAAATAATGCAGTCCGCGGTATTCCTCTGATGAAAATCGATATTGTTGAAATGGTAGACAAAGGGATCATCGGACTCTCGCCCGCAACGATCATTTGCCATATCTGTTTTTCAGTTGCATTGATATACATAAAAAAATCGCGAATAAAACCGATGCAATGTTCGTGTTGGATCCGCAAGTGTATGTTTTTCGATTGATTTTTCACCAATATTCCCGAGCAATTCAATCCACTCATGCATAAGTTGAACGTTTCGATACTTGTCTTATGCATATTGTTCATTTTTTTGAAGAACAGATTTTCACATATTTCCGCGTCTTCTCGATACTCTCGCATGAAATAAAAAACGATATGTTCTACGTTCCTACTGTATCGAGAAAAAACCAATTGCCACGGCTTAGGCGCGATGTTTGCAAAGGGACTGGAACTGTAGATCACTATACCCTGCTTAACGTGCCGACAAAGCAGGTTTGCAAACGGCATATTATAGATTTGGGCAGAAATCAATATTCTAGAAATTTGAAAATCTCCGTCGCACCCCGCGTACTTATTTTCCGGAGACCAGCCGAGCATCAGAACGAATGTCGTGGTGCGGCCATATCGAGATTTGGTAAATGGTTTTAGTGCGGCGATGATCTGCTGATAATGTGGTCCCATCGTTACGAGGATATGCACCTTGTACGCTTTATGTAGATTTTCATTTTCCCAATGATAGTCAATGTCAATCTTCGTCTTCCTCCGATCATCCAACAAAACAGTAGAAAAGGTTCGTTGAGACGATAATTTTTTGATGAAACTTCCAGGGATATCACCAGCGAGTACTATTGTCTTGTCTTGATTCGCATAGCAATTCGACAAAATTTTTATCTGCAATTCATCGAATCATTAAATTTATTTTCATTTTCGCGCGTTTTTCATGTCATTTGTACGCGAAGAATACACGGTAAAAAATGTACTGAAATTTTGATGTACTGATACTCGAAGTTTTTATGCATAAACTAATACGTTAAATTCAATATACAATAATGATGAAAAATTGACATACAGTATATTTAAAACCATAAAAATACTTTAGTTTTCATAATTTATTTTTATTTTACTATTAAAGTAATTTAAATCCAATAATTTACTCTAATTTTACTATAAATGTATATTTATTTTTCATTACTATTGTACATGAAAACTAATGTACCGGTTTATGCATAAAAACTTCCAGTACCAGTCCATTAAATGTATTATTTTTTTACAGTGTATTCGAAAGGGGTTACTTACAGCTGCTGCCTCGAGTTCGGCCAATCCGTTCGATTTGTCTGTCCCGATCACAATGTTACACAAGCAAATTCTTCCGACGAGAGCCACAAGAACGACAAAGAATTTCGTTAGCTGCATAGCGAACAATTTTTTCAAAGCCGACTACCGTTTATCATGATGTTGCGAGTGCAAACGTTGACGATTGAATACTCCCGGAAAGGCCATGAACAAATAAGTCATAAGTTCTAATATTCTAATGCGTGACACACTCGAGTAAAAATACATATTTCTTCGTCGATCCATACTTCGTGTACATGCAATCTGAACAATTTACATGCCGTATTGAGACGTGTAGCCAATTATAATGTCTGCCCGTATTGAATTCGATATCGACATGCCACGGTACTTGTGGCGTGCATTACATTTTACAGCCGAAGCTACATTATTATTGTTCACGGTTAATCGATATGCGACAAAAGAGACGAGAAAATTTTCTATCAAGAGACGACGTTAATTTATCATTGTTTATCTATTTTTTTCTTATATATGGCTTTGTGACTCTATGATAACTGGAAAAAGAAATCCTCTGGAAAATTATGCGTGTACTCCCGTTTATATGTATAAAACCAAAATATGAAAAATCTATGAGTGTCAACTGGTACAGTATACAATAGTTGGCTATTGGCACTATAAAAATTACTGAATGCCTAAAAAAACAATTATCCGATTTATATTACACGAGAAGAAGGATGAGAAATAAAAGCAGAAATTGGATTCATTTGTCGTTTGCTTTATTATGTTCAATAATGTGTAACTCGCCCGTCCATTTCTTAACCACCCCTATGCACAGTAATTACATTATTAAAGTTAGAACATGCAACAAGTAACTCAATGAAACTTTATATAATAAAAAACATTTGCCATACAGAGTACAGAACAAAATCACTAACAATGTCATAGTGTCGTGTAAAATACGTCAAATTATCTGAAGTAAATGAAGCCCACTGCAAAAAAAAGGTCAGCCTCGTTGATTAACTGCTGTATCAATACTGAAAGAGACAGCAAATATTAACAAAAATGTCATCAGGGCGACCGTCTTTTTACGAAAAGGTTTTCGTTGAAATGGAAAAACTACGAAGTTTCTCTGAGCGCGTTATACATAACAATTCGAGCGTATGTGACGAACACGAATGCATGTTATAAACAGAGTCCTCAGAAGCCTAACGTAGTTCAATGGCATACGTGAGCCAAAAGTATAACAAAGTCATTCATGAAACGTAGCCATTGCAACGCGACCGGAACTCCCACTGTACGTACGGAGACCACGTTATTATAGGAAAAGCCTCGGGCTGTCGCATTGTTTCACATTGCGTAATTTATATCTCGCTTCAGTTGATTTTAGATCACATTCATTACGTCGCTAGTACTCACAGAACGACCCATAAAGAACCATAAGGTCGTATGTTGTATACTTGCAACAGATAAAACGATGCCACAAACAATTATTTCTATATTATCTGGATTTTTCAAACAATTTTAGTATTTTAGTAATGATTTTTTATCAATTCATAAAAACGGTTATCCACAATAAAATTAGCGATATTTATGACAGACTTCGAGTGGCAAGAGGTTTCATCAACAGAATTCAATTTGGCATCCATTGTGAATGTGTATTTATTGAATCGCGGTTTCTCAACATAATTGTTGCAACTTTTAAATCTGATTATCGGCGAGACGCTCTTTCAAATTACGCAATACAGTAGAACGTCGATTTTCCGAACACCCATTATCCGAACCGCCGACAATTGGGATAAAGTTTCCACTATCCAAACTATCGCGCGAAATTCTCGTGTCCTTATATTGTTGCAGGCTACAAACAAAAAGCCAAAATCATATCTTCATCGATAAATTTGTTTTTTTTTCGCGAATCTATTGGATCAATCGTTCGGAAACTTCCTGGGTGTAATGGGTGGTTTTGTGACAAAAACATAAAAAATTCGTGACTTAACGCGCATTTTTGAAGAAAAATTATTTTACTTCTATACCTGCTGATTTTTCCCAGTAATTTTATTTATTTATTTTTTTTTATTAATAACATAACACACTTTTGAACAATTTATTTCATATTGACTTACTTTCTATATTAAATGTTTTCGAAGTTTACAATTAGGTTTAATCACACGTGTGTAAATAATACATGGAATTTGATACTAACCAGAAAATACCTTGCGTCAAATTGATAGTTATCAATTTAAATATCAATTTTCTAATATATCTTGCTCCGTGCGTTTCTAATACCCAAACAGAAAATCGATTGATAAAAACGATGAAAAATGTATGAAATTTAGGACACAATTCGAAGGACAAGAAGTTTCATCTTTAGAATTTAATGTTTCAATGATGCAGTGGCCAATTTAGTAACTTTTTCTTTTCTTTCGCTGCAGCTTCGCAACGACCTTTAGTCATTTATTTCAATATTTACGTTTCGATCTCATTCGAGGTCCTCTTCAGAAATTTATTTTTTCCTTCATTTTCTTCTTTCAACTATTTTGCGCTATTTTTTTTGTTTTCTAGACAGACAAAGAAAATAGTTGAAAGCAGAAATTGAAGGAAAAAAGAATTTAATTTCGCGCATATTGCGCGAGTTATTTATCGTATCCATGGACACAGTCGAGTTAATTTAAACGAATCACTCGCGTTGTGGTGATTCTATGTTGAAATCGGTCAATCATTACTTCGGCAATAAAACTTACAAACGCGCATCCAAAACCAATTCCAAAAATCACAAACGCGAAATCAAAATCGGTCAAAGTCATAACCTTGGGATCGGAAATTTTTTCCTCAAGTTCGGCTTCAAGGAACCTCTTTTCGTCCACTAACACATCGAAGTCTACCATAATGCCAGTACTTAGTTTAATTCCAACAAACTTGTCCAACTGCTCTTGCAGAATCCAGTGAGTTGGTAGGATGATAGTAACATATTCGGTTTTGCGTAATCATTTTGATAGGCAATACCTTAGTGCTGTAAACATTGACACGCTGGCAATCCTCCGAAGGGTTAAAACCGCCCGGTTGCGGACAACAAGGACCGTCCTGTGTCGCATCGAAGACATCATTCCAAGGAGCGACAGGGACCGCTTGCTGGAAAAATAAACGCATTTTAATCGATAAAATTCATTATATTACGCATTACATGACAAATTGGATGCTCGATGGACGCATCAACGAGGACACTGACCTTGAAGCGCAGTTCTCCAACAGGAGGTTCAGCATACCGCATACTCCGGAAGGAATAAATGGTCTTTCCGAGTCGTGTTTTCATCAACGATCCACGAATTTTTCCACCTGATATAGTCAATTCGACGCTTTCCGATGAGTCGGCATTTCGCGATGCTGCAGTTGCCGCAACGATGCAAAACAGCACTACAGCGAACTGCATCTTTCGTTAGTGGTTTTCTGTTTTTAATTATTATAGATCTGTGTCATCGGACGATTTGTAGCGACTGTTTTGAAGCTTTTCGCTAATAAATAAATAAAAATCTACACGACGCGGCTTTTAGACTGTCGCAGTGATAACTGCTGCAATGCGAGAGTCGCGCGGAATCATTTATAGTCTCCGCAATACAGGAAGAAAAGAGAGAAACGCGATTACTTTTCTACGAAGTGTCCAGAGTGCTGACTAATCTCGACTGCGGAAATAAAGGAATATCACAATAAACATTCTTTCACACGTGAAATGAGATAAGTTGACGCCCTTCCATTATTCGATACGAAAATCGATAAAGTCCCGCATACGATTTTATCTATTTGAGTTAATAAAGTGTATGTATCGAATTGCCTTTGAATACATCACGAGTTCACGACGTCGATCGTTGAAATTGATAAGTGATGCACCGCGTTTGATATGATAAGATTGATGCAAACAATACTAATGATATCAGTACTTTGTGGTACCGATATTCATTAAGTATCGTTATCCAATTTCGATGGTTCGTTCTCCGTCTCAGTTTTCTCCTTCGCTATTTTTCTTCGCTTGATTTCTTCTTTCGCATATTTTCTCGCCTTCTGTTGTCGCTTTGCCCTTTCGGGATCGATGCAAGGATCGATCGTAGCCTCGTAAACGATTGGATCTATCGATTTGCGTTTTTTGCGTTCCTTCTTCTTATCGGCGTTTTCATCGTTTTCATTTTTTTCTGGACACTCGGCGGGCTGATAGGGCTTTACACGCGGCATCTTCTTTCCGTAGGGCTGACGTTTTTTAGAATAAGAAAAGATACAAATATGTTACGATGAGTGTAGGAAAATGAGTATCTGGAAAATTGTCCCATTTTTCTGCTTTTCTGTTTTTTCTACTAATCAACATTTCCGTCATTTAGGGGACCAATTTTCGGGGACTTATTTTACATCGGCTGATTTTTTGCGGACGATATTTCAGGACCAATTTTTTGAGGACAATTTTTCGAAGTCAATTTTCATGTTACCATTACGTTCGTCTATCAGGATAAACAAGTGGATTATGGTTTGATAATTTTTACCGGCATAGGATAGATAGGACGACCGAACGAATCTTTTTCCCTCGGTGGTGGTCTTTCCACGGGATCGCGAGGATGCGGAGGTTTTGCCAGTTCCGTCGTTCTCTCCGGTATTGGACCTTCCAGCGCTGATTTTCGCACCGCAAATGGATTCCTTTTACTCGATCGATCCTTGCGGACGGGAGCGACGGCCAACTCAGCCATTCGTGGAGAAACTTAACACGAATTTCGTTTTAAATTTCATGAAATCAACTCGTAATTAAGTTCATCTCTGTAATTTTAATGCTCAATTGATTACTTTCAATTCGGAACATTAACCTTTTCCTTTTAGTGCAGAACTCTTGATAGCGAAGGGATTATCAACGTAAGGCAACGGCTCGAATCGCCATGCGTTTCTCGCAGCTTTTCTTTTCTTCGCAGATTCCTCATCATCGATATCTTCGTTGTCCCTCTTCGAGTCACCGGTCTCTTCCCTTTGTTCAGCTGCCGAGGACTCGTCTTTCTCTTTTTTTTCTGACTCTTTCGTCTCTAAATCTTTTTCCGTGTCGTCCGCATCATCTTTAGACTCATTCGATGCATCGGCAGTTTCTTCTTCAGCCTCCTTATCATTATCTTTCGCAGTTTCTGCTCCCGTTGGCTGTTCTTCCGCATCGGTTTTCACACCCTCTTCGAGTTCTTTGTCTCTATTCGCATATTCTTCACGTTTCTTTTTCTTCTTTTCTCTTTTCCTCTTCTCTTCCAAAGCTTTCTTGCCTCTGGAATCATTTTCCTCGAGAATAAATTTCTTCCACTCATTAGCATCGTCGTCGCTTCGATCTTTGAGGAAACGGTAGGATGGTAGTGAAAGATAATTCATCCACGGCGTGAACTATAAATCATTTCAAAAGTATGTTATTATAACAGAAAACACAGAAAAAACGTCGATTCTCGTTAAGTTTACAGTTATCATTTTAATAACTCCAAGAAAACTGTTGAACCTTATAATTCAGAGCGCTTCTATAAATTCCTCCCGGTGTCATAAGAATATCAATCTCTTCGTCGGTAAGCAAATCGGGACAATTCATAGCTTTTTTTGCCAAAGCTAATCTCGTTCTTCCGGCACTCATTTTTTTGCTCGACTCGTCCTGCGACACTGCCAAAGCTTTGCAATACTCGGATAGATAAATATCATGCGGACGACTTATCTCGATGATTCTACGACTCGCTTTGTAACGCAGAGCAGCGCGCGATATCTTTATGGGAAATTCGCGACAGGATGATATCTTCTTCGCGACGAACATAGCGAGTTGTATAATACGCTTCGAAGGCTTTGCGGTGAGTGCCTTTTTGGAGACTCCAAGATCCCTTCGGCATCCGGTGTCTCGTTGTTTGTGAGGCTTCGAAAGAATTGCTATACTTTTCTTCATCTGGACGAGAGGTTTCGACGGTCGAATCTTCAGAAATAAATGATAGTAATTTTTTTACTCATATTTAAGGGATTAATAATTAAGTAAAGAGATACGCCTCGTAAATAGCAGCAGCAGCAGCAACAGTATTTCTTTTAATTCCAAAACCATCGAAATTTTTAATGATTATATATTGACCACTGGTTCGGGTTCCGGTATTTTTCTCGGTTGAGCGTTGATCATCGCCCAAGCATCGAACTTTTCCCAGTCGGCTTTCGTCTCCAGCCATCCCTTCCGTTTAACTCTCTGCCGCTTTGGCCTGAAACAGCGTTAAAGTCTTATTGTGTTACGTATTATTATAATTAATCAATAGATTTTTTCATTTTTTTTTTTCGACAATAAATTCTTTACTTTTCTTTAGGTTTTCGTCCGGAAGGACTTCTGACCCCAAGAGTCGATGCATTTTTCGGTGGTACGCTTTTTTCTGGCGGATTTTTCGCCGGTGCATTCTTCACGACCGCTCTCGGTGCCATTATCTTCGCCGTTTCTATACTCTAACTTTTGTCACGTATCATCTTCGTACAGTTGCTTTCTTTTATGCATAAATTTTGAGTTTTGCAGCGATGGATATCATGGAAATGAAATTCAAAAAACGCTGATGTCATAATTTAGAATTTTGAAAATTTCTTCGATCGAAATAATTTTCTTGATCCCCGATGGGATCCGTGGGGCTGTCACCCACTGCCATGTGAATAGATGATTTTTACGGATCGTTTCAATTGTTTTTCTTCGCTCGCGTTATCGTTTCGTTGAATTCATTCGCCTAAAGCAAATATGTAATAACTTCACTTTTCACATTCAGTATAAAACTCATAATGATTTATCAGACGACGATTGGTAGATGATTTCCAGTGTATACATTCAATCATTCAGAAGTCTTTTCTTTGGCGCATTTTTTTATTTGCTTTTCAAAGATATCTCAATAATATTGATTTATTTTATTGCATATTTTTTCCTCTTTTTTTTTTTGTTTAAGATATTCGCATGTAATTTTATTTGTCTGAATCGGAGAATCCGAAGTGCTCGTCATCCGAAATACTTCTTTTGGGTTTCGCGAGTTTCTTGATGCGACTCGGACATTGTTTGTCGTTGTTGGCTATCATTTTGGCGTATGTATCGAGTTTTGGGTTTCTTTTTGATGAATGACTTTGTTTGTTCTCCACCACCACGAGATTCGAAGCACGCAGAGGCAAATAACTCATTTGATCGGCAGGAAGAAATGATTTTTTCGGTTGCGCTAATCTATTCAGCGACTCCGTAATACGATAGGACAACGCGCCACGCTTCACCTGAGAATGCAGCGACAAAAAAATTCCAACATTAATAATACATTTTTATCAATTATGTTATTATTATTTTTTTGTAATTATTTTGTATTTATGTAATGTATTTGTGTTTTTTATATTTTTTCCAATGAATTTCTATTTTTTATTACTATTTTATTATATTTTTTTAAATTAATTTACAAATTAAATTCAACGACTACCTTGAAGGGCTCAGCTTTCCCAGTCGTGTCGACTCTGTCGCGAGGAATTGCCAAATTTTCGTATCTCGGACCAATTTTTTTCAGATTATCCATACGTAGACTTGTTAATTTTTTCGTATTTCTAACTTTACTTTGCGTTGAAAATTTTTACGTCGACAAAATGGGATTGAAAAAAAAAAATAATGTATATAATAATTTTAATGTTACTTTATCGAAACGAAATCATTTTTCTCGAAAGCCTCGAGATGCTCATTTTTTTTAGAGTCGTTTGAAAAGAAATGTGTTTAACTTCAGCCGGCAGCAGTTCGAATTATTCCCACAAATGGTAAACAACGATTAAACAAACTTCATGGATCCATCAAAATTTTCCGTTCGTGTCACCAATCCCACGATGATTCGCCAGGAAAGATTTAGCGACTTCTGTGGTTTCAATATTCCTGTAAAAACGACGGAGTACGCGAAGTTTTCGATTAATTCCTATAATTACGCAAAAAAAACGGCCGCTTGGTGTGCACCGAGAAGAGCGCAGACCGTCGGTTCTTCGTCGTCTATAGGCGATGATACTAGCAGCGATAACGAAGTGCGAACGAAAAATCTGGTAAAATAGGATTTATGTAGACTTTCTAAATTTCTTAGTTAACAGATCCGATAAGCGAATCAATTATTGAATAGCAAATAATCGGATATTGTATAGAGAAACGTTCGAAGATGGACTCGTGGCTCCGAACACGCAAAATGCACCGAAAAACTTTCCCGTCCTCGAGGTTTCGTTCGCCGATTACTTCCCACTCGAGATATTCAATCCAAAGAGCGTACGAAGATAGTAAATAGACCTCAGATGACCAGTTCCCAAACTGAAATATCAGCAAAGTCTCCGATCGTCGAGGAAAAGCCGATTCGTCATCGGCAGCCAACGGATCGCATCTCTAAACTCGCAGAACCGAAAATTCACGAAACTTTGGGTGTTAAATCATTGGGGAAAGTCGATGAACGAGCATTGTTTGCCGTTGGTTTGTAACTCTTCGTTATTAATAATTCATCGATTATCACGGCGCAACGCATCCATCTTTTTTTTTTTTTTTTTTTTTTTTACGGAAATTCGTCGGATGTTATTTTTTTTTAATCTTTAAGTATTCGAAAGATTTAGTGAAAAGATCATAAAAAAATGTTAACTTCGTCGCTAACATGTTCTCCAAAGCTTCGAAGAGAATCGCCGAACTGGCGACACCTAAAAATTCCTCATCGTCGCAAGATCCACCGATCGTAAAACGCGATCCATTCGGAGTAAATCCTGAAGCCTTGAGAGCGACTTGTACACCGAGAATCGAGCAACTCGCGCGCCCGAAAAAATTTGCATCTTCATATTCATCGACGAAACAAATCTCAGCTGAAAACGACAATCCAATCGGAATATAAGAAAAATTCTTGTACTCGTGTAACACGAAGTTTTGTAAAATCAAAAAAGAGTTTATTGGCATTAAATGGACGGTAAGATTTACATGTATAAAAAAAGCTATAAATATATCAGTTTTAGTATACATAACGCTATATACTTGTTCTTGTATATTATTCTTTAATAAAACTAAAAGTCGAAAAAAAAATGGACGGACTTTGAGTGCAAAATTATTTTTTCGCGTTATTAATCCTTTCGCTCGTGAAAAATAAAAATAATATCTTCTTTCCATTCTAAAAATTATTTGATCAATTTTGTTCGCTGTCGCAGTTATATTTCGAACATTCAATGGAAATGTAAACAATTGTTGCAATAAAAAAAAAAATTTGTTGCGTTTTTAAATTTCATAAAAGTTATGAATTGCAAAATAATTATTTCGACGCCGAGAAATTAGCGTCGGAGCGAAAGGTTTAAAAACTAAAAATTATGCTACGGCTCTCTGTAAATAGTACCAAAAGCCTAATTTCAGATCATAACGTAAGGCACAGTTAAGGCACTGAGATGCATCAATTAGTTTTCACTTAACATTGTATTTTTTTTTTTTTTTTCTTTGCGATTACTATTACGCGGTCCTCAATCGCTTGTACTATAAGAATCTGCGTGTTGAACACATTCGATCTACGCGCAGCGAAGAGATATCCTCGCATCGGATTCAATTCGCTCGCATAGTCTATTCTCTCGTTATAAAAACATTTTCTTCACAAAATCGATTTTTTGTATAACGAAGACTCGTGATTGTAAAATATTTACAAGATATATTTAAAAAAAAGATTCTTTTCGCGATTGTTTCGCTTAAATTTTCTCGATTTTTTTGCGTGAATCAAAATATATTTAGAAAAAAATGAAGTTCAGTGTTTATCTACTGAGAATCAACGTGATTATGATGGTACTTATCGTCGCAAGGATAGAATACTCGATGGCTGATGCGCCGGCGTTGCAATCAACGATTCTTCTCGCCCTCATGAAATCCGGACCGAGATAGGCGCTGAATTCGCGTTTTTCCTGCGGTACGATTGCGAGCTTTTGCGTGGCGTCTTGAAAGATCAGATCGCTGTACGGTGCTGCGCTGGAAAACATACTGAAGCTAAATTCATCCTCGTCGTTTTTTCCGTAAAATTGTTGAGCGTAAATGAAGAGGTTGATGTAAGCGTTGATGCGAGTCTCGTTGTATCCGTAATATCCGCCCCGCGTGACGATAGCATTGGCCATTACTTTCCCGAGATTGCAGCGCTGATAATCGTTGCTCGCTCGTCGCGTTCCGTCGGGACACAGAAGTTCGAAATCTTTCGTGAACATGTTACGCGCCCAGAATTCCTTCCGTTTGCCGTTCGTGTTTTCCGCGACCGTCGTGTGCTTTACGAAGGCAACGTCGCCGCCGCCCTCGACGAGACACCTGAACGCTCCGGTGTAACCGAAATAATCCTCGGAGGCGTCGCGACGACAATAACGATAACTCGCACCGTGACACAGATCGCACATGTTGTCGTACGGCACACCGATATTGTACTCCGTACTGAGGGCACCGGGAACGCAAGACTTTGAGAAATATTCGGCAGCCGCACGAACCGAATCGCAACCGTATCCGCGGATCCAACCGTTCGACAACAGATACGCCAACGGATATATCCAACCCGCTGCCATGTTAATACCCGTGTGACACGTGTATTTGTTCTTCAAATACGTTAAATCCGTTTTGTCGTCGGATTCTTTCGCCACAGCGACTACGTAGTAATCCGGAGTTCCGAGATTGTAGACCTCGGAGATGAATGGTATCTGTCCGTAACGCAAACCCGCCGTGTAAACGTCGCTTGCATCCAAAACTGTTATATCCGCGTGACTGGAAAAATTAATTAAATGGAACAATGTATCGAAAGACTTTGAAAAAAAAAAAAAAATGTAAAAATAATTTAAATGGTAAAAAATTGTAAATTTAATACACTGGTACTGGAAGTTTTTATGCCTAAAATGGTTCATTAGATTTTTCGAAAAATTAATGTACTTTTAGAGTGAAATTAAAGTAAATTATTGAATTTAAAGTATTTTTATAGTCAAATGTAAATGATTTATTAAAAGTAAAGTGTCCCTAAGGATTTTCACGTAATGTGGATTCATTTTTCTTTTTGATTGTACATTAAATTTAATGTAACAGTTTATGCATCAAAACTTCCAGTTTCAGTATATTAAGCTTCCAGAATTTTTTTTTACAGTGTAACGTTGGATTTGTGTGACTTACCCCTGTTGTATGGCATCCATACAATGAATTTGACTGAATCCTTTGTAGCAAACTAATTGGGGTTTGAGTAGTTGAGCCTTCAGTGCAACCTGCGAAAACACGGAAATAAATTATAAATTTTCGACAATTCAATGTCAACGAGCTTTTCGTATCGATTTCAATGCTTTTTTTAAAATAATTTATTTAAAATAATTTGTTAATTTAATGAAAAAAAATCTCCAATACATAAGTAGACGTATTTGCGAGAAAATAAAATGACTTTCGGATTAAAAAAATCAATAAATATCTCGGTGCAAATTTAGCGAACAACGGAAACTTAAAAAATCGGTAAAAGCGATACTTACTCTCATTTTAATGCATTTTTCCATTTCCGGATCGGACGTAACGCACAGAGTCATCGAATGAACGGTGCAGCGTCTCACGTTCATAATTGAGTTCAAACCCCTTCCGAGATACTTTGCGTACGTTTGATCGATTTCCTGTATGGATACGAAACCATCGGCAGTGTCCTGAAGCATAAGAAATTAAATATAACGTCTCAGTTACACAAGGCGATCGTCTTCAGCAAAATGATTGCGCAACGGATAAATACCGAAACTAATAAGTTATGCTGAAGTCCGTATTTCGGCGCGGACTCGAAGATATCGAAGACCTCCAAAGGCCTTACGCTCATCGAATGACCATCGCGATTTTTCTCGTTATCATTGTAATCGTATTCGTTGCGATTGTAGTTGGGATTTCTCGTAGTTTCGCGTCCGAATTCATCGTAACGATTGCCGTAACCATTGGGATTGTTATTCGGATTTCGCATGGGGTCGCGACCGAAGTTATCGTAACGATTGTCATATCCGTTTTGATTGTTCCAAGTGGTGGAACTCCCGTCGCCGTAGAACGGTTGATTCTCCTCATTGAATCCGCGATTGTCGTACGGTTCGGTCGTAGTATTCAAATTTTTGTTCTTTCCAAACAAATAAGCCGCTCGCTCCAAGAATTTTTGATAGACCCATCGCGTCTCCGGTCCGCTAGCTGAGGAAGCAACGACGGCGCGCGTCGGAACTTTTCCCCAATTGCAGGATTCATAATCGTCGATACGGGCGCGCGTTCCGTTGAGACAAAGCAATTCGAATTGATCCTTCTTAACGGAATCTGTAAGATATCATTAAAAAAGGTTTAAATAATCACGTAATACATAGGAATGCGTAAAAAATTCAATGCGTCGATAACTCAAGAATCACGAGTTTTGAAAGAAAAATATACGTACTGAAATCAGAAGTCGTCGACGTCATCTCGGTGACCGTTGAGTTAAGAAGAAACGCAATCTCTCCGACTTCCAATAAGCATCTGAAAGCGCCTTCGTAACCGGCATACGGATCGGAATTGGTACATATTCCACCGGGTATTTCGCCAATGCATAATTTGCAAAGATGATCAGAATTGTCGCCCAATGGATTGTAACGATCTATCAGCGAATTTACCGCGCAACTCGGTCCAAAATAATTTATCGTCGACTTAACGTGATTATTACAATCGATTACTTCCAATCCTCCTTGTCTCATGAGCTAAAAAAAATTATATTGACGAATTAAATTTTTTTTTTTTTTTTTTTTTTTTTTTTTTCGATTTCAATATTATTATTATTGTCATTTTTTGCATAAAATCTTCATACATAAAAATAGTTATATACAAAAAAAATAAAAATTTCATTAAAAATTCTTCTGACGTGACTCACAGTTTCTAATGGCATAATCCATCCGGCAAGTGTTCCAACGCCGGCGAAACAAGCTTTGGTTCCTTTCAAGTCATACAGAGTATTAACGTTGGGCAGCGAACCTTTTTTCACGACCGCCACAGCGTATTGATGCTGCGGTGCACTCAAATTTCCTCGTCCCTCGACCATTATGGGTACCAAACTGTGATATCTTCCGCCTATGAAAACTTCGCCAGGATCCAGCGTAGTCAACTGGGCGGACTGATTGTCGAGATACGTCATGCATTCTTCCTTATTGAATGCTTGTTTGCACTTCAAAGAAATGTAGTAATGACCAAAGTATGCAATTTCTCTGTCAATCGCATGAGAGAGCGCTGTACACTTGTTCTGCTCTGCTTTTGACACTGTGCACCATGTCACTGTGTTATTGACATTGATAACTTGTCCTGTGAATAAGGAAAAAAAAAGATCGATTAATTTTATATTCGAATGATGTTGAACGAAGCTTGACGCGGTGACGAAGAAACAGGTAGTTTCGGAGGTGCGAACAACGCCACGCCCATGATTAATCCACGCGTCGTTTATTCGATCGAAAAGAAAAAATGTAAAACAATCGAAGGTACGATATATTAACGATTTCGTTAAATAACTATAATCGATGATTTATCACTGTTTTAAATGACACGGAACGGCTATGATTCACCGAATTAATTGCTTCATTTTCCGACGATGACGCTATTCACGGGATCAACAATCATCGCGACAACGTTTGGCACCACGGTATATGGAATAATTACCATTTGTTATGTGAAACACAACGGCGAACAGTGCCCACAGTACCGCGATAACGGTACTTGGTACACTCGACATTATTGTACAAAAATTTTTATTAGAAAAAACGTTTTTTTTCGAACAAAACAAAGAATAACACGCGACGTTGGAGGTACACTATGTGGAAGTCAGGCACCTGTGAGCGGGCGTCGGCCTGTTCTTCTTTATCAGTTCGTCTCGCGAGACTGCGAGAAAGTAAGTGAGGTGTGTTGAGCGAGTGGTCCTGGCGCCCCCCTCTCGTGGAAAATACTGCGCCGACAGATGGTACATGAGAGTTTTGTATCTTATCGAACAATATTCGCTGCTCGTCGAACAGTTCTGCAGTTGAGCGCTTGACGTCGCTTTTCGTGACCCGAAAATCGTATCGTGCGCGGGGCATCCCGTGATAAAAATAAAAGAAACGAAAAAAGGGTTAATAATGCCGGCACTAACGCGTTTACAAAAATACGCTATAATAGGCGTCGGAACATTGGGCGGTGCTGTACTTTTCTACGCAAATGTTTACGGCGATCGTCAACATCCTCAAGTCAGTAATTCATGGACAACGAATTTCACGCCTTCGGTGAAATGGGACAGCAACTGGGACAGGTTAGTTTCGATATTCTTTTGTCTATATGTTCGAAAAATAAAAAAAACCAAAAGTCCGTTTAGTTTCATTCCGTTATTATTATCATTTGTGAAACGCTCCCGTTGTCATCTTTTTATCATCAATCTCGATCTCGAGGAATTAAAAAAAAAATAAACCAAAATTTTTGTAGAAGGGATCCAAAAAGTTTGGTGAAACCGTCGAAGATTAACAATGAATCCGATGAGAACAAGCGTAACGAGGAGTACGAGACAAAGAAACCTAAGGCGGTGAGACACTTGATTCTCATTCGTCACGGCCAATACAAGACCAGCGGAAAGACGGACGCTGAGAGAGTTCTCACGGAGCTTGGTTAGGATTTATTTAAAAAAATGATGGTATTTATATCACAAAAAGTTCGACGATTACATTGATTTGTAAATTATGTATTTTTCCTATTGTTCTAAAGGTAGACGTCAAGCAGAGTCGACCGGAGCACGATTGGCTGAATTAGCTCTTCCATATTCTCTCATCGTGAGATCAACGATGAGCAGAGCTCAAGAAACTTCCAAAATCATAGAGAAATTTTTACCCGACGTTCCAGTGGAGGATGACGGAATGTTGATTGAAGGAGCGCCTATTCCTCCGGAACCGCCGCTCGGCCATTGGAGGTCCGAGAGATACGTAAGTCAAGCATTTCAATTGCGCAAGTCTCCAGAATAATAATAATAATAACAATAAAATGAATTAGATCGTTAATTAACAATTGGATAATTAATGATTGAATAATCAATGAACAATTGGATGCTTAGCAATCGACGAATTTACTAACAATTTACTAATTAATTGACGTTTAGATTATTAATCAACAATTGAACGATTAATTAACAATTGTTTTTCTCTTATCCTCGATAGTTCTACGAAGACGGGCCGAGAATAGAGGCGGGTTTCCGAAGATACTTCCATCGTGCCGATCCCGATCAAGAAAAAGATTCATACACCGTTCTCGTTTGTCACGCAAACGTGATACGATACTTCGTATGCCGGTAGAAAAAAACTCTCAACTCTATACTACGCATTATCAAATTCGAATATCGGCGATAAATTTCGTTGTGTTTTTTTATGTACGAACGAAATTGTTTTTTCAGAGCTCTACAATTTCCACCCGAAGCGTGGCTGAGAATATCGCTGAAAAATGCGAGTATCACATGGGTCAGTATTGTTCCAAGTGGTCGTGTGACCCTCCGATGTCTCGGCGACGCCGGTCACATGATACCACAGAATCTTACGACGACGTAAGAAAAGAGAAAAAAAAAAAATGAAAAAGTATTTACGTACAAATCGTCGATTCGATATCGCCAAGTTGTTTCACTCGTCGAATGTGTCGCGCGATTGAAAAAAAAAAACAAAATGCACAAATATAGTTATATTTGTACATTGGCCAAATGCGCGCGTGTGCGAGACGCGCGCGTGCTTCGATATGCGTGTCAAAAACGGGTAACCGGTGGTCAATGATTAAGCGATTTCGCCGCACTCCGAAAAAGTATTTATACAATGAAGTTTCCAGCGGTGAAAAAAAAAAGAAAAATGTACTTCTGTTTTTGCGAGCAATTCGTTGCCTCGATATTGTTTCATTATATTTATATGAATATTTACACAAATCGTTTATCTTTTACACTTCATCTTCGTAGTGTAGTTATTCTCGTGTTGGGCGAACAATGCGGTATAAAACGTTACATGCTATATTATAAGATTGGCGACTGATTCATCAGAATGCACAAATGAAATCAAAGCCTCTTTTCTATTATTTACCGCTCTCCAAATCCTCCATCAGAGAAGTGAGGAATGTATTGCCATTTATCAATTTTGTCGTTCCAACTACGAATTCGACGTTTACTGAAAGAAAAAGAAAATCATTTTTATAATCGTTGCAGCGAGTTAATTATTCGATACATCGCAGCTTATCCGATCGACTTACGATCTTCTTGTTGCGATAGGAATCGCAAAGCCGAAATCTCCGCGTAAGTGCAGCCGCCGATGAAAAACACGAGAACCAATCGCGGCGGTTCGGAACCTGAATCTTCGCTCGTTATCGAGTTTCCTGCAAAAGCAATTTCATTCAGTTGACGAATCAAACATTTTCCTCGAAAATTCATAAAATATTGAAGAATTTTTTTTTTTTTTTTACTTCGAGCAGAGATCGAACTTTTGAAATCGCTGCTGACCGCCGGTCCGGGTAACAATCCTAAAACATCGTTGAGCCCTTGCCAACCACCGGGCTGTATGAGTTGTTCAGCCAATCGTACGCTCAGAGGCGCGTAAACCGAATGCACGTAACTGATATCTTTCGGCGCTATTTCGCTCTCGTCTTCCACCGTCAGTCTTAATGCTTTTCGCAAAACCGCGTATTGTCTCACCGATTGTTGCGGTTTCAGCAATCCGGCTTTTTCGAGATTCAACAACGTCGGCAGATGCTGATAGCCGTAAGTCTGCACAATCTCTTTCTTGTAATAATCCAAAAGTTTCGGCTTAAGACCCGAATTCGTTAGCGACTGTATGCATAATAGTCGTAAAACTTTCAACAGCGGTTTCTGCTGCGCTATCGAATCTTCGATATACGAATTTGGTTTGTCGGTATCAATGCAGTTTAGTAATTCTTGTTCGATCTGCAAAGACTCCAAAAAATCGTTGCTGTCCGTCACTTCTTTGACCATCTCGGCTATCGTCGTATCTGCAATAAAAAAAAAAAAATTTAGTATTTTTTTTTTTCGAATCATTTAAAAAATGTTATACACACGTCTGGCTAACGATTGCTTTGTAGCGAGCATGTGAGGCAATCTCGCGACAAATTGCTTTATTTCTTGTACAGTTTTGTCGCCGTGTCTCTCGTCGAATTGCGACGATATTACTCGAGCCTTTTGACTGAGAACTGGACCCACGCCATTGAAGTTCTTATCTCTTTGAAGACGAAACGATTGGATTAACATTAAGAATGAATCGTCAATTTTATCGTTATTGATGCTCATACCTAATTTCGGCAAACAATTCCTCACCGGAATTGAGAATAATTTGTTCTTTTTTATCGAGGGACATAACGGTCGGTGAATCATCAGAGTTGTGAAATTTTTCAGGCGGCAGATTAACGGTAGCTGAAGAGTAACAAGAAAATGTTTAAAATATCGTTAATTTAGATTTTAGATAAATATCGAGAGATATTTCAGCGGTAATTTTGCATCGCTTACTGTTTTTGATGCCGAATATCTCGTCTATGAGACCCTCGTATGTGAGTTGAGTGACCAACGGCGACAATAGATCGATACTTCGATCCATGAGGAACAAATGTTCGATTGGATTTGATTGGTTAATATTCGATTTAACGTCCTCTTCCTCTCTATCCAGGCGTTTCAGCAATTCCCAAACTTTGCTAGCCGCGGGTCCGCGTCCCGTGACGCGCGATATCTTTCCATACAATCTCTGAAGACTCTGTATCGCCTGAGCCACTTGATAGAGACAAGTCGGATCGTTTTCGAGATAAAATTCCTTGAATGTATGACTCAGTTCCATGGAGACGAGATCGCTATCGAAGGGAAAGAGGTCGCAAGGAAATTCTTCTATCAGCGTGAAACTCCCGAATACGCCGCGATTCTGCAATTTCTTTTCGCACAGCAGACTCTTGCGCGGTACAAAAAATATGTGGAACTCCTTGCGCTGTCTATTTTGTTCCCTGTGGAAAAAAAAAATGAAAATTAAACAATTAATGGTAAAAATTTAAAAAATTTGTTTATTTAAATAATAACTACAAAAAATTACTATTGCAAATACTAAAAATAAATAAATAAATAAAAATATTTAAAAATTTGAGAAAAATGAAAAAAAAAAAAAAAAATCGAGGAAATGCATTAAAATATGGTGAACATTTTTTTTCTACTCACCCATGGACATTTTCTGCAATTAAATCAATTAATTCCAAGTGAGGTCTCGTTATGAATATAATGTTGGCAACGTTGGTGGGCGGAAGTTCTCCTCCGCACAGCGGATACATCTTGACGACATCATTCTCCTCCAGCAAATTGTATTTGGCGACTAGTCCCGTTGGGCCGGCAAGCGATTGATCCCATACTATCGCCTGACGAAGAGACAGAATATTTTTTTTTTATGGATTATCAAAAAATTATTTTTATTATCTGTGATTTTGAGAAGGGAGATGATGCGTCTCATTGGAATTGGCGAATTGGAACTAAATACTACGAAACTATGCGCTACCGAGATGAGCGGAAAAAAGAACATTAATCGGAAACAAATAACGTCCAATAATGAAAAATGTAACAAAAGTGTTTTAACTATAGATAGATGAACTGTCAAACTACCTTAGTTCCGTCACATTTTTCCAGTAAGCACAGCAACGTCTTTCTCGCTTGTTCCTGTATTAATCCTATGTTTATTCGTCCACCGGACAAATGAGCCGACGACATTGTTGCAAGAATCGATTTAAAAAAGCTTCGAACAATAATTTTACATTGTCATATTATCGTTAACAGAGCTACGAACAGCTGATGATGACAGCCGACACGGATAAAACGCGAAGGCGGATCGTTTACAAAAAAAAAGCGAACGTCGATTAATCGAAGGTAATCGATTGTCGAAAAGGGATCGCGCGTCGCGCGCGTACTTCGTAGTGATCGCGTGCGCGCCTTGTTAGTTGCAAGCAACAGTAGTGCGTGTGTGTAGTCCTTCGGTAAAAAGTGTGTAACTTCTTCCTATAGCTCTCGTCTCGCTGTTGCTTTATGCTTTAGTAGTCACCAGTAGTCACGGGGATATACTGGTGAGTGGAGTGTAGCGCACAATCCGCTCGTATGTGCATCTCAAAGCCTGTCGTCGTACGTAGATCAAAGACGTGAGATTCACGTAAACTACATTCGCGGAATCGTTGCAACGAAACGTTTTTTCACAGTTTGCCAGTGAAATAGTTTATTGGCGACGTTTATCGAGATAGTGTAGACGTAGTGTACGAGTCAGTGTGGTCGGTGCGCCCGCGCGAGCGCGAGTGTCATCGTCTTTTCGTCACACACGGCCTTTCAAGGTTCTGTTTTAAAAAAGTGTCGAGCATCGGGAGAGAACGAGACGGCGTTCGTCGATCGTGGCCTTCTCGTCGCGGAGCTGTGTACTAACGTAAAAAGATAAAAGAAGCCGTGTGCGCGCTGAGTTAAAGAGGGCGGAAATAGTTTATTTACAACAACATTACAATGTCGAGAACCGGCGAAAGACAGAGTTACGCTCAGACGTACAAGCTGGTCGTAGTGGGTGGTGGTGGTGTTGGCAAATCAGCTATCACGATACAATTCATACAGGTAAGCTTCTTTTTTTTCCTAAACATCCATTTTTCGTATATCCACCAACTCAAATAACTCGAAAAAATAAGAAAACAGACAAAATTGATTCTTTTTTTTCGCGAACATATTTGTTCGATCTTTTTTGACGATTTTTTAAATATATTCTACATCGCGCGATGACGTTTCGCGAAACAACGCGCGCGAGAGTTACTCTAGAGTTTCGTAACGCTCCTCCGGGCTCAAGAGAGTCATACTACGTCACTTTCTTTATTAGCGCATCGAGCTTCTCGGATTACAAGAGCCTACATCGAGAATGTCCCCGGAAATCCTGTCTCCCCACCCGCCCCTTTCGATTAATCCTTTCGGCATGTCGTCACTAAAAAACGATAAGACGAGATGCCGTGAATACATATATGGGTATCAATATGCACATCGAGTATCAAAAATCCGTTTACCAATATCTCAAATATCTCGACAGACAATGGGGAATTCCGTTGAGGAATGTTTTACAATTCGCCTTATATGGTTTTCCGAGTAAGAGTCCCGGTATGAACGTCACTATCAAGTTTACTGTACTGACGAGACGTCATATCTCCGTATCTTTCTCTATATCTTCGTCGGATTACCGCCTCGGAACGCCAAGTATTTCGCGAAGTAGATTACAACCTTTCGAATGTATTAAATGCAACGACGATTCTCGGAACAGATGGAATTACAGATTTGTTGTTAGTAATAATAATCCCTTGAGAATTCGATCATCGATTCGATTGTCGATATATCGAAGTTTATGATTACGATATGATTATGATTGATATATGCAAAAACAACTTTGGAATTTGTTAGGTTAATAAAATTACGATTCGTAATAATTTAAAACATTCGAAATATTTTAAAAAGGCGGATCATTTTTTTTTATGACTCTCTTGATAATGTGCACTTCGCTGAGTATTTTACTGAATTATAAGATAATATCGCTTTAGTAATTAGGTAAAGAAAAAAAAAAAAATGCGTGGGAAAATATAACAAACCTTCAATAATAGCGGTTACGTTTCAATATAATTATCTTCTAATCTTCGGGGTCACGGATTAAAAGTTATTTCTGTGTTTCGATTAAATATATTTTTTTTTATTATTCTTCTTCTCTTGCGAGGTTATCCCATAACAACGAAATTTCGACGTTATCGTGCATCGATATTCACGAATTTCGGTAAAATTTCGAAATACTCGCGGCAGTGAAAACAAAAAAAATGTATTTCAGTTTCATTGGTTCCTCTCGGCGTTCCGCGTCGATAGATTTGTCGAGATGAAACAGCACATAGGAATAGTATAGGAGAGGCCTGTCGTGGGTGTAAGAACGCCTGAGATACTTGTGCTATTGCTACTATCCCGCATACACGCGAGATTCGAGCCTTGACGCTAAATTAAAATTCTATATTTATACGAACAATTTTCACGGACACTGCTTGTGCAGCGCCAGCGACGAATACAAATATTTCTTAGATTATTATCGGAAAACCTTGGAGCAAATAAATAGAACGGAACGTTCTTCTCTCGAAAATCCAATTTTATTTATTGGCCCGTAACGAGGCGGATATGAAAATAGATCAATACCAATAAAAGATAATTGGCAACAGAGGCGTTTCGATTAAATAAAATTGTCTTTTCCACATTCGTTATTGTCGCAGCCATTTTTTTTTTGTATCTCTCGCAATAATATTTCGCGATAATTTTCGTTATATTTCTACCGACATTCACCAAGAAGCGCATCAATGATTTTTCGGTTCTCCGAATACTTCGCGGACATCGTAAACGCTAAAAATACTTTATAAATAAAAGAAAGTTTTCGCGAAATGCTATGTCTGCCGCGGTAACCGCGATCCCAGTTATTTATGACTAATTCACAACAAACGTTCGTAAATGCTGTATGTTATATGTAGTATACACCGTTTACACTATCCCTCTTGATTTCTATTCTCGTACGCGAGACGCCGGTCTCTCGAGTTGACTCACGTGCGCCCCGACCTGCGAAAATTCAATTTTCCACGCAACCGAGAAATCGCGTTTACACCAACTTGTATATCGGGGACGACGCGATAACAGTTACGTCAACTGTTACGCTCGTTATACGAGAATCTTCTCGGATTAATTCATTCGGACGGTATAAGATCATTGAATCGTTTTATTTAATGACGCGCCTCTCGCAATAACAACTCTCTTACGAGTCTATCGATCCCAAAACTCTACAATAACGTTAAAAAACATGAAAAAATAAAAAATATTATTCCCCACATTATCTTATTTATTTATTATTATTAACAAATAATAAATTCCGTAATAATAATATTAAATAAATAAAATAATATATCCAATAAATTTATTTATTTATTTATTGTACACTACTGATATAAATGTTATTATTGTTATTAATAATAATAATATTAATAACTATTAACATTATTATATAATTAATATAATATTAACATTGTTATTTGCGAGTCATTAAATTTCAATACCGACGCAACGATATTTTGCATAATTTCGATCGTTATATCGATCGATCGATAAACGTTGCGAAAGTACGAGTTAAAAAATCGTTGTCGTCGCCGGCCGAAGCGTCTTTTGAAAATCCTACGCGATTGTCCCGAGCCGAACGAGCCGATAATTTTTCTTTATTTTTTTTGTGCGGGAAAGGCCTCGCCAGGCTCTCGCGTGGGTGAAGGCCTCCTACAGGCATTCCATATATACAAACGCGACACATGTGCTGTTTGTATATACGTACAGTTGTATATGCATAGCCCACGCCTCTTCAACTTCGTTCTTTTTCAACGGGAACCCTGTTCTCGTCTGCAGAACTCGTGACCGGAGTTCTTGTTCCCATCGCGGGCGATTGACTCGATTAAATGCGAATTTTTATCGTCAATGCCGAAGACGGTTTTAGATCGATTCGCGATGGAAATTCATAGGAAACTATCGAGACAATGTCGTGATTCACCGTTGGAGAACTTAATTAATGGGGTTAACGTAAAAAAAAATAGAGGAATTAATAAAAAATAGATCGCGGGAAAGCAAATAGCCATTACACACGAAAGTTTGAAAATATTTTTTTATCCAATAACATAAGTTTTTAATTAATTAACAGAGATATCAATGATGATGATGATTTTGCGATATTCATGGCATTTCATCACTGGAGTCGTTTTTTTTTTTTTTTTTTTTTCTTTTTTTTTCCGAGAAATTTGGAATTTATTAATTTAACGATGCGGGTAATTAGCGCGAGAATTTTTGGCCCGACGAAATAATTTCTGCCGCCGTCGTGTCCCAAATTCACGACACGATATTCCATATATAAAAATATATATCTCGGACAGGTTCAACGCCACGGATATATCTGATACTCGTGGTTCTCCGATGATGTCACGTCCCTTTCTTGACTTATTAGCGCCTCGCTATTGGCGCCTTAAACTTATTTTCATATACACGTTGTGATTAATAAATGAGAAGAATTCTATTGGATTTCAATGTCACGAAAGAGCGAACGCCGCGCCTAATTAACAGTGAATTAATCAAATGAAAGTCAATAAGTTTCCTTTCGAAAATACGTCGAAAACGGAAGAGTAGCCAACGAAACGCTGATTATGCAGAACGAACGGTCGAAAATAGAAAATTAACGAAAAAAAAAAAGACGACGTAAGTATTCGCAAAATTTTGTAAAACGGATTTATTTTGCGAACATTTTCGTCCGAAGGTTCAATTGTACTTTGCATTCTATATTTTTCAACGAAATTGTCTCCTAAACAGATCGATCGCAGTTTCATTCACGTGAAGAAGTTTCAGACGGCATAGAAGCTTCGACGACGATAGGTACTTTGTTTTTCGAAAAAAAAAAAGAAAAGTTAATCTCCTTCGTGTATACGTCGGTCACGTCGCAAGATTATATCTTAAAAGACTTCCGGTAGGATTTTGTAAAAATCTCGTAGTTCTTTTGTGCAGAGGAATAATATCATTCCGTTTGTTTTATATTGCAGAGTTACTTCGTAACCGACTATGATCCAACGATCGAGGACTCGTACACGAAGCAGTGCGTCATCGACGATGTTCCAGCAAAACTCGACAGTCAGTATAAACACAATATATCGAAAAGATTTTTTACACGGGAAAAATAGCATAAAATATCGAAGGGAAAAGATTTAAAAAAAAAAAAAAAAGATCTACAAACTTTAAGACTTTTTTTAATTAAAAAATGAAAATTTTAAGTTTTTTCAAAATTTAAATTAAAATTTTTTAAATAAAAAAAAAAAAAAAATTTTAAATGAAAATTTTTAAATTTTGAAAAATCTTGAAATTTTAATTTCCAATTAAGAAAAGAGAGTAACTAAGAGTACTTAAGAATGCAAAAATGTACATTATGTTCGCAGTTCTCGACACCGCCGGTCAAGAAGAATTCAGCGCGATGCGCGAGCAGTACATGCGAAGCGGCGAAGGTTTTCTGCTCGTATTCTCGGTAACCGATCATCCGTCGTTCGACGAGATGATGAAATTTCACAAACAGATTCTAAGGGTCAAGGATCGTGACGAATTTCCGATGTTGATGGTCGGTAACAAGGCGGACTTGGATCATCACAGAGCGGTGAGTTTTTCCGTTGATTTTCTATATATATATCTCTAGCGAAGAGGCTGAATAATGACTGTTAATTTAATCTCGCGATTGCAGGTTTCGATGGACGAGGCGCAGAATCTCGCGAGGCAATTGAAGATTCCTTACATCGAGTGCAGCGCGAAACTTCGTATGAACGTCGATCAGGCGTTTCACGAACTCGTGAGAATCGTCCGAAAGTTTCAGCTCTCCGAGAGGCCGCCGCTGAAACAGAATTACAAGAAAAACAAAAAAAAATGTTGCATGCTGTAAAATCGAATGCTTCTCAGAGAGGAAAACGTATATATAAATATATATATATATATTATAGGTATATACAAACTATATTCGAGGAAACAGGAGCCCGCAAACAGACAAATACAACGAAGCATGAGACACGAGCGAAGAAATGCGAGATCGGTAAAAGACACACACAGCGCGTGCACTTGAGAATTCTCGTCTGACCGACAGCACTCCAACGAGGGAAAGAAAAACTGCGTTTCTTTACAGTTTTTTTTTTCCAGTGCGACGCGCAACAGACTTTCGTTTGTTCGAATCGCAGCTGCGAAGTAACGAACGCCGCGCGTTTCTTGAGTAGAGCGACGGCTGCGAATCAAAATTTTTAAAAAAATTACGATTATCTGAAAAAACGTGAAAAAGTAATGATCGGTTTTTTTTTACCAAGGAATTCCGGTATTTTTTTTATTCACGGCAAATGAGATAAAAATAATGATTCTTTGCGTTCAATTTTTGCCCGTTGGGAGGCAAATTTTTATAGAATATTTTTATTTTTTTTTACCTTCACGCGATCGCGTTACAACATGAATATGCAATTTATTTTACCGATTCTTTTTTTTTTCTCGTGAAACTCGCTATCGCATCATTCCAGCGTAAAAATGAACTTCGCTCGTCGATAACTTCGTTAAGCGCGCGAGAAAAAAAAAAAAAAAAAAAATTCTTTTCGGCGAACTGCGGGAGTTAATATTAAAATTTTGTCGACGGAAAATTCTGGCGTCTGGACTGGTTATCTGGACGAGAAGAGAAGCACAAATTTTTCTAGAAATTGTCTGTCGAACGTTTTTACAATTTAGAATTTTTCAATCATCAATATTTTTATATATCGTATTTATATATCGAAAAAAAAAAAAAAAAAAAACAAATGAAACGAAACATTTATGTGTGTATCCACGAGATGGATATGTGCCTAAAGCCGGGCTGAGGTCGATATTTTCGATTGAATTTATCCGACAACAGAGTAACGAAAAAATAAACCGTTCGCCCATATCGCCAAATTCAACGAATCAAGTCTTCTGCGGTGAATATAATTTTTTTTTTACCGTTTACACATTTTTTTTTTTTTTTTTTTAATTAATCGACGAAATAAACACCTCTTTAGCTATAGAAACACAGAAGAGACAAAAGTCGTAAAAAATAATATTTTTGGACCAATAATTATGTTTCTTCATTTCACATTTATGAATTTTTATTTTTTATCCATTATTTCTACACTCGTAGAACGCTTTCGGAATCACAGCTCGAATAAATTAATCAAAGCTACCAATGGCCAACGTGCAATACACTAGAGAATAACATCTAATAAAACTTATATTATGTATCCTTTTCTGTGATATGTAATACAAGAATTTACGATCGTTGTGATCGAGAGGATCCGTACGATCGGATCACAGCCTCTTTTTCATCACGAAATCTCGATGTTACATAGACACGTTTACTTGGCGGTCGGTAGTATATACGCAAAGAACGCGAAAAAATTTGTAAATAGTCAGCGGATTTAAAAAAAAAAAAAAAAATTTTTAACCGCGTCTTTTATTACGTAGGATATTTATTATTATTACCATTGCAATCATAATCGCATCGATAATTTAAGCAAAAAAAAAAAAAAACGGAAAAATCGAAATTGGAATCGAAAAAAAAAAAAAAAAAAAAAAGATAACACCCCGTGAAAGAAAAATAAATTACGATCGTCGATGATAAATAATAAACAGTAGGGCCTTCGAAGTAATACGAGAAAAAAAAAACAAAAAAAAAAACATAATGTTAAGTACAAAATGTGTTCGATATAACAGTAGTTACGTCTGTTTTTAGCACAACTCCGATGCGTCCGATCGGTCAAAACTTTCATTGACTCGGAAGGCCGCATTATTTTTAATATCTTTTGAAAACCCGGCTATTCCGGTTGCTTTGTGACGCTATTTATACTGACGAAAAAAAAAAAAAAAAAAAAAAAAAAAAAAAAAAACAAATGTTGATACGAATATAATGAACACCGAGAATCAAATTTAATAAATGTATCCTCAACATGCTAATCGATATTTGGTTTCATTAATTGTACTATTTGAAATTTACCAATTATTATTATTTTTTTCCTGTCGGACAATTTTTTTTTCAACTGAATTCTATCGAATTTATTCACTAATATTTTTTTAGATTTTTTTTTTTAATTTTATTATACCGCCTGTTCGTTGCAATTTTTTACATCCGGTGATTTCGCCAAAAATGCGATTTTTTCAGGAGTTTCGTTGGATTGTATATTTTTTCCATGTAGCATCAGATTCGCTCTGACTGCGTTGAGCTCCTGTCCGAGTTCTTTGATATCTCTCAGAGTCTTTGTTATTTTTTTCATCCATTCCTCGTGTTCTCTGCGAATATTCGCCATTCTCGCGGCAAATTCCGGTCTGCTGCTTTGTCCAATGATCTCGTTGAACTCGCGAATAAATCGTTTTACATCGACGAGTTTCGTTAGCCAAGTTCTCTTCTCCTCGAGAGTCATTCTCACGGAATCGTGCAACAAGCCGATCGCCACTTGGCAATTGTCGATATCTCGATTGACTCGAACGATCCTTCGACGCATTGCCTCTTGACGATGAGCCAAGATACTTCGACGCTCGATTAAGCTAACGCAGTGGTTATCCTTGATGGATAATTCTCTTTTGTAATAAAATTGTTCGGCTTCGAGACGCTCGTAATCTTCTTTCGTCAGATTCGGACTCGATATCATTATTCCTCTAAGTTCCGTTTCTTTAGCCACTAATTCGTCTCTCAATCGCGTCTGAAATTAGCATTTTTTTTTTTTTTTTCTTATCACAGCATTTAAATTTTTTTTTGTGTCGTTTATTTTTTTTTTTTTTTTTTTGTTTTTTTTATATTTATCGTAACAGTGGTACAGACACTGCCGATTCGGAATTATTACGTACGTAGCGAAGACGAAAATTTGCTATGTCTCTGATTCTGTCGAGTTGCCGAGCGATCAGCGCTTGAACTCTCTTGAGACCGAGAGCTTTGCCACAACTCCAAGTGGACGTACCGACCTCTCGTTCCTTCGAGATCATTTCGTTTACCGCAACCCTCGCGTCTTCTTTCTTTCCCCGTATGTCCTCTCGCGTTCTCGAGAGCTCCGCGTCCCACTCGTCCCGAGACTTTCGCAACTCTTCGTTCGATCTCTCCAACTCGTCGAGTTTTTTCAAGTATTCGTTCAATAATACGTCGTCCTCCTCCGACTCGTCGGTGTACACGTGCATCATCTGGAATCATCGAATTTTTTCGACGTACTATTCAGAAAAATTAAACTTCTGCGCGAAATTATATCGATTAGAAATAAAAATCGTCTTTAATTACATATCGATAATTTTTATTTTTGTCAAATTTATTCGAAGTTATTTCGCTACTCTTTTCGACACATTTCCAGGATCTATGACGGAAAAACTGTTCTTTTTAATAGTATTTTTTGGAAAGCACTACGCATCAAAATTTTATGAAAATAAACGTAATTTCGTTTTAGTTAATTTTAACAATATTTCATGATGTTTCGCTGCCATAAATTCGTAAAAATTCTAATATTTTTTTTACCTGTTTTCGTTTGAAATGCTCTACGAGATATTCGTGAAAATAATTGTTCCTCCACTTGATTAATTTTCCCTCCTCTCCGACGATTTGAAGATATTCGATCGCTGTCTCTCTGTCGAGATCGCGAATTAATGTCTCACTTTCACATTCGTTTTCGTAATCCAAACACTCGGAATTTCCACAGGAACCAGTAGTGGATGAATACAAATTTTCGTCTAACGATTGCGGTGGCGATATTCCGAGACTTATCAATAGATCTGCGCGATAAATAAAATACGAAATTGGAATCGTTCGGTGAGTCTTTTTTTTTTATTTATTATTGTATTATTTTTTAAATTCTTTTTACGAAATACCTGCGATCTCGGAAGCTGTGGGTTTCCAATCTGAAAATTCCAATGGTTGAGAACTCAGAGACATTGCCGTTCAAAGTCTTTCCCCGGATACTAATACACTTGTGGTCTGTGATTATTGACTCGAGAGACTCGGTCTCTCGTTGCCGTGACTCCGTTTGATCAATGAAAGTTGTCTCAAACCTCCGTTTGCACGTAAAGCTCCTAAACTCATTAAAATCGAAAAAAAAAAGAAAAAAAAAAAAAAAAAAAACATCGCTATGGAATTTAATTTTCGTAAGAAACGAATGCACCAAAAATGTCTTACAATCGAAAAAAATTTCGCAAAATTCGAATAAAAATAATTCCGTTCAGTAACACTACAAATATCAGTAATTGCGTCAGTTGGATGCAAAAAAACGGTCGATAACGGGCAAACAATCGCCAACAACATCGAGCGTAATTTACGCGTTGCGGAATTCAGAAAAAAAAAAAAAAAAAATTCCCGAGAGATACAAATTACGAAACTCGCGCGATATTCCCGTTTGCAGAGCGTAGAAAAAAAGCTCCGATAGCGCGCGAACTATTTGTTCGTCAAGTGAATAAACACGTCGAATTGCGCGATTCATGGTACAGTAGCCTTTATTTTTCCTGACCGAAAGAATTTCGTTGAAGCGAACGACACGGACTAAACATTTGTTGTAAAATCAAACGCCTCGCTCGTCGTAAAACAATGGGGGCGTCGATGCTTCGGGCATTTAATTTCATTGAAATGCCCAAAGCGTCGTCGTACACTGCGACGGCGCGCGCACACATAGACGGAAACTGTGCAATTATTTGGACAGAATTTAATTTCGTAGTGAAGTTATCACAGCGATTGAGGCGATGAAAGGGTTGATAGAAAATTCCGTGTTGCGCAGTAATAACAGGTAAAGGGATAAACGTCGAGACGCGATCTCTCGTGTCACGACATACAAAGAATTTGATTTTTTTTTGTAGAAATTTGTTTTTTGTTTTCTTTTTATTTCGCTTTTGTATTTTTATTAACTTCGATTAATGAAGCTGATACGTATCGACACTTATAGGTGTACAGAAATTTTCCGCGATAAATAATGATTTTTTTTTTTTATGGAATAATATTGCGCAGATATTTTTTTTTTTTTTTTTGATTGTCTTGTCTACGAACTATTGTACACTTGAGAAAAGGGTTTTTAAATGAAGATTCACAGGCGCGTAGATGGATGAAAAAAAACGTAATGAATGCGTCGGCTTGTAGTCACGGAAAACGTATGGAAAAACATGTTTAGTAGTTTTGGCTTCGGAATTCTGATTGGAATTTTACTTTAGACGAGTTGTAACGCTTTTTGACGACTTTTTGCATTTTTTAATTTTTTTTCGGAAGGCAGTAACGCTTTTTGGGGACATTTTACATTTTTTCCGAAGGTTCGTAACTTTTTTTGAGGGAATTTTATATTTTTTCACTTTTTTTTTTAGAAGAGTCATTTGCATTCAGAAGCTCCGCTAAAGATGTTTTTCACAAAAAAAAAAAAAATTGAGTTGTCGGAATTGACGCAGTTTCGCTATAACACTCTTACATCACTATCGTGTTCTCGGAACGTTATACTTCATCGTAAAATCGACTTATTCTACGATTTAAGCTGAAAGCTAATGACTAACACTCTCGCGAGAGTACACTATCTATTACGCGAGTATTCTACGAATCGAGATTATTACACCGATATCGATCTCAATTTATTTATTTTTAATGGCTAGTGGTTTTTTTTTTGTTGAATAATTTATATTTATTTATTTTTTTCACCATTCCGATTAGTGTCGCCGTTTTATAACACTTTGATCCCTTCGTAGGCGCTGCCAACGATTCGAACGATCGTTTCGACTTATTGCTCTATTTTTCTTTTTTTTTTTTTCAATGTTATTCGATTAGATCATTGACGACGCGATTTGGCATAGGAATGCGAAGATTTGTGCGTAAATATTTCATGAAATTATCAATAGCTTTGGTCTTCGATAAAAAAAAAAAAAAAAGATCGACAATATTTTATTACTTTTCACGGGACGCGACATTTTATTGATCGAACACTATTTATATAAACTTCAATACTGCATTATCAATGGGATTTTTATTGTGATAAAATTGTCAAAATAATTACACAGCGTTCGTTTAATTAAAAAAAAAAAAAAAATCGTGTGTCGCGACCCGTGAAAAATCGTACGGTAAAATTTTAATTAATCGAAGACTAGCGGACTTAAAAATTAATTACGTTATGTCGATTAATTAATAATTAATATCAGCGACGTTTCCGTTTAGCGAAATCTATAAGAAAAATCGTCACATTTAAAAATCTAAAACAAAAATGATCGTTAATACGCAATTTATGAATAAAGCTTAATAGAGTCGCCGTCGGTCGATTGACTAGAAGACTAATGTCGCGAGGAAGCAGATTTATCCGCGAGTAGTCCAAGAATCTCGAAGATTCATCGATATTTGGCACTGTAACTTTTTAAATTAATTTTTTTAAATTTTATTTCTTCTTCCTATTGTCTCTTTGGAAATATGAAGTGTTTTTTTCACAATCGAAGAAAAGAAAAATCGTCGTTTACGATCAGACGGTGCTCTGCGTGAGTTCGTGAAGTTCCGTGAGATCGGTGCCCAACGTTATCGTTATATTGATAACCGGTTCGCCGTTACTTGATATTTCTCCCACTTGTTCTTCGAGAATTCGCGTTCTTCTTTCTCTCAAGTGTCCGGCGGTTCGTTCGTCTCTCGTCGAAGTCGCGTCATTTCCCTCGTGATGACCCAACATCGTGGCGTTTCCGGTTTTTCCTTCGTCGAATCGAGTCGTCAAATAATCGCCGTTTCTCGGATCCGTCATGAGAACTTTGGCGTCGAGTTCCCGCCATTCTGAGAGTCGCGCGTCCGATCTATCGATCATTCTTAAACTTCCGTCGCTTCGTCCGACCAGAAGACTCAGACAAGAACCCAAACTCTTCGCGCTGGTGCACAGTTTCTCGTGCGATCGGCGAACGTTCCAACCGATTTCTCGTCTCTCGCATGATTCCTCTGTGTCGTTGACGATTCTCAGCTGTACATTATCGCTTGATTTGCATATTTTCTCGTCGTACTTGCAACGCCAATTGCACGGAGAGGAATTGGGACACGCGGAATCGGCGAGATATCTCGCCATCGGCGAAGTTGAACGATCGATATGAGATTTGTAGAGATCGACGAGCAATTCGGCACCCGTTTGGACTGAAAGCGTTCTTCTCGAAACGCTTGTTCTTCGTGCTAAAATCAATCGAAAAAAAAAAAAAAAATTATTTTTCGGTGAATTTTGTGGTATTTTCGAAATTTCATTATGATAACAAAATACAATCAAATGAAAATAAATAATTAATAATAATAATAATAATTAGAGTATTGAGGAGAGTTTATCGTTTGAATACTTTCCAATACGATAAAAATTGGAAACCAATCAACTGTACAGAACTCAATTCCTGATTGAAAAAAAAATTCGGTTGTCGATTTGTGAAACGATTTTTTTTACTAATTTTTTTTTTTTTTTCTTTTACTAATTTGACTATAAATTTGATTAATAATAATTCTCTCCGAATTTCACTTTTGATCGATAATCGAACTATATACCCTCCTTAACTGCTTCATTAAATGATCGCAACAGCTTTTTATTGCGTCTCTGGTGTTCAATTTTTCCATAAAAATTCTATGGAACCTAAAAAAAGCGTCTGAAATAACTATCGAAAGCGAGGGAATGCGAACGATATATATCGTAAGATTGTTCGAAAACTTGTGTCGTTATACGCGAAGCCTATGAAAGAGAAACGGAAAGAAAGGTTTTATCGTTTGATAAGATGGTTTTTTATTCGTAAAGCAATGAATTTCGCTTATGAGTTTGACGATCGATTTAATAATCAGGTAGACTATCACAAGACTATCGCCGGCATTAATCGGGTACGTGATTACCAAGCAGTTTGGTTTGTAGAAAAGACGATTGAATATATATATATCCCGAACTATAAAATTGGAAAGATAATTATGTCAGAGATTGCTGGAGCCCGCAGTCCAATCGACGCGAACAGTGAAAATCGTCGAGTTAAAGTAAAAAAAAAAAAAAAAAAAAAAAAAAAAAAAAAAGATCTACGAAGGGAAGTGACTCAATTTTATCAGCACGTATTCCTCTCGCGATTTCGTGTCCCAAGAGTTTTGCGATCGCATCGGACTACGTGCACTTAGTTTCCGCCAGACTCATCACCTGTAATGTCCGAGTCCCCTGTGGCCAGTCGATAAATCGCTTGCTTCGCTGGAGGTTCGGCAATCGCAGCGGCGACACGTGCACCGATGTGGCATCGTATCGACTTACTCGTCGTGAAGAGCGCGCGATTGTTTCTCTCGGGTCTGAGAACGATTATGTAAAGCTTCGGGAGGAATAGAAAGACCAGTGTCACTGATGCGCTCAGCGTGACGCACATACACATCGTCACGACCTGCCAACAAATTAATGCGCATTAATTCCTCGATAAATCGATTTTATAATCTCTTAAATAAAATCCTTCAAATCTTTCATTCGCGTACGGGAAATTTTTACCCGTCAACGCACAACACTGATTTCTTTTTTGTTAATAAAAATAATATGAAAAAACAACAAAAAACGACAAAAAATTCCCTTTGAATTATCAAAGAAACGACACTTTAAGACTTCGTATTTATCGTATTTATAGACGAGGCATTTGAAAATATAATGATTAGTAAAAAATGCCGAACGTATATTTACGTTTTTCGAGGGGTTAAAGTAAAGTAACATCCGGTTTTTTTTTTTTAAGTTGAAAAAATATTGCATGCGTATCAATATAGAAAACATCGCAATTAAAATGAGAACAGCAAAGGTATTAAAGTCCCTAAATTAAGATCACGTGATGTTAGACCTCACATAGGTCTACGGGATCAGAATGTTTTATCCTCGCGAAACTTTAATAAAAATCAATATTTTTCGCGTGTAGTGTTAGAGGGTGAAAAAGATAAATAATTGAATTCAATAGGATTTAGTGTATTTACGAACCTTAGACTCGCTGCCGAAGTAAATCGGTCCGAAAGCTATCCATATGACGCAAGTTGTGTACATCGCAAAACCGATGAATTTCGCTTCGTTGAAATTTTCCGGTACATTGCGAGTCTTAACGGCGTACAAGGTGCACAATGCAACGAGAAGACCATCGAAGGCGAGAGGCGAAAGAACGGCTCTCGGTGATGTCGCGCAAGTTAGTACCGCTCGATCGTAAGTAGGATATTCGGAACGCGGCATCGGTGGTTCGATCACTAGCATAGCAGCGGCTACGCCTGCTTCGACCATTATCAGGAAACACGTTATCACCACCTGAGAATAATATTCGATCGATACAATGCACGCGCTCCGCGAACGTTACGATCTATCGTAAGTGATCACCGCCGTTAATAAATTTTTTATAAATTTTTTTTTTTTTTTTTTCCTTTACCTGCGCCGTCGCGGACATGAACATCGGTTTTCTCTTGGGAAATCGTTTCTTCGATCCCGCAAGTATTCTCGCTATTCTGTTAGTTTTCGTGAACAACGAGGCGTACATCATAGCAAAACTTATTCCCGGCATCAGTCGGCTCAAGGCACAGGTGACTCTCGTGGGTTTTGCTAAAATTGGAAAAACCTAAAAAAAAAAAAAAAACGATATTTAAAGAAAATACGAAATTGCATTTTAGCTTCTTTACTTCTAATTTTTCCCTTTTTTTACTCCATTCGAAACAAATTTAAGAGAAACGATGTTTTCCGCGCGAAAAAAATATTACGATTTAAACCGGAAATGGAAGGGGTAGTTGAGCGCAAGAAGTGTGTTTGCAAGGGTCTCTGTGTGCACAACTTCGATGGGGAAAAAAAAAAAAAAAAAAAATTTTATGTCGAAGAAAAGTAGTTCCGGCGCATCACTAAAACTCACGGCTATGTGGGCGAGCGTCATCCCGGCTAGTATTAGATAGCTCAGCTCGCGAGTGCTGGCTTTAACGACCGGAGTGTCGTTGTGCCGGATGAAGATGTGACACGTGACGAAGGTAGCCACGAGACCCATAGCGCTGAAGGACATTGCGACCACAGCTTCAGCGTCGCCCCAGGATATGTACTCCTCAAAAATTACTTCGCATTCTGTGAAGCAAAATAGTTGTTTACGTCACGACCAAAGTAAACTCACCACATTCTCGAGCTTTTTGCATTTCCTTGCGCGGTTTTACGTGAAAAAAAAAAAAAAAAAATATTTGGGTTGAGAAACTCGAAAATGTCAGAGGGTATCGTTGAAAAGATCTTCAGTAGCGATAAAAAAAAAAAAAAAAAGTACGATTATTAATATTTTTCTGGAGTTGGGAACAAAATGGCGGTCGAATTTGTATTCAGTGTGAAGATATGCCGAAATATGCCGACTGAAATTTTTTTCGAGATCTTTCGATTAGATGCAAAAAAAAATTGCAAGGCTATCATTTTTAGTGTTATTTCACTCTTTCATTTGTCCGTAATAACTTAAAAAACGGTTCTGAAATTCTGTAGAATACGGCAATCTTCCGATATTTTATTGGAATGCAAATATATAGCTCCTTAAAAACTTTGAAAGTTCCAATGTTTCGCAAAATCAGCGGAACAGATGACCTGCAAAAAATGTTGGCTGTTCAACGATTCGGCGCTGTTTTCGATGTATTTTTTCGCGCAGATGACAAATTTGTAACTTATTTTACTTGGGATTCTATGTGGACACGGAAATTCGCGTCAGAATTTGGAGAAATTGGGAAATTTTTTAAATATTTTTCGTCGTTACCGCAACGCGAAGTACTCTGCTGCTATATAGCTTTACGTCGTAAAATATATATTTTTTTTACTACAAACCATCGTAGCTACAATAATCGAGTTTGACTATCGAAATTTATTGCGGCTTCCGCTGGATTTTCCGCGAGCAAAAAGGATTTCGCGAAGGTTGAAAAGCTACGAAACTACTAAATACAATGAAAAGCTCTCATAACGCATGACGCGTTAAATCCGTATGACGTAGAGATTCTACAGTGTGTTCGTGACACACGAGCATTGTCGACATAATAATCCTTTGGCATTATGAAGTTACGCTTCACACGCGAGAATTTCGACGCTTTTGATGCTCGATTTTCTCTCTCCCTGTCTCTCGCTCTCTCTCTCTCTCTCTCTCTCTCTTTCTCGTGCGTTTGCCGTTGTCGGAGATTTCCTTTTGCGCGGTTTATGTGCTTAATAAACGCTGTTATTACATAACACGTTAAACGACTTTTCAAATGTAATTTTATCGAATTTTTGCACTTTTCCATGGTCTCTCTTCGCGATTTGCAGAAAAATACAAAATCTCGGAATTTACACAGTGCAAAAAAAAAAAAAATAAATAGAATGTATTCGGAAATAAAAAATTGACAACGATCGTAGATTACTAGGAAATTGAAATATACTATCCTGTAAATTTACAAAACGTTCGTAAAATAAGAAAAAAAATTACATTAAAATTATCAAATTTTTCGATACAAAAAAAAAGTTGCAAGAAGTTATTGAAAATTTTAGCACACATTTGTTTGAAATGTATTATACATTCGTGCATAAAAGCTTCCAATGGCGGTAACGGACGTAATATTTTCAGTGCATATTGTAAAAAAAAAAATACCGGAAATATATTGTACTGCTACTGCAAGTTTTTATGCGTAAACTGATACATTAAATTTAATGTACAGTAATGTTGAAAACTAAATGTACGGCATAATAAAAACCGTAGAGAGACTTTCCTTTTAATAATTTTCTTTAATTTAGAAATGTATACTGCAGTGAAAAACGTTATTCGCTTCTATGAACTTTCCAATGTCTCAAAAAAAAAAAAAAAAAATTATTCTTAGCGAAAAATGCGTTAATTAGAAACGATCAAATGATCCTGTCTTCGGCGGACGTTAAGGGGGGATTTGTTCTGTGGAGTTTTTCTGCTTTTCTGCTTTTATTGCTTCAACCGCTTCCGGAGGCGCGGTAAGCTTGCGGTTCTATTGTTTCGCATGCAACGATGATTTTATCGAAAAGCGCAGCTTTTCCCAGAGACCCGTTACTTCCTGGGAAGCCGCAAAGCGCGGTTTGAACTTTGCTCTTTGTACCCCGACGTGTGCGAGACTCGGAATACTTCGTACGATAAGTCCGACCGCGAGAGACGGAAAGAACGGGAGAGTCGGTAAAAAGAAAATTCTACACAACGATTGTAACCGAGTGGGATCAACTTTTAACGATTTGAGTGGCAAAACGCATTTTATCTAACGCTGCAATACGTTTCGTCTTTATTACGGTACCATAATTCATAAGCCGAATGTCCGCGTATTTTACAAAATAACAGAGTTTGACGTAAATTTCATTTTAACTCTTTTCATACAAACGGGTGCTCGTCAAATTTTTTTTGCAATGTACAAGTTGAGTACTCCATTTTTTTTATTGCGGCTCTGCATAGCTTATATGAATTATTATATAAAATAATTTATCGTACGAAAAAAAAAAAAAAAAAAAAAAAAAAATGATTGATTTTTTTTTCACTCGCAAAACGAAGGTAATGAATAAAAAATGATTATCCACAGAAATAATAATTTGATATCGAATTATTTGAAGTTAAAATTTACTGTATATCTATATACAGCGTTTTGGTACCTACTTGTCTTATTAGAATTGGGATACTGTCCGGAAGGGCAAGCATCGCACGCCGTCTGTTCGAAATTAACGATCTGATTGTGATCGCAGGGTACACAAGCCCAGCAGCATTTCTTCTCTTGTCCGCCGGACTTGGAGTTCTGAAACAGAAGAAAACAAAAAAAAATTCTTAACATCCCGTAGCGCACATACGCAAAATAATATATATGCGAAAACTCGGAGGGCGTTGGGGTCAATTTATCAGACGTTTTTAATAATTAAAATAGGATGACTGGGATTTTACGGGGGCGCGTTATCCCCAGAGATAGACTATACGGACGCCTATTCTACACGCTATATATAGTCACTATTACGTATACTATAAACCATGCGGTGCCGGACAACTGGACGAAGATAAATTTCGACGTGTACGTGAGGGCTTCTCCGTCGGTCCGGATGGTTCTCGACGTCACGTAACTCCCACACGAGGTCTATACCCGACACTGATAAATTTCATTATTTTATAACTCTCCGGAGTCTCGTCTGCGGCTCAAAACGATTTGGTAATCGATTATCAACATCGGTGTGTTTTCGACACGATATTCATTGAATTTTACATTCAAGAATTACGCGACGAAAAAAATAATTATATTTGCGGCATTTCGAATATTTAACTTTGCATCAATAGACCGACTCAATAGTCTTTTCGAAATGTATTTAAAAAATATTTCGTATTTGCCAAGAATTCACTTCCGAGACAATTTGACGTTTACAAAAAAACAAAATAATTTTCTCCCCGGTAAGAGGTAAAAATATAAATCGCATATATTTCTAATATATTTTTTCGATCCGCTTGATTTTCACATAGAAACAATTAAATACACATTCAATTAAAAATTCTTTCATATTTATTCGATGTTTTAGATTTTCAACGAATTTATTTCCGCAAAAGCGCGACAATTAAAAGCAAACAAAATAATTTTTTTATTCGGGGAATGTAAAAGGGTTGAATGTACATTCAATTAAAAATAATTATACGCTTCGTTTTGTACGGAAGTTAAGTTAATTTTTTTTTCTTCATCAACAACTTCGTAATTACGAGCGAAGAGTTGGCCGCAGTTTCAGTTTTACCACAAAAGGGTTTAATTATGTTCAATCAAATGGAGGGCTTGTCGCGGTCGCGTTGCTTGTAATTTTCTTTTATCTTCTCTGTTATTTCATCTCGTACGACATTTTTGTGGATTCCGCGGTTGTCCGATCAATTTATTACGACGGGTCGAGGATAAAATCTTCACTGATGTCGGGTGGAGGGAGGGGGCGACTATACGATTCGTCTAGCCGTCTCGTCTTCATTATACGAGTTCGTGTCTCGACCAGCGACCAACTTGTCGTTAATAAATATTAAACACGCGAAGCGAAACACTGTATACGCTATCTGTTGCACTGTGTAAGTTATGGGAGAGTCGAGTATCGACGAGGAAACGCGCCGCGATGTCGTTAATCGTTCGACTGCCGCTACTACACCCACATAACGTATCGTCCAAACGCCACAGAGAAAACAGTCAACTGTCTGTTAGCTGCGATACGGTCCTAAAGCTCGTACCTTCCCCAGTCTAAAGTTTTATTATTGATGGATGAGAATTGGAGAAGGAACGACGTGACGCCTGAGTTTTACGTCCTTTTTACGCTCTTCACCCTTCGATTTTTTTTTTCTACTTTCGTTTTTCATTCGCATTGTCACAGTCGACTGCCGGTTTCCAAAGCGATCACCTATCGCTGCTATTTTAAATAACGAAAGGGAGAATCGCATTGAAATGTTTCTTCGAAAGAATTCCAATGTGTCTCGAAAAGTCCGAATGAATGTTTGAAATAAATGGATCGAGTTGCAACTCTGCGAAAGCCGCATACAGTGGCGCATGTCTCTTCGTACGATGCGAAAGGAAAAGTAAGTATTTCTACCTCGACTATCTACTCTTCGTTGCTCTCTGCGCTCTGCAGAAAACTTCGGGTATCGATACAGTCGGGCTATAGATATATATAGCGGCGCGGAGTATCTGTGTCTTACAACTTCGAGAGCCTCGCGCGATCGGATAAAATGCGAAATTCTCCGAAGAGAAAAAAAAATAATGAAAAAAAAAAAAAAAGACGAAAGATCGAGTTATCTGTGCGGAAGAAAAGGTTTAGTTTGTGTTTATCACTGGATGTTCATAGACGAGAGAATGTATTGCGCGAAGAGTCGATTCGTCCATTTTAATTCAATAAACGCGCCATGAATTTTTATTTTTTTTGTACTTTCGTTGAAAACTATGCAGTTAAACAACACAACAGCAGCACTATGCAGTTGACTACACAATAGTGTAGTCAACTTTTGATAGTACGGTCGGCTTTTCCTGTAGTTAAGTATATGGAAAACGCGGTAATATGAAAGGATATCGTTGTCGATTTATTGCGAAAGCAGAAATTCACCAAAAAATTCAATCGATTCTAAAGAAAAAAAAAATTTCGCGATTACCAATGTTCCAGTAGAGAACAAAACTGTTGTTGAATTCGTATGCAGCGCAAAAATGTATCGAAATATGCCGGCGGGAGAATTTTAAAGAACTTTTCATTCGATGGAAAACAATTGCAAAAATAATACTTTATAGTGTTTTTTTTTTTAGTTTTTCATGTGTCCGGAACGTTTCGAAAAAATTGTTCGAAAATTCTATCGAATATACTGTTTCGTGTATTTTTTTTCTGCAGAACACGATAGTCATCCGACTTTTGTCGGTATTCTCCCGGAAAATACCGACATAGCTGTTTAAAAAATTTTTTAATAAAAAATTTACCGAAAATCGTCGATAAAAATTTGTTGCAATACGTGAAAAATGTTGAAACTTTTTTTTCGCCATTAGCAGCCCAAATTTATTCTTAAGGTCCCGAAGCGCGAAGTGTTACTAGTAATTTTACTGAGAGATTCACGAAAAGAAAAATGTACAATCGTACAGTATAGTGAAACTTCTGACAGTACAGACGGCCTTTCCACCACCTAAGTGTGTCAGCTTCGCCGATAAGATCATTTTTCCTCGAAATATCATATTCAAAGTCTGGTTTCGCTACCGACATTTTTCGTTTGTACATCGAAACCACTCGTGAAATCAGGCGAAAGGAGGAGTATAAAGGGTATAGAACAGCTCCTCGTGAATTCGCGGGGGGATCGAGGGGTAGACGAGGGGTGAAAAGCGCGCGTGTGTATGGCGGTACATCGAGAGTACAGCAAAAGATCGATCAGACTCTCGCGGGTCTCTGTGGTTCTGTGACTCTGGTCTGTGCGGAAATATATGCTTCCGAATAAAAGAAGCGAAGTTGGTTTTTCGGAGAGAGAAGGGGAATGCTTGCGGTTCGCCAATTTCTCTTCCATACATCGACGAGACAGGAGCGATGATAGTTTGTGAGATTTAGAACGATAGATCGCGAAATAGTGATGCGACCGCGAATATTGAAGATACAGCGCCGGAATTCATGTAGAGGAGTAAAAAAGAAAAAAAAAAAAAGATATATATACATATAAAAATGAAAATAATTCGACCAAAAAAAGATACAACGAAGAAAAAAGGGGTTCTGATTTTTCCTATTGTTTGGCGGGTTGAATGTAACACACGTTTCGATTAGGATAGCGAGCGTAAATATCGATAGGATCTCATCCGCGTGTGTGTGTGTGTGCGTCTGTGTGCGCAGGGAAATTCGCTGATACCGTTCGCGTCTTCGAATTTCGATAAATCGACGTAACAATAGACAGTGTCTACTCGGCAAACACGGCTGCGCATGTTGATGATGCATTGATTGTCCCATGAACGAGACAATGCCAGTATCTCCATGATATACAGCCTATAACACCACTCCAATTTGAGCCGTTAATGAGCAAAGGCATGCGAATGCTTTCGAATCGAGGAGTGTTTAATAAAAACAAAACAAAAAAATTACTTACGCTGCTATATAGAATATTTAAAAGATTTTTTATTTAATTTATTTAATTTATTAATTTAACTTTATTTTAATTTATTTTTTTATTTAATTTATTTAATTTATTTTATTTATTTTTATTTATTTTTTTGCGCAATTGCGGAATTGCCTTTTAATAATATTAATAACAATTACAAGACTAAATGTACAATTTATTTAGTGCAATGAATACCTTGTACTGGCCGGGTGCGCAGGGTTTCGAACAAACACTCGTGACGAGTTCCGTATTGCGCGCTTGAGGACTTCCCGAGAACATGAGAGTCCCGTTGTTCCAGTCACCGATCTGCACGTAGCCGTAGCTACCATTTGACATCAGTTGAAAATTGAGAATCTCGTATCTGCGGCGGTAAATATTACACATAATAAAAATTCTATAGCCGAAAACTCGCATACATATGTAGTTTAATTTTATTACATCGAGCGGAATAGATCGATATGTTAGATAATTATAGAATCATATATGCGAACGGAGCGCTAGAAAGCTTCGAAATTTTTTAAGTAAGCATACGCACCGACCTGCCCGGTGGATCACCTCGGCGATCGAACTCCACGTCCTCCTCGCCAAAGGTAAAAGATATGTTCATCAGATGATTCTGCGTCCGAATAATAATAATAATAATAATAATAATAATAATAAGTTGTCATTATTATTTTTTTTGGGAAGAACTTAAAAAATTAACAAGGGAGTTTTGCCAAATAAATTTATCTCGAATTTTCCTCAATTTTTTTTTTATTTTTATGCGTAAATTTTTTATTTATTTCATCAGCTTTTTTTTTTTTTTTTTTTCTTGAGTCGCTCCATGCTGTCGTATTTTATTGGTTACCTTGAAGAGGGTTCCATTGAAGGGATACATCTCCTTGCAAACGCCGTTATACCCGCGTCCGCATGTCTCTTCCAACATGCTGTGAAGACCGTGCGCCATCGCCCAGAAAGATTTCATTACGAAACTCATTTTTGGATCCTGTTTGTAACGCTCCGACAATTTTTCCGTTCCTGCGGGAGAATCATCGATGCGACGATAAAAATAAAACAAAAAACAAAGTCAATCGGCGGGTGTTACAATCAATCGGAACGGATGGATTTATTCGATAACATTCCCAGTCTCGTTTTCTCTGTATCTAATCCCCCCGCATCGGCTCTCCATTCTCGTCTGCCACTCGCATTAAATCGCATACATGTTTTGCGATACACACGATGAAAATGCCGACTTTGCTAACGCTCTGTATTATTCAAAACCATTTTGCGAAATCGTTACAGTACCCGTAAATTGCGTGAATACCGTAACAGCAGCGAAACGATTTTTCGATTGAAACGACGATACTTATCCGTGAAAACGTGACTTTTTTTTTTTCTCTTCGTCATTTCAACACGCAGTGAAATTCGGTGGATTGCGCACAAACGATAATGCGTAAAACGAAAATCAATGGCCTTTCGAACACGCGAATTATATCGAAGGGCCTCGTTACAATGTGAAATTTATATACCATTCAATTTCAATCGGATTCCAACCCCTCTGGCAACATTGCAGAGCGCGCCAACGTTTTCACGATATCGACAAAGCGAACGCCGGCCGCTTTTTAAATACGAATATAATTAATCGATATTATTAATTACCCGTGTTCGACCCGTGTAATTAAAATTATCGGAATATTTAATAAATGTTGCAAAAAAAGGGTTAAAAAAAAAAATCACTTTCAATTTTATTCCGACAGAAAGGGCCAACTGACTTTTCCAATTTTTATAATAGAAAAGCGATTGTGATTCGTTCCTTTTTATCGAAAAATTAAAAAAAAAATTGCTTTTTTTTTTTTTTAATTCTTTTGTTGCAAGATTTATCGAAACTTCCGGTAATTTTAATATATCTAATCGAAAAACGTTGGGAGAGATAAAACGAAGTAGTAATTCATAGTTTCGCGAGACTACAAAGGAATATTTCGAGGAAAGCCTGTGGGGTTCGAAAGGTGAGAACGGAAATAGGAAGAAAACGACGTTGGATACTTTATGAGGTTAAAATTCGCAAATTGCTTCCAAGAGGTTCAACATTTGTTATGCCATGTGTGCGCTATTGTATGTGTATATAAGATGGGGGCTCGAGGAGCTCAATGCTGTACGGTTCGTATACAAAGCCTCGACGAGCTTGAAAAGCCTGCTTTAGCGGCGTTCTTCAAAGACGTGACTTCTCAACAGTTCACCGCGACTTCACCCCGCGGGCATATAGGGGTGGTGGCGGCTGTCGCGAGCCTGCGGAATAGCTTACGACGACGCGTCGAGCAGAAAAAAGAAAAAAATAAAAAACTACTGCTCGCTTCCGTTTTCCGGCACCGACAATGGAAGAACGCCGGAAGTCTGCGTCGTGACTGTTTTATTAAAATTAAAGAAAAACGGTAGGCGATCGAAAATTTCCCCAATGTAAACCTTCGTTCGAACGCTTTTATTAAACTCGACGATTGCGCGAAGTATCGAATTACAGATACAACGAATAACATTTTTTAAATATTTTTTGCATAGAAATTAATTGTGTTTCTGATTTTAAAATGGAAAAAAAAAATATTGTACTCGCGGCGAAATCGATAAACAAAGCTATAACCGTCGTTCAGTTATTTCACTAATGGAATAAAAAAATTATTATTCAAAGACCCGCGAACCGTGAGTACACAGACCCTTCGGTCTGACAGCAGTCGATTTTTTTTATCCCGAACTCCCGAAAATTCTGAGTACCGCAATTAAGCCAAATGGGCAAACGATGTTGCCACAGCCACTTTGCCGTGTGGCGCCGTAACATCGTCGGGTGCTTGGCGTTGATCGACTCTTCTCTTTATTATTCTATATGAAAGCGAACCTCCCAAGGGGCGGTCTATTGACTATAAATCGGCAAACCGTAATAATTTTGAAAAAAAAAAAAAAACTATTATTGAATTTTTTTTTTTTTAAAAGAATAGAATGCTTTTTTGAAATCACGAAAAATGTAAATTGGTTGCATCGATGGGTTTTTCGCAAACATAGGCAATTTGGCCGCAGCGTGGTGAACATTGTTTCGGTCGAAGGGAAGTTAGGGAAATGTTGGCACCGGTCTCGTTAGGTGCATCAGTTCAGTCAATCGCTCGCTGGTAGTACATCGGTGATTGAAATTTTTTCGACGTCGGGACTACGAGCGAAACCTACGCATGAAAATACAGTTGATTCGCTCTCTCGCGCACACGCTGATTTTCGGTAGAATAGAATTTTCGATTGTCAGCCGGATGACCGATCGGAAATGTGCGAGATGAAGCGTAGATAGACATATAGTTGGGCAAAAGGATAATCGAGTCGAGTATCAGCGCCACCGGAAAATCGATTCGATAATACTTACGCGCGATAAAATTTTTTCGCCCAATTGAACTTCGCATAATCTCCTAATTATCACATTGGTAAACGCTCTCGAATTCTTCGCTTATATATATGAAAATATATACGAAATTTCGCGTTTTTATATGATTAATATATTAATAAATATAATTTGATATATATTTGGAGAAATGTATTCTAATCGACAAAAAATACATCGAAAGTATGCCATTTGTCGGGGAAAGTATATCCAATATATCATAAATATATTTATCAATATACGTTTTTTTTCCATGGGGTGGAATCATCATAATTAACGTTCTCCTTTACATCAATCACAAGTTGAATATATCGAACGATTTACGAGTGCCGACAGAGGGCCGACCCACGCATCGATGTAACAGAGTTATAGCCAATACTATGAATGGAGTTCGCATGCACGCGTTTTCCAGGCGATAGATATCCAATCGAACGGTATAGCGTATACATATATACTCTGGACGCTCGTAAACGCCATAGCTGTTTGGTTCTGTATTACCAGACACGAGGGTAGGCTGGCGGCATCATTATCACACGAAAACAATCGGGTGACGTCGTTCGCCAAGGTAGTCGCGATAAGGGTTGTTCGGAGGGAGAGAGAAGCGGGAGAAGAACGTGATCGCGTCGTATAAGCGTGCGAATATATGTATAGGAGAGATAACAACAGCCAACGACAAACTTCCACGTTGTCTAAAGCGGGCGCGAGCAGAGTGCGAGGGTCAAACAAGGAAGGCTTCGGTGCCTCGTGCGGCGCATTACCTATCAGCAAATATATGTACGAGTGGTGTTAACGTTGTTTGAATCGCATACAAATACTTAAAGGCGGAAGAAAGATCTTGAAAAGCCATTTTGGTCACAAGATTTTTCGTTAATATTAATCGCTTCTAATGGAACGTGTAGGATAAACGCGACGAATTGTCCGCTTCAATTAACACGGGTCAATGTATGGGCACTCGGAGCGATTTATATGGACGGCTTTTATCTTAATAAAGCACAATCCCTCTTATTTTAACTCGACGGGACCGGATCCTTTCGCTATTTTGTATTTCCCCTACAGTCTCCACTCTCGATCAGTTGCTACGAGTAGAGACAATGAGGGGTATACGCGCCCCTCCACGGCGCGATTCTGCGCGTGCGCAGTGTACATTTTGCGCTCATTGTGGAGCGAGCGGACGCAGAGGAAATACAGTTAAGCGAAAGCGTTGCCATGGTAAAGAAATAAAATAAACGAGAAGTTAAGTTAAGTGAAGTTAAGGATAGAGGGGTTAAGCTGTATATTATTTATCTCGGACAACGTTGCATCGAAAAAATTCAGATGTCGTTAATTTTTTTTTTAATTTCACGAAATTAAAAAAATAATAAAAAATGTTTGCGATTGTTATTGCAACAAAAAAAAATATTTTATCGATCTTTTGGATTTGTAATTTCGTATAAATGTTACTGAAACGTACGAAATGTTCTTTTCTATAGTAGTAATTAAATGACGGATTAAATAATAAACAAGATTTATGAATAATTTCGAGGAGGTAATAAAGTCGATAGTGACTTCAGGCAAATATTAATAAATTATATCGCTTATTGATTTTACATATTGGTTGGTATACTTTATGTTTCCGAACAAACGAGTGCTTTTATCTGTGCATTTTAATCTTTTATAATAATCATTCGAAATAATTTCTATTATTGATTGAGATTCTTCAACACCGACGTGAAATTTTCTAGCAAATCCAATTTTATCCACCAATTACTTAATTGCTCGTATCTCCGCTGATCTCACCGTTCCTCATCCCTTGTCAGCGTCAATTTACACGTGTTTCACGTTCGAAAAATACATTACCGCTTTAAGGTCTCAAAGGCTCGAGTGTCCCAAACATTTTCATTACTTTCTCGTCCCGATGCGTGAGAAGTTTCCAATTAACCGTAACAAAAATTACGTATCTCGTTAGACCTTCAATTAATAATTGTAAATAGCTACGAAAGTTTGTACACGATGTACACCGGAATCGTGGGCTATGGACTGCTGAAGTTTTAATAAGCCGGAGCTTAATTAATTTTCATGGAGATGGGAGCGTTTTTTTTTTCTTTTCTTTTTAATTATATGAAAAAAAATATAGCGGCGATCATAATAGAGACGATGGGGAAGGGTTGCAATTGCTTAGGGTAGATGAGAAACCGGAGCTGTGTTCTGAGCTGTGGGTTTGAGAAACGACAATGTCCGCACCGAAGCCCAGAACTGATTCAAGCGTAATCTGAATCTGGCCGGGTGCGCTGACGAGAGAACCCAATATGTATGTACGCATAGGTAGAGCTTCTGTCGTTCTCGTATGTACCTATACCCACGCGAAAGCCTCTCACACGTCATTATGCCGAGAAAACAATCGACTGAGTAGTGAGAGCGGAGCTCAGGTGCGATAAGGGTTGTCGGTGGATATTGGAGTCGATCGTAGGCTGCCTCTGTGTACCCTGCGAGTCGTAGCAATCGAATCGGATTCTGCAATCCTATCCTTACAACGCGACTAAGATGGATTTCACACTAATTGAAAGTACTTCGATCGAACTTGATGGACTGCGTAACACATTCACTTCGTAGAAGTAAATTAAAGAAAATCGCGATTACATGGAAAAATATCGTCTGTAGTTTCAGCTTCAGGATTGAGATCGCGATTTTACTTTACAAGGGTTGTTTTTTGAGGACATTGAATTTTTGTAATTTTTTTCCAGAAGGGCTGTAATGCTTATTGAGGACAATTTCTTTTTGGGACCTCGTAAAAGATTTTTTTTACTTTAAAAAAAATCAATTTGAAGCGATCCACGGGATCCTGCTGTCTATTTCTATCTATACGCATCTATAATTTCTATTTAAAATATTAAGGGCTATTAAGTGGTATCTTTACTCACCATTGCATACTCTTCTGGTATCCGGCGTCGCAGTCGTATAACCGTAATCTCGATTGTTTTCATCGTCATCTTTAACCTCCGTCGCTCCGTTTTCCTCGCTCTCCTCTTCGGCGCCAAGACTATTCGGCATAACGCAATTGAACTTGTGCTGCCAGAACTCGACGAACCAAGGATTTCTCGAATTGTTGAATGGGTTCAGCGCGAAGTAGTGATCGTCGAATTCGTTTATGTAAGGCGAGTATATTCTTATCGAGAGACTGCCCCAGGCTTCGCTCTCGAGATCCTCGACCACATCGTCGCGATCCGCCCAACCGTCGCTACCAAAAATCGATAGGCAATCATTGAATTTATTTTTATTTTTTCTACAAATACACATAGCAGCGGATGGTTCGATAAGACCGATATAGAAAGTCAGAGGTGAAAGGCAAACGATTTCTACGAACGTTGGAAATAGCGGAAATACGATTTATTCATCGTCGCTCGTTCGATCGGTAAAAAAAAATCACGATTTGTGTTTCACATTATTTTTTTTTTTATTTATTTTTTTTTTATCAATCGCTGCCTCGCGAAGAGGCTTCGCGAAGTAAACCGCTGGTAGGAAATTCGTAACGGTAAATGCGACCTCAATTACCGAGTTTCGTAATTGAGGGCGGGGAAGATGGGAGAAGAGTTTATAACGGCACAACTGACGCCTATGGTGACTCTTGGGTACCGACATCCGCTCGGTAACTAACTTCCGTTCTTTCTCGTGAGTTTTCCCCGCTTTCTACTATTCCCGCAGGCCGCATTGAGTGGAGAGGGGCGACAACGGCGGAAGTCTTCGAGCAGAACTACTACCCTTAACCGGTAGCAAAGCTTTTCGTGCCCTCGTTTTTTTTTCCTTCTCACTTTGCACTTTGCACATCGTTTTTTCTTTTTTTTTTTTATCTGACCCTGTTGCCGCGATGAAAGGGAGCAAAGACTTCCCACCTGTGTCTCGGGTCTCGCGGATATCTTTATCCCGTCGTCCACGCTACAGTGCGATAGCGCTGAGGACTGAGAGGTCGAAAAATAAAGGTTCGGCAGAGCTTTTTCATGAATGAAACAGATTCTTACGATAACTGTAGAAAAAACCGGACTCAGTCGTCGCAGAATCGAATCGATTACGGGCATTGGGCATTTTTTTGTGATCACATAAATAACATTAATCGATGTGCGCAAAAGGGTTTATTGGTTTTTCGTCCCGTCCGTTATTAATAATAATAATTGTATTGTAAAATTTCTAAATGTTTCGTAAATCCTTTTTATAAATTTGTAGATTTTTTTTTACCGCGAATTCAGTCGTTATTAATATTATCAAATCGTAAAATTTTCGAAATTTTCAAGTAATCAAAATTGGTTAATTTTCAATATTAAATTACCTGCCGATGAAAAGAAATCGTCCGGTAAGATTGAGTCTCTTGGTGGCCGCGAGTAGTCCCCTCATAGTCATACCCTCGCAGAAGCAAACGACGACATTAGCGTATGGATCCTGTCGTAGATTCATCAGCACACCGTCGAAAACAGAATCCTCAGCCGTCGATAGTACTGCGTCTTCTCTCGCCACGCAAACCCCGTTTTTTTCAGCTAATTCACGAAACGCTTGCATTCCGCTTTGTCCATAATTTTCTGCGGAACATCGAAAAGAAGATAAAAAAAATATAAGTAAAAAAAAATTGCCGCGTTATAGTATGGAGCACAGTAAGCTTGTTATTCGAGTCCTCCATCAGCCTGGTAAGTGAACGTCTCGGGAATAGCCAACGAGAATTCTCCGCGGATACTACGAGGTGTGAAAAAGATCGATCGACTGGGTGAAAAATCTCGTTGAGAAAATATGCATTGAAAAAAAAGCCCAATTACCGTCGGGAAATAGTCGAAATAAGAGCGCAAAAAATGTAAACGATGTTCGCGTATCTTAAATTTACAAGCTTTTCGAATGACTCAGAACTTTGTTAGCGTCGCTTTTCCGGTACGCGAAAAAGATACATCATCGTGGCATCCGCGGAGATATATTTATTTATGAATTTTTTTTTTTTTTTTGCCTAATATCGTCGACTAATTATTATTATTTTCTCGGCAACGATACGCGACAGAGGATAAATTTCAATTTTGGAAAGTACCGCGAAGCTCTCGAATTGTAAAAGTCAACGAAGCCAACGTGTCTCGTGACCCGCATGCTCTCCGAGCTCAGCGTTCTCTTCGCTTCGCGAGCAAATGCTCGTCAGGCTCGTCGAGGCTTTCGTGTATGACGAGTACGCTATGGCCCGGTAAATTAATCGAATTGGTCATCAGCCGAGATTCTCGGTGACAGAATCGTAGCAACCCGTACAGTGCGATGACACAGATATCCGCGTATAGTTCTGCTGATGTCGAAATGGAATTGCCATCAGTCATTTTCTTGCCTAACAATGAATTCTCGGCAACATATGTATTTAGTCGTTGCGAATTCGATTCTATAAAGCTATACATATAGGTACTCAATCTATTAAGTTTCGACGGTTTTTACTATTAATGATTATTATTTTTTCCAAAATTCAAGTTATTTCTCAGGATTAAAAAATACGAACCGAAAACTCCAAAAATCAACGAAAAAAATCGAAAAAATAGAAATAAACGCCGAACTCAAAAAAATTGTCATTTTATTGAATACTAAACTGAATATACAGTAAAAAAGAAAATTAAAGAAAAATAGTAATTTTTCAGTAAATACGTTTTTTCAAATTACATGAAAAATTTAACCTCACAAATCCCGTTGGATGGAACCCGTCTTATTAGATGACCTCTGCAGTACAGAATGTCCGAAATGATTGTGAGGGATCTACCAAACGCTGGCTGACAGCATTTGACGCAAAAGGGAATAACCAGGATACGTAGTACAGTGATATAGCGCTCTGGCTTTTGGCTCGTATTTTAGTGCGTGGTAATTAGCGTTCTAAGCTTGAAGCTTCCTCCGTTCTACATATATATACGTACGTACGCAATACCAAAGGAATAGTAACATTTGCTTCGTGAATTGCGTGCTCGAGGGATTCGAAACCGGGTCTCAAAGTGACAAGAGCGAGAGAAGGGCTCGGCTTCGCCACGTGTACCTTCAACGTTTATGCGCCGCTATTCGTACGCCGTTTCGTTATAGAAAAAAGGCAATTCCATTAAGAACGTAGGCAACACATGACAGCTTCACATGCCTCACGTCAGTCCGGTCAGTCTTTCGAAGAACCGTTGGCGAATCATTATCCCGTAACTATACATGTGTGTGCAGCGCCCTGCCCTCGAGAATTTAACGCTTACCTACGTTACGCACGAATTCTCGGTAAAACCCGGAGTTCAATTTTACCGCAAGAGAAACGCAATATGCATACAGATAAGCGAAACTTTTGTAACGAAATAGACAATTTATGCGCAACGAAAAGTCGCGTTGCCGAAATAACTGAAAACTATGTAAATCGGTTGAAAATATGAAATTATTAAAGTTTGAATAACTTTCCTCGATATTCAACGTTTTCTCATTTTCGTCAATTCTGCTGTGTAGATAATAGTAAAATTTGTTTTTTTTTTTTCAAAATTTTTTTTTAACAGAAATAATGAGTATTTCGTATTGGATAATATATCGATATAACTTTTATCCACATCGCCCAATGCAATGAAAAGTTTAGATTTTCAGCTCGAATTAAATTTTTTTTTTTTCAAAAATACGCGAAAAGTTAAAAAATCAAAGAATGTTTTTTTTTGCAATAAAAAACAACAGTGAATTTCATTATTACATAAAATGATTGCCTTCACCGTTGTGGTATTAAGAACTTTCGTATTCGTGCTTTTGCACGGCAAGTTCGGCAGAGATACTCTGGTGAATTTTGACTACAAAAGTTATAAAAATGTTCGCCCAGCTGCGGTAATCGATCAAAAAACTCTTGGACGCCAAGCCCCTCGGTGTTCCAAGAATTCATACGAGTTTGAGAAGCGTCCAGTTTTTGGACGACGAATTTTACCTTTCGACACTTTACGACGATGGTACGTGTGTTTCTATCGAACATGAAAAGCTCCGGAGCTCCTCGTTGGCGACTCCGAACGTGTTACTACGTCACTTGTTCCTTCTCGTCCCTTTACTCCTATTCTTTTTATAGTTACATCCCTACTTCTAGGCTTCGTCTCTCCACCTTCTCGCTTCACCCCGACCGCGCGGTCAACAGCCGTGCATAGGCGCTCCTTTCGCTCCTTTCGCCGAGGTTAACGCAAATCTTCCAACTTTACGGGATGTATTATTTCGTGGTCCGTTGAGCTTCGAAACTTTCCTTGACTCGTTTACCTCTCTTGTCGCCTCTACCCAAATCTTCCGACTATTGTCGACGTTTATATATTCTACGACGGAGCACTCTATATTTTGTCGTCGTCCATATCTATAATTTCGGAATACTAAAGAGTCTTAATTCGCAACTTTGACTCCGCGAACTTTATCCAATTTCTTGATATTCCGACTAAAACGAGCGAACTATTGCAGTACCAGGAAAATTACGTATTTCAACAAGACGGCAGAATAATCGAGTAGAAATTGGTGGTTATGCCGAGATTCGGGTTTATTTTGTAAAATAAGTCACATTTTGGATTAGAACCGTCGTGAGTTTTTTTTTTCGATGAGTTACGCAAATATCAGTGATATTTATTTTTATTATTTTTTTTATTGAATTTACATTGTATTGTAGAAAAAAAAAATTCAATTCGCTATAGTAATGAAAAATTAACATACTTTAACAGTGAAACTAAAGTAAACTATTGGATTTAAAGTACTTTTGTATTAAAGTAAATTATTGAAAATATCGTCCAACAAATCCATATCTCATTATCCATACTGTAGTGATTAACGAATTAGCGAGAAATATTATCGTATTAACATACTGCCCTCTCCCCGCCTCCTGAACAACCCTCTCTAACTATCGGACTGTGTAGACGATTTATCATTCTCGTAACACTCCCGTCGCTGTCGTGTTCTCTGGTCACATTGAGTGTCTCCATTGGTTCTCGGTAATCCAGTGGAAGATCGCTAATTGCTGGTAATCAAAGCGGCAGTAAACCACCCCGGTTACTATACCTATTTAGCCGAACGTACGGGGAGTGTTCCATGCATCGCTTGACGATTCACGGTCGTGAGAGTAGTACTACGAAGTTTCGAATTACTCGGAGAATGCGGGTCGGTATACATTCCCACAACGACGTGTACATTCTCAGTGACTGTACACTTTGTTGATCCCCTATAGAGCTCTACATTCCGCGCTTCAATATGACCGTCGAATGTTTCCTCTAACGGACTCTCCGATCTCTCCTTCGCTCCTTTCTGCCGTTAAACCGTAAGCTCACACGGCTCCGTTCGTCGATTTCGATGTGTATCGACGTTGATCGCTTCTAAAACGGACACACGAAACCCGACGAACTCTATCACACGAAAATGTCACCCCGTAAGCGGGAGGCTTGAGTTCAGCTTTACGAAATCTCATTTAACGATATCACTGGAAATGCGTTCGATGTTTTCGATCAGTTGCTCGTTAACGAAAAGTAACCGATTATAGGACGACAGGCAAAGGCAATTTTTATCCTCAAACGAATAACGGTCTTTAATTTATCATTAATCCCTCTGATACGCTTTTCACTTATTTGATATATCAGATCGAAGAGCCTGAAATTCAACGAGATTCGAAGATTCCAGGATACGTTTAAGATGAAAGAGACTACTAATTTTTTTTTTTGCTTTTTTACGGTCGTTGAAATTACGTGATGCAATACAGTAATTGGATCGTCGTCTATCCGAGATATATATTTTTTTTGCTCGTTTACTAATATCGTTAACGATAACTGTGCGGAAGATGAGTGCAGTGAGGTCTATAGATTGTACACTGAAAGAGCACAGTTCGCGGATCATCCCGATAAACGTGGCAAAGAAGCGCATCTCGGAGAAAAATTCCGCTTCTACAATTCTGTGAATGGCGCATTAATTTTTTCGTCGGCGCGACATTTACCTTAATTTACCAAGCAAAATTCACCGGCGATTCAGTAAAATTTGTTTTGCTCGGATTTCGGTATAAAAAAAAATACCAAACCGACTGAAAGTCGACAGAGCTTTGCGACTTCATTATTTCCGATTTAATGTTAATATTGCTTTAAAAAAATTGCTCTACTACCCGTATCGCGTGTTCGTTCTCCGTTAACTCGTTACATATTCATTAGTTATCGATTCGTCGACACAACAGCATATCAATTGATTTTCGATTCGCGTGTTTTTTATTGCAGCGCATAATAATTGTTTTTCGACGTCGTTCCGCTCAATAATTATTCAATTCAATTAATTCGAAAGGATTTATTATTTTAACAAGTGTAAGTTGCTGATTTTTACTTGTAGCAAAAAAATAAATAAATTTCATCCCCTTATGTTTCGCGAAGAAGATCGACAGTTAGCGTAAAAAATATCCAATAGCGCGCGTCATGCAAAACCGCGCGAAACGTTTTGTCTCACGAGCTTAATGAATATACTATGATGAATCATAAGATAGCGCAGGTGTGAGTGTATTTGCGCGCTGTACACTGCGGTACTCTTTATTTCAACATGGAAGCCGTGAGATCCGAGAGGGGTGACTATGAAATTCTATTTGATCCCTGAAGCTCCCCGCACGGCACGAGAGTGCGTCTGTGTGCGGAGCTCAAGTTGTCGCGAGTATCAGAGCAGTAGTAATAGCCGAGTCGAAAGTACAGAAACCCGTCGTGTGCACAGAACCCGAACAAACTTTTGGATTTAATATGGATCGCACGATTATACGGGCGATATTGCATGAATAGAAGATCGTGAAAACAAAAGGTTTATCGTTCAAACAATACATCGCGAAATATAATATAAGCGCCGTTACATTTTTACGAACAGAAAAAAAAATTAACGCCAAGCGAAATTCTCGTATTCTATGCGGCAGCAAAAATATTACGAGACACGAAATTGCAAGTAATAATAAAAAAAAAAATAATACGAAAGAAGCAAGAAAAGTTATTCGGGGTGTTTCCCGACAGTATTACGAAAAGGCTGGAGGGTGAAGAGAAAAAAAAAAGTTTGTCGAGAAGTCTTACCGTCGGTGTTCACGATCGATACGTAAGTCCAGTTGAAGTATTGAACGAGATCGACGAGTAGTTGCGCCTGATAATAGTCGGACGGTACGACACGTAGAAAGGTGGAATAGCGAGTCTTGTCGCTGAGATCCCTCGAAGTCGGTGAATATCCTATCTGAAACGGAAATTGACTTGACATCGCCGCCGGGGGAGATGGAAGGTTCGCTAGTTGATTATTGCTCTCGAGTCATTCGTTAATTATTTTATCGAGCGAGTTATTATTATTATTATTATTCTTTTTTTTTCTATTTTCGCGGTTGCGATAGACGAACTATGCGCGCGTCCGGAACGATCCAATTAGTACAAATTAATTTCCGTATCCCGCGCGCCTACGTGTGTGCGCTCGTCGCTACGTTCCGTTACAAGTTACACACGCTTTCGGAAACGATTTATCTTTATTATTCATTATTACCCTTTGTATAATGTCGATAGGTAAACGATATATTTCACAGAATGATCGCTCGAACGTGTAGCATCATTATTTCTCGCAAAATGCGCGTTAAAACTTTTATATCGACGATGAGGGAGAATATATTACGAATAAATTGTCCTTTCGCTCACCTGAGGAATTGAGAATAGTTGAAGAAGATTCTGTACTTGTAGAGCCGCCGAACTCGATCCCGGGCCAATGACCCCGACGACCGGAGCTTTTGTCACTGGCGGTTCGGTCTGAACGGTGAAAAGTATTCTCAGCTTTATTTACTTTACTTTTATTCGGGATGAGAGGGGTGTATTTTTTTTTTTTTTTTTTGAATAGACGAGAGAGTTTGTGGGTAGTGACTCGGCGTGTATAGAAGAACGATCGGGAAGTGAATAGAATTCAAGAATTTAGCGGAGGGGGATGAAGCATAATGGTACCTGAATGGATGAGTCCAACTGGCAGGTAGCTGATTCACCGTTCGGCGAGAGGGTCAATACCGGTGTTATCGCATCCCGAACAAGTTCGATACTCTGCTGAAGCGACACTGGAGCCGACCAGCAAGAATCTCGGGCTTCCAATCCCAGTGTCACACCTGAAACAACGTTTCGACAACGAATTCGTTTAAAGACATTCACCGACCAGCTACCCTCGTTCTTTTGCCGTTCGCAGAAAAAAAAAAGAAGTTCAACAGCCGCGAATATGCAATATCGATTCGACACTCGAAGTAGTGGATAAAATTGTATGTAAAAAAATTACAGTACATTTCTAAAAAGCAAAAAAAAAATAATAATTTGAATCATTTTTTTAATTTTATTATCGAATTTTTTTTTTTTTTTTTTTCTGTGAAGCAAATAATTTTTGACAGACTTCGTTGCTTACATACTGCCGTATCGATTTCACTCGATGTAAAAAAAAACAAAACAATTTTAACATTTTTTTTTTAAAGCAAGATAACGTATCGATGAAAAAGTCCATCAGATCTATTTTTAGCTTTAAAAAGGCGTAAAAATGAATTTTTTTTTTCGGATTGAAGACCTTTTTTTTCAATTTTATTTTATTGATAATTTTTACCTGGTAGTATGCTGTTATCTCGATTTATCTTATCCAAAGTGATAAGAGCAGTTTCGACCCGTTGAATACCGTAAGTTTCGCGTATTACGCCGCAAGTCAGGGCACCCTTTCCGCCTCTGGGTTGATGGTGAACGCTGAACAGCGCGCCGACCACGAGATCGCCTCTAACCCGCGCCGAAGGATCGACGGACATCACAGTTACGCAGCTCATTGTCACGAGTAGACTCGTTATTGTTATAATCATTTCAACAGTCGGCGACATTTCACTCGCACCGACTTTGTAACGGACTTTCGACGATGCGCAGCAACGACGGGTCACGATTTTCGTCGGCTATCATCTTCGATTCTCGTTATCTTAAACTTCATGGAATATCCATCCTTTATCGTCGCCCTTTTCCGATTCATCTTTATCCGCTTTTTCGTTCGTGCAACTCGGAGTCATTGACCGGAAGTCTCAAAGCCTTTGGCAACTCGAAACGTCGATCGATCGATCGATGAACAAGTTTTTGACGATCAATCTCATTCTGATGTAACATTGGCATGGGATACGTTGCGTTGATCATCTGCAACAAAAAAAAAATTAAAATGCCTTGAGAAAAAACAAAATTATCGGAAGTTCATCATTGCAAAAAAATTTTTTTCGAAAATATGCCGATAATGGCAATTTTTATGCATAAATCGGTACATTAAATGTAATGTACAATTGTAATGAATAATTAGTGTCCAGTATATAAAAAACTGCAGTCAATATTACGTTTAACGTGTAACACATCAGTCGATTTCGTAGCCGTTCGTATGAAAACGAATGATGTCGTCAAAATGAGAAAATACAACAAGCAACTATATAAATGTTTTTTTATTTCCAAAGTTTTTTTCAATTCCGAAACCACGAGATTTGCCATACAGACCGTCTGCAAAATAATAAATCTCTAACAATGACTCCACGTTGCGTGAAGCCCGTCACATTGACTCGAATAAACAAAGCCTACTATGAACAAAAAAAAACCCTTAAGCTCGTTAATTAACAGCACTATCATTACTGAAAGACGCAGAAAAAAAATGAGCGAAATTTTCATCTCCGCGAGCTTTGTTTTTCGGAGAGGTTTCCCGTTGAAACGGGGAAACTGCGAAGTTTCCATATGCAGATAACGCATAGCAATTGGGGTGCATGTGGCGAACATGAATACGAGTCATAAGCAGAGACCTCAGGAGGCTAACGTAGTTCAATCGCATATGTGAGCCAGAATGTAACAAAGTCATTCATGAACCGCTAACACAGGGTGAGAGCGGTGCGCGCGTTGTCCCCACGGGAATCGCGTGTTTGTTACACGAACAGCGACGAGCTCTCTCGACCGCGCTGTTTCGCATTACGTAATTTACATCGCGGTTCAGTGCATCCTTTATCACGTTCGTTACGTCGCTACTATACGTAGTGTACTACGAAAAGGGCGCCTGTTGCATCGTGTAACATGTAAACCAATACAGCATACGCCCTTCTGATTCTCATCGTTGATACACTGCTGGATGGAAAAAGAGATGAAGCTGCGTATAGACAGCGGGGTGCCGGTTGCTCATGACGATTCATGAAGCCGCTGTATGTCCACGTTTGAACGAATACGAATGGCTCGTTGGCCCTCGCGCTATTTCGCTTTTCCTCGGCATATGCAGATAAAATCGGAGTTTCGGCAAAACTCCGAGAATTTTTTTTTTTTTTTTTTTACAAACGAAACTTTGTGGCTCTGTTCTGTGCGAAGTACGATGGATGAATGGATACATATGCATGATCAAGTCACAAGTGTGCTTTTTAGACACCTGGGGTCGTCGAGCTCTACGCAAGTACTCGACCTCCCGAATTGCGGTTTTACAAGGAATTAATTTCGATAGATCGTTGAATTCTTACATTCCTCCGTAGGTATTTCTGAAGACGTCTAGCGGATGGGAGAAAAACACGCGAATGGTCGTTTAAAATACTATTACAACTATGAATTCTTATAGCCATCGACAAAATCTTGTTACCATCAATAAAAAAGATGATTCCCTGTTGTTAAAGAGCAGAAAGAGGTGTTTCAACAATACTTTGATAAATTGCTCGTGAAGCTATTATAAAACATATATAGATAGAAGATATGGAAAACCTTGAGCTCAAATCGTGGTGAACATTTCCATCAACACCGGGAACCGACCGCAATCAATAATTTGCGCTCTCGTTAATTTCAACGATCGACGGATAAACATTTTTTTTTTTTTCCGAGAAATTCGTATTCATTGAAAGTTCTCCGTTGCATTGGCGATCCATCTGGCAATTACGGAATTCGAGTGGATATTCATATTTTTTATACAAACGCTGGAGTCACTGAGTTGCATTAATTTGTATATGAGAATTAACGCTCTGACTTCGCAACGGACACGACAGGATCCCTCGACGAGTTAAATGGAATATGTAATAACGCGAATAAGGATATTCGTCGTAAATAAAAATGGATTTTTATTGGTATAAAAAAGATTTTGGAAAATCATGGAAACAGTGCCGTACAGAAAAACGAGACACTGGTACGCGCGGATGGTGGTAGAGGTACGTAATACGTTGGACGTTCAGTGAATAGAGTCGAAAGGGTTCCGGCATAGCTTTACTTTCACTCATTTCTTTTCTCCTCGTGCTGCTTCTTGCCATACACCATTAAGTTGACTTGCGTTCCATTGAAAGATCTTTCATCCTCGTTTATTACTACTCCGCTACCGTCAAGAGGGGCGAAGAAAGGGTCGCCATTGAAAAGCAGAACGTGCGAGAGAAGATTCGAAAGAAGTTGGAGGAAAGCTTGCAGAGGCCATGAGACGGTTCGGTGGACACCGATGTACAACGCAATAGTCATTGTCGGCTGTCGAAACATTCTTGTAGAGAAATCAAATAACAGTCTTACGTACAAGAAGCTTCGCAAGACACCTATGAATAGCATTTAGTAGTTAAAAAAAAGAAAAAGAAAATTGAACGAATAAACAACTAGTTATTGTGTTAAACAATTAAACAATTAGTTATTGTGAAAAATTGGAAGATACAGAAAGCCGACAGAATTCAATAACAATATTTTTGATAATATATTGCATCATATGCAAATGAAGTTAAGACAATTATTTTTATTGCTCGTAGTCGTTATTGATACCGTTTCTTTGCTGGTCTCCTCTTCATTCCTCCTCTTCGCACAAGTATCGTATTCTCCGGAGAAATAAAATTTAATTTCTATACCTGCTGATTTTTTCCAGTAATTTTATTTATTATTTTTTTAATTAATAACATAACACACTTTTGAACAATTTATTTGACATTGACTTACTTTCTATATTAAATGTTTTCGAAGTTTACAATTAGGTTTATTCACACGTGTGTAAATAATGTTAACATGGAGTTTGATACTAACCAGAAAATACCTTGCGTCAAATTATAGATATATATAGATAGATATCAATTTAAATAGCAATTTTCTAATATATCTTGCTCCGTGCGTTTCTAATACCCAAACAGAAAATTGATTGATAAAAACGATGAAAAATTTATGAAATTTAGGACACAATTCGAATGACGAGAAGTTTCATCAATAGAATTTAATGTTTCAATGATGCAGTGGCCGATTTAGTAACTTTTTCTTTTCTTTCGCTGCAGCTTCGGAATGACCTTTAGTCATTTATTTCACTATTTACGTTTCGATCTCATTCGAGGTCCTCTTCAGAAATTAATTTTTTCCTTCATTTTCTTCTTTCAACTATTTTGCGCTATTTTTTTTTTCTTTTCTGGACAGACAAAGAAAATAGTTGAAAGAAGAAATTGAAGGAAAAAAGAATTTAATTTCGCGCATGTTGCGCGAGTTATTTATCGTATCCATAGACATATTCGAGTTAATTTAAACGAATCACTCGCGTTGTGGTGATTCTATGTTGAAATCGATAAATCATTACTTCGGCAATAAAACTTACAAACGCGCATCCGAAACCAATTCCAAAAAACGCAAACGCGAAATTGAAATCGGTCAAAGTCATAACCTTGGGATCGGAAATTTTTTCCTCAAGTTCGGCTTCAAGGAATCTCTTTACGTCCACTAACACAACTAAGTCTACCATAATGCCAGCACTTACTTTGATTCCAACAAACTTGTCGAACTTCTCTTGCAGAATCCAGTGAGTTGGTAGGATGATAGTAACATATTCGGTTTTGATGCAATCTCTACTTACGTGTAATTCATGATATGAAGCCTTTACTCTGACCTCCGCGCCCCAAGTTAAACAAGCAATCGAGGCGTCACGTTTAACGTGTTTAACGCCGTCGTCGTTAGCTAAAAGCACGATAAGACGATCTTTAAAGGCTGAGTCGCTGAAGTGTACAAAATCATATTCGGAAGCATAGACGGTGTAACCGAGATTGGCGAGATCCTCAATTGTATTTACTTGATGAACAGATACATTGTGGGCCATCACAGATGCCAAGCTACTCGTGAAAATCCCCTGCATTGTTACCATAAAAAAAAGTAGACATCCCAAATAAATCTGTGTTGCCACATTTACGGGACATATTATTAGTCCGAGGTTGCTAGTCATACGACAAAGATTTAAAATCGCTTCTAGCAAAGGTTGACGGAGAAAGAATTTGAAGAAAAGCAAAGTAATGAGGTAAACCACATACATCCCACCCCATGAATACGCGTCTATAACGTCAACAATCTTTCGCAACTGCGTCTTCTGGCCGCGAGATTGAGTTACTATAAATTTGCATTCAGTTCCGTAAGGATAGGCATAAGATACTCTCAACGGTAATCCTCTCATGTGAACCGATCCTGTTAGAATGCTATAGTCATCGGCCTGCGGGATCACGCCCACAATGACTTTTTGCCGAATAGGTTTTTCAGTTGCATTCACATAAGTAAAAAAATCGCGAATAAAACCGAAATGATATTCGTATTCGTGCCATATCTGGTCATGTGAGAATCCATATTTGAATACTTTTGTCAAGCACGAGGTTCTACGGGTACATCGATTGACCGTTTTGATCGTCGAGCCATGCATGTTATGCATTTTTTCGAAGAAAAGATTTTCACACATTTCGTCGTGTTCTCGATACTCTCGCATGAATAAAGAAGCAACGTGATCTAGTATGGGGCTATATCTGGATGAAATAAACTGCCACGGTTCAGGCGCCTGATTTGCAAAGGCACTGAAACCGTAAATTACTATCCCTTTGGTTATGTCCCGACAAATCAAGTTTGGATGCAACAGATTATCCTTATAGGCGTGAACTAATGTTTTAAAGGTCCAATAATTTCCTACGCAACCCGCGTACTTATTTTGCGGAGACCAACCGAGCATCAGAGCGAATGTTGTAGTACGGCAATATCGAGATTCGTAGAACGTCCATAATGTGTCGGCGAACTGTCGATGATGCGAAGCCATTATTACGAGGATATGCACATTATGGGCTTTATTGAAATTTTTCGTCATGAAATAGTAACGATCAGTGTTCCTCCTTTCGTCATCCAACAAAACTATGGAAAAGAGTCGTTGAGACGTCAATTTTCTAACGAAAGTCCCCGGTACATCTCCAGCGAGCACTATTGTCTTATCTTGATCCTTATAGCAATTTGCCAACAATTTCGTCTGCAACCCGTTCAATCGTTAAAGTTTTTCGATTCATTTGTACGCGTAAGCTATCTGAAAAAGGTGTACTCACGGCTGCGTCCTCGAGTTCGGCTAATCCGTCCGATTTGCTTGTCCCGATCACAATTTCAGACAAGCATATTCTTCCAACGAAAGCAACAAAAACAACGAAGAATGTTGTTAACTGCATGGCGAACAATTTTTTTGAAATCTGACTGCTGACGACTATTACGATGTTACGATGATATTGTTAACTGCATGGCGAACAATTTTTTTGAAATCCGACTACCGACGATGTTACGGTGATATTACGACGTTGCAAGCGCAAACATCGACGATTGATACTCCCGGAAGGGCTATGAACAAAGGTGTTATAAAGCTCTAACAGTGTAAAGTCGAGCAAGAATATTAGAACTCGTCGATACACGCTTTATGTACATGCAATCTGAATAATTTATACGCCGCATTGAGGCGTACAGCCAATTACAATATCAGGCTGCTGATTTTAAATTTGATATCGATGTTTTACGGCATTTGTAGCGTGCATAATTTTATACATCCGAAGCTCGTATTATTGTTTGCGGGTAATCGATACATGACAAAAGAGACAACAAAACTTTCTACCGACAGACAACGTTAATATGTTATTGTTTATTTATTATTTTCTTCTCATAGTCTTTCTGTTTCGATAACATCTAGAAAAACCAAATTTTCACAAAAGGTGTACTCCCGTTCGTAAAAACAACATGCGAAAAATCCAAGAGTATTAAGATTAACTTAGGAACATTTTACGTCAATGTGACGGATCCAAATGTTTATTATTTATCTAAATATACATTTGCTAATGGTTTTCTGTATTACACAGGAATACTTTCTATTAAGGAGGGTCTTCTGGTTTACTCTATATGATGTCATGTCTTTGAAATTTTTATAGGAGATTTATTAATAACCCATACACAAAACCGAAAAATTTCTTTAAAATTGTCTATACCGTTTCAAAGATTTTAATATTCAAAGTTAAGAGGTTAAACATTGGCTTTATGTAAAATAGAGCGTTTTCGATCATTTAAAATAAATGGATGGAGTGATGTCACCTTCTTAAAACACGTACCGATTCAAAGATCATACTTTCAAGAACATCACATTCAATTTTCAACATATTTCTCTATACCATTATTTTGTGACGAGATTAAAAAAAGCTTCATTACACGTGTTACGCCTTGCTGCGTTATAATGTTCCCCCACCAAGGGCCTACCGCTGCCCATCGCCGCACCACCGCCTCTACCCCTACCGCAAGTATCAGCAAACCCTCTTTAACGAAAGAGAATTTTGATTGATAAAAACCGTTATCGAAAAAAAATTTCAAAATTTATGACGCACTTCGGATCACAAGAGGTTTGATCAATAGAATTCAATTTTGGACCTATTGTGCACGCCTATTTATTAAATCACGGTTTTTTAACGTAATAGTTGTGACATTTAGATCTGCTTAAGGGCAAGACGCCTTTCCGAAGTACATTAAGATTATTAAGCGATTAAAGATGTTTGCAGCATATTCTGATTCATTCCCAGCGACTTCGAACGATCACTCGCGTTGTCGTGACTCTTCTTTGGCATCGATAAATCATTATCTCGACAATGAAACTCACCAACGCGCATCCTAAGCCTACTCCAAGGATCGCGAACGCGAAGCCCACGTCGGTAAGAGTAATGATTTTGGGTTCGATAAATTCTTCCTGAAGTTCAGCCTCGAGTAACATCTTTTCATCTACTAACACATCCAAATTTGTCATAATACCACCACCTTTTTTTACTCCGACAAAATTGTCAAAATGCTCTTGTAAGGCCCAGTTATCTGGAACGATGATACTAAGATATTCGGCTATGATACAATCGCTTACGTGTAATTCGGATTTTACAGCATAGTTTCTGTCTGAGGCGTCCCAAGTTAAACAGGCTATCGATGCGTTCCGTGTAATGTATTGTATGCAATCTTCGTAAGGTAATTTCAAAATGAGACGCCCTTTAAACCTCCGATCGGTGAAGTGTATAAAATCGTTTTTGTCAACATAGACCGTGTAACCGAGATCGGCGAGATCCTGAATTGAATTTACTTGTCGAACGGGTACATCGAGGGTGAACACAGATGCCATGCTACTCGTGAAAATCCCCAGCATTGTTAGTATGAAAAAAAGTAGACAGCCCAGATAAATCTGCGCCACCACATTCAGCGGTTTTAGCCTTAACCCACAATTACAAGTCAATCGACAAAGATTTAAAATTGCTACTATCAGAGATTGTCGCAGAAAGCATTTAAAGAAAAGAATGCTAATAAGATAAACTACCCACATCCCGGCCCACGAATATTTGTCTATAACATCATAAATCTTTTGCAACTGTGATTTGTGACCGCGGAATTGGGTTACCAAAAATTCGCACTCTATTGTATGTGGATAGGCAAATAATACATTCCACGGTAATCCTCTGATGAAAATCGATATTGTTGAAATGGTAGACGAATGGATCATCGGACTCTTGCCCGCAACCATCATTTGCCACATCTGTTTTTCAGTTGCATTGATATACATAAAAAAATCGCGAATAAAACCGATGCGATGTTCGTATGCGATCCGCAAGTGTTTGTTTTCCGATTGATTTTTCACCAATATTCCCGCGCAATTGAATCCTCTGTTGCATAGGTTCATCGTTTTGATACTCGTCTTATGCATATTGTTCATTTTTTTGAAGAACAGATTTTCACATATTTCCGCGTCTTCTCGATACTCTCGCATGAAATAAAAAACGATATGTTCTACGTTCCTACTGTATCGAGAAAAAACCAATTGCCACGGCTTAGGCGCGATGTTTGCAAAGGCACTGAAACTGTAAATCACTATACCCTGCTTAACGTGCCGACAAAGCAGGTTTGCAAACGGCATATTATAAATTTGGGCAGAAATCAATATTGTAAAAGTTTGAAAATCTCCGTCGCACCCCGCGTACTTATTTTCCGGAGACCAGCCGAGCATCAGAACGAATGGCGTGGTGCGGCTATATCGAGATTTGGTAAATGTATTTAGTGCGGCGCTGATCTGCTGATAATGTGGTGCCATCGTTACGAGGATATGCACCTTGTACACTTTATGTGGATTTTCATTTTCCCAATGATAGTCAATGTCAATCTTCGTCTTCCTCCGATCATCCAACAAAACAGTAGAAAAGGTTCGTTGAGACGATAATTTTTTGATGAAACTTCCAGGGATATCACCAGCGAGTACTATTGTCTTGTCTTGATTCGCATAGCAATTTGACAAAATTTTTATCTGCAATTCATCGAATCATTAAATTTATTTTCATTTTCGCGCGTTTTTCATGTCATTTGTACGCGAAGAATACACGGTAAAAAATGTACTGAAATTTTGATGTACTGATACTCGAAGTTTTTATGCATAAACTAATACGTTAAATTCAATATACAATAATGATGAAAAATTGACATACAGTATATTTAAAACCATAAAAATACTTTAGTTTTCATAATTTATTTTTATTTTACTATTAAAGTAATTTAAATCCAATAATTTACTCTAATTTTACTATAAATGTATATTTATTTTTCATTACTATTGTACATGAAAACTAATGTACCGGTTTATGCATAAAAACTTCCAGTACCAGTCCATTAAATGTATTATTTTTTTACAGTGTATTCGAAAGGGGTTACTTACAGCTGCTGCCTCGAGTTCGGCCAATCCGTTCGATTTGTCTGTCCCGATCACAATGTTACACAAGCAAATTCTTCCGACGAGAGCCACAAGAACGACAAAGAATTTCGTTAGCTGCATAGCGAACAATTTTTTCAAAGCCGACTACCGTTTATCATGGTGTTGCGAGTGCAAACATTGACGATTGAATACTCCCGGAAAGGCTATGAACAAATAAGTCATAAGTTCTAATATTCTAATGCGTGACACACTCGAGTAAAAATACATATTTCGTCGTCGATCCATACTTCGTGTACATGCAATCTGAACAATTTACATGCCGTATTGAGACGCGTAGCCAATTATAATGTCTGCCAGTATTGAATTCGATATCGACATGCTACGGTACTTGTGGCGTGCATTACATTTTACAGCCGAAGCTACATTATTATTGTTCACGGTTAATCGATATGCGACAAAAGAGACGAGAAAATTTTCTATCAAGAGACGACGTTAATTTATCATTGTTTATCTATTTTTTCTTATATATGGCTCTGCGACTCTATGATAACTGGAAAAAGAAATCCTCTGGAAAATTATGCGTGTACTCCCGTTTATATGTATAAAAACAAAATATGAAAAATCTATGAGTGTCAACTGGTACAGTATACAATAGTTGGCTATTGGCACTATAAAAATTACTGAATGCCTAAAAAAAAATTATATTATATTACACGTCAAGAAGACGAGAGAAACACGAGAAACACGAGAGAAATTATATTACACGAGAAGAAGGATGAGAAATAAAAGCAGAAATTGGATTCATTTGTCGTTTGCTTTATTATGTTCAATAGTGTGTAACTCGCCCGTCCATTTCTTAACCACCCCTATGCACAGTAATTACATTATTAAAGTTAGAACATGCAACAAGTAACTCAATGAAACTTTATATAATAAAAAACATTTGCCATACAGAGTACAGAACAAAATCACTAACAATGTCATAGTGTCGTGTAAAATACGTCAAAGTATCTCAAGTAAATATCCCACTGTAAAAAAAAGGTCAGCCTCGTTGATTAACTGCTGTATCAATACTGAAAGACACAGCAAATATTAACAAAAATGTCATCAGGGCGCGACCGTCTTTTTACGAAAAGGTTTTCGTTGAAATGGAAAAACTACGAAGTTTCTCTAAGCGCGTTATACATAACAATTCGAGCGTACGTGACGAACACGAATGCAAGTTATAAACAGAGTCCTCAGGAGCCTAACGTAGTTCAATGGCATACGTGAGCCAAAAGTATAACAAAGTCATTCATGAACCGTAGCCATTGCAACGCGACCGGAACTCCCACTGTACGCACGGAGACCACGTTATTATAGGAAAAGCCTCGAGCTGTCGCATTGTTTCACATTGCGTAATTTATATCTCGCTTCAGTTGATTCTAGATCACGTTCATTACGTCGCTAGTACTCACAGAACGACCCATGAAGAACCATAAGGTCGTATGTTGTATACTTGCAACAGGTAAAACGATGCCACAAACAATTATTTCTATATTATCTGGATTTTTCAAACAATTTTAGTATTTTAGTAATGATTTTTTATCAATTCATAAAAACGGTTATCTACAATAAAATTAGCGATATTTATGACAGACTTCGAGTGGCAAGAGGTTTCATCAACAGAATTCAATTCGGCATCCATTGTGAATGTGTATTTATTGAATCACGGTTTCGCAACATAATTGTTGCAACTTTTAAATCTGATTATCGGCGAGACGCTCTTTCAAATTACGCAATACAGTAGAACGTCGATTTTCCGAACACTCATTATCCGAACCGCCGACAATTGGGATCAAGTTTCCACTATCCGAACTATCGCGCGAAATTCTCGTGTCCTTATATTGTTGCAGGCTACAAACAAAAAGCCAAAATCATATCTTCATCGATAAATTTGTTTTTTTTTCGCGAATCTATTGAATCAATCGTTCGGAAACTTCCTGGGTGTAATGGGTGGTTTTGTGACAAAAACATAAAAAATTCGTGACTTAACGCGCATTTTTGAAGAAAAATAATTTTACTTCTATACCTGCTGATTTTTCCCAGTAATTTCATTTATTATTTTTTTTTATTAATAACATAACACACTTTTGAACAATTTATTTCATATTGACTTACTTTCTATATTAAATGTTTTCGAAGTTTACAATTAGGTTTAATCACACGTGTGTAAATAATACATGGAATTTGATACTAACCAGAAAATACCTTGCGTCAAATTGATAGTTATCAATTTAAATATCAATTTTCTAATATATCTTGCTCCGTGCGTTTCTAATACCCAAACAGAAAATCGATTGATAAAAACGATGAAAAATGTATGAAATTTAGGACACAATTCGAAGAACAAGAAGTTTCATCATTAGAATTTAATGCTTCAATGATGCAGTGGCCGATTTAGTAACTTTTTCTTTTCTTTCGCTGCAGCTTCGGAACGACCTTTAGTCATTTATTTCACTATTTACGTTTCGATCTCATTCGAGGTCCTCTTCAGAAATTTATTTTTTCCTTCATTTTCTTCTTTCAACTATTTTGCGCTATGTTTTTGTTTTCTAGACAGACAAAGAAAATAGTTGAAAGCAGAAATTGAAGGAAAAAAGAATTTAATTTCGCGCATATTGCGCGAGTTATTTATCGTATACATCGACACAGTCGAGTTAATTTAAACGAATCACTCGCGTTGTGGTGATTCTATGTTGAAATCGGTCAATCATTACTTCGGCAATAAAACTTACAAACGCGCATCCGAAACCAATTCCAAAAAACGCAAACGCGAAATTGAAATCGGTCAAAGTCATAACCTTGGGATCGGAAATTTTTTCCTCAAGTTCGGCTTCAAGGAACCTCTTTTCGTCCACTAACACATCGAAGTCTACCATAATGCCAGTACTTAGTTTGATTCCAACAAACTTGTCCAACTGCTCTTGCAGAATCCAGTGAGTTGGTACGATGATAGTAACATATTCGGTTTTGATGCAATCTCTACTCACGTATAATTCACAATATAAAGCGTCTGCTTTGGCCCACGCGCCCCAAGTTAAACAAGCAATCGAGGCGTCACGTTCAACATATTGAATGCAGTCGTCGTTAGCTAAAAGCACGATAAGACGATCTTTAAAGGCCGAGTCGCTGAAGTGTACAAAATCATATTCGGAAGCATAGACGGTGTAACCGAGATCGGCGAGATCCTGAATTGTATTTACTTGATGAACAGATACATTGTGGGCCATCACAGATGCCAAGCTACTCGTGAAAATCCCCTGCATTGTTACCATAAAAAAAAGTAGACATCCCAAATAAATCTGTGTTGCCACATTTACGGGGCATATTATTAGTCCGAGGTTGCTAGTCATACGACAAAGATTTAAAATCGCTTCTAGCAAAGGTTGACGGAGAAAGAATTTGAAGAAAAGCAAAGTAATGAGGTAAACCACATACATCCCACCCCATGAATACGTGTCTATAACGTCGGCAATCTTTTGCAGCTGCGACTTGTGTCCGCGAGATTGAGTTACTATAAATTTGCAATCAGTTCCATAAGGATAGGCATAAGATACTCTCAACGGTAATCCTCTTATGTGAATCGCCTTTGTTAGAATGGCATGGTCATCGGCCTGCGGGATCTTACCCACAATGACTTTTTGCCGAACAGGTTTTTCAGTTGCATTCACATAAGTTAAAAAATCGCGAATAAAACCAAAATGATATTCGTTTTCGTACCATAGCGGCCTATCTGAGTATTCATTTTTCCGTACCCTTGTTAAGCACGAGGTACTATCGCTACATTGATTGACCGTTTTGATCGTAGAGCCATGCATGTTGTGCATTTTTTCGAAGAAAAGATTTTCACACATTTTGTCGTGTTCTCGATACTCTCGCATGAAAAAAGAAACAACGTGACCCAGCTTGCGGCTGTTCCTGGATGAAATACACTGCCACGGTTCAGGCGCGTGATTTTCAAAGCCACTGAAACCGTAAATTACTATCCCTTTGATTATGTCCCGACAAATCAAGTTTGGATGCAACAGATTATACTGATAGGCGCGAACCAATGTTGCAAAGGTGTAACGATTTCCTACGCAGCCCGCGTACTTATTTTGCGGAGACCAACCGAGCATCAGAGCGAATGTTGCGGTACGGCGATATCGAGATTCGGAGAACGTCCATAAAGGTTTGGCGAACTGTCGAGCATGCGGAGCCATGATTACGAGGATATGCACATTGTGGGCTTTATTGAAATTTTTCTCCATCAAATAGTAATTATCAGTGTTCCTCCTTTCGTCATCCAACAAAACTATGGAAAAGAGTCGTTGAGACGATAATTTTCTAACGAAACTCTCCGGTACATCTCCGGCGAGCACTATTGTCTTATCTTGATCCTTATAGCAATTTGCCAACAATTTTGTCTGCAACCCGTTCAATCGTTAAAGTTTGTCGTTTCATTTGTATGCGTAAGATATAGAAAAAAAAAAAATTTCAGTACTTGGCGTCGAGACGCTACCGCGTCTCTTGATGAAAAAGGTGTACTCACGGCTGCGTCCTCGAGTTCGGCTAATCCGTCCGATTTGCTTGTCCCGATCACATTTTTAGACAAGCATATTCTTCCAACGAAAGCAACAAAAACAACGACGAATGTTGTTAACTGCATGGCGAACAATTTTTTTTAAATTCGACTACCGACGAATTTTACGATGTTACGGTGATATTACGACGTTGCTAGTGCAAACATCGACGAGTGATACTCCCGGAAGGGCTATGAACAAAGGTGTTATAAAGCTCTAACAGTGTAAAGTCGAGCAAGAATATTAGAACTCGTCGATACACGCTTTATGTACATGCAATCTGAATAATTTATACGCCGCATTGAGGCGTACAGCCTATTACAATATCAGGCTGCTGATTTTAAATTTGATATCGATGTTTTACGGCATTTGTGGCGTGCATAATTTTTTACAGCCGAAGCTCGTATTATTGTTTGCGGGTAATCGATACACGACAAAAGAGACAACAAAACTTTCTACCGACAGACAACGTTAATATGTTATTGTTTATTTATTATTTTCTTCTCATAGTCGGCTTTCTGTTTCGATAACATCTAGAAAAACCAAATTCTCACAAAAGGTGTGCTTGTACTCCCGTTTGTAAAAACAACATACGAAAAATCCAAGAGTATTAAGCTTAACTGAGGAACATTTTAAGTCAATATGACGAATCCAAATGTTTATTATTTATCTAAATATACATTTGCTAATGGTTTTCTGTATTACACAGGAATACTTTCTGTTAAGGAAGGTCTTCTGGTTTACTCAATATGTCATGTCTTTGAAATTTTTATAGGAGATTTATTAATAACCTATACAGAAAACCGAAAAATTTCTTTAAAATTGTCTATACCGTTTCAAAGATTTTAATATTCAAAGTTAAGAGGTTAAACATTGGCTTTATGTAAAATAGAGCGTTTTCGATCATTTAAAATAAATGGAAGGAGTGATGTCACCTTCTTAAAACACGTACCGATTCAAAGATCATACTTTCAAGAACATCACATTCAATTTTCAAAATATTTGTTATACCATTTTTTTGTGACTAGATTAAGAAAAGCTTCATTACACGCGTTACGCCTTGCTGCGTCATAATGTTCCCCCACCTAGTGCCTTTCGCTACCTATCCCCGCACCACCGCCCCAACCCTCACCGCAAGTATCAGCAAACCCTCCTTAATGAAAGAGAATTTTGATTGATAAAAACAGTTGTCGAAAAAAAAAATTCACAATTTATGACGCAATTCGGATCACAAGAGGTTTGATCAATAGAATTCAATTTTGGACCTATTGTGCAATCCTATTTATTAAATAAAACACGGTTTTTTTAACGTAATAGTTGTGACATTTAGATCTGCTTAAGGGCACGACGCTTTTCCGAAGTACATTAAGATCATTAAGCGATTAAAGATGTTTGCAGTATACTCTGATTCATTCCCAGCGACTTCGAACGATCACTCGCGTTGTCGTGACTCTTCTTTGGCATCGATAAATCATTATCTCGACAATGAAACTCACTAACGCGCATCCTAAGCCTACTCCAAGAATCGCGAATGCGAAGCCCACGTCGGTAAGAGTTATGATTTTGGGTTCGATAAATTCTTCCTGAAGTTCAGCCTCGAGTAACATCTTTTCATCTACTAACACATCCAAATTTGTCATAATACCACCACCTTTTTTTACTCCGACAAAATTGTCAAAGTGCTCTTGTAAGGCCCAGTTACGTGGAACGATGATAGTAATATATTCGTTTGCGATACAATCGCTTAGGTGTAATTTGGAATTTACAGCATAGGTTCTGTCTGAGGCGCTCCAAGTTAAACAGGCAATCGATGCGTCCCGTTTAATGTATTGAATGCAATCTTCGTTAGGTAATCTCAAAATGAGACGCCCTTTAAATCTCGGATCGGTGAAGTGTATAAAATCGTTTTTGTCAACATAGACCGTGTAACCGAGATCGGCGAGATCCTGAATTGAATTTACTTGGCGAACTGGTACATCGAGGGTGAACACAGATGCCATGCTACTCGTAAAAATCCCCAGCATTGTTAGCATGAAAAAAAGTAGACAGCCCAGATAAATCTGCGCCACCATATTCAGGGGTTTTCTCCTTAACCCAAAATTACAAGTCAAACGGCAAAGATTTAAAATTGCTACTATCAGAGATTGTCGCAGAAAGCATTTAAAGAAAAGGATGCTAATAAGATAAACTACGCACATCCCGGCCCACGAATATTTGTCTATAACATCATAAATCTTTTGGAACTGTGATTTGTTACCCCGGAATTGAGTTACCAAAAATTTGCAGTCTGTTCCATATGGATAGGCAGATAATACATTCCACGGTAATCCTCTCATGTGAATCGGTGTTGTTAAAATGCCAGACCAATCGGACATCGGAATCTCGCCCACAACGACCTTTTGCCATATCGGTTTTTCAGTTGCATTTATATACATAAAGAAATCGCGAATAAAACCGAAGTGAAGTTCGTATTCGATCCGCAAATGTTTGTTTTCCAATTGATTTTTCACCAATATTCCCGAGCAATTGAATCCTCTATTGCATCGGTTGATCGTTTTGATACTCGTCTTATGCATATTGTTCATTTTTTTGAAGAACAGATTTTCACATATTTCCGCGTCTTCTCGATACTCTCGCATGAAATAAAAAACCATACGTTCTACGTTGTAACTATATTGAGAAAAAACCAATTGCCACGGCTTAGGCGCGTTGTTTGCAAAGGCACTGAAACTGTAAATCACTATTCCATTCTTAATGTGCCGACAAAGCAGGTTTGCAGACGGCATATTATACATTTCGGCAGACATCAATATTGTAGAAGTTCGAAAATTTCTGTCGCACCCCGCGTACTTATTTTCCGGAGACCAGCCGAGCATCAGAACGAATGTCGTGGTGCCGCCATATCGAGATTTGGTAAATGTACTTAGTGCAGCGCAGATCTGCCGATAATATGGTGCCATCGTTACGAGGATATGCAGCTTGTACGCTTTATTTTTATTTTCTCCCGCCCAATAATGGTTAATGTCAATCTTCGTCTTCCTCCGATCATCCAACAAAACAATGGAAAACGTTCGTTGAGATGATAATTTTTTTATGAAACTTCCAGGGATATCACCAGCGAGAAGTATTGTCTTGTCTTGATTCGCATAGCAATTCAACAAAATTTTTATCTGCAATTCATCGAATCATTAAATTTATTTTCATTTTCGCTGGTTTTTTCATTTCATTTGTACGTGAAGAATACACTGTAAAAAATGTACTGAAATTTTGATGTACTGATACTCGAAGTTTTTATGCATAAACTAATACGTTAAATTCAATATACAAAAATGATGAAAAATTGACATACAGTATATTTAAAACCGTAAAAATACTTTAGTTTTCATAATTTATCTTTATTTTACTATTAAAGTAATTTAAATCCAATAATTTACTCTAATTTTACTATAAATGTATATTCATTTTTCATTATTATTGTACATGAAAACTAATGTACCGGTTTATGCACAAAACTTCCAGTACCAGTCCATTAAATGTATTATATTTTTTACAGTGTATTCGAAAGGGGTTACTTACAGCTGCTGCCTCGAGTTCGGCCAATCCGTTCGATTTGTTTGTCTCGATCACAATTTTACACAAGCAAATTCTTCCGACGAGAGCCACAAGAACGACAAAGAATTTCGTTAGCTGCATAGCGAACAATTTTTTCAAAGTCGACTACCGTTTATCATGATGTTGCGAGTGCAAACGTTGACGATTGAATACTCCCGGAAAGGCTATGAAAAAATAGGTTATAAAGTTCTAATATTCTAATGCGTGACACACTCGAGCAAAAATACATATTTCGTCGTCGATCCATACTTCGTGTACATGCAATCTGAATAATTTACATGCCATATTGAGACGTGTAGCCAATTATAATGTTTGCCTATATTGAATTCGATATCGACGTGCTACGATACTTGTGGCGTGCATTACATTTTACAGCCGAAGCTGCATTATTATTGTTCACGGCTAATCGATATGCGACAAAAGAAACGAGAAAATTTTCTATCAAGAGACGACGTTAATTGTTCATTGTTTATCTATTTGTTTCTTATATATAACTTTGTGACTCTATGATAACTGGACAAGAAATCCTCTGGAAAATTCGTGGCAAAGACGTACGCCTTCTCGCGACCGGATGTGCATTGCTGTAATTTGAGAAGGAATGTCCGGTGCTTTGATTTTAATTATTGAATATAGAGAGATAGAAATTCGGAGAAATAATTTATGAATAGTACGTTCAAAAGGTCAGGACGTAACATGCGTGTACTTCCCGTTTATATAAAACCAAAATATGAAAAATCCATGAGAGTCAACTGGTACAGTATACAATAGTTGGCTATTTGCACTATAAAAATTACTGATTGCCTAAAAAAAATTATCCGAAGTATATTTACACGAGAAGAAGGATGATAAATAAAAGCAGAAATTGGATTCATTTGTCGTTTGCTTTATTATGCTCAATAGTGTGTAACTCGCCCGTCGATTTCTTAGCCACCCCTATGCACAGTAATTACATTATTAAAGTTAGAACATGCAACAAGTAACTCCATGAAACTTTATATAATAAAAAACATTTGCCATACAGAGTACAGAACAAAATCACTAACAATGTCATAGTGTCGTGTAAAATACGTCAAATTATCTCAAGTAAATGAAGCCCACTGTAAAAAAAAAAGGTTAGCCTTGTTGATTAACTGCTGTATCAATACTGGAAGACACAGCAAATAGTAACAAAAATGTCATTAGGGCGACCGTCTTTTTATGAAAAGGTTCCCGTTGAAATGGGAAAACTACGAAGTTTCTCTAAGCGCGTTATACATAACAATTCGAGCGTATGTGACGAACACGAATGCGAGTTATAAACAAAGTCCTCAGAAGCCTAACGTAGTTCAATGGCATACGTGAGCCAAAAGTATAACAAAGTCATTCATGAACCGTAGCCATTGCAACGTAACCGAAACTCCCACTGTGCCCGCGGAGATCACATTATTATAGGAAAAGCCTCGAACTGACGCATTGTTTCTTCACATTACGTAATTTATATCTCGCTTCAGTAGCTTCTATATCACGTTCATTACGTCGCTAGTGCTCAGAGAACGACCAGCTACAACGGGGTAGTGGCTGGCGAGAACCATAAGGACGTATGTTGTTTAGTGCAACAGGTAAAACAATGCCACATACAATAACTTCTATATTATCTGGTTTTTTCAAACAATTTTAGTATTTTAGTAATGATTTTTTATTAATTGATAAAAACGGTTATCCACAACAAAATAAGCGAGATTTATGACAGACTTCGGGTGGCAAGAGGTTTCATCAACAGAATTCAATTTCCATTAATCCGAACGAGCACCGGTCCCAATTTATTCGGATAATCGAGGTTCTACTGCAGTTCGTTAAACGATTAGAAATCTTTATTGTATACGGCGATTTATTCCAATCGATTTAGAACGGTCACTCGCGTTGTCGTGACTCTTCGTTGAAATCGATGAATGATTATCTCAACAATGAATAATACTATCGCGCATCCTAAACCTACTCCTAGAATCACGAACGCGAAGCCCAATTCTGATAAAGTTATGATTTTTGGCTCGATAATTTTTTCCTCAAGTTCCGCCTCAAGCAATCTTTTTTCTTCCACTAACACATCCAAATCCGTCATAATACCACCACCTTTTTTTATTCCGACAAAATTGTCAAAATGCTCTTGTAAGGCCCAGTTACGTGGAATGGCGTTGACAAGATATTCAGTTTTGACGCAATTGCTCACGTGTAATTCATACTCCGCAGCATAAAGTCTATCGCCTGCGCCCCAAGTTAAACAAGCAGTCGATGCGTCGCGTATAACGTATCGAATGCAATCTTCGTTGAATAATTTCAGAATCAGACGATCTTTAAACTTCTGATCGATGAAGTGTACAAGATCCGTTTCGTCAGCATAGACCGTGTAACCGAGATCGGCGAGATCCTGAATCGAATATACTTGTCGAACGGGTACATCGAGAGTCATCACAGATGCCATGCTACTCGTAAAAATTCCCTCCATAGTTAGCATAAAAAAAAGCAGACATCCAAAATAAATTCGCGATGCCACATCCATGGGTAATTTGATTATCCCAAGGCTACAAGTCAAACGACAAAGATTTAAAATCCCTTCTAGTAGAGGTTGTTGCATGAAGAATTTAAAGAAAAGCAAACTAATTAGATAAACCGTATACATCCCGAACCATGAATATATGTCTATTACATCATAAACCTTTTGTAACTGTGTCTTGTGGCCGCGGAACTGAGTTACGATAAATTTGCATTCTTTGCCAAATGGATAGGCATATGATGCATTCCACGCTGCTCCTCTCATGTGAATCGGTGTTGTCCCAATGGTACAGCAATCGGCTTCCTGGTTCTGTCCTACAACAATGTTCTCCCATATCGGGTTTTCAGTTGCATTCATATAAACTAAAAAATCGCGAATAAAGGCGAAGTGATCTTCAGCTTCAAGCCGTAGAAGCTTGTCTTTCGCTTGACTTTTCACTAGTTTTCCCGAACAATTTTTTCCTTTGCACCGGCGGCGCGTTGATATAGCCAAACCATCCATATCGTGCATTTTTTCGATGAACAAATTTTCACACATTCCCTCGTATTCCCGATAATCTCGTATGAAATAAGAAACCCTATGCTCCACATTCAAATTGTAATGGGAATAATACAATCGCCACGGTTTGGCCTCGTCGTGTCTAAAGACACTGGAACTGTAAATTACTATTCCCCTCTTAATGTTCCGACAAATCAAGTTTGCATGCGGCAGTTTGTACATTTGGGCCGTAATCAATATTGTACGAGTTGTCGCAGTTCCTTTGCAACCCGCGTACTTATTTTCAGGAGTCCACCCGAGCATTAGAACGAATGGCGTAGTACCGCGATATCGAGATTCGGTAAATGTTTCTAGCGCGAGTTGAAATTTTTTATAATATGGAGCCATCGTTACGAGGATATGCACCTTGTGGACTTTGTATGCATTATTCCCCTCCCAATACTCAACGCTAATCTCCGTCTGTCTTTGTTCATTCAACAAAACTATGGAAAAGCGTTGAAACGATAGTTTTCGGATGAAACGTCCAGGGATATTGCCAGCGAGAACTATTGTCGTGTCAAAATGCGCATAACAATTCGACAGGATCTTTATCTGCAACGCGTTAAATCGTTAAAGTTTTTCATTTCATTTCATTTGCACTATAAAAAAAATTTCTCGGTCATTTAATGTACTGGTATTGGCATTATTTATGCATAAACTGGTACATTAAATAAAATGGACAATTGTGATGAAAAATTAATGTACGGTATATTAAAAACCGTAGAAGTACGGCGGCGGCGCGTACGGCGGTGTCTGGCCGTTCTAATAATTTATTTCAATTTTACTATTAAAAGTAAAAACAACTATTGTACTACAATTTAAATCCGATAATTTACTCTAATTTTACTATAAATGGATATTTATTTTTCCTCACTATTGTATATTAAAACTAATGTACGGATTTATGCATACAAACTTGCAGTACCAGTCATACAATTTACTATTCTTTTTTACATTGCGATCGAAACTAAAGTACTCACGGCTGCGTTCTCGAGGTCGGCCGTTCCGTCCGATTTGTCTGTCTTGATAACAATTTTAGATAAGCATATTCTTCCTATGAGAACCACAAACACAACGAAGAATCTTGTTGGTTGCATGGCTAACGATTTTTTGTAAAACCGAATGCATCAGAGTCGACTACTTTCTATTATTGCTTATGATGTTGCGAGTGCAAAAATCGACGACTGAATGATTCATGTTTATAAAAAAAATGCGCAGTAAAATTCATATTCTAAAGCGTGACTGGAGTAAGGATGTCGATACTCGTCGATACTCGTGTACAATGTAATTTGAACAATTTATATGCTGTATAGAGAAGTGCAGCCATTTTTAATGTCAATAAGCGATATAAAATACGATTTTTTCCATTTTTTCCAACCAATTTTTATTGTTTGCGGGTAATCGATGAGCGAAAAAAGAAACGATGAAACCCTTTTCCAAGAAACCAAATGAATTTATTACTTTATACTTTTTTCTATCTTTTCATTGCCAACTTTCTGCCTTTATAATGAATCGAAAAAAAAAAAATTAAATAAAATTTTCGCGCGAAAATTGTGCTTGCAGTCTCGTTTATAAAACTTAAATACGAGAAATCCAGGAGCCTCGATTTTTGCAGTCGCCTCATTCCGTGTCGTCTCATTGTTCGCGGACTTTTAAAAGGCGTCTCGAGCGTAGATTCTTGCGGTCTTTTCACACGCACTCGCCGTATCAGGTAAAAGACTTTTCAGCTTTTTTTTCTTTTTTCTTTCTTTTCTTGAATTTTCTTTTCGGTTCGAAACGAGAGCTCGAAGAAAGAAAGAAAAACACAGGAAGAGGTCGGCAGACCCGAGTGGCGAAGGGCACATGTGCGAGTCGAAGGTACAGACGGGGCTGCGTGTGCATAACCCATCTCCCACTCTTGGTGCACTCTATAAAACGTTGTCTCGCGGTTATACTCCGTGTACACCGAACGAGAGACGAGCGAGGAGAGAGTTATTCGCTCATTCTGCTACTCTTATATTCAGGTACTTTGAGAAAATAGTGCAGCAATACGTGACATGCAGAGAACACTCCTAACGTATATGAAAGGGAAATAAAAATGCTGTCGGTACATATTACGTACTTGAAAAAAAAAAAGGAATAATAAAACTTACAAAATGTTTGAAAACAAAAAAAAAAATGTCTGGAGTAAAAAAATAAGCGATACGAAAAGAATACTCGATTCCGAAGACAAGATAAGCAGAAGAAGTTTCGAAAGTTTCGTCGCCAAGACTGCACTTTCCTATCGGAGCAATAACACAGCCTGCAAAAGCGGCGCCAGCAGGTAGGTAGGTAGATATACGACGTACGACGAGCTTCTCATTTCCTTCAACGTTATTATCAGTTTCTTCGTGACGCCAGAAATGAGCGAACGTTCGAGAAGAAAAGTTCAATCCTGATATCAGTTTGAAAGCGCGTTTTGAACGTAAGATTTTCGTGTACTAAGCTCAAGCGAAAGTTTATATATACTCGCTGCCTTCGGGACGTCGGAGAACGGTGATGGTTTCTCGAGAAAAGCAAACGATACCCCGCGAAACACGGAGAAAGCAGTGATGCGGATTATCGCTATCGGGGGCTTTCTCGGTTAGTTCTGCGGGGTTAATAAGCCCATCGTATCCATCCCCGAAGGACTAATAACTGCATGTATCTATAGCGGAGCTCGATAAGATATCGTATTAGCTATAGGGATAGGATAATGGTATACATATATATAGTAGGAGCTCTGGACACACCACTGCAACTTTTAATAATGAGACCGACTATACGAAAGAATTTTCAAAAATGTTGTGCGTCATAATAATAATCTCTCGAATACGCAGCACCGAACTATCCGCACCGAGATTGAAGGCGAACAAAAAATCGATCTTTTTTTTAATAACAACGATAGCCTCAGCGCGTCTCGCGCTCCTGTTAATAACTTATGGATATTTATTCCCGAAAGACATTACTAAGAAAAAAATGTTTACGTCCGAAACGTTTTTATACCGTTCATAAAAATAACTCCATATGTACCAGAAGTGCGAGTTAAGAAAATTCTTTGAGTATCAGGGATCGTTAAATTGTTATTTATTGACGGACTACTCGAAGATGAAATAAGGCAGTTAAGATAAATCGACCAAATGGCTAAGAGTACTCATAGAACGCATCTGTTACGTTAGAAAAGATTCAATTAAAAAGCTCCGAGCAGCTGTGCTGTGTACCGATGACCAGCAAAGTTCCGAAGTGCTTTCGTCGTATCGTAAAAAAAAAACTCCGTACACGCATAGTGGAAAAATAAGGAAGATGACATTGCATTATAACTGCTTCCACTCCGAACGTCGACGTTTTCGTTCCTCAGCGAGAATAACTTTCAAACGCGAGCGCGAAAGAGATTAAAGTTGGCAAACCTATTAGTTACGCATGCAAAATCTTGCATCCAATTTTTGGTCTATTTTCGCCGCATCAACGCGTTAGTACTCGAGACGTACATATAATTTCGTCGAATCCACCCGCGGAAGCGCGTTTACGATTTTACATTCCTCGTTTGAGAATACATCGACGTTCGAGACGCGCGTATATTTCTCGGTTAAGCTTCTCACGATGTCGTCAAAAAAACGACAGTCGTCGTATTATCGAATCCCTCGTTGCCTCCGTTCTCGCGGATTTTCCACCGATCGTAAAGGAGAGACTGTTGCCTCGCTAAGCCCCGAGAAATCTATGCTAGAAACTCAAAGATATTTATCACGCGACAGAGTGAAAAACAAACCCAGAAATATACTCTCGTGTGACAAAATACCGTCGTGTTCCAGTTTTTCTTCATGAAAAAAAAAATCGTGACGACTCGATTATCTCGTAAATTTGAGGAATGGTAGAACCGGAAAAAAAATAGCGGCTATCGCGTCGGTTTCCGAACACTTCCTGACGAATGTGTAACTCAGGTTAGAAAAATCTAACACGAGTCTGACTCATCGTTGACGATTTGTTTATACTGCGAGGAGGCGATTACCGCAGCGATTCTTTCATCGGTGGTTCTATACCACGAAAAAAAAAAGAAAAAAAAATCGTTTTAAATTCAAACGTAGATACGGGTGTAAAAAAGTAATTTCGTTGGATTCATGTTTTTTTCATGAAATCCCCCTCCCAGCTGTCGAGAAGTATGGAAAAAGATTTTACGATTCTTCGTAAAAAAAAAAAAGTAAATAAATAAATCGTTGCAGCATCGCCGGGTGGTTGCGACGACGCGCCGACTGTTTCGACGGAAAAAAATCGTCATTTTTATTTCTGTAACTTATTTTCTCGTAGGTGTTTACCCTTTTAAGGGAAACCGGAGTGTGGACTTGTTTTACCTTTGAAGTACATTACCGCATGAAAACCGCGCAACCGCTGCCCGTCCAAAACTTCGGTGTGTCACTGAAGTTTTTCGACCGTAGCACATAAATGAAACGAGATACAAGGAGAGTATATGGAAAATCTATTGAAACCGAAAAAAAAAAAAAGAAAACATAAAAACCTTTTGGAGCGGTAAAAATTTTCATTCGTCTAGAAAGACGCTGAAAAGTTCACTGTGGTGTTTACGTTAGTGAAACTAACAATAAGCGTACAGTAGAAACAGGAAAGGGGATCGTGCAGGTGAAACGCTTTAATTACTCAAAATTTCATAAAGGCGACTGAAACATTGCCTGCCGTGTTTACCTCGCGGACTTTAGACTCAACGTTTCCCCGGGCAGTATGTTACTCCGTAAAATATTTATTTAGCTCAGTTGCGTCAAGAGCGAATAATAATGATAATAAAATTAAAGAATCGCCTGCTATCCCGTGGTCAACGTTAAATAATTTTTCACGCGCAGCTCATCACGTGTCTACTCGTTGCGTGAGCTCCGTATACATACAGATGAAGATATACATATATATATGCTGTATACATTCGAACTTTTAACGCGTTTGCTTATCCACATGCGATCTCTGTTCGTTATAAGTGCGCGCACGAGGCTGTCTATACCACATTAGCCACTTGAACTTTTCGAGAGGACGGACGGGGGCATCCCTCGCGTTCTATATTTTCGTACGAGAGCGTCAAATATATAGCCCAGTAGCCGCGTTCGCGAGGCCGTAACATCGACTATGATAAACAAACCTAATCAGTTACTTACTCACAGAAGCTCGACGGAAGTACGCGTAAGCCGGAAGTGCAAAAAGGGGAGATAGATTGGCGCTGATGACGACGAGAGTTGCGAGGGTTTCTTATCCGAAAGTTCGACGTTTCGATATAGCGGAGCCATGAAACTTTTTACGCAAATCCTAATCATTGAAAAAGCGATCGCAATGATAATAATCTAATAAAGAAAAAAATCGTAAAAAAAAATTCAATCGTATTATTATTATTATATTTTTTATATTAAATTAGAATTTTTTTTTTTGTATCGTTAAAAGTTCTGTAACAATGCGCTTATACACGCGCTGTATTATAATCGCGATGAAGATGTATTCGATATTTTTTATCGTTACCCACCGGCCTACTCTGACTCTCGAAACAAGGCGCTTCGCGAAGATAATGATTCAGCGTTGCGGGTCGTGAACCTCACGAGAGTCGAATCGACTATTATCGCGACTAGAATGTAGGTATATACGATGCCTAGTCGCGATTCTGCCGGAAGCTTGATGGAACGAACGACTCCAGTGATCGAAGTGACTTCGCTTCTAGCTTCGGTATCCACGTGATTCACGATAAGGCATAAGTTACTCTCGCGCTCGGCGCAGAAGAGGGGTTTTCTTCATCCGACGCTCAACTATCGATAGTATAGTCGCTTTTCCTCTATCGCCACACTCTTCCGGAGTTCGTATAAAAATAGAGGCCTCAACGCGGATGTAGGTAATAATACTTCAATTTGCTTGAATTAAAGAGTTTGTTAGAATTTATACGACGAAGTATATTTTTGTAAATGTCAATGTGACATAAAAAATACGATAAGTATTTTCAATACACGAACGCGGAATTAACTATTTATGGTTTTTTTTAAATACATTCATTTTCTAGAAAGATGTAAGAATATTTTTTTATATACATGTTTTTTCGAAAAATAAAAAAAATTTCGATTTTTTTTCTCGTAATTTCTCTTATGCAGATAACTAAAATGAAAACACAATTTTACCGTCAGACACGATAGTTTCGTTGACACAACGGATATTACGTATCGACTTTGGAGAATTTCAATCTTTAAGACCGCCTATAACGTGCCATGTACTGCAGGAAGGATCTAAACTGCTTCGTACGTGCCGCTCGCGAATCTCACAATCTTTTCAGCCTTCATATAGATATAAAATTCCTACAAAAGCGCTATCGCGTGCCTTTAAACTTGAACCACATTCGGTAAAAGATTTTATTTATTTTTTCTCACCGAATGCCTCGCAACAATTCTCCGAAAAATAGTTCTCGCAAATGCGACATTCTAGTCTCGCGACAGGTTCAAGTCGATCGCTTTTCGTCCGGAAATAGACACGTCGATTCGCCTCCATTCCCGACCAGTTCACGTTTTATCTCATCGTCGCTTATAATCACACGCGCGGCGTCGAACCTCGCGGTACTCCGATTACTTCGCAACAGACAATATCTCGAGTTTATTATGAACTCATCTCAAGTCAACCATTCAAAATTTATCATCGTTCGCGTTACCACAATAAACGCTCCGAAAGATCGAAAATCCCAAGCGGTGATCCTTCTTTCTCGTATTTCTTATCTTCGTTATTTCGCATCGTAGATTGATACACTTTGGTGTAATTGATCTGTCGCCTCTTCGCCGCTATATACGCAGATAATTCAAGGACTCTCGACTCATTTACCGAGAGTACTTTGTCAGCTGAAACTCGACGATTCTTTATATCTTTTTTTTGTTTTTTTTTTTTTTTTCGTGAAGAAAAATAAAATTGTAATCGATCTTCGACCTATCGACACGGAGAGCAAACTTAGAGTGGTAGTTAGCTTAATGGAATTTCGTCTACACAAGCGAAATCGAGTTTAGCGGGAAATTTAATTACGCGACAATTTACTTTGAGTCATTGGAAACTTTGCGACTCGCGTAAACGGAGCTTCGAGACTCTACTCTGGGCTGAGAATGCGACGATAACTTTGACAAATGGGCGATACACGGACAGTTTTTCGTACTCGAAGGTGTTAGTTCTCTCTCGTATATAATAGACAGAAGCGAAAGAAAGACACGGGTTTTTGCAAATACGATGTATAGCGTTGCCATACATCGGCTTCTCGAATTCTCAACATGCAGAAAAACCATCCGGGCGTAGGATTCGGAACTCGAGAGATAGGGATGAACAAACGCATGCAAATTAATTTTGCACCCTCTGGTACGGCGCGACACACAGAGAGAGTCGCACTCTAGCGATAGGTAAAAGTTGCATACCCTTCACTTCTGTGCGCGAAGGAAAAATTGATGAAGAGCAGAAAAAAAAGAATATTGCTATCAGCACGAAAGCTTCGAAGTGTTGGCGCGGCTCATTAGTTACGAAGGGAAGTTTTCGATGAAAGGCAACGAAGTAACGAAAGCTCCGCGATCTTTTCGTTACTAAATTATTCATAATTGATAAACATAACCTTTCATATATGAGTTCATTTTTTCATTATTTTTTCTTATATGCATTTATTTTTTCACGATTATGTTCCGATAATACGATATTCGTAAAAACTAATCGAAAACATAAACGCGGGAATGCAAGTAAAATGAATGAAAGAAAAACCAATTGGCGTATTGGACTGTTTGACAATTTTCACCGGTCGTAAATTACAACAGTTTTATTAGTTCTATTTATTAAAAATTCTATTGTTTAATTAACTTTTAATGCAAAAAAAAAATATTATTAATAAATAAAATTCTAAGTTACTTACAAGCGCTGAATGATCTTCGATTTAGCGAACCTTGAAACATTTATAATCACATCGATATGTCGAAAAAAAAAAGAACCAAAACTCATAAAATTAATAACAAACACTAATCACTATTAAAAAAAAAATTGTCGAACACATTCGCGTTAACGCGAAAGTTACGAAGAAAAAATTTCTTTCTTTTTTTCATTCAAATTTTATTATTTTGTAGCAAAATCAGAGAAGACGAAAAAACCGCGAAAATTGTAACCGCGCACGGTCCGTGAATTCGGTAAACGAGCGTCCGTCTATCACGCGACGTTTCAAACTGCCTGAATTTTCTCGATGCAAAATCCTCATCGGACGGAGAGTCCGTTGCGCGCGTCTACTGTATACCACGATATACATATACTGTTAGCGGGTTTACGAGAACCCACGAGATCTCTTCGAGCACATGCGCCAGATGAGCGCGTGGTCTGTCGCAAGAATGCTCTCGTGTCAGTGAGCCTGTAAACCCGCGTGGATCTGCCGAGAATCGACGAGCTTCGCACAAATTTTTTTTTTTTTTTTTCGCCCGTACAACATTCATGAAATTTTAATCCACTCGCTTCCAATTAGCGCGTAACTCCGTCGAAACGTACGTAAAAAAAAAAGCATTGAATTTTATGCATTCGAATTATAGAACCTTTTATCATCCCAATTCAAAATTCAATGGTAGTAGACGTCACTCAAAAACCGGGAACGGAGCTGCTAGATACATTTTTAAATGGTTCCACAAATAGTTCCTTCCGGAAAGTCAATATTTATTTTACCAGAGCGCTAAGCCCGTGAAGCAACGATATAAAAAAAAATTCTAGAAAAAAAAAAAAAAGACGCGTGTAGGTGTTTAACCGACGCGTTTTTTTTTTGCCGAAAAAAAAAATCCGATTTTTTTATTTCTTCAATTGCATTATTAGCACAATTATGTATTTCATATTAATGCGCCAAATCGATCGAACCGCGGAAAACCGTTTTGTCGCCGCGTTCTTGACCGTTGACGTCGAGATATTCCGCTGCGGAATTTATCCCATGCTTCACGGGGAATTTTGATAATCGATTTATCTCCTCTGTGTCACGCATATGATAAAAATTAACTTACGCTAAATATGACGTATTGAAAAATTCTTCAATCAACGAAGCGCATCGTTTATATATTTGTTAATTTTTTTTCGTTACTGCCGAAGTTAGCGAGAGGAAATGCACTCGGACTCGACGACGAGCGACAAATGATTTTGATTAAATTTTCTGCTCGAACAAGTATGCAAATTGAGTCTGACACGTTGTCGATGTGGTTGTGGCGCGATAAAAAAAAAATCATATTATGCTACGTCACGATATTCGAAAAGTCGAGAATTTCGAAACAATTTTTCCACCGTGAGCACATGCCAATCGCCTGTCGAATAACGGAACGGCGGGTCATCAATAACAACGTTAAAATCATCGGATGAATTTTATCTCGACGGTCATATTCGCGTTTAAATAAATATATGTATATGTATAGCATATTGAAAAAAAAAAATATATTAATAATAATCATAATAATGTATAATTTTTTATACATATAAATATATATTTCATCATAAATATAAATACTACGGTGTATATAGAATTACATAATGTATAAATATATAAAATAGTACAGTGTATCTGATAGTTCATACATAACGACAATTTTCTCGCGCATAACGCTCGTTACAGTGTGCACTTATACGTGTAAAATATCCCGCAGAATCGTCGTTGCCGTCGTCGCCGCGAAAGCTTCAGTCATGAATATAATTGATTCAGTCGATATACAGCCGTCGAAGCAAACGGTCATCTCGAAGTAAATTACGAAAACTCGTGTTATTAACTGTAACACAGTACGTTATACACTAAATCCTAAACGTCTGTCCGTCTTTACGTTCCACTGACTGTAGTGATTATAACGGACGCGCGCGTCACATGCGAGATATCGAAGCGATGCGGACCACCGAACTCGCGACAGTAACTTTGCTCTTGGGATTTACGATGGTTTGGACACTGTCGATCGCACCGAATCACGGTGAGCATCGTGACAGCTACAACTGCTTGAATTACTTTATTAACACGAACACTACGAGTTCTACGAGCGTTTGTGTAATCAAGTGCTCCTTCGCTATCATCTTGCCTTTGACCTCATTGCGAAACTCGACGATGTAATCGTCGAAATATATTGCGAATTCAATTGCAAAGAATGAATAGACTTCACGTCTTTATTTCTTCGTTTTTTTTGTAAATCAATACAGTATTTCAAACGCTACGAAATTTTTTAAGAAATCACTATTCAAAATTAATAATTTTCGAAGCGATGTATTTTCTTATTAAGAATAAACTTTTTCGAATATCGAGTTTTTTTTTATAATTTAGGTTATTATTTTTCGAGCGCCAAGAATTAAAAAAAAATGCTATATTGAAAATTAATACATTTTTAACCGTTTTATTAGGTTAAGAAAACGGTAAAACTATAATTATTAAATTTCGCTCGTTGCATTTCATACAGAATTTCATTTGGCTTCGATAAAGTTCGATTTATTGTTTATTATCGTCGTCAGCATTATCTTTATTCATTTGGCCCGTCGAACGTTATCGGCGTGTTCATGCAGCGTGCAATTACATCGTTCTCGTCGAGAGTGGCTGAAACAATTGGTTCTGTCGCGCCGCTCAGTCATTATATTAGTCGTCTGCTCTCGGATTCGATGTTTATTTACAGTTTGTCCCAATGCATCGGCATGTCATGCGTTACATGTCCAACGAGTGAATATATCCGATGCGATTGTACCAGATATCCAAACACTCACGACCTCAATCACGTATAACTAAATACATACGTTACGAGTATCTGCGGTTCTATAATCGGTGCTGTCCCCGTCACTTTACACGTGTATTAGTTTTCCCGACGACTAATACCGCATACGAACAATAACTGTACCCGTGTATGTATTCATTACTGTGAGAGAGGGGTTAATAAAACATCGCGCCGAATTTCGAGACCGGAAAACGCGAGTTGATAATCGAACGCGATCTCGAGTATGTGATTAAATTTACGACGGATATAGAAACTTCCTGTACACTACGCATTATCGTCATAATTAATGCTTGAGGTTTTGCATCGAATACGATCTGTTAAAAATAGTTTCGGCAACAAAAATACGATGGTCCGGATTCTTAGAGGCCACAGGGAAGTTGACGCCAATTAGCGTGTGACTCTAATTCGATGATACTCGGCGGGGTTCCCAGGCTTCCGGTGATAAAAAAAAAACGTTGAAGGTTATCCCACATTAAACAGCGTTATCTACGTGCACCCGCTCGGGAAAAAACGTTTTTATTAGCGAAATATGGAAAAGGAATATGGATATAGTTTTTATTTTCAGACCTAATTTTCTATCGATCTATTTATTTTCGATAATTATATACAATAATGGACCGTATATATTTAATTCGCAGACGAGCCTTGCGTCGTCGGGGACGCGTGGACCGAGGAATGCCTGAGCTGCGTCTGCGTCGAAGGAAAAATTCCGAAATGTCGTCGAACTTTTTGCGCGTCTCAGCTAATAAAAAATTTCGATTATTGCAAAGAGGGCGAAATCACCAAAGTTTCTTGCAACACTTGCGTCTGTCGTAACAAAAAACTCAAATGCTCAACCAAACAGTGTACACATTAAAGATGAACTTAAAGCGAATTAAAGACGAAATTTGTATACTTTATACGCGTTGTTATTTCTCCATGTAATAAACCTATTAACTCGAGGAGTTCTCGCGCGCGAAGTGTACGACGAACCACCGACATTCATGCGGCAAAGCAAGTGCTGCCGAGTGGTCCGGAAGCGAAAAAAAAAAAATGAAGGCTAACATTGAGGAGTAAAAAAATCTCTGCCCTTAAACCGACCATCTTGAAGACGCGAGCTTTTCATTAACAGAGACAAACCTGTGGATTTTCTTTTTGTAAATAAATATTAAATAATACGATCCGATTAATAAGAAGTAAATAATTAATGAAAAATATTTTCTTTCAATAGCGATTGATATAATAAAAAATCTGAATTATCCAATTTATCATAAATTTTTATTGAATTCGTAAAAATGTCTCAATTTATCTATACGATCGCGAAATTTTTGTCTACACGTTATTTAATTAAATCAATTAACGATTTATGTAAAAAATTCAACGATTTTTTTTTTCGTCGCTATACATCAACGTTTTCGCAAAATTGAATCGAATTGAATTGATTTTGAAATTGAATTGAATTGAATTTTGCTTCTTCATAGAACCAATTTATCGTACTGTAAAAAATATTACGACAATCAAGAAACTGATCGAATTTTCTTACGTCCGTTTTCGGTGTCTTCAGTAGAATTTCCTACATAACTATGCAAATGCAATATCTTCCGAAGTTATACGAGCAAAGTACCAATCTCAATTTCCTCGGGTCACCAACGAGTGTCGCGGAAACCAAAGCCTCTGAAATAATAATGTCCATCGTCGGAATACAGAGCGCCTAGATTAACATTTCTATTATGTATCCCCGTCGACATGTTCGACGACGTCGCGGCGGAGTCAACTGAGAAATTGGAGCAGCGCTCTCGCGTTCTCGGTTCGTTTGAGAGTAAAGTTGCTGCCCTCGAAAGGTCGAACGACCGGTAAAAACACATCGAGGATCTTATCAACGTATCTACAGAAATTATTATTGAACCTTCCGAACAGATAGCCTTTCACCGTCAGTTCTATTCACCGAGCTATTTGACGGGTTGTCGTACTTTCGAGTCCGTTGGCTCGATAAACTTCGACTTCGACTCGATGCTCGACGAGACTCCGTCTCGCTTTCCACTCGAAATTATTGTCGACTCGAGTTGCGAACTTCGCCTACTTATACGGAACTGGAGCGCGATGGACGAGCGTGAAACTCGCGTATATATATAGATATATGTGCGCATTATAGACGAATATACTGCACGTAGATACTTCAACTCTCTATCGCCACATATCGCCCGTACATCGCGTATCTATTTTTTTTTTTTTTTTTTTTTTTTACAGGGAAAAAATTAGCGATAGTAACCAATTGCATGTATCCTGTATCTCTTTTATTGTAGCATAACACCCGATACACCAAACAATCGATCGTTACAAGTGTGATAAATGCTTATGTGTTGGGGTTGGCGTTGGGTCCGCGACGACGACCGTACGTCGGTACAACTGTGACGAATCTTCTGTTGTACTGGATACGCCTCTTTGCGCGACCGGTCTTCTTCTTGCTTTTTTCTTGTTTCTCAACCTGCGCAATTTAACGATAACAATACATGGAGTTAATGATATATCATAATTATTGATTTCATTGATTTTCTTTTTTTTTTTTTCTCAATTGAACTTAAAAGAATATATGTTACTAATTAGTAATAATTATTAATTAGTATTTTTGTTTACTAATCTTTTACTACTACGATGGCTACTACTACTACTATTGCTTTTTTTTTAACTATTTAATTCCAATTTTTTATTATTTTTTAATTTAATTCATTTTAATTCAAAATTAATCGATTGTCGCAGACCGATGAAAAGTCAAGTCTGTGTTAAGATCAAAACTTCACTTTGGCCTGCCGTTTGATTTTGCATCGGATCATTACCGTCGTTTGCGTTTTTTCAAACTTCAGCTTAGATCTTTCCGTGCTATTTTGGCGGATCAACGATTAACCCCTCACGTACGGGAGATCTTTTCGCGTCCGAGTAGAACGTTAATTACGTTTGCTCGTAATAACAATATACAAAAGCGTAAAACAAATATGTTTGAAGCATCAAAAAAACAACAATTCCACGTTATTTTTCAATTTTTTTCAGAATTTTTTCGTATTTTTTTCTAGTTAAAGAGGGCATTTGAAGATAACAACTGGTCGAAAAATTCGGGCGTATAATTACGTCCTCCGTACGTTAGAGATTAAGGCGACAAAAAATTACTTTTAAATCGACGATATCTCACCTTAGGAGTCTGTCCCTTGACTTTACCGGCACGAGCCAAAGATCCGTGAACTTTACCTCCGAGCAGAGGAACGGTCATCTCAAGAACATTGCAGGAAAGATCAGCGACGGAGAATTCGTCGTTCAAAGGAGCTCCGCTGCAGTGGAGAGTGAATTCGTTGGATCCAACATTTTCAAGGGATCCAAGTCTCGCCTATTTCATTGAAAATACAGAAAAACTTTAAATAATACAATAATACATTTTTTTATTTGTTTTATTTCCATTTTCTGTGTTTTTTTCATTGTTCGACATCCATGATAAGACGAGAGTCGATCGTAACTCACGGCTCCCTGAGACGTAGATTTTACTTTTGCATTATTATTCGTTCCGACATTGCGGCATTGGCAATTGTTGGGTTATGATTATAATGCAATGCTTCGTACCCTCGTAGTCTATTGAAGATTAGTCAACTGCGTACCTTAATTTCTCCGATCGTCTCATTGCCCTGGCAATCGATCACGAGGGTCTCCTGCCCGCGAATTTGCAACTGCATCTTGATGCGCTTTCTGCAATGGAGAGAAAAAAACAATTAACAATACGATACGCGTTGATTAATTCCGCGAAATAACGCGAAACTCGTGGTTGTTTGATGGATGCTTCGATCGCGCTTGTCACGTGTGCTCTTTCGGGTTAACCGCACAACGCGTATTTACTGATATTCCATTGAATTTACGTGATTTATTGCGACACCGCACTAAACTCAAACTGACACGGAACTTCGTGAGCGTATTTAACGATTTTTTTGAACGCTGAAACGCGATAAATGACGAGAGTATTGTACGAATGCCTCACCTCGCTCTCGTGGGTTACGTCGTAAAGACCGAAACAGGAAGCTGCCGCTTGCCGGAAGTCAACATCGCGACTTGTGAATCGAAATATTATTCGCGGGAATTCGAGTTCACGAAACAATTCCATCGATCGATCACTACGATAATTAATTATTAGAATATACGATTGTTCGTTGTGAATCGGTACGAGGTATCTAATGATTTGTGATAATGTTTAAAATGACAATTGATTCACTGAACCGCCATTTTTGGATAATCTTTTTTTCACCGCAGTATCGAGGCTTTCGACCAATCGCGGCGCGTATTTGTTCCCCCGCTTCTCGTAGCGCATCGCCCGCTAAATATGAACGCTTTGATATTACCAAAAACGTATTCGCGTGCTTTTATGTTTATTAAATTGAATACTGTGATAAACAAATGTACTTAATTTATTCAGTTAATTTCTTTTTGCAATTTACAGTTATACATTTTTCCATATTTTTCGTACTGTTTTAATTCGCGTCTAGTTTCGCTATAGACAATTATTCAATTATATATTACTTATTTATCTATTAATCGGACAAACAATCCGAATCTTCGCTTTCGCTCGACTTCGTTTCCGTGTTTTTCAGATGCAAATTGCACCCGAGTTTCTTTCTGATCAAATCACCCCAAAGAACGTTAGTTTTGCAAGCCGGACAATCGCCGTCGACCGGTAATAACATGTTGTCTCTGTTAAATACTTTGGCCAAACAAATCAAGTGGCTCATCAGATGACAATCGCGTCTTACGCAAGTGACCTTATCTACGGTGCTAACGTATGAGTTACAAAGAGAACAGATCATTATGGAAGGATCATCTTCGGGTTCTGTGGCTAATTCTTGCTTTTTCTTCTTTGGACTCTTTTTGTTTAAGTTGCGCGAAACAACTTTGCCGTAACTTATCGGCATGTGCAGAGGCGGCGCAACACTCGACGAATAATTGTCGTAAAATTCGGAATCGAGCCATCGTACTGTGAGCGGCAAACGGCACCACGGGCCGACTTTCAGCATCTCTGAGAGAACCGTTAGACAATAGTCGAAAACTTTTTGCTTTGTTTTCTTTTTTGGTATGTGTCTCAGACGTCTGCTCAGAGTTGGATGCTGCCAGGCCCATTCGAACTATAAAAACAAATTAGAAAAACTGTTATTTTTTATTTAGAATGAAAATTAGCGTTTATAAAATTATTATATCGGCAACACTACAATTCATCCAAATTGGAGTAAAATTTACGCGACGAGTTGCGAAACATTTTTGTTCGTTTGAATATTTTTCGAAAATCCAATTTCGATAAATTGGAGTTAATTACTCTGAGGGCAGATGTGGAGCTCGGAAATCCGTGAACAACGAGTACCATATTCCTGAAAAAAAAAAATTATTTTTCCTTGCCGCATATGGGAGCAGTGATTTCGTAATTAACTTACCAAGGTCGTTTGCTGCTGGTTTTCCGAGCACCTCCAAGATTTTCTCCATTGTGTTGTTTTATTCTCCGTCTCGGATCAACAGTGTATCCAATGTAAGTTCTGCCCTTGAATTTCGGGTTCATACAATACAGGAGATAGACACCGAAGAAGTGTTCCACAACATCTGGGTTTTCCATACTCTCGTTCCCAATTACTCCGCAATTTATATCTTCACGACAAAATCAAAAACGTTCGAATTATCACAACACGCCAGTATATCCGCAATTCGCCATGTTGTTCGAGAGATTTAAAGGGACAAACACACCGGAAGTCGGATTGTTCAAAGTGATCCCGGCGAAACGGACGCGAGAGAGGTGTCCATTGCGCGCGCGTTTACGTGTATATATATTTTTTCGTCTCGCAACGATTCGCACATAACCAAGAAAACTGTACAAATTGTTTTGATACATTGCACACCGGGTCATTACGTTGTTTATTGCGCTGAAAAGCATCAAAATTGTTCGCGTAAATTTTTTATCGTTGTTCGGTACGGGAATATTCGATAGTTAATTGAAAGACGAAATCGGTTATATATGAATTGCAACACGATAAAACTTGTGTCGACCGTAATATGAATCGACTTGATGATCCGCCGAGTCTGATTAAAGGCAGAAAAGCATCGTTCATTGGGATGAACGGTGAGCGAATAATCCTTTTAACTGGGCCAACCGCACTTCGATAAACGTTATTCATAACCTTGTCGGTGTTATACGGATCCGTTCGAAACGTTACGAGAAAATCAAGGCAACTGTTCTGGTTTTTAGGCGGACCGGAGACCGACGATCAACAGCGCATACGCTTCCAGGTTGAACTGGAATTCGTTCAATGCCTCGCAAATCCTAACTACTTGAACTGTGAGTTTTTACATTCGATACTCTCTAAAGCAAAAAACAGCATGTCTCAGTCGTTTTAATATGAATAGAAAGTTTTTAATTGCTCCGTTTTCTTTACGGAACAATCGCTGCTGTGTCAGAAAACGGAAAAAAACAAAAACAATTCTTTTTTTTTTAACAAAAACAATTTTTTTTTTTCAGTTTTGGCGCAACGAGGATATTTTAAAGATTCAACTTTCATAAATTACCTCAAGTATTTGCTCTACTGGAAGGAACCGGAATACGCAAAATACTTAAAGTATCCCATGTGCCTCTATTTCCTGGACCTCCTACAGTACGAACACTTCAGACGCGAAGTCGTTAATTCGCAATGTACCAAATTCATAGACGATCAGCAAATTCTCCTTTGGCAGCATTACACAAGGCGCAGAACGCGACTTCTGCAAACAGCGGCGGAACAGACTCAACACAACAATCCTCAGAACAATGGTATAGCGCAGCCTAAGGTACCTTAAGTATTAGTTGCGAAAAACCATCTGCCTATCGAGGAAATTTTTCGATTCAAAAGTAAACTGATTTGTTGTATCTATTCTGTTGTATCACTTTGTCCGTTTTATATATATATATATTATAATCGTTCGTCGTATCTCCTCAAAATCCTCACCGTGTTAGTCGAGCGATTTAGCCTGTGATAAATCGCGAAAAAAAAAAAAACAAAAAAAAAACTAATAATAAAGAAGAAAGACAACTTTTTAATATTTATTACATCGAAGTTTTTTTTGTTGCATATCCAATGGATTATTTGTGATAATTATAATAATAATAATATTTATAATGCAGTACAAGTCTTGGGAAATTCTATTTCGATAAACGCATAAACGAATAACGCCGCGCAAACATTGGCATTCTGGGTGTTTTTTTTTCCTTTTTTTTAAGAGGTAAACTTAAGGACTACGCTAGCAAATTACTTTGGTGTGTCTTCAGCCTCGAATATTTTAATACTTTATACAAAATTACACGGGGATACAGCGCCTTTCGGATAATTAATTTTTATTCTCGGAAAAATTGACTATTATACCATTACCCGCGTCCACCCAATCCTCGGAGAATAATTTTTCCCGAAGTATTTCGCGGTTCGATTGTTTGTCGTCGGTTTCGCCTCTCGCGTAGTCGCAACCCGCGACACCGATCTTGTTTCTCGTTGACTTTCGTCCCATTTGCTGCGCGGTGTCGGGCAATCGTTCGTTCACCGTCTCCGGTAAGACGAGACACACGAGACCCGCTATCAGAGAGAGAATACCCACGATACTCAGAGGTGCAACGATTGTCGTGTGGTTTTTCTAAAAAAAAAAAAAGAAAAAAGAACAGAAGAATTAAAAAGAGTTATTGGCGATTGAATGCAGAAAGATTCGGAATAAACGGTAAGACTTGATTTTTAAATCATTTTACTTACAATTGATAAGATATACGGAGCACTTAGAGTACCGATCATTCCGGAAATAACGCAAAGTCCCAAACAAGCGCCTCGTATCACCGTTGGAAATATCTCGACGGTGAACACGTAAGCCGTCGCGAGACAGAATACGATTGTCGCTCTTCCGATAAGCAAAAATGCAATCCTCGTTGGTCCTAAAAAAAAAAAAAAAAACAAAAAAAACAAAACAATTTTTCAGAACCTTCGACCAGTGTATCCAATTCTTATCTAAGGAATACAATGAAAAAAAAATCTCTTATCAGCGCTTTTCCGGTGAGCAAAAACGCACGTTTCCCGAGGGATACCGATTGCGATAAACGAGAATATTTTCAGATACTATTTTTTTTTAATCTTTCGAACTTTTATCTAGAAATGCGGGAAGAAAGAAACGGGACACGCCTAACGGCGAATGGTATTCTTCTTGGGATAAGAAAAATGAAAAAAAAAAAAAAAAGAAAAAAGAAGAATTTAAATAATGCATCGTAGACTCCGAACGGCAAAATTCTAAAGGCAACTTACCGATCCATCCAATAGCGGAGTGCTGCGAAACGGCAAGAATACCGACGGTTATGCAAATTCCACCGTTGAATAATTGACAGAGACTCATCGGTAGTCTTCTGCCGTATCTCGTTAGAACAAAGTACGAGAGAACGTAAACGATCGCCTCGAAACAACCGCCAACGGCTAAATTAACGTGTCGATTATTGCTGAAGCCGGTCGAAGTACCGAGAACCACACTCTGTGTCACGGATGCGGCGAGCCTTGCGGAAGAACGGAACACAACAATGGAATTATTATTCATACGTATTCGCGTATGTGCAGCGATGAGAAAAGGTCCGCCATTACGCACAGCGACGATAAAATTTAATCGTTTATGCAGTTCAACGATCTCACCATTGGTACGCCATCACCGTCAGGTGTTTCGTCAGATATCTGCTTCTGCGTGGACTACACGCGGTGATAGCGTCGATCTCCTGAACTCTTTCGATGTCCCGATTCTCATCGTTCGTCAATTTGTTCGTTTCCTCGGTGGTGACTTCTGGTAGTTTCGTTATCGTCAGTATTTCCTCATTTTCGGGTATCAGAATTTTACCATTTTCACCGGAAGTCGACGATACTCCGATCGTTGATGGATCGCTTTCAAATTCGCAAACTTTGCCATTCTCTTCGGGAGTTGACGTCATTACGATCGTCAATGCTTCGTCCTTTTCGGTCTCTTCGATTTTTTCGTTATGACCGGAAGTCGATGATATTTTGGAGTCTCTATTGCTACGCGTCGAGATCGACGCGCCAACGGATACGTCTGTTTCCGAATTATTTTCGTGGCTCTGTACATCCGAAATTGCGGTCTCCGCGTTGGAAATCGATAATCTTTTCTCCAAATTTTCCGCTATCGCGCGTACGCTGCTTCCTGCAAAGATCGAGTAGAAATAATTAACGTTATCATGTAGCAATGTTAATTCGCGGGATTTTCTATTACATCGTAAAAAATTTCGACTCACTGCGAGATTTACGTTTAACGGGATTCGGCGGTGTCAGCAGATTCGTCGATTCACCGGGTTCCCCTTTCGTCGAGTCTGTCGTCTCATCGACGGCGCGAAGAAGTCGAGATTTCCGCTCGGGTTTCGCGGGTGTCGAGTTCCCGCTGTTATCCGCTTCGGCTGCGAGAGCTCGTCGCGATCTTCCCGTGCAACATGCGTTGTACTTAACGATCTTTTCGAGGGCTATATCGGCTTCTGTGGTTTTACCTTTTGCAAGTAACCATCTCGGTGATTCCGGTATTATCCTGAAAAAAAAAAAAAAAAAAAAAAAAAAAAAAAAAAAAAAACATCGCGTCCCCGTTAGATACGTCGTTAATTAAAAGTTCTGATGGTCTCACGCTCGACGGTTCGTATACAGTGAGAAGAAGGAAAAGATAATATATTTACCATATATATAGAACGGTTAAAGCGGTGGGTACCGACACCGCCAATTGAAGTATTCTCCAGTCTGTTATAAAGTAGTTTAGTGTGGCGAGAAGAACGAGACCCAGTGACCAACCGATTTGCATTGTCATCGCCACGAGGGTGCGAATTTTTTTCGGAAATAATTCGAGAACGAGAATATACGTCGAATTCTGCAATCCTTGAGCAAAGATACCCTGGAGACCTCGAAGCACCAGAAACGCCGGATAGCTCTGCAGATCGATAAAAAAAAAAATCGCGATTGACATCCGTACGAGTTTCACCTCTTTTTTTCTTTCATTATTTTATCATTTTTGATAATAATAATAAATAATAATTAAAAAAAAACAAAATAAAACTAATAACTAAATAATATATCGATGCCGCGATCTACTTAGTAGCTAAACGAAACTCATTAATTAAATTATTGTTATTTATTTTTATCTTGTGATACGTCGCGTATATATAGCAAAATAAAATAAAATAAATGATTTTATTATTTTATCGGAGTAATTTTTTTTGTTTTTCTTTTCTTTTTTACCTGTACAATGTACGTTGCGACCGCCATGGTGCCTTGAGTATAGAGACAGATAGCGAGAACCGGAAGTCGACCGATGCGATCGGCTACAACTCCAGCCACCCACGCGCCTATGGAAACACCGATGTAATATATCGTTGGTCCGAGATAACTCAGATGGCCTTTTTCGCAAATTAATCCCCAATCCATAATGACGCTTTTCTCCGAACTCTCCGATTCCCAGATGTATCCATTGGCACATGATGTGAAATTATCCTCGGTTTTCCATGTACGAGATAGAAACGATAAATTCTCATATTTTTGCGAATTCGTGCAACCGTACGATCTGTTAGTTCCCACAGTGGTTGACTATAATATTAAAAAAAAAAACACCAATAAAATTTCACATATTAAAAAAATTACGTTGTTTCCAAATAATCATTTTTTTTTTTGCACAGTGCATGCAATACGCGAATGTAAATCAATAAGCGTACCTCGCAATAAAACTTCGGCGTATAGTTATGAAAGGCCGGAAGCGCGTGGCTCATCGCGACGATCACATAATTAATAGCGAGAAGAAAAAGCAAAACTATTTGATAACATCCGACTTTCGCCGCTTCGGCGGTCATCTTCGGCGGTGCACTCATCGACGAGATTGATTAAAAAAAATAAAAACAAAAAAAATTCAATGGTCTACTTATTTATTTTTTAAATTAATGATTAATTTACTATTTTCTTTGTGATAACGTTATTGTGGGAATAATATTTTGCGTCCCTATCGCACATAATTCACACGCCCGTCGCGACTGTTAACTGAATGAACTTTCGTTCTCGAAACGCTCGGCGTGTATAATAGCCGCGTTGCCTGCCCGGCGACGAGAATAAAGTGTCATCCGTGGTTGCGAGTCTCGCACTGAGTCCTCGGAAAGGACCGCACGCGGGAGGAACCTTCGGAGGTTCTCTCGTGAGACGCACGAGGGTATAGACCACTCGTCGTGCATTGTTCAATTAACGTTGCGCTCAGCTCACTCTTCGCTTCTCTCGAGCCTCTTGTCATTTCGATTAGCTTATGCGATATCGATTATCCATCCCCGGTGTGTGAGACACGTTCATATGCTCGCATCGCTAAATAACTCTCGATAAATGCTTTTATACCCGCAATATAGAATTTCTCCTTCCGTCTCATCGTAATATCGAGTTTACATGTTATATTATTATTCCCACACAATAAGGGACATAAGGGACGCGAAGCTGATGTAAAGAGCACATCCTAACCTATGAAAGCAACGATATAAAAAAAAACAACCGTTTCGATCCGTGTTTACGATCGTATGCAGGTTAAAAAAAATAGATCAGTAGAACTTCCTACTGTACGCTCGAAAGACTCCAGACGTACTATTTCGTTCTGCCTGCTTGTGTTCTGTTTTTTTTTTGCTTGTTTTATTGCTGGTTATAGACAAACAAGTGGTAGTTTGGAATATCGAGAGCATTTATTCGCACCGATGTGTATGCCACGGTCAATGAAGCGGGAATATTATTACGCGTTTATCACACAAAACTCGTGTCTCGTGTGCGTACATATGTGCTTCTGGGTGTATCGCGAAACATAGCGAATAGGGAATAGCGGAATAATAACTACGCGAGAGTTCCGATATTGTATGCACAAGTCGGATAACGTCCCGCGAACGTGTGCCGGGTCTACGAACTCTCTTTCTCTATTCACATCTCAGTGTTTACATGAAACACGAGGGAATAGCATTTTCCTCGCTGTCTGAACGACGGCAAAGGCGCATAAACTATTGCTATATAACAGCGCATACCGGTATATTGATCAGTGGCTTCACGGGTATATACTTGTTATAACGTTCCCCCATTGAGACAACTCCGAGACTCTACGAGGTATCCTATCATTTCTCCGTCTCATTGTGTGCCGCGTGTGCGTTTGTAATTCTAGCGCAGCGAAGTATAGAGTTTATTAAGAATTCTTGGCAGCACGGGGACAGCGGGTATAAGAGATACACATATTTATACATAGCGTATAGGCGCTACCGCTGGGGGAACCAACGCGCCGGTAGTACCCCGCGAGGGTGTTTCCTTCGTTTCTGGAACTGTTTGAGTATTCGTGGGCGGTAACGTCCGGTCCCTCTTGCGCATCCTGCCTTTCATACATTCTCTTCGAACTTTGTCGATCGTTTACCTTCCACGCGCGCGCTTCATCGTCGCCAATTCTATGTATATATCACAACTCTCGCATCCTTCGGACTATCGAGTACTTTCTTTCGGATTACCTTTTCATTTATTTTGTATACACCGCGAGCTTATCTTTGGCGATCCCCGGGACCGTGAATGGCCGGAAAACTCATCGCGTTTGGCACACGATTATTTCATTGATATTCAATCAGTGCTGATATCATTCATGCCGACGATTTTTTTATTATTGAATGAAGCAGGCGGCGCGACTTGGATAGTTCGTTGAAGTAATGAATCGGTTAATTAAACACGTCAACGAGGAATTAAACAATTTATATAATGAACGGCGAAGAGGGCTCATTAATTAATTAATAATATAAAATTGATAATAGTCGAAAATCATTTTTTTTTCCATTTTCCGTTCCAACATAAACTTTTTTTTATCAAATCAAAACAATAATTCAGTTCGCATGGTTCGACGCATTTTTTAGCGATGAATCCGAAATCAAGTGTTTTGTCCCGATCTCAAGTAAAACATTGAAAATCACGAAAAAAAAAGAAGTTATCCGGTGCGATAATATCCTGACAGGCAGTTTCCGCCTTCAGGTTAGTCCCGCAAAGAATTGAAATAACGAATAAATCAACAATTATCTTCGAGGATTTGTCGATCACGTCATATCGCGTATAATACTTTTCACATAAATTACGCGGAGAGGTTAAAACGAATGAGTATTACGAATAACTCGCGTGTTGTGAATTGAGAGAAGAAAAAAAAACGGTTCATCGTTCCATTTTCGCAACTCGCCGGACTCTCCTCGAACGTATGAGTCTTGTGATTTCTTCGGTTTATCACCTCGCGTTGGTCGGTTTGACTCTTCTGAGAATGCGCACGCGAGATATCCGTTGGTTTTAACGAAATTATCCATGCATACACGCGATCGAATGAGGGAAATCACGATTTCCAGTTATAATACTTTATTCAGCGTATATAATAAATATAAGCAGAAGACGTAACGAGTTTGATGTGTCTCCATTTACGTTGCATCGTCGAACAATGTCAAGTGGCATCGTGGCTGATTTGCCGGGCATTCAGATCCACGCGCTTTCCTGTATCTATACCGCACGTCCAGACAGACACAGTTGCCGACAGGTGTTTGAAGCGAATGTAGGGTAACGCGCGGGAGTGAAAAGCGCTGACCAGCCTTCTCATTACAATTAACTAGACATAAATCCTCTTACGAAACTATAAATACGCGCGAACCACTGAAACGTATAATCAATCGATTTTTTGTTGGTTATTTCATTTTTTTTTATTTTCATTCTACAGTCACGCGAAGTATCATTTTTGTACGGATATATAAAAGGAAAATTGAATTATTTAATTATTTTTTTTTGTTCACGCTGATCGACGGTTCCACTCTATCGCTGCTCGTCAAATCACTACGTGGTTAAACTTCAGGTATCGTACATACCGAAGAGTATAGACCGAGAGGCGGCCTGAATGCCTTTTTTCGTGGTATACCGTTATCGTAGAATAACTTAGTAGAATAACGTTCTCTTATTGCCACAGTCGTTTCTGTTGTATCCCATCGACTGGTCAATCTTTCTCCGCGAGTTTTTTTTCTATTGGCGATGCGCGGTTGAGTGGTTTGAAGAAAAAAAAACTTATTAATAACAAGGAAGGCGAAGTAGACGTAGAAAAGGAGACGCGCCGGGGCTACTGGTCGTGTACGACACGCGAGAATCCCTTTCGCGAAGCCACGAGATCGCCGACAGTCGCTCGACGACTCGGCAAAGAGAAACACTCGTCGAGGTTCGGCGAGGTTCATCTTTTTTTTGGCGATCTATTTATCACCGTCTCGTTTGGCAAATAAAAAAAAAATAAAAAATCGGAGTTCTTGCAATTACTCGGACACGTGGTGAGAGGAACGAGTTTAGGTTCGATCCTTGTGTGACAACCGGTCAACGAGAGGAAGTCTCGATCCCTCATTAAACGGAGACGGAAAGTGGTTGATCGATAAAAATAAAAAGATTAAAGCATCGCAATGATGAAGATCAGTATCGCTGTGATTGGTGTAGCGGTTTTCTGCTGTTTAACAGTAAGTAAAAACATGCGAGTGATTTTTTTTTTATTATCGAATTTTATTAATCAATCGATTTGCGAGTCGATACATTTTTTGTAATGGGAAATCGGAGACAGTATAATATAAAATTGCTTTTAATATGAGAAAATTTTTTAATTCGATTCTTTTTAATTTCATCGCGAATAAAAATTATACAAAGTTAATTTATTGTATTGCTATGAAATTTTTTTTTTTTTGCATTATAATTTTTAGGTCCGAACAACAGAATGCAAAGCTAGGAAAACACAGCAAATAGCATTGAAGGCTAAGGAGACAAACGTTGCGAATTTCGTGAGATTGGTGGTGATGAGACTCGTTTTTGGTGTTGCATCGGTAATGGGATTCGGGGAAAATCTCTCCGGTGTATTCGGAGGCATATTAGTGCCCCCGGGCGCGGAAGACGACTACGGCGATTACGGTGACAGCGATTATGGGTCTGACCTATTTTAATTTACAACAATTTTTTTGTGGAACAACGAAACGCAGTTGTGTTTTTCTTTTCCCGTTACCGACAATTATTTCATGTTAAATACTCGAGAGTTGTTTCAATACATCGTTACATATCGAATTGAAAAGGATGAGAAGAACTAAATGACGGCGTTATGTCCACGTTAAACTAACCTCATGTTTGCAATTATTTAAATCGATTGGAATCTCTTGAGCGCAGAATTATATTACCGATATCTTTTTATCGAATGTTTTTTAAAAACTCAAGCCAATTAATTCTGCGACTCGAAAGAAAACGACTGTTTCGCGCGCGCCGAAAAAACCACGTAGTTTAAGCGAAGACGATACGATCACATTTATAAAAATGTTACATTATTTATTAAAACGAATTATTTATTGTTATTAATCTTACGTGTACTTTGTTTACTATCCTCCTGCCGTGTGTCCTGTTGCAATTTTTTTAATCCCCACTCCAATGGATTGTTCATCTCGACGAGTTTTATCTCGTTTGACGCGAAGCGCGATCACCAGAGGGACTCGCGAGCGTTCTCACGTTTCAGCGTTGCCTCCGAATTTTCTAACCTTCAGTGCTCCGTGTTGCGTCACGTTGTTATGAGCACTCCGCTGTCAAAACGGTAAACACTTTGGCTGTGTACTCGACGAAAGATCTCGAGATTCTTCATTTAATAAAAGAATAGAAAAATCGTCACAAATTTCGCGATCATGGCGGACCGATTAACACAATTGCAGGACACGATAAATCAGGTGAATCGATGGTCGTCGATATCATTCGACGAAAAAAACTTCATCGTCTTTACTGATAGAAAATTCCTTGTTTATCCCGCCGTACAGCAAGCCGAACACTTTTGCAACAGCGTAGGAATTCTTCAACAGTACTCGACACCCAGCAAATTTCCCGGTTTCGATAGAATCGGAATGCCACAGCCGCAGCAGACGCAAGAAGGTAAATATTCATTCTCCGCCCCCGCGCGCGCCGCAAAAATCTCGTAATTTATTTCGAGATTGATTAAAATTATTTCGTCGTAGATTATGCCGCGTTGTTTGCAACACTGATAGCAAGATGTGCCAAAGACATTGATACGCTGATAGAAAGTCTGCCGAGTGAAGAATCCTCGCAAGAACTTCAAGTTGCCAGTCTCGCGCGTCTCGAACAGGAAAATTTAGAGGCTGGCGAACAGTTGGAAGAAGTCGTTAGACAGGGCGAAGCTCTGCTTCAGAGGATTCAAGCCGCACTACAAGACATCGCGCAGAGTCAATTGGACATGCAGAATCCTACGGCTCCAGCAACGGCAGTGATAAACACCAATCTCAATCCTGCGATGAATTTCAAACAAGAAAACCTGAGCAACGTAGGTGCAGCAACGCCATCCAGCAACACACTTCAGATCGGCGATCCGTCACCCAACTCAGTCAGTCAATAATTCGAAAAAAAAAAAAAAAAAAAAAAAAAAAAAAAAAAAAAAATCCGATACTTGTGTATATATGATTAAGCTTGTGATTATTTCGTACGAAAATAAATAAAAAAGAATTGAAAAAAAAAAATCGCGGAAGACTGAAATTCGTGTTATTACATGTTTTTTTTTTTTTTTAAATACCAAATATGGTAATATTTTTGTTTTTTTTTCGAGAATCGAAGAATGTATTTACATGAAAAAAGAGGAAGAATTAATTATTCTACGGTATTTTCTTTTTTTTTTTTCCTCGCTTTGAACACAGTATTAATGCTATAAATATATCGACATATCGGTCAATAAGATGCGCGAGTTGTTTTCGTTCTTCGAAATATCTTCGTCGTTGAATAAATCTTCAAGGGGTTTTTTTTTTTTTTTTTTTTCTTTCGGGGATGTGGACGCATTACGTTAATTATCATTTTCCATTGAATTTTTATAAAATGTTTACATTGGGATTTATTTACAAAAATATGAGTAGGGAACGGCGAGGGGGGCGTATGAGGACGGGGACGAGGAAGAAGGTACGGGGAACAAGGTAGTCGGGAATGACCTGATGATGAAACGTGAGATAACAAATCTTAATTGAGAGTACCCCGACATTGGGGAGCTCCGCAGAGGCAAGGAATCTTGTCGTCCTCCAACGGAAACTTATAGTCGTACGTGATCTCTTCGTTTACTCCGATCGGTTGTTTACTGTAGATCACGATTTTCTTTTGGCTCTCGATGGTTATTACTTTTGCGTAACAGTTCGGCTGTAAAAAGAAAAAAAATAATGATAACGCGACAATGTATGAAAATAAAAAAGAATTTCGAAGAAAAAAAAACAAAAAGTAGCGAGTAGATCAGCGTGTATTCGCGAAACTTGTATGTGAAAACATCTTTTTAAGGACATATCGCATTTAAAAATTTTTTTTCAGAAGACTCCGAAACGTTTCTTAAGGACATTTGCATTTAAAAGATGTTTTCGCAAAAAAGAGAAACGAGAAAAAAAAAAAAAAAATGGCAATACTCACGTTGCAGCTGTGATTGATAAATCGCGCCAAGTTACCGCACTTCGTAGCATCGATAATCGTATCCAAGTCGATACGAAAGAGGTAGGAACTTCCGATTCCCGTCGCTTCGTACTGCGATTCGCGAAGATCGGCGACGACTGGCCTCACCATTTGTCCAACGTATTCGATAACCATTTCATCGGCGGCGATTGGTTCCATCGCGAACAGACCCCAGTCGTGAATACCCGATTTGGCGAACTTCAGTTGTTTCTTACGGAACTGTGATAAGTGATAGAAAATCCGATAAGGTGCGTTCCATTCGATATGTAGAGATAAATATTCGCGTAGCGGCGATATTTATGTACCTTTAACTGATTAAACTTGAGAAGATCACTGTCGGTATCGATACCGAAAGCCGTGAGAAGCCGACGCTGATTGCTGCGCGCCTCGCGCGAGAGCGCCTGCATTTTGCCGGTGAGAGCTTTCGAATTGTTTTTCGGACCGTTTGCCATACCGTCGCCACCCGCATACGTGCCGCTACTTTCCTCGATTACGTTCGACCGTTGTATACTTTGCGCATAATGGTGCTGCAGAAAAAAAAAGGTAAGCATTCCATCGATCGTAATTAAAGTCCCTTTGATCTTCGCAATTTAATATTCACGTAGCAACAACACTTATGAAAACTTACTTTGTGTTTCGCTTTCTCCCGTATATCGACTTTGTAATAACCTTCCGTTCTCGCGCTTCCGGTCGCGTGAAGTCGAAGCTCGTCGCGTTTTCGTCGTTTCGCGGGACTCGGAATATCCGTCGCTGGATGATCGACCCAATGAGTGTCGTTGAGCCAATAGCCGACGGCATCGTCGGCGAGAAGAGCTTCGTAACTTCGTCGCAGATACTCGACGTCCTCGGCGTCGATGCCACGCGTTAGAAATTCGTACAAAACTCCCATTTCCGACATCAAATCCCTCTCCGTATATGTGACTTTCGTGACTTTCGGCTCCTCGAATTTTCTCGGCAACGTCTCGTACGCGAATTCATTTTGCACGATATTCTCCTTTTCTCTCTCGTGATTCTGATTAACGTGCAATTTCGAGTACTTGTTGTACTTTCGCTTCTCGGTTTTGTCTTTCGGCTTTTCAACTTTAACGGGTTTCGCGGGTTTCGTTGGTTTTTGTTGCTGTACAACTCGTTGCATCGGCTCGGACCGTTCCGGCGGCGCTGGCGGCAACGAATACGAATGCTCCATGTATACCTGAGACGCTTGAGAACCCGGCGTACTGGGACTACGCTGACCGTTCAGACGAATATCGGCTTCCGCTTGGAATCTGAAAATTGTAAACAAAACGAAACTATGAATTCACATCAGATATAAGAGTTTTAATAACGCGAATAATGTTTGACAAAAAAAAAAAGGAGAATCAATCGACATATTAACAGAAATGTTGTAAAATGTTACGATTCCAAGTCGATAATAGTCGCGATACAAATCCATAAAAACAGATGAAATTTCGACTATTTAATCGATCGATCCATAATTTAATTATCTTCTCGAGAGCTTCGAAAATTAGAAATCCACTTATTTGGCAAAATTTGCATGAGAAATAAATACGACATGCAGTAAATAAATTATTGTAATCGAGTTGCACTTTAATAATTTTTTCCCGTAATTTGGATCGACGATAAGGCAAAATTGGTACGAATATTTTTTTTTTTTTCGTTGAATAAAAAATGGTAAAAAAATTATCGTGATTCCATTTCTTACCGTAATCGCCGGATTTCGAGACTTTCCTCCTCGGAATCCGTCGTTGGTATTTCGCTGAACTGAATATCGATTTTCTCGGATTCCTTGAGTATCGGCTCGTCGTTTATGTATTTTGATGACATACTTTGAAGGGCTCTTATGAGATTGGGTTGTACAGGACCCGGACTCTTGTGCCTTATAATATTGTCTTGTCCGGCGAGCGTCATTAAAGCTTCGGCCGCCGAGCTTTCCATGTTTTTAATATCATGAATTTCCTCCTTCAACGGTAACTTAACACTGGGCGATCGTTGTTCCGGGCGAATCGTCGCTTCGGTATTAATCTCGTTTATCGCAACTTCCGGTGTCTTCGGCCTGTCGATCTTTGCCTCGAGTGGCGCTTCAATCGTTAGTACACCGATCTCCGCGTCGCGATGCGCTACTGGCGAACTCGCGGGACTCGGATCGTTATCGTGTTGTGGGAATTCCATCGTATTTCGCACATCGAGATCGGCGATCGGTGTGTCGCGACCGGTTGGTGTCGCGCAGTCGAGAGATCGTTGTATCGCGAGTTCCATTAGGATATCGGGATCCTCGCTGTTACAGGCCAAAGGACGATTGTCGATCACGCGGTTATCGGAGTCACGCTGAAAATAGTAAAAAAAAAAAACAAAATATTTAAACACAAATTCGTTATTTTAAAATTCATTATTGACTAATATTTCTGAAAGTATAGTTTGTATTTTTGTAAAGAAAAATTATGTAAGGGAAGAGCTTTCAAACATTAGTATAGTATCTATAAAAAATGTTCCAAAAGTAAAAAAAAAAAAAAAAAACGCTAGCGCTGCGAAATTGAAACTTTGAAAAATCGAATTTTTCGTTCTTACGTCCTCTTGCGAATTTGCGAAGCCTTCTTCGTCGGAGCTATCGCTCGAACTACTCGAAGAATCGCCGCTGCTGGTATCGCTGCTCGTGCTTTCGCTCGGTGACGACGATGACGAGGTCGAGGAAGCGCTGGGAAGGGTAGTCAACGGTCGTTTAGCGTTCGCGACCATTGGTAGATCCAAGTCGCTGTCGCTGTCGATTATTTCCGTGTCCATTCGATCGGATTGTCGACTGTCTTCGTCTTGAGGCAACGGACTCGGAGCTTTTATTTTGCGCTAAGAAAAGAACGTAAAAAAAAAAAAAATTAATTTCACACAAAAAACTCAACGAAAATTCTCCAAACGCGTAAAAACGCTGTGGAATACCAAAAATTCGATTGCTCACCCTGAATGAAGGCATCTTTGGCATACTGGCCCTTATACCTAATCCAAAACCGTCGTAATTGAGACCGAGAGGCGTTGCTTGATCCAAAATCGAGGATAACGCTTCGGGTTTCGCTGGTTGTTCTTCTTTCACGGTATTGTTAACAGTCACCGTTTCGCCACCGACGTTATTTTGACTCTTCTCGGATTTTTTCTCGTCCCACCATACCTCGAAAAGCTTGAAGGCAGTGTTTTCTATCATTCTTTTGTTGAAATCTTTCTTCAATATTTGCTTCAGCTCGTTAACAACGGTCATCAATACGGCGTTTATAGTAGGACCCTGAAAATGAAAAAAAAAAAAAGCGTGAAAATTTTTTAAATATTGTCTTCCATTCAGGTGTTTTTTTTTTTTTTTCGCGATAAAATAATGCAAAATAATGTCCAACCTGTGGATTATCTTTCGTTATATTGTGATTAGCCATAGCTTGAAGTCTCGAATGAAAAGTCGGGTAATAACTCGTTCCCTGATGAGAACCAACCGTTCCCGGAAGTGTCGTCGACGAGGATTGGTACTGATTCGGCAAATAAGCGTTTCCGTATGGATAAGGATATTGCGTAGGTCGTGGCAAACTGTAAAAATCGGTTGGTTGGGGATAATGCGTTAGATGACCGGGATATCCAGCTCCCGAGTACATCTGATTCGAAGGTTCCGTTTGAGCGGCGACCTGAAACGATAAAGTTTATTAAACCACCGATACTTATTTAATTCTTAATAATTAATATTAATAATTAATATCAATAATTAATATTAATAATTAATATTAATAATTAATATCAATAATTAATAATAATAATAAATCGCGATAATTAATTTTCGATCGTTCAAAAATCTCGAAAGTTTTTTTTATTAAATGAAAAATCTTACTTCCTCGATTTTCTCATCGCCCGAACTCAGAGGGCTGAGGGACATGCGATCGTCGTCGGGCGGAGGCGGCGGAGGTGGTTCCTTAGGGGGCGGTGGTTCTGCATCGTCGATAGCGGGACTATAACTTCCCAAAAGCGCCTCATCCTCGCTGGAGCTTATAACGCTACCGAGATCCTCGTCTACGGAGAACTGATTAGCGCTGTTCTCGTGAGCTTTCCTACGTTCCTTCGTGCGTTCAGTCTTTTTGTCGAAACACGTTTTGTACATTTCCGCGGATATGAAAGGACTCGGCGGTTCGGATAGTATCTCTTCGTCCGGATGCTGCGACTTCTTCTCGTCCTCGGAATCGCTACCGAATTGAAGAAACGGCGGTGCCATACCGCCGGCTTTGTCCTTCAAAAGCATTGCGATTCGGGTGTCGAGATCGAGAGTTTTTCGCGCTTCAACCGGAGAATCGCGGGAAGAATTCTTCGATGTCGTGTCTTTTTCCTTTTTAGGTGTGTGATAGGTGCTCTTTGCGTTGGAAGTTTTTATCGTCACCGGTGGTATTATCGTTGAATTTTCGATACTCGGCGCGTGTTGCGGCGTCCAAACCGATGCGGCTGGATAAGACGACGCTGTCGCACCGGACGAATTAGCGTTCCACCATAAGTTAGAATTTTGTTGCAACGACATGGTCGGCGGTGGTACGCTAGTCGGCGGAATGCCGGTAACGTAACTATTAGCCGAAGGATGATGATAACCGGCGTAGTAGTAATCGTAATTTGTCGCTGGTGTGGAATTTTGGGAATAATTACTCGAATAATTAAGTTCACTCGGTGCGGTCGCGTAGCCGAGATCGCTGCCGGTTGTGCTGCCGCTCGGCGTTGGATAATCTCTATACTTGTTACCGCTGTATCGCGAATTTTCGATGTACGGCTCGCGATTTTTTTCCGTACTCGTCGTCGAACGAAGCAATTCTTTCTTATTGGCTCTGTAGTCGTCGCGCTCGTCCGCTGTAATCTTCTCGATCGGTGTATGATGCTTATCCGGCTCTACATCGATCTTCGTATCCTTCTCGACGATTTTCTTCTCCGGTTTCTTCTCCACCGTTAAATCGGCGTATATCTTTTTGCACTCCTCGCCAAAAGCGTCGAGAAAGACCCGCAAAACTTTACCCATCACCGACGTGTTGTTTAATTTTTCCACGCAACCCTTCGACGCCTTTGTCGTTTCAAAAACAACACGCGCTATACCGAGATGCTTATTCGTCACTGGATGATAATATATCGTGAGCTCCTCGGTTGTTCCGAATTTTTGTACCATGTCGGTGAGAAATGTTTTATCGATATTGTCGTTTAAATGGCAAAATGTGACTTCCAGAGGCGGCGGCTCGCCACAGTAATTCGCGTCTATCTTGAAACGCGGCACCGGCAATTCTAATTGTTCGAGACGCGTCCAATGGCGCGTCAGCTTTGAACGAGGATCACGCGGCTGAACCAACGTGTACGTCGGATCACCCGGAACAACACCGTCATAACGATACAACTTTGTTGCTCCCTTTACGAGTATAGGATCTACGAGAAGCTTGTAGTTTCGGGGCTTTTGCACAACCGGCGGCGGGGGCGGCGCCGGTGGAGGTTCGCTTTGCGAATGCGATGCATGTCCGTGTCCGTGCCGTGACGACGACGACGACGAAGACTGACCGGAATTTTGCGGCGTACTTTGCGCGCTGCTAGAGTGCGAATGGTGGTGATGGTGGTGATGATGGTGACGCGAGTGTGCATGCGAATGTCCATGTCCATGACCATGTCTCTCCATACCGTTCATTGCCTCTGGGCATCGTCCATTCAAATGGAATTCTCCTCGAAAATCTGAAAAAATTCATATTTATCAAAATCTTGCTATGCAACCTTAGAGATAATTGCTGCAATTTAACTACTGAAACATACCAACAAAGTTTTTTTTTTTCGAAATTTCAACATCGTTACTGTTATTTTAAAAATTTAAATAATACGAATATAATTGATTTCATTTTAGAGAAACTATGAAAAATTCGAGATTATTATTATTTTATTATACAAATTTGGATTAATAACGAGGAAAGAAAATTTGATAGAGTTATAATGTGCAATTTTAGAGAATTGCACTTCAAGTTTGACTGTGCGATGTATTCGACAAAGTTAACAATGCAAATAGTGAAAAATTGAAGATTGTTGCTGTTTAACTTTTGGCAAATTTAGATTGAGGAAAAAAAATTTGATGTAATCAAAATATGCAATTTTAAAGACTTTTCCTTGAAGTTTGAAAACACGAAGAATTGTATATTGTTATTATTGTTTTACAAAGCTAAGTAACGCAACTATGGAAAAACCTACAGAACTTAGCGACACAGCAAAGAATGAAAGATTGTCGTTGTTTCGTTTTATGAATTTCAGTCGCAAAATTATAGAGACAATGCTGAAGAAAATTTTAACAAAACAAAAACAAGTGATACCCAACAATATGAAGACAATATTGTTGACATTTATGCAAGCGAACGATACAACTTCAAAGTTGTAATAATTTTGAGATTAGAATGCATTCAACAACTCAACATGGACTGCTGTCGTTTTGCAGAACTAAACGATGCAATTCTAATCAATCGCTGCCATACTGAAAATGCAATAAAGTCTTTGACATCGGTTGTTTATAGTTAACATCACAAAAGTCGGTGAAATTGTAGTTTAAACCCAAAATCACAAAATTCTGTCTGTAAAAAACAACCTTCTTGTCAAATATAAAAATTGGATAAGTCCCAAACAATTGTTAATGAGGGCCAAAAATCAGAAAACTATTCAGAACATTCCGAGTACGAAAATCACATAAAACGAAGCAGCAGTGCGTTATCGAAAAAAATGACAAGTCTCATTCGGCGATAATGGATAATTACGAACGTTTATCACGAAGAGAACAATGACATAACCTCAAACGTAAAATTCTAACTTTTGGTCTTGACATTTTTTTTTCCTCTTCGAATTTCGCAAGTGCGTTATTTTCATAGGTTATTTTTTTGATGTTTGCGATAAAACGAAATTGTTGACTCGAGCATCAGGCAAGGAATTGTTAAATATAATTTTTTTTTTTCATAGTAAAATAATTATGCGAACCTGGTGAAATCGTTCAGTTTGTCTTCCGGCAAATTTCCATTTTAACGGTTCAGCGGCACGATATTCTTCGTTTCTATCGCAGCTCGTTGATTTTATTAGTTTGTTGCGGTGTTTTTTTTTCTTTCTTTTTTCGTCGCGACTGCACCGTCGTGTATCTCTTCTCTGTGTCCTCGCGGTCGGGTCCTAATCGCGACGAGCGCTGGTTTGTTACTGCACGTCTCGTTGCTCCCACGAACACGCCACAGCGCAAGTGAAACCAGCCGCAGAAACACACACAGAAGGAGAGGAGAGAGAGCTCTCGAGCTCTCCGAGAGGTGCGGAGAGAGGCACCACACAAAACTTTGTCTGTCCACACGACGATGCGCTGTGCCCCGCTCTACGATCTCTCTACGCGAATTCTGGTTCTTCGAGCCTCGACGACACGAGTCACGACGATGATCATGATATCGCCATTTTTGTTCGGATAAATATCATTTTGTTCACGGTTAATTCGCGTGCGACGCGCCCGGTCTTCTTCATTATGACCGTCGAAGCCAACAACGAAAAAACATTCTCGAGACGCGATTAATCGCTACGCGATGATAATAGTCGTAATTCCACTATTGCGGGACGCCATCCACGCGAATGTGCGAAGTTAAAACATTTTCCGTTCATCGTATTGCAATGTTTAAAAAGGAGGATCCTCGGTTAGAGACAATGCTTCGGGCTTTACGCGACACGAAAATGATTTTCCCTCATATTATTGGTTTTTTTTTTCTCTGTACGACTCAAGACAGCAAGACGATCGATTTTCGTTTTCAGATTTTGTTAAAAAAAAAAAAAACGTTACGACAACGACGACGACGTTTCTGACGAAACTTCGATGACGATTCTAGCAAGCAACGGCCGAGAATCCAAACGACACGTTGCGATTCTCGTTTGGTGAACCGATTGCGGCACATATCTCGACAAGATATCACACAATATTTCTCTTGTGATATCAAAATCTTATTAATGTAATACCTGTGTTTTCCGTGTAGCGCAGGCATTGCGTTTCGAATCGCTATTTATTATTTTATATAAATTTTTTTTTTGTATAACAAACCCGCATAAGACAATTAAGATCGGTCGATGAATAATTGCCGAAAAACTTGGACGTAGTATACATGACGAACGTTGGCTGAATGAGCATTGGTCGATCTTTCCACTAGGGATAAGCTCAATGGTCGAGGTAGCCTATCCGTGACGAGGGATTTAGAGGAAAATTGTGTAGCCCCGTTTGCACGTGTGAGTGTAAGAATGCGTGATATCTCGGGAGGTCACGTCATTCCTGTCCGAATGGCAGACATATGAATATGAATTACGTCTTAATTTATTTCTTAATTACATGCAAGGCGATACAGAAAAAATAAAAATTTTCACAAAAGTCAGTACAGTTTCGTTTTCAAATAATTTCTCGATTGAGAAGCATTAACTTCGTTGGATTTGATCGCTCGATATTTCTACGACGTTCGGCCATTTGTAAATTTTCTTACGAACACATATGTTATGTTACATGTCTTACATCATCATAATTAAGCGCACAGAATACAGCAAATAAAATAATTCAATTCACTGCTACATTATTTTTATTGGTTTTTGATCTACTTTTTTATTTGTATAAATTGATCACTATAATTTAAAAACAAGAGCTTAGTGTTTCGATCCACTTCCGACAGAAAAACTTCTTACTAATATTTGAAACCCACTAAAAAACCCGCCCTCAACCGATTCTCCCTTATCGACTGCGATAACTCCTTTAGAGCAATATCACCTACAGTGTATAAAATTAATTTGACTTTCGTTTAACATTGTGCATCAAAATATTAGAAAAAAAGAAAAAAAACACTGATAATACGAAGAAACCTCAGATCGTCGTTTTACCCGATTATGATCGAATGAATGAGATGCGTCGATGGAAAAAAAACGTCTATATCACTTGATATTACAAATTTGTATCGCTGAGCGATACAATTTCAGTTGAATCCGAGGTAACCTAAAAAAATAAATTAATCGTGCGAAAAAAAACAACACTTTTCCTCCTTCAATCGTTCGCCAATTAAATCGGTCATTTAAAAAAAAAAAAAATTACGAAAAAAATGTTTATTCTTTTTAGATTTGACGATAATTTTGATAGGAAGAAATTAACGGAGTATCTAATGATGCGTAGTCGCAGTAACTCAGGCGTACGCCTGGACTATTACCAGCGAATGGTCCACAAAATAATAATGAATCATCAAAATCCTGTTACCGGGTTGTTTCCCGCCAGCGAGAAAAATAATCACGCATGGATACGCGACAATGTCTATTGTATACTCGCCGTTTGGGGTTTGTCAATGGCATACAAGAAAATAGCGGATGCCGACGAGGACAGAGCAAAGACTTATGAATTGGAACAGAGTTGCGTCAAACTCATGAGGGGACTTCTGATGGCGATGATGCAGCAGAAAGACAAAGTCGAAAAATTTAAAACCACTCAGAATCCCTTAGATGCTCTCCATGCTAAGTACAGTTCAGCCAACGGACAGTCGGTGGTCGGAGATTCAGAATGGGGACATTTGCAATTGGATGCCGTTTCTCTTTATCTTCTGATTCTTGCGCAGATGACGGCGTCGGGACTGCAAATTGTCTTCAACTTGGATGAGGCAAGAAATTTTCAGAATGTTGTAAAGGAAATTTTTTTTTGTATTAATATACTATTATTGACGCTACCTGCATTATTTCACATAGTTTATTTACTTACGAAATAAGTGGTGCTGCAATTTTTTTTTTCGTTAGTTGAATTTTCGTTTGTCTTTATGTCAATCAAATATTTTCTTTATCTCAAAAGCATTGTATATATTATTCAATTTTTGATTAAACAATTTTTTTCATTTCATTTTATTGTATTAAACAATTTAAAATTACGTAATACAATCAATGATTTTTAGATGAAGAAATTATTTGCAAAATGTAAATAAGACGAAAATTCGATTGGAAAGAAATTCCAATTACTGTTACCGTGTATTTGACATTAGACAATTTTTATTTAAATAATACATATACGATTAATATTATTATTATTTAATTTTATATGACATTTTTTTTAATACAATTATGACAATTACGCCGATAATAATCATTATTATTCACGTTAATTATTTATTTACATCAATGATCAACCGTTAGACAGTTTAGCGAATTTTCGTAATTTTTCATTTCAATGAAATTGTCGTTTCTGCTGTCGCGAATAATTAACGAATAAATCTTCTTGCAGGTTGCGTTTATTCAAAATTTGGTATTCTACATCGAATCGGCGTACTGTACACCGGATTACGGTATATGGGAACGCGGTGACAAAACGAATCACGGTTTGCCGGAGTTAAACGCAAGTAGTATCGGCATGGCGAAGGCTGCTCTCGAAGCGATGAACGAATTGGATCTATTCGGCGCAAGAGGCGGTCCAACGTCGGTAATTCACGTTCTCGCAGACGAGGCGCAAAAGTGTCAAGCGGTTTTGCAATCTATGCTGCCGAGAGAATCGAATTCCAAAGAATTAGACAGCGGTCTCTTGTCGATCATTAGTTTTCCGGCTTTCGCCGTTGACGAACCGAATCTTATACAACTCACGAGGGACACTATAACGAAAAAATTGCAAGGTCGTTACGGTTGCAAAAGATTTTTGCGCGATGGTTACAAAACTCCGAAAGAAGATCCTAACAGGTAAAAAAAAAAAATTGATATCGTTATAACAATTTTAGTCGATATTGTAGATATCATTTATTTAATACTTCCTATTTTATCATAATTTGTTGTGAAAATTATTAATTTTTTTTATAACACGACATGCGTTAACTTTTTATTGAGATATATTAAAAGCTTTAAAGATTTATATCATTATCGCTATATTTTTTTTCAGACTCTACTACGAACCATGGGAGCTCCGTATGTTCGAGAACATCGAGTGCGAGTGGCCGCTGTTCTTTTGCTACTTGATACTCGACTATTGCTTCCAAGGAAATCAAAACGCTGTTGCCGAATACACGAAAGCTCTCGAAGATATAATGATAAAGGGTGAGGATGGTATCAAATTGGTTCCCGAATTGTATACCGTTTCCGGAGACATGGTGAACGCCGAATACGCCGATCCGGGAAGCGCCAAGAGAGAAGCTCTCGGCCGATGTCCGTTTATGTGGGCGCAATCGCTTTACATTTTAGGCAAATTACTTCAAGAGGTAAACTCGTCGTCGCGAATCAAAGTAACACTGCAGATAAACGAAATGCGATAAAAATACTCATCGTATACCCCTTTTCTTTTGTAAATAGGGTTTTCTCGCCGTCGGCGAATTGGATCCTCTCAATCGTAGACTCTGCAGCGAAAAAAAGCCCGACGTCGTCGTTCAAGTTGTGATACTCGCCGAGGACGCTGAGATACGTGAAAAAATCGCTCAGCACGATATTCACGTACAGACGATCGCGGAAGTTGCGCCGATCGAAGTTCAACCCGCAAAAGTTCTCAGTCACCTGTACACGTATCTTGGTAAATGAATTTTTTTCTATTATCATCACAAAATCGTCATTAATTGCCATCGTTGTTCGCTATATTAATATACAACCAAAATAAATCGATCGAAATAAAAAAAAATTAACTAAAATTACATTAAATTTGATCGAATCTTTTATCAATTTGTAATAATCGTATGAATTACAGGTCGAAATAAAAAATTGGGTCTTTCCGGTCGTAAATCGAGGGACGTCGGTATTCTCAGTACAAGTAAATTGTACTCGTTGCACGACAAAATTTTTGCATTCACGCCACAGGTGAGTAAAAACGACTATAAGACGTTGTTATAGACATTTATTTATTTTTTTAAATTTATTTCGTAACACCTATTGTTATCGCACGAAATAAATAGTTGACAGACATGACCCGCTTCTACATCGCATCGGACTATGAGCTCATGATCGACATATTCAAAGGCGAAATTAATTTCTTGAAGTCGAGTTGGCAGAATATGTTAGGTCGCCCACTCGTGGTTATGCCTCTCAAGAACGTTCACTTAGGTAATAAAAAAAATGTTTGTAAGAGAATAGAGTGAACTATCATCCGTCCGATAATTTGTATCGTCTTTTTTTTATTTTTATATATTAATCATTATCATCGATCGTTGGAGGCACTTTTGTCATATCGCTGTTGGGGTATTGAAAATATTGATTTATTAATGGCTTTCATATACATTTCCATACGTTTGAACGTTTTAGTTAACATATCCGCTTGCATGTAGCGTTTGTTCCCATCGTCCTTTTTTTTTAAACAGTGGGTGAGGATACCTTCGATTTCGTGGCGAATCGGTATGTTCTCAGGCAGCTAATAACGTCGAGCGGACTATCGGCTACCTGAATAAATATTTAATTCTCCAAAAATTCATTAGAAACAAATGGAAAATATAAAATATTTCAATTGAACTTTTTTTTCATTTTACTTTCTTTAAACTTTTTTTTTTCTACTTTTTTACTTTTCTTTTTTATATCGATTGATTTCGAAAATATATTACATAAAATTGTTCACTTTTAATAATCATTCGACAGAACTACGATTTGCAAAAAAGGCTTTTCTGATATTTGATAAATGAATTTCGAAAATTTCAAAGTTTCCAGTTTTCTTGATATTTTTTACTTTTTTAAAGGAAAATATATTGAGAAAAAAAAAAGAAAGATTCCGTCAAAATTGATAGTTTTCAGTAGTGTGCGCGTATGTTGCATGTGATTAGAACTTTGACGCGGAGGAATTCTACGTGACGAACGACGCCGCCTTCCTTGCCGATACTTTTACGACGAACCTGGCCTTCGTAACGATCAACTGGAGGCAAATGCTCGGCAGACCGACCGTAACTCTCGTTGCTACTCATAATCACTTAGGTATGACGATGGTTTTTCAACAGCCATCGAAATATAGTTATCCTATTTCACGTCGATAAACGACACAAATCGCTTTTGCGTTTTGATTTTATTCTTTGAATAATAATATCCTTCCGCCGAGCTTGTGGCTATGTTTCCTCTCTTGTCCCGCAGGCCTTTTGCTCGTATATCGCTAACTCGGTGCCTTATCCGCATCAAAAAAAAAAAAAAAAAAAAAAAAAATTCTACGAACCAACGATTCGGCAAAAATTAAACGATCGAAAAGAAACGAACAAATATTCTTCTCGATAATTGCAGATCAGGGAAAAATACCACTTGCCATGATTACGACGATGAAAAAATTGAAGAGCGGATACATAAACGGCACGAGAGTTTCATTGGGAAATTTGAACGATTTTCTCAGCACGTCTTGCATCACGAATTTAAGTTTTCTCGGAAGTTCCGAAGACGGACGTCCGGATAAATTGAATCCTCAGGTAGGCGATGAAAATTTGCGTACAAAAATTGCTCCGAAATGTTGCATCGATCAATCTTATTGAACGGAAAAAAATAATTTAAATTTTACAGGTTCATCAATATCTGGAAGAACACCTGATGCGCGCGTTTCCACATCGTAGCGGTCTCTTGAATCGTCCGATCGTCCGAAGTCGCAGTAATCTGCGACGTCGAATGTCGGTTAAGGGAGCGATCAAGAAAACGCGATCGATAGCTGTTGAACGTTAGTATCGAATATAAGATTTTTCTATTGGCGGTACATTTGTACTGTGAATAGAAAATTCTGCAAAAGAAATGAACAGTTAACATTACGTATAGTTACGTATGTGACGGTTAAGCGTAAAAATTTGTTTGCATATTGACTTGAGAAATGAGCCCTAAAAACATTTCAACTATCTTCCTACAGTGGGCGTTCCTGTAGCCCTTCAAGAGCGTAAGTCCCCTAACAATTTAGTCCATACTAACAAAATATCATACTAACAATTCCTAGCGACAGAATTATAATCAATTAATGCTAATCGATAGCGGAAACGATCTATAAGAACCTTTGGTTGCACCGCAATAAAAATTAAAGATTTTCTTCGCCATCGTCAATGTTCCGCTTGAGTTGAGGGTAAAATAGTTGGCGAATTCGCATGCCGTTCGAAAAAATACATCGATACAATATGTAACAGAAGAATATTTCTTGAGATTCTCCGGATTAACGTGAAAAAAAAAAAAAAATCCAAAGATATCCCTTTACCACTCTCCGCGAAAATCCGCGATTTTCAAAATTTCATCAGAAGGCAATGGTTACTTTTGGTAAAATTGATTATAAAAATGATTTATAACAAATTTCTAATATATATTGTCCAAAGATGTATTACATGCCGTATTTTTTCCTACTGCTCACGAATTTACACTTTTTTTACTCTTAACTCAATATTTCAAACGGAAACTCGTATCAGAAGATAAAAAAAATTATTTATCGTCGTTACCATCTCATACATTAGATTTCATTGCATGCCGCGCATCTCCACTTCACTTTTACAATAATAAATTACTTCTCAGCCGAAATTCTTGGAATGGCCGGCGACGATCGTCGACCTTCCGCCGTTATGGGACCATTCATCGAGGTAACGGATACGACTGCTTCGATTTCGCCTTCGGTAACAATTCGACCGGATCGAACACCTTCGCCCGTTGACGATCCAATGCCATGGAAAAGCTCTGCCAAAACGCACAGAACTCGCGTCACATCGGAGACTCAATACGCCGATACCGAAGTCGAAGAGTTACTAACGATGCTACGAGAAACTGAGAGTCTCGAGGAACAAGGAGATATCTTGCAATATTTGGTTCGTTCGAATTTTATCATTTTTTTTTTCTACAGCCGATTAATTATTAATTTTAAAAACATCCTTTACGGTTGTAGCTAATCGATTTTTGTATTTTATACAATGCCGCATAACTTCAGATCTCAGATCATTGATTCGATCGATTTTTCGGACGGTATTGCTGTCGTAAATCTTTAAACCACAGGAGCTGCGAAATTTGTTAATCTAAATAATTTAATTTCTCCAACAGGTCGACTCTCAAGGATTGTACTTCAACACCGGAATGCTGGAGGACAGTCATCCGGTGCTCGTGAAAGATTTGCTAAAGGGTCTCTACGAGAAAGCGTGTCAGCAAAAGATGTGGGGAATCGTGCGACACACCGCCGGTATGCTTGGCAAGCGAGTTGAAGATCTTGCGAAAGCCGTTACCGATTTGTTGGTACGACAAAAACAAGTGACCGTCGGTATGCCGCCGTCCAACGAGCACACGATTGTTGCACCATTGCCGGAAAACGAGTTGCGATCTTTGATTCATCAAGCGTACGGTGACGACGAATCGACCGCAATGCTCACCCAAGAATTACTCGTATACTTAGCAATGTTTATCAGAACGGAGCCGCAATTGTTTCACGAGATGTTGCGACTTCGCGTTGGTCTCATAATACAAGTAATGGCAACGGAATTGTCGCGAACCCTTATATGCACCGGCGAAGAAGCATCGGAACATCTTCTCAATCTTTCGCCGTTCGAGATGAAAAATTTGCTTCATCACATTATGAGTGGAAAGGAATTTGCCATAAGCAGCGGTGAGTACTTCGCTGTCTCTCGTTCGCGTTATCGCTCATCGATGACGTTCCGTTATATCTTTTATTTCTCGAACTTTTATGACGAATTTACATTGTTGCCATTGCCACAGTCGGACGCGGTAACTTCTCCGTCATCAGTTGCAAGTCGAGTCGTCTTAGTAAGGTATGGTTAACGAGCTTCGAGATAAACACCGAGAAAAATCGAGTAAATAATTTTCTTCTACTGTTTTTCAATACGATTTACTCAACGATACTTTTCTCTTTTGTACGAAAAAAAAAAAAAAGAAATCGCAAATCGGAGGCTTCCTGAACGTCGATCAAACGGACGGCGGTGAAATGGAACCCGATAGACAGGGACAGTGGCTTCGCAGACGCAGACTCGACGGAGCTTTGAACAGAGTTCCGCGAGATTTTTATCCACGGGTTTGGCAAGTCCTCGAGAGGGTAATTATAAACAATTATGCTTCTGATATTCTTCGAGAATATTTTCGAATTGATTTTTAAGAATTTTTTATCAAAGCATTGAAATTTTTACGCGGCTCAATGTTTCACAATAATCTTATCAATTTTACGATTATTCGATCGAAAGTATATCGATATCGGTAAATCGATCGTACAAATAAAAATCTTCTTTGTTTATAATCGTAAAATAAACAAAAAACAAAGAATACTTTTTTTTTATGTCGCCGATAATAATTATCGTTGAAAAGTTTCGGAAAAAAAAAAAAATTAATTTTGTACATCTAAGATTATAAATATTGCCGATAAAGTTGAAGAAATTTTGTGCAAATTATTTGATTAAATTAAACAAATTTTTTTTTTTTTTTTTTTTTTAAGAAAAAATGTAAAAAAAAATCAAATTTTAAAATCTTTCTTTTTATTTTTCTCCGCTGTTGAAATAATCATTTCAACAGTGTCAAGGGCTCGTCATCGAGGGGAAAGTACTGCAGCAGAATTTAACGCAAGAGATGACGTCGGGTGAATTAAAATTCGCTTTGGCGGTCGAAACTGTTCTGAATACTATTCCGCAGCCGGAGTATCGTCAGCTCGTCGTCGAGGCTTTGATGGTATTGACTCTCGTCACGGAATACAACGTCGTAGCTTCGCTCGGCGGTTTAATCGCCGTCGAGCATATCGTTCACAAAGCCAATGCGATTTTCCTCGAGGATCAGGTAATCATTACGAAACTTTTGAAGTATAAACTTCGAAAAATCGATCCGCAAGAATTCAACACATTGCAATGATTCTTCTCGTGTTTGTTGAACAGATGAAAATCGACGGTGACGCAACGCTATGTTGCGCTAAACCTAAAGAGCATCGTGAGACAACAGCAATGGGAACTCTGCTGTGCGGTGGAGCGGCTTACATATGCCAACATTTTTACGATAGCGCACCAAGCGGTAGCTACGGAACGATGACTTACATCACGAGAGCAATCGCATCGCTGTTCAATTGTTTACCCAACAACGGTGATATCGAGTGCTCGATAACGTAGTCTTTTTTTTCCTCGCGTACCTAAGGTCAACGGCCGGGTTTCTGACCTTTTAAACATAGTAATCAAAGTTATTTTGTCTATTAACAAAAATAATGTAACGTGTAATACTAAAAAAAAAAAAAGAAAAAATTGTTTTGCAACTACGAAGGCTTTCTTAATTTTACCTAAAATTTTATCGTCGACACGATAGATAGGTATCGGAGGGGTCAGAAACTCGGTCAGGTACCTTACGCAGTTTTTTTTTAGCTAGTTACGCCAAAGTTTTCATGATCCTCGTTACCGTTTGATATTTTCATCGAATTTACGGCTAATTTTGAATTCCGCTCCGGAATTTTATTTTTATTTTCGTGAAGATAAATAATTTGGAATATCGTGCGTTAGCTGTGAATTCGCGGCCAATTCGGCAACGATATCGGTTAATTGTTTGACTAGAAGCGTCGTTACATTCGCGATACTACTCTCGCCTTTCCGTGATGTTATTGCCCTCGTAACAGTGTTATTTAATCGAATGTATTAATATTTTAGTGAAATAGATAAAGACAACAAAAAATAGTTTTCAATTGATTTTCTTGTTTCCGAGGTTTTTGGTATTTCTTCGTTTATTCGCAGTTGGATTATTTACATTCGGCAGTAATAACGACGTACTAAGATGCGAAGCGATTATTCAGCTTTTGGATTCTTCGAAAACGGATTTATCTTTGATATCCACGTTGATTTGCTGCAATAAAATTTTTGCCGTTGGTCAGTGAATTTTTTCCTTTTTTTCTATAAAAGTATATTGGGCGTTGAAAAATGTGAGACAAACCTCGCGGAACCGGGCATCTCAACGTTCATAGTTTCGTTTATTTTTGCCTCTTTCAGCTGAGCGATTAGGTCGGATCTGTATTGCAATTTCAATGGTTTCGGCTCGCTGTTTGCCCTCGTTAACCTGTGCAATTTCAAAATTGCGTCTTTGTAATTCAATCCGTACCACTCGATCTCCTCCCGCGTGTACTGAAATTTTAATACAGAGACGCATTTTTAATCGAAAGAAATCGATTAATTACTTACATTGAATTAAATTATATTAAATTGAACTTTTCCAGTAACATAATACAAGACTCGATATTTTATTGTACTGCGATTGCATTTACCCCGCGAACGTCGACCGGAAATAATAAATTTCGGAACGAACGACTGCGAGAGTTTTCCCTGTTTACTAAAGTTGAATTTATTTCCCAATTAAATATTATTTGTAAAAAAAAAACAATACCTATCGTATTTGCAACAAATATTCAGTAAATTTCTGCATTATCGGTCTATAAAAATTATTAAAATTTTACCGCTTCGAGATACTGCTTGTACTTGTCGTAAACTTCTTCTCGTTTCACCGGATCATTGGGATAAAGAGTCTTGTCAGCTAAAGCAATTAGAATGTTTCTTTTTATCTTCAATGCGAGTTCCGATTGCAAATCGCACGCCAATGTCTGGAAATAGATAAATTTATTAAAATCAAATAATTTTTTTTTTCTTTTTTTTTTTTACAATTTACCTTTAGCAAATAATGATCGAAACCGTAATTTTCATTGATCAACTGAATTGTTCTGTCAGTGACGATGGTTCGCATATAGGTATCCAGAACTTCACTGTAGACGACTGATTTCTTGAGATTGGGTACCCAAAATTTAGGTACGCGTCTTCGCCACTTGGATTTTTTAACGAAACCCTGAATAACCATTTCGCCACCCCAAATACCATCGTGCATCTCTTTAGGATATTTCATTGGCAAATCAACGTTTTGAACGGGAAGGCTAAAAATTTTTTAGTCGAAATAACAAAATTGATCCAAAAACAAATAAATCGTTGATATTTTTTATGAGACCCACACTTCTCCGGTTTCATCGTTTCGCTCGAAAAGTCCCGGCTTTTCTATCCAGTGCACAACAGCCGGTCTCCAGCTTTTCCATTCACGATGGAATTTCTGGTATGCTTCCGGTAGAGCAGCTCCGACACCTCTGGTCCAACGTGAAGGTCTGGCGTAGCGGTACAAGTTTTCCTGAAATTGAACAAAAAATGTTTTCGCGTCATGTGTGAATTTTAAGCGCTCGCTTAAATCATGCATTCGTAAAGAACTTTCGAAAAAATCACTGAATGGAAATTAGTTTCAAAATTCAAGGTTAGAAATATCGGTGTTTTCGTATTTATGATAATTTTTCGACGAATAACGCACTAAAGCACGAAGAATCGAGTATTTACTATCATAAATTTTCTTACCGGAGTGACTTTGAGGCCTGACATGTTTTACTTCATTCGGAAAACGTAAATGTAAAAAATGTAACTTTTTTTCTTAATAAACTATACAATTGAGCGGGTTGAACACGATCTAACCGATCGAGTAAAAATTATCGTTATGATTATTATTATTACGTGAAGAAGGTTTTGAGAAGGCAACTCAAGTGGCGACGCCGCAAAGCATTCCCGTTGATATTTCCATTGGTAGATAATGCAGGCAAAGTCAGAGACAAGTCGACACATGTGTGCACGACACAAAGGTAAAACTCTTCACTGTCTCCGGGTCTATCTTTCTCGGCGTTCGTCGTTCCCTCAACACACACATAAAGATCCGCAGTGTCTGGCTGCGGTGTCTCGTATCTCTCCTCTTTGTGTCTCAAGTGTGTGTGCCGTCGCGCAGTGCCGACTTGTGTCATTATGATTGGAAAGCTCCCGGTCGAATACTAGAGAGAGGTGTACGCCGCGCGCGAAGCGAAAGAAAAGTGACAGCGGGGCGGGGCGTGTGCCGCACAGTGTTAAAATTCGATATTCTCCGTTAGCCGAGTTTGTTTCAAACGAATGATGCGTTAAGTTTTCGCGTGTGATTCATTTGTTCGCACATCTGCAACGGTAGCGCGAGTTATTTCTCGACATCGAGTGAAAATTTCACATCGCTGTACCGATTGACGTACGAACGGAGGGGGGAGCGAAAGTGATTAACCGAGAGAACCATGGAGGACGATCTTCCGACGGAATACGATGTGGTCGTCGTTGGCACGGGTATTGATTTTTATCAAAGAAATACCTCATATTCGACATTCAATTGTTTTTTTTTTCGTTACCGAAAAAAAAATCATTTCTTCGTATGATAAACGGACGAAAAAGAATGAAATGAAAATCGTTAAATTTGTCAGGCATGACGGAGTCCATTGTTGGCGCGGCGGCGAGCAGGATTGGCAAGAAGGTCCTTCACCTGGACAGGTAATGAACACTTTTTTCATCATTTTTTTATCGCCCATTGACGTTTCGGAGCAAAAAGTTTCTTGCTCCCATTTCGAGTCAAGCCTACAGTGCTGCTGTACATTATGACATGCAGTATAGATTTAGATATATATACATGTAGCAAAGAAAAAAAAAAAAAATATATATATATATACATTTAAGATGGAATGCTTGCCACAGCTGTTTTAATACTCTTACTCCCTTAGCAACGAGTATTACGGTGGCCTCTGGGCGACTTTCAACTTTGATGGCCTTCAAAAATGGATCGAGGATCTCAAAGCGGCCAAAACCAATGGCAAGGATGTCAGTGCCGATGTGGCAGAAGGAGAAAAATTTTTGAAGGCAAGCAACCAATATTCCACCGTTGAGAACATTGAGGAAACCTGGTTCATTACCAAGTGAGTTATATGAAAAAAAAAATTCATTAAAATTCAATAAAAAAAAATCAAAAATATAAATTCTCTGTTGTCATTGAATTTTAAATATATTTATTAATCAATTATTTTTTGCCGAAAAATTCGTTGAATTTTTGTATTTTTTTTATTTTTACGATAAAACAAAAAAAAACGAAATATAGACTCAAAATGTGTTAAAAAATAAAAGAAAATTATTTATTCAATGAACTGAAAATTTGGAGCAAATGCGCTTAATATGAAAATTCGACGGGACGATTTTCATTTATAGTTACCGTAAATGCTGAAACAGTCTTTGGTTTTTCGTCGATACAGTGATGCAGATTTACCCGTGCAATCGTCGAAAGATACTCAAACGGAAGGATCGGGAGACGGTCCATCCGGGGAGGATGGTGAAAAATCGGACGAGGAACGCGCGGAAAAGAAGGAACTTACGAAGCATTGGTCAATAGATCGTATAAAGAAGGAGTACAGAAGATTCAATATTGATTTGGCACCAAAAGTAAGTTAATTACGCATCATTACGTCGATAAAACTATAAAGAATTATTAAAAAAAAAACGTTATTTTTTTTTGCAACAGTTGCTATTCGCGAGAGGCGAATTGGTAGAACTTCTGATATCGAGTAACATAGCGCGTTACGCCGAGTTTCGCGCAGTCTCGAGAGTCGCGACGTTCATGGAGGGCAAACTCACCCAAGTACCTTGTTCAAGGGCCGACGTTTTTGCCAATAAGACTGTAAGCGTTATCGAGAAGAGAATGTTGATGCAGCTGTTGACTTCCTGCATGGAACAGGGAGCCGATAGTCCCGAGTTCGACGGTGAGTTCGCTTTACAATACTAATAATACAAATCGATACCGTAAATTCTCGAATTAACTCAAAACTATTCTGTATACGAACCAATAATAATTTTTTATTAAAAATTAACATTAATCGGATTGTCGTCCAAAAAAGCGTAAAACCAAAATTCTCGTTTTATCGATGTTTGCATTTCTTTAAAGTTATTTGTATTGAATTTTTTTTCATTTTCTACGAAAGTCAATTTCTACGAAGTCAATAAATAAAATCCAAAGCCACAAACAACCGAACCACTCGTCGTACGTCGGCTCGCGTGTCCGATAAATCAATATTCTGAATCGACGACGTTAGACGACCAAATAAGAAAGACAATAGACTCCCGCAGCTGTGACACCGTTATCTGATGGCGTTTTGCATTTCATTCGCAGGATATCGCGACAAGACATTCCTAGAATATCTCAATACCAAAAATCTAACACCAATAGTTAAGCATTACGTGATGCAAGCCATAGCGATGGCGACCGACAAGACTTCGTGCCGAGACGGAGTCAATCGCACGAAACATTTTCTCAATAGCTTGGGTCGTTACGGAAACACTCCATTCTTGTGGCCTATGTACGGTAGCGGAGAGTTGCCGCAATGCTTTTGTCGGTGAGTTAAATTTTCATCGTCCCTATTTTTTTTATTCTACCGGAAAAATATATGTTTGATGTATTTTTCCTATAATATGAATCGAATCTTATAAAATTTGCCAAAGTTATTAATTATTATTTATGATCGAATATATTCAGATATTTTTCATTTTTTTTGTCTGAAAATTTCACACATAAGCAGAAATTTTGGATCTGATATTATATATCTGGTTAATTATGACGCAAAATATGAATATAGCGTCAGATATCATCATATAGTCTTCTAGGAGCGGATGCCATCGGATATGAGATTATAAATAATCAGATGCGACCCCCATAAGCATATATTGTTAGACAAGATTACTGTATACGGCGTTTTTACAAATTCTCCACTTTCGACAGCTTATGCGCGGTATTTGGTGGCGTATACTGTCTTAAGCGACAATTGGACGGTGTCGTCGTCAGCGAGGATAAGTGCAAAGCGATTATAACCGGAAAGCAAAGATTGGCACTCGAACATCTGGTCGTAGGACAGGGACACTTGCCGCCCGAAATCGTTGAATCCGTTGGCGAACAGCAGATATCACGTGGAATCTTCATTACGGACAGGTGAATTCATTAAAACGCAAAAAATTTCCCCGTTATCTCGACAATCAATTTCTCAGTTTATAAACTAAAATTTCGTAAAAACGCGACTCGCGACCTACCAATTCGCATGCTATAGATGTGAAATGATTTAAAAAAATGTATTTCAAGAAATGTAAAAAATCTTCTCATTTTTTTACGAAGTTTTCTCTGTATTCTGTGTAATTATCCATACGAAGGCATATGAAGATCTGAAGTTATAAAATAACAATATGATTATCGGAAAAATTTTCAAATTCAAAGTTGAAAACTTTCCTTTTGTTTCTCATTTTTTACGAATTTTTCTCTGTCTTCTGTGTAATTATCGGCAATTAATGTAACGATAATAATGTTTATTGATTTATTTCAGATCAATAATGCAAGGAGAGAAGGAGAACTTGACACTGCTGTATTATCCACCTGAGGCTCCGGGACAAGAAGCTGTGACTATTATCGAATTGGGACCATCGACCAACGCGTGTCCTCAAGGACTTTGTACGTAACCGACAAAGCTTTGGTCTTTTATCTCCCCACCGTATCGATTCATTTAACTTTTTTTTCTATCTTTCAGTTATGGTTCACATGACTTGCAAGCGTACAAAAACCGCAAAAGAAGATCTAACGTACGTTTTGGAAAAATTCTTGCGCACCGATCCCGTCGAGCCGACGGTTGTTCGCTATCCAACGGATTCGCACACGCAGACCGTATCGCCGGACAAGAGACATCTCCAGGAGGATAAAGATAAGGAGGCAAGAGATGCTCTGGAGAATCTGAAACCTCATGTGCTTTGGTCACTTTACTTGAATCTGCCGGCGAGCGATATAAAGCTGAGTAACTCTGCACCCAACAACATTCATCTCTGCTCCGGACCGGATCTCGATCTCGATTTTGACTTCGCGGTGAATCAGGTAATGTTTTCTTTTTTCTCGTGTATTGAAGTTTTTTTTTTTTTTTTTTTTTTCATTCTAAAAATAAGAAAAAATTGAGGAATTAATCAATAGCCGATTCTTAATTTATTCTGTGGTAATGTAAATTTAATTTTCAGGCAAAGGAAATCTTCAAGAACATGTATCCCGATCAAGATTTTCTACCTCGCGCTCCGGATCCCGAGCAGATTATTTTGGACGGTGATGAGACACCCGGTCCGAGGTTCGAGGGCGATACCGAGTGTACGGAAAAACAGGACGTCGAGAAAGCGGAAAAGGACGAATGAGATGGCAAATACGTAAATGCTTCATAAAAAAACGATAGGGAAGAAGAGAAAAAAAAACGACAATGAGTTAACACGTGAATGCTTACGCATCCCCGAAGCTGCAAGAGTGAATGGCCTGCATATTTTAGTGTCTTCTACCGTCAATCACTGTCACTTTGCATTACGATTTAAAAAAAAAAACCGCGAGCGTTAACTTCGAGCAAAAATATCTCCGAGGCTATCCGAAAAAAAGAAGAAAATAAGAGAAAAAAAAAAAAAAGAAAGGTGTGCACCGAACGCGTAATTATTATACCGAAAGATCCAAGACACACGATCGTTTTTTTTTTTTTTTTGGTTGCGATGATTTTTAATTTCGTTTCTACTACTAGCAGTTTAACGAGATAACAAGTATCATAGATTCGAATAGAGTTAAAGCCTTACAGTCGCTCTCTCTCTCTTATCCACACAACACGTACACACAGAAAAGAACACGTAAACAAACACAACAAGAAGCTTTCGTCTCGTCGTAATCGAGATAGTTGAACCGTTTTTAATGAAATCGTAAGCTTTTCATCGCCATGTAGAAATATTGGTCAACGTACAGATATCTCCTCGTCTTATACTACTAAAAAAAAAAAGAAAAAAAAAAAAAAAGAACGAAGATTCAACTATTTAAATGCCTGAGTGACGCGCGTGATTTTTCTTATTATCATTTATTTTTATAATTTTATTTTATTTTTTTCCCGGGTGATCGACGTTAATCGACAATGTTCTATCTTCAAAATCAACGCGACAAGAATTTCTGCGCCTCTTGGCTCACGAAATGAAAAAAAAAAGAAAAAAAAAAAAAACGTGTAGCATCCATCGATTTCGCGGCTGAACCGCACACATTCCAAACTACGTCATTATCTATCTCGTTTATTGCATTCTCAGCAATGAATTTTCGTCAATCGTTACAAAGAACTAATCGAGGCTGTGAAAAAAAAAAAAATACTAATTCCTTTTCAATATCTTTGAGATATTTCGTTACTCTACAAATCATCGTCATTGTCGTAACATAGTGGTAACGTCGGTGAATGTTTTTTTTTTTTTTCTTACTATTATTTATTTATCTCTTCATGTATACGAAGTTAAAATAATCGAAACGGTCGTCGATCACTCGAGAGCTTAATTGATTTTTCAACGATAATGATACACCGTCGTACTATTGAATTACAATATCTTATTACTTCTTAATAATTAACTGTAACTGTAATAGGGAAAAACAAATATTAAGATACTGAAAAAAAAAAAAAACAAAAAAAAAAAATTACGAAACAATAAACATAGATTGCTTCTGTGTTGTAATACGCGTAGAAAAAGAAAAAAAAATTACTTCAAAGATACACGTATATAAAATTTGCCTGCGAATTAAGTTTTTCCAACCTGAGGCATTGGGGAAGTGTCGTAAATATTAAAAAAAAAAAAACCAAAAAAATCGTCTAAAGATTATCTGGAAGATTATCTTTTGTACAAAAATAATTGTTTAACAATTTTTTTTTCAACAATATTTGACTACAATACTAATATCAATTATCAGTGATATTAATATTATTATCAATGATATATCGTCATTATTAAAGTCTTTATTTTTATTTTTTTTTTATTATTTCTATCGTAGAGTCAAATTTTGCCGACACCTTGAACAGTGCCTGGCGAACTGTACTTGATCTCAGCCGTTGCTATAACTTTGTAAATGTCCATTTTAATCTGCGCCTGTACTTGCGACGGCAAATTTAGAACTGTCTGCGCCATACTCTGAAAAAACAAATCCAGACTATCCATCTCAGATTTGCTTTCGACATTCGAAGAATCTTTGACGGAGGAATGCGTGGTCTCCATTGTTGCGTTTCCATTGTTGCTTAGAGATTTTTTCGTTGTTCTGCCGTTTACAGCTTTAACGGAGTCGGCGAGCCGAGCGTTGATGTTGTTGACAGCTGTGTGAACATTGGCAGATGCGAGACAATCGACTGTTCTTTTGACGGCGCTACGATTGGCGGAATTTTCCGTCGAGGATCTCGTCCTCATGATACTTCTCTCTGGAACGGTTATAGCCGGTTTGATACGAATTGGCCGATATTTTGGAGCAATTTTGGATTCCACCGATTCGTAACTCGTTTTCAGCACTGAGGATCCATAGACCACGGATTTCGTTGTGTTCGGCGGTACCGTGGTGATCGGCAATATCTTTTCTTGACAATATTCCTCCAGCGTTTCGTTCTCTAACTCGAGATCGAGATACTCGATGGTTCCTTCGTCGTTCTCGTCGTCATCGTTTGCTGCCATTCCCTGATAATTATCGTCGATTACCTCGTACGTTTCTTCGTCCGTGAAATTTGCGTCGTTATCAGCCATTTCGCGCGAAGGTCAACGTTGATTTTGATAAACTGTCCGGTTTCGCAAAAATGTTGAGTATTCGAGGATAGACAAGACTATCGTAAGTCTACGAGTCGTAGAATCGAAGAGGCGGAGTTTAACTGTCAGTAACAATTGATTTCATAGCGTGCAATGTTTTCGAAAAGAACGAATTTTGTTATTATTGTTGTATGGTTAGAAGGTTAGATGTTATTTGTTGCAAATTTCGTATAGACGTTTTTTGACGTTTGGCGGGCGAGAATAAAAAAATAACACGATTGTAAATTTGTTACTTGTAATGCCGCGTTTTCACAACTATCCGACATATGTTGCAACGCGGTCGTCCCGCTTATGGTGCATCGTTTTCTCATTGGTTCGCAAAACTGCATTTTCTCGTCGACCAGTGAGAAATTATTATCAGCCCTAAAGGGCGTCGCTGCAGTCTCATTCCCGATCGCTCGCAGGGGGGGCGTTTATTCTAACTTCAGTCGCTTCGCGTGTCTCGTTCGCGTTGCTCTATCCGCGCTCGTAACCTTCCCAGAATGCTGCATTCTCTCGGCAACGCCATTTTATGTGTTTGGCTCTGACACTGGGGAGAGACACACACTGTGGGACGGTGGTGCGCGAGGTGGTGGTGTTTTAAAAGCGTATATAGCTCCGTGAGAAGTTATTGTCGCGAAAATGTTGCTCAAATACTTGAGGCCCGACACGTACAAGTAACGTCGGGCAACAACAACAACAAAAAAAAAGCGAGTTTTTAAAAACCACCGAGGTTGTGCGGGTGTTAACCACGAGCTACGGATAAACGACGAAGTCGTTTAAATAGTACAACCCGATATATATATTCGTTATGATGATGGTGTAGTGAATATATTTTCGTTTTTTTTTCTGTGACGTGATCGGAGTTGTATTAACCAGCCAAAAGTGTGTTTTTTTTTCTGTTGTTTTCATCGAAGTGCGTGACAGAGCTTTAGAAAGAAGATAAAAAATAAATAAATCATCACACTCGAGATCCTTTGTTAACCGAGCTGTCAATCTTCGTTTCGTTGCTAAACCGACCCTTTCCACGACCCTCCCCGTGATAAAAAAAATAAAAGAAAAAAATATTCGTTAAATTGGTGTTTTTTGGTTAATACCACGCACGGCCTCTGGATTTTTTCTACCCTCGTTTTCTCCACGGCGATTACGATGAGTTCGCGAAACATCCCGTCGGACAAGGTAAGAATTTTATTTCTATTTAAAATCTAATAATCCCCGTCTCGCATCTTTGAAGAGATAGACTCGTCGACTTCCGTTTGTCCGTTTATCAGTCTATCTGTCTATCTATCCTGTTATATACGTATACTAAACATGTCTACCGCACCCTATACGCCTACATCTGCAGTCCGCTCTGCGTCTCAGGGCCTCACCCTTACCCGTCCGTAACTTCGTTACAATGTTACTTAGTCGTGCCTCAATTCATTTTACAACCTGACAAACACGATGTTACGTGGCTCATTATTCACGAATAAAATCACGTATATACAGGCATCGTTTTGTCATAGCGAAGTTTCATGACCCAGTTTCGCATTTCTCCAGGGATCTCGAGTATAGGCCTCTCGAAAATTTTCCCGCACTAGCTGCTGCGCTGTTCTCGTCCCCTACCCGCGTTGTTCCCCGCGAGGAGAGCAACGGTAGCACCAGTTTGAAGAGTAACAGCAGTTGCCTATAGAATTATGGTAATTGCATGCAGAGACGAACCATGTACGCAGGCTTCGCACCTTGCGAACTTACGCCAGGTGCACGCGGTTTTGACATTGCTCGTCATATACTCTCACGACAATGAGGCGAACGAAGAAAGGTTTTTTTAGTTTTTATTTTTTTCGCCATTCTGACAGATATACGTACGCGTGTTAGTCTCCGACTGTCTACCTGCCCCTGTAACTACGCGAGGCAATTGCGATCGTGTATCGTTCGTCTCTCGTTGTTTCTTTGTCATCGTTCCTGACGTGACGACGTTTTTTTTCACTCTCCCTACTCTCGGAAATATCGTAGTATTACCTTGCATTCGATGCATGACGTTATACCGCATTAACCGCAACACTTGCATCGTTTCTACACGGAAATATCGTTTTATTCACTTCTTGTGTCATCATCTGTTTCTTACGAGTTATTTAATGCAATGACGGGAATTCTCCATTAATCGAACAAAAAATTTAATTACCCATTATTATTATTATTATATTCTTGAATAAAAAATCATAATTTTTTGTTTTCTTTCTTTATCCGAGGCTCGATTAATGGAGCAAAGAATTCAATGATGCATTATTATTATTATTATTATTATTATATTTTTAAATAAAAAAATTTTATTTTATTTTTTTTCGTTTCTTTATTCCGAGTTTCAAAGAACGGCGAAATTGTTTTTGTCTGAGACCCTTCGGTTTTTTGTCATTTTCGCGTTCGCTTTGTAATATCGTGCCATTGTCGTCCCTTCGTCGTGCGAAATTCTCCCACGCTACGAAACCGTCAGACACATAATCGTATTTCCCCGGAGAAGATACGTGCGTCGTGTTCTTCTTCATCGTCTTCTCGCAATGTGTCGTAGACGTCGGTATTCTCCGACACGAATTATATTTACCTCCACCTACCCGCGAAACTCGCGTGAGTTTCTGCGTGTGTATGTGTGTGTGTGCGAGAGACAGGGAAAGCGCGAGAACGACTCCTCTATCGATTTTCATGATTGACGCACTTTGCACGTTACGCACACACACGCGCGCGGGCGTTAGTCGTATAAACGACCAAATGCGTGGTTCCCAAACGAGAGCTTCCAGTTAAAAGAGTCGAATCCATTTAATCGTCCTATTTCGATGTACTCTATAGGGAATCGAAAGTTTATCGTTGAGTGATTACGGAGCATTAAAAAAAAAAAAGTTTTACCACACAAATCGCCTTTTACGAGGTTATAAAATGATACACACGAGATGTTATTTATCGAAGACAAAGATCGAATTTCACTAATCGACCCTCGCGATTATTTCGATACGCGAACTCTCGCTATTACCGGACAAATGTATAATTCATTAACACGCGAAGCAAAACAGATAATTCTCCACATTAACTGACATCCTTCTCGGGAGTACAATTTGTGTCGCGGTCGCATCGAACTCGTGACGTGAGATCAATATTTCTGTTGTGGATATTGAATTGTCATTTATACAAATTGATTCATAATTTGATGCTGATAATGCGGTTTATAATTGCAAATGCCGCGAAAAAACTGATATGTTTAATGTTACCATTTAATCGGGTACGTGATTTTCATTGGGTAATTTTTATGCCAAATTCTCTGTGACGAACGACTTTCTGTATTCGACACGAAACGTTAACATTTTTTTTTTTTCGTATTTATATTCTATAAATACGAAAATTCGTAATTCGTAATTATCATACAAATGGATTGAGAAATAACGCACAGTCTTTTTTACCGACGTTTATTTTTCTCCGCTATCTTGACCTGCTACAACGCTGCGATGTGTTGAAGCGTAAAAAAAGAAAAAAAAAAATCTTACTAATAACGCTTCCCGTGCGAGTAGGCAATAACAGAAAGCGATAAAATTACAATCCCTCAGCTGTGGAATCTGCGCGAAGTAATCGTAAAAAATGCTAATGTGAAATAACAATCGTATATATATCTATATATATATATATATATGTCTGCGTATTCAATACTACGCGGCAGCATTGAAATTTCACGGCTACATCGTCGATACAAGTGGGAAATCAATTACGATTGTTTCTTTATCGCGCCTCAACCTTGTTTTCCTTTTCGTCTCTTTTCGTCTCGCGTTGTGTGTGACGTCAGCAGAGCCTCGAGCCTCTCGTGACTTTCATCTACTCGTTCTCGAGGCCACCTTTCTCCGAGGTTAACCCGGAAGATGGAATCTCTAGTCCCGTCTCCCACTTCTTGACGAATACTCTCGAATTTTTCAATATTTAACCGATCTATCGATCTATTTTTTTACACGAAAATTCTCAACGTATATAGAAAAATATATTCCGAAATATTTTTATACAAATCGTGAAATATTAATTGAGAAAAAAAAATGTTTTTTACCAAAATTATTTTTAGAAATTATTTGATACAAATTGTTAAGTATTAATTAAGAAAAAACCAAAAAATGTTTCGTCATGAAAAACGTTTGGAGAAAATGTTTAATACCTTAAATACTCTATATATCTCCTATTACTTTTTCGAATTTATTCATTTTACAGGTTCTATAATTTATTAATTACTGATTTGCAAATAGAAAACGGAGTATTCTCGTTGATAAAATTAATAAACAAATACATAAATATTAATAAGGTAAATTAACGTAACGTAAGTAAGTGACTCACAGTATTAAACTTTCACCGCGAATTCAACAACATATTTTCATTTTTATCGATACTGCACAACACTCGGAAAAAAATAAAATAATTCGGTATATCGTAACCGGTGACTTCCGGCGATTGAAAATTAATCGATAGACGTACCATTTTACGTGTTTTGATTCGATCGATTTTTATTGCACACGAAATAATATTAAAAAAAAAAAATGCCTCATGTAAAACTGGCGATTTAAAATCATATAAAATACGTTTTTGCATATTTTTTTTGATTATTCGAAACGATATCTATGCTGTAGTCTATAACGAAGCGAGCGCTGTTACATAGCCAATGACTGTACCGCGTATGGATTCTATGGATGTATATTTACTACCCACTCCGGTGGCTTCTCGAATTAACGTCCGGGGAAAGAGCGGAGGGTTATGCCGCGGCGAGAAGCTTCGGTAGGATTTAACTTTCCCCTGCACGACCGTAAATCCACATTACACGCACGACGACGAAAGAGTAGAAGAAAATACGAGCGGCGTATCGCGTTTCGCGATCCTGCCACCTGTTAAAATTGTTTTGACATTCAACACGACCGTCGTTTCGCGCACACGAAGTTCACGGGAGTGCGATGGGGAGGGGAGGGATAGGATTAGCAGTAAAAATGTGTTTATGCACACGATATAACGCATCGTATCGACCCCATCGATAGTGCGCCTCGCAACATGCTATAAATACCTAAAACACGTATTAACAATAATAACTCGAGAGATTCACTCTTTACTCAGAAAAAAAAAAAAAAAAAAAAAAAAAAAAACAGTGAAAATATAAAACAGCGAAAACACACATTTTTATTTTTATAACATTTTACATTGTTTTCATTAGCGAAATATTATTATTTTTTTTTCGAGTATTAAATTTCACGATATTTTCATTGTATTTCGAATTCACCGCATCAGCGATATACGAACAAAATTTAATGAGTATTCGTATACCTTTTAGCTGATTTATACGATTTTTTTTTTACGCTATATTGAAATTATTCACATATCGCGTGACCCATACGAGTAGACCGTAATTTTTACTTTTTTTTTCCATAAGTAATAAGAAGCACAATATTTCATTTTATATTCGCGAGACTCGTTCTCAACTCGAACCTTCGTTCGCGGCGATTTTTTTTTCAATAATTTTTTACGACCCTTTAATTACGAAAATTAATAATCAATAAAAACCTCTGCAATACACTGAGAAGAGAGTTTATTTATAGTTACCGCATTTTATTTCGCGAAACTGATGTTTGGTAACAAAATAATTAAATATTTATTTCAATTTTATTCAACTATACATTTTTCAACAATAAATAAACTCTTTTCTCATCGTATGTGTGTATAAATCGTGTCGCATACGTTCTTATGTTTCTCAGCATTCGATATATACGTGTATCCCAACCGATTTAACTCGGAGATTGAAGCGAATCACCCGACAAAGAATAATTTCCAGAAACGTTGAAAAACCTTTTTTTTTTTTTTCTTCTCATTTCTCATTCAAGCTATTTAAGTTACGCGTTTGAAACGCGTTCCCGTTACATTCTCTTGTGCGACAGTGCAATTTTGCCATCGTGACGAGAGGAGAGACCTTAAATGTAGAAAGGGCCGCGCGCGGCGCGGCGCTATTGCTAAAAGTGAATTACAGCTGCAAGAGTGGAAACTATGGACCGAACAAGAGAGGTGCACAATGAGAGAGGAACGAGAGAAAGAGAGAGTCGAAATAAAAATAGTAAAAAAGAAGCGAAACAGACCGGTGCTAAATTAAAGTTGCAATACGTTGTTGCCGCGGCATCGTTGGGCTGAACAATTCTGCAGGGATGCAGCGTCCTGATGGGTGGAAAGGGAGGGAATGAGGGGGGGGGGGGGGAGAGGGAGAGAGAACGATAGGAGGGATGGTTTTGTTCCTTCTGTTCCTGTGCCCGAGAGAGGAAACGTGTGCTCTGCAGCTTCACGCGCCACACCTCGAGCAATGAAAATCCCGATGTGTGCTGCTGCCGCCGCTGCGGTGCACAACAGCACCTTCCGCCGCCGTGAACCAACCGCGGAACCTCGTCGGACGGTTCGAAATAAAAGAGAAACGAATTTAACGTGGATAGAGCGCGCGGAGAGTTTCTAGCAAACGCGCGCGCGCGCGCGGGCGTCGAGTTTTCAATTAAGAAGCGTACACACGCCGACGGGAATGCCAGCCAACCAGTCAGCCCTCCGTTCACTCCTATACCACCGTTATATAACGACGGCTTCGCGGCCCTCGAATTTACTCCCACTACTCTTTGTACCTCATCCACCCGAAGCGTAGGACTTCTATTTCATTGCAATTAATTGCGCTAATTGAAATTCACGAAGTATTCTTGTTGAACGAAAACTTTGTTTCACGCGACGCAAATAAACGCGGGTTACGCGGATCACCTCGAGAGACAATATATAAATATTTTTTTTTTCGTATTTTTTTTTTTTTTTCTCCGTTTCGTTGAAACGCCGTTGACAACGTTTGAAATTTTATATTTCTTTGCATTAATGAAAAAAACGGATAGCCTTTCGTTTCTTTGTTTCCTTTCCGGTTTTCAGTGTGAAAAAAAAAAACAATGTATTAAAAAAAAAAATTAATAAAGAATTTTCTTCAGTCGCGAATTTTCACTGTTTAGAATCTTTTGTAACAACGTCGACCCGCGTAACCCTTGACTACCGTTATCATTTCAGTTATTATCGTCTCACCACCGCGTATTATGGTTCTGTACGTGTGGCGGCAGGCGCGGTTGCATGCTTCGTCATTAAAGCAACGGCCTTAAATTCCCTCTCTCTGTTCCACAGCTTCTCACTGTGTTCCCTTGTAAACCGGCAGTTTTTCTTCTTTTCGTCAAAGTTATTCGAAACTCCAAGGGTTCTCTTCGTTGTGTATACTACACTTTGAAGCGACGCGCGTTAGAGAAAGACATTGAGAAGGTAGTTTCCGGCTTGAAGTGAAACGGCGGAATGAGAAAAAAAAAAAAAGAAAAAAAAAAAAAAATGAAAAATAAGAAGGAACGAATCTCTCTCGCGTCACAGCGCGCGCGAGCGTAGCGAGAGGAAACCTAAACCGACAGATGTTACCTCGCGTACGCGGGGCCTTTGCCTTCGCCCTTTTTCCAGCGTCTTTATGTCTTTGAGTTACGCTCGTGGCGCTTTAAACTCCTCGGCTTGGCATCGGCACGTTTTACAAAACGCCACGCATCCCGTACTATTAATTCTAACCGAACGTTGTACACAGTTTATATACGTGTTTATACAAAGGCTTCTCTCGCGAAGTATAACGTACCTACGAACCGTTATACGTTTGTGGAGAATCCTCGGTTATAGTCTTACAAACGAGCGACAAGGAGTTTTCTATATATAGCGTCTCGTCGCTACCATCGAACGTATACACTTCTTCGAACGCGCGCGATTCTCCTACCCGTCCTTTTTTTTTTTTTTTTTTTTCGTGAGACTAATTACCGTCACAACCCAATTGGCCTGCGGGCTGAAACAATAACCCGTAGTGAATAGGACAGCGGCTCGCGTAGACGAGAAACAATTCTCTGTCCCCCGTGTGCGTGATGGCCGCATCGTCGAATGAAATTTGTTATAATAACAACGTTTTAAAAATAGGTGATGTACTAATAACACGGTAATCGACGGTGTGAGGAGAAGAACACGAATTAAGAATCACGAGAGGATAACGGTAAAATGTGGCGAAAGATTCTCGTAGCTTTCTATCTCTTTAGTTGTTCCTTTTGCTTGTTAGTTCACATATATCTATATAACCGTATAGTATATGTATATATGTACAGACTGATTCAGAATATATATGGAATCCGCGATCTATTGTGAGTAAAAAAAATAATAAGTTCTATTTTTATTTATTTCACATGAATTAATTTTTTTAAATAAAAATCGCGTCCATTAATAATTTAAATAAATGTTTAAAAAATTATTATCATTATTATTAATAATAATAATTTTTTTGCTTAAATTAGTGATTCTCGATTTAAAAATTTGTTTCCAAAAAAATTACCTATTTAGTTTTCATAGTAACATTTCTTTTTTATTGCAATTGAAGAAAAAAAAAGGTTCGATATTTATTGTGAACCACTCTGTATACATATATGTGTGTCGATGCGCTTTTTTTCTTTCTCGTGGTTATCCGGCTGCGGTCACTAGAGGCCAACTTACTTTTATTGTTCGGCATCCGGGCGCGCAAACCGCGGCGATCGAGATAGACGCAAAGCCGCAAAGATTGACAACGGCTAAGAAAAAAAAAAAAAAAAAAAAAAAAAAAAACGACTATCAAGCGAAATACGCGATGCGCGCGCCCAACAAGCCTCGAAACGGCACGTTCCGCTTCGTCGTTTCTAACTCTTCGTATAGACAGAGGTTTTCGACGATTTTTCTAGGTCGAGACCCGCATTTTTTTTTCTTCGCCTTGCCCCGAATCCTGTATCCTCATTTCTACACGAGGTATAACTTGCGCTGAATGTGTATACCTATGCAGAGGGCTCGTCGTACTCGTGTTAGTACGGGCGATCGATCGCGCAGCAGCAAAACGGCGGATGCTGTGGAGCTCCGCCAGAATTGCTCGCCCTCCCGTATACAACATTTTTCGTACTGTATAAATGTATATATGTATGTATTTATGTATTTATGTATACGTGTATGTGAGTGATATATAGGCATCGAGCTGAACACAACAATGGCCCGAAGAAAAGGAATCTCGCGATGTGCTGAACTGAAAATCGCGAATGGTTTTTCCCTCTCTTGCAATTTCACTCTTACGACACTTTTAGTAAATTGAAATTCGCTCCTACGAATATCGAATCTATTTTTCTATTTTTTTTTTTTTTTTTAACCAATTACTAGAAAAAAGGAAATTTTTTTTTTTGGAGTGTTGCATTTTTTATTGCATCAAAATTCATTATTTATTTGTTGGATAATTGGTAATGAAACGATACGCTGTAATAATGAATAAATGATGAAAAAAAAAAATGGTTGCGAAGTCTGTTGATACAAAATTTGGAAGAACGAAACCCTCTGTCGGTCGTTTTGGATCCATCTGACCGTTAATCGGCTAATGAAATTTCGATGCGGTTCAGTGAACCGCGATAATTTCATTAAAAACGAATTCGTTGCATATACGTTGATAATGCATACTTATAATTAATGCGACTGACAACTCCGGGATTGATACGTTGAATTATCGAATTACTATATTTATCGACGTGCGACACAAATTAATTAAATAAATATTCGATAGATCGTGGAAACTTGAAAAAAATAAAAAAAGAAGTCATCGCGTCGCACCGAAGTCCGCTAATTCATTTATTAATTTTACAACCGCAATTACGTTGCTCCCAAATCTGAACAATTAGTTTTTAATCCTCGAGGTCCGCGTGAGCGTTCAATCGTAAATAAATTTCCTACTGTCACATCAAATCATTGAAAAAAAAAAAATAAAAAAATTTAAAATCCGTGCGACTTTACCGACCTCTCGATTGTTCGCTCTAATTATTATAGTACATTGCACTCTCACCGTTGGAGTTTATTATTGCGAACATTGTTGTGTACGACGCGTGATAATTTAGCACCAGTGGATCGCTGAGGGTTTGCTTATCGTGCGGTTCGTTACGACTTCGTTGCAATCCGCGAAGTTTTTTGTTTATTTTTTATTCGCAAATCGAATCTCGTCAGCCGCATTGCATTGTACAGTTGACGAACGAGAGCGTCGGTTCGCTTGATCGGTATATAGAGACGACGGGAGAACGCTTGTCGAGACGGTTTAACGAAGAAACGCGATAATATAACCATCGGTTATTTTTTTTTTTTTTTTCTTTCGTCGTTCACTTTTGCCCGTCGTCTCGACTTTCCTTTCCCCGCGGTCGTCGCTTTTCACGTCGTCGAAGCTCTCGAGAGGAGGATCGAGAGAGTGGTTCGAGGGACTCGGGGAAACCTAATCCCTCCAATAATCGGTAACTGGATACCTAACTCACCCTGACGAGTGACGCGGTTGAGATGGTTTCGCCCTCAAAGGGGACGAAAGTCCGGAGAGTGAGATGAACCAAAAGAAGAAAGAAAAAAAAAAAAAAAATAATGGAGAACCAAGTAATTTTGCGCCGGGAGATTTTCTTCTCGCGATGAATCTCGACGGTTTTGCTACTTTCCTACAGTCGTCTAGCGAACCCCTCTCACGCCCGTGGGCTGCAATCAAGACGGCTTATGAAAATCTTGAACGGCTTAACGTTTCCCTTTATTCTCAATTTTATTAGTCGCTCTCAGTCTTATTTATCATTCTTCCTTCGTTCCCCTTCACTTCTGTTATAGAATGATATATATTATGCAGTATGCTGTACAGAGAGAACCACGTGACTAATTCATTTACTAATCGTTCTCTGCGTTCCCCTCTTCCCGTCGTCTGCACCCTATAAAGGGTGAGGCAGACGTAGATGAGAAAATTCGATTGAATACCATTTTTCTCGATCGCGATGTTAGACGACGATTATAGCGTAACGCCTCGTCTGTACGGTGGCACACGTTGTATGTGTCTACACATAATGCCATACGAAGCGAACCCATCGAGCGACGCGAAGGCGGCGGGGGTTCCTAAGCTATAATCCAATTGAAGTTACTCCCAACACGCAATGGACACGTGCACGTCAGGTCGTGCTGCAGCGGGGGAAGTCTCGCTTTTCTCTGACGGCGTCTGCTTCATTGTAAACTTTTTTTTTTTTTTTTTAAACATTCAATTATTAGGAAGAGATGGGATAGCGTGGGTTGGGATATGTTGTTCAATTGATCACGCGAAATACTTTTTTTTTTTTTTAAGATATTCAATTATTCCGAAGAATAGCGATATCGGTATTATGTTATGCAATTGATGACTTGAAATTTTTTTTTTTTTTCATCTATTCAATTATTAAAAATAATTGTGTTATAAATATCATTATGGTGTTCAATGAAGCGACTTGCGGCGAGCGGCGTGTTGTTGTGTAATTCATTGCTTGAAAAATTCGTTTTTTTGAGATCGCGTTGAAATTAATTAGAGATTCGGGTTTATTTATAAAAAAACGAAATAAGGACATTTTTTTATTGACCAGAAGTAACTCATTTCGATTGTAGGATACACGCTAATTGGCTTGGGGAGTTCTCGTAGATTAATCAGAGGTCATTTTAGATGTTATTTAATTTCTTCGGGCGCCCAGACATCAATGAAGCTTTCAATTATTTTTTAGTCATAAATAGACGAGTAGACGAATAAAAAAATGGTACAAAATCATAGGGGTTGATAGCGTTAAGAATTTGAATCGCGGCAACATGTCAAAAAAAAGTTTTTTATTGATCGCAGTTATTGGTACAGTTCGGTAGGTAATTCTTTCGTAACAACGGCATCAGTATAAAATTACGTTTCCGCCATCATTTTTCTGATCCAATTGACGTAGTGATAAACGTTGGTAAAGACATCAGGACGTCCGCGAGCGCAAGGCAATCCAAAAGAAACAACACCGATTACTTCACCATTGTAAGCCAGAGGACCACCGCTATCGCCCTGAAAAAAAAAAAAAAAAAAAAAAAAAAAAAAATGATATAATTTCGTTGCGATCAATGATTAACAATAATCATTTTCGTCAATGATTGAGACTCTTCTAAGAACCTACCTGGCAAGCACCGCTTCTGTTATCGATATAAGTACAGATCTGGAGGTCGGTCATTGTAACTTCCGGCCAATATTGTTGGCATTGGTCGGCGGTGATGGTCTGCATATTAAGCTTCTGCAGCTTTTCGGGAATCACCTTATTCTGCATATCGGCGATTCCCCATCCTGAAAGGGTTACTGTAACACCGCCGGGTATAGGTGCTGATGGAAGATTAAGTTTGTTCTGAACGGCGTTAAATTGGATTGGTGGGTGAACCTGAAAATTAATTACCGTGAAAATAATAAAAAAAAAAAAAAAAAACAGCAACAATGGTACATAGTTGCGTTAAGTCCAAACGAACAGTTCCTTTCTTTCCAAACCTTTGCGGTGCGAATAGAAATGTTATCTATGCGCAACTTCGTTATAATAGTTATTAGTGCATTAAATTCCTTTTGTTCTTCACATTCAATCGGTACTCATTTTCGAAGAATGAACAATAGCAACTTACAGCGATAACAGCAATGTCGTAGACGATGTCAGACGAAGCGAGGTGTTCACTAGGAAATACTATTTTCGTTATCGTATGGATCTCACCACCATAGCGACTCGATGATGTACCGGTAACGACAGAATGATCATTCACGTTGGTAATCTCAGCGACGCAATGGGCAGCGGTCAAAATATGACGATCGCTGATTATCGTACCGCCGCAAATATGTCGACCACGTTCTCTCAAAGACACCTGATACGGAAATTCACCTGGTGAAGCTTGATAACCTCCGATAATCTTTTTCGGTGACAGAGCGTTTGCTAAAAATGAAAAAAAAAAAAAAAAAAAAAAAAAAAAAGAAATCGTTAATTCAGAATTTAAGAAAAAAATGATTAATTAAGGGATTTTATCGGAAATTGATTCTTCGATTCGAAGCGAAACATACGACTGATACGTACCTCTCGCTGCTACCAGAGCTAAAACGACGAATAGTGAGAATTGTCCAATCATCTTGACTCAACTTCAACTTTGTTACTGATGACAATTCTGAAGATCACAGATCTTTATATACAAAAACGAAGTTTCAATTAAAATAACATACATATTGACTTCCGATCAAATACACTAAATCTTTGTGGTACTCGGGTGGTACTGACATGGATATACAATCGAAATAAGACACACATAACGCGATAAAGATTTATTAGATGATGGACCCTATCGAGGGAAGGAACAAACACCCGAATAATCGCACATTAATCAATTGTAGATAATGAAATAAACGGCGTTGCGTCATTGGCTAACAACGTTTCATTGTTTGACGGAGTTTATTGAAAAATTGCGCACCTGTAGAAGTAATGTTTAATAACAGCTGCCAAAAAAATTGCGGGAATTAATTGCGGATCATCAGACATTTCGTCGTTTTCGTGTTTTATCAGGAAAATAGAAATAGAAAAATAGCCGGTCTTACACATGGATAATCCGTACGTTTCTAGCGACGAATGTGATGCCTAATCTTACAGAAATGTAGAAAATGATGAACGCATAATCCTAATAAATCGATATTTATGTAGAGAATCATAACAGGATGTATTTTTGAATGAGAAAAAAAATAAATGACGTTTAGCGCTTTAAACATTTCCGCCGTTCCCGCGCTTCCGCGTTTCCGTTACCAACTGCTGTGTCAATAATATGTTTTTAATCATTGTATTACAACACATTCAAATGAGTTTACACGTTCTCCATTCATCTTCTTATCGTCCGATTTCTAATAATTGTGAATTAAGGGGATCGAGTCAACTAAATTGCGACAATGTTCGCCAATTCATGGTATTTTCTTCAGCCGACATAAACATCTAAAAAAAATGGTATGATGTCAGAAAATGTTTTGTCAATCGTAAAACCAATTTTGTCATCCGATTTACTTAGAATTCAGGTTTAGGCGTTTTAAAAAAAAATGATTTCGGGATGTTTCATTTTTTTATTACAATATATCCTATCGTATGAACAAATCGATTTTTTTTAATAGATCGCAAGCCAAAATTTTAGACTGATTTACAAATTTTTTTATAAAGAAATAAAGTCGGAATAAATTTTAAAAAAATTATTTTGTACACATTCACCGGATATATCTTTTATTATATATTATTACATTTTATTATTATTTTGTCTTGCGGCGAAAAGTTCTATACTTTTTGTCTGAGGAAAGAATTACACGGATTCTTCTCGCATTCTGTAATTAATTATCTTCCTTTTTCGCGTCTTGTACCACATACCGTTGGATTCGCGAGAGTAGCGTAAGCTTAGCAAAAGTTCAGTCAAAGCCCGCGGGTGCATGGAATACCTCTACCTGTATAATTTACCGGTAAGAACTCGGATATCCTGAGTGTTTCACGGTCCTGCAGAACGGTAGATCTCGGTACATTGTATCCTTTATATATATACATTTACAATACGTAATGTGTAACCAGTGTTCGCAATTAAATTAGTACCCATGTTCAGCCAGCTATCTCTTACGTACGTGAAACACCGAGAAAGAAATAACCTCTGCGTTGCTGTTAGATTGTATACAACAAAACACGAGTCGCTAAATTCCACAGAACATTATACAGAACTTATTAGATATCCTGAAAGTTCCGACCTTCTCTCCTACTACCACAATTGACGTTGCGGTATTATACAATGAGCGCTTATACACGTATATTACTTATAAGTTCGCGGCGAAATAGTGAACTGCGCCGAGAGCCACAAATTGCATTTCCGGATAGAAACTTTTTTTTTTTTTTTTTACTCAATCCTATTTTCGCGATTCTACAAATTTCTTCTCGACTTCTTCTCATTATTTGGACTGAATTTCAACTTTTTTTGTTCAAAAACGTACTTCTCATCAAACTAACATTTTGTTCCGCTGTCGGTAACTTTTATAGACAATTCCAAGACAGAAAATTGCAAGTGTTTCAAATTGCGTTTTTTTTTTTGCAATAACCTTCCAGCGGTTGAATGTAATAAATAAAAAAAAATTGCTAACATCTTCGGAATCTCCGCTAATAAGTTTTGAACTCCGAAAAAATTCGTGAAAACAAAAATTGACTGCGAAACATGGATAATAGCTTTGAGAATTCCTCCGCTAGAGGCGAAAAAGTTGTCGCTTAGTAAAGCAATATTACATTTTATCCCGTCATTAGTCGTACGCATATACTGCATAGATAACCGTATTTATTATAATTTTTTTCATAATCTTTTAAATCCGAAGAGAAATCTTCCGAATCGTCTTTCCCGTTTCTGAATCGCGCGTCTTGTCGCCACAATACCGCGGTCATCGGGCACCAGTGATGAGTTTTGACTCCGCGGTTTTTTTTTTTCGCACGGTAAGGTTTTACCGCAGAGACATTGCTTCCTTGCAACGCGTGTTAGTAACGGTGGCTTGAGCAGAGATGCCTGATGGCGAACCACCGCGGTTTTCGCCTCAACGTGTCTGCCCTACTGACGGCGGCTTCTGGCGTGTCGTGATCCCAACGATAAATAGAGAGAAACGGTACATATAACGTAACTGTAACGTCTGTACGCCACGGGAAAGAATAGAAGTGGGAATTGCGAAAAAGAGAGAAAGGGATATACAGATAATGCGATAAAATGATGATGTATACTCCGTTGATGCTTCGGAAGAAAAGAATGTCAGCGACTAAACTCCTTTACGGTTTTGTGATAAATTTCGCTGTATCATTATAGACCGAGTTGCGGCTACTCCTCTTGTATACACCTGCGCATTATACACGAAGCCGACAACTTGTGAAATTGCAGCCTCGTATCACCGGTAGAGAACAATAGAACTGCCGTAGAGTAATTGCGAGTTCTTCTTTTACTTACGCAGTTATCACGGAAACTCGGGTCAAAAAAAAATAAAAGAAAACAATATAAATAATTATATTACATTGATTCGTTTATTTTTATATTAATATTATAAATAATAATGATAAATAAATAATAATAAAAATAATATAATTTTTTTCAAATAATAATACAAAAAAAAAATTTATTATTATTTTTTTTTTTTTTTTGTAAAAAAAATCATTATTTCCAATTTTTTTGCCAGTAATTTTGCGAATAATTTTTTTCGTTGCGTTACAGCTGCACGAAAACATTCGTTGACAAGACCGCTACATTATCATTTGGGTTTTATTAGCTTTTTCGTTAATTGCACACTGCCTCGTTTGATAAATTGATTAAAGTATCCCCGATTCTCGTATTTTCTGCAGTCCCATTCATTCATCTCACTTTGCGTTACTTAACAGTAACGCAACTATCGAGCGGTACTTGCGTTACCTGTAATCCGCGAGTTTCCCGTGTTGTGCACTGGCGATTTTATCGTCGATGTTTCCCCGCCCTGTACGTGACGAGGGAGACATCGAGATAGTTTCTGTGTAGCGGCTTAATTATCGATACGATTTTATTGCCGTCGTCGCGATGTTGCGCCAAGTTCTCTTCGTTGTTACGGTGTTGCTGTTGCGGAGGGAATAGGAGGTTTCGTACCTTCTGCAGCGCAGTATCGAACCGGCTGCTTCACTGTCGTACCGATCGCACGTCCTCGTTTCAACATATGTATAATACATATATATATATATATTTGTATGTACATAAGTGCACACGGACACGTAACGTACAGCCTGTACTCTTAGCCCCGCGAGTAGGAGAAAGTGCACGGGCTACTTGTCCTATTATTGTGAAATCCCACCGCGATTCACATTCGGTACGCGCGCGTTAGGTATCTCTCTCTCTCTCTCTCTCTCGGTCTTTCCCTCTCTGTATAGTATACACTGTGGTATCATTGCGAGAATTGTAGAATCTCGAGCAGTCGTCTCGGGTCGCCGCACTCTGTCGGGGGTTATAAAAGGAAGAATAAAAAAAAATAATAATAATAAAAAAAAAAAAAGAGAGTCGTCTTGTCGTCGTCATGGTTTCGTGTATTCATCAACGGGAAGAACGAAACAAAACCCTCCTGAAGCTCACAATGAACTCTCTTGAAAAACTTGACTATTAAATATATTATTGTGGAAAAATTTCATTCAGAAAAATGTAACGTAATGAAGAAAAAAAATTTAACGAAATTTTTATATATTTTTGTGTTGCTATTTTTTGACCCGATTACTCGAGGATTAAAAGGGGGTGAAACCCTATCGAGTGCGAGAGAGATAGCGCGATCGGCGCTTACGGCGGAGCGAGAGAGAGACACTCGGTAACGTGATTTACCTCCTCTTTATTAGAAAATAATTATTGGTGAATTTATCATACATTTTTATTGAATTTATTGAAAAAAAAAAAAAAAAAAAAAAAAAATTATTTCCGATGATAAATTCGTTTGATAGATTTTTTTTTTTTAAGTATTGCATTCGACATGGAAGTGCGCGCGTTGTGCTCCAGTTGACTATAGCGAAAAGTCTGCGGGCGTAATCGATAGGATACATCTACGAAACGTGCGGAACGACCAAAACGTTGTCGGGCGTGCGCGAGGGTTGGAGGGTCTCCCGCTCCCTCTCTCTACGGGCCGTAGGTACATCGGCGACGAAATCTGGGCTCAGAGCCGTGGGAAACCTATACTTGGGCCCCCCGTGTATTTCTGTCTCTCGTTCCTTATCTGAAGAAGCTTTTTGCCTCCTTGTCGCTCGGTCTCACTGTATTCTCCTATAAGCTCGACGCTGGTGTCTCGACTGACGCCAATATCGGTTCTGATCTTAACGCGACCGCCGAAACACCCACTTCTTTCGTGCCCTCCGGTCCTAAAGGGGGTTTAGGGGCGTTTGGGGGGTTAAAACTCACCGTATACGTATTACCCAAAGGCTCTCATAGTACCAGACGAAGCACGCGATGCTCGCCGCACTGGACCCCTTCGCACATGGGAGATGCACTCTCGACATTCTCATCTCATTCTTTTTTTTTTTCTCCCATTGATTTTTTTTCTCCTCTTCTTTTTCTGTAGCTTTTTCGTTCTCTCCGTTGCTCTCGTCTCCACCCCAACCCCAGTGGTCCTGCCAGTCGCACAGCGTACTAAAAGCTTCGATGTTAAGAAAAAAAAAAAAAAAAAACAACTCTCGCTTCGGTAAACTCACCCCTCGCGCGATCGGAGTCGCAACTTCTCTTCGATAGAAAAAAGAAAAAAATTCAGTCGATTTCGTTGGGTCACGAGAATCGACGGGTAGATCACGAATTCGCAGTAAAATTTCCTTACGATAGCCGTCAGGGTGGTTTGGTCGGATAACGAAATTCGGATAGGGAGATCGGATTCGGTTTGGAAGCTTATATGGATCGGAATGGTGTGTGCGTCTGTATCGCGGAAGAGAAATGAAGAAAATTACGATACGTAACTTGTTTGTTCGAGAGGCTAAGAAAAAGTTTTGCGATAAAGTTCATCCCCCACAACATACCTAACTTTTGCTGCTGGTAGGAAAAATCTTGTCGGAAATTTGCATAACTGAATATCCAAGCGTTTCGAGAATATTTGCTGTTCGAATAAATATTGAGTAGATTTTTGTTTATCCAATACTTTATATAGAAACAGAAGTTTTTGGAGCAAAATAAATAAATTTTGTCTTCCGTTTTGATATTTTGGCGTAATTTAAAAAAAATCGATTCGTATTGAGAAAAATGATTTTTAATTACGAAAATATCGATAAATTATTTCAAATTTTTTAAAATCTCGGCAAAGAAATAAAAAAAAGTTTAACTTTCGATTTTTTAGTCGACGAATCGTCGATCGTACAAAAAAAATTCGAACATTATATTTAGATATTTGAATCTGATTTTCGAAAATTATAAGCTCTGTAAATAAACACTAATCATAGATGCGGAAAAAAAAATTAGAAAATAAAAAAAAATCAGTTCAGTAGATGATTTTTACTTTTGATTCGGAATTTAGATTATAAAATGTGATTTTTTTAGTACACATTATACATCAAACGTATTTTGCATTCGCCGAAGCTCAGGATAAAGATCACTTATCTTTAAAGTAAAAAAAAAACAGAACAAAGAATTGTCTCGAATTAGATTGGATTTCAAGTCCGTGACGCGAATGATTGCAACGAAGCGCGTCTAACCGCGTAGCGCAGCCTTCGCGAGAAGGAAGAGGAAGATACGAGGATAATACGTTTTGCGTTTTGTTACACCGCCGTATAACATAATACATTTAATCGTCTATACTTTTGTAATGCTTCGTCGAGTGACACGATGCGTTGATCACCGAGGGATCTTGATGCATAACGTTCCGTGTCCGGTGTTCGCGCGCATCGAACGATTATAAAACACCGATCTGCCAAAGCATTCGAGTACAAGCCGCGCGATGTGGTGCTGCTCTGGGTCACGTATTATTGTATCTAATACTTCTATACATGGCGCACGGATTTTTTTTTTTCTCGTTGCGTAAGGAGCGTGAAACGTCGATTGTACACGCGCGGTAATCGATCGCGTTGAATAATAATTCAGTCTTTATAAGACTTCCATGCGGCAACTCTGCACAGTTGGTCGCGCAATCTAAGAACCGGAACCGCGAGTGTCTTGCCGTGATTGATCAGCGTGTGCATTCAAAATAACCGTTCATTTCTTTCGATATTAAAATCAGTTCAAACATCTTTCAGTCAACCCAGTTACGCACGATGGACTAAAAGAAATGTCCAATAACAATCATTATTATTATTGTCATTATTATAAAAAAATAAAATTAATTCGAAAAGATAATAGAGATTTCGGAGTATAATAATAATAATAATAATAATAATAATAAAATAATGAATTAATAATTAATAATTTTTTATTATTATTATCGTTATTGTATTTTCGAAAAAACAAAATTCAACTAAAAAAAAAATGTCTAATTATTAATCGTCTCAAATTGCCTGAATCAATTTATAAATGCGTCGCAAATAAGGGACAGTAAGGGACAGTAAAAAAATGACCGCTATATAGAAACAATTCGATAATTCAGTCTCCCCGTGTCCTTCAGGATCGCATGCTTACATATCGATAAATAAAAATTACACTTGCAATCCCCGCGAAGCTCTCGTTAAGACCTTTTTGCATAGTTTGCCACAGAGGCATCGATGAAATTAACACCAATTAGGAAACGGCGGCTCCCCTCGAACCCGCATGCGTAATTGCAGGTTTCCCCGTGGCGACCGAGAAATCCGCCGTCAGTTCGATAATAGTATCGATAATTTACACCTATATGTATACTACACCGGAGCGGCGATTTGGGGGGAGAGGAGCGCGGAGATCAGACTCTCGTCTCATCGTCGTCGGGGTCCTCATCAACGATGTTGTTAGTTATGCGATATGCAGCGTTATCTTCACCCTTTTTTTCTTTTTCGTGTATTCTATACGTGTTATACCGCAACCGGATCCAATATTGCCACTCCTGTTGTTGGTGTCTTGTCGGATCTACCGCGGCGCTGAATCTCGAGAATCTTCACCGATATTCCGAGAATCGCGAGATGATATATACGACAGATCGTTACATCATTAGTGCATCAAAGTCTTGTATATATGTTTATATACATTGGTTATCTCGGTGGGTATTATATATGGTAAATATTCATACAGTGATTATACAGTTATGTATACTGCGATCGATGTGTCTGCATAAGTACACATGGTGCATTGCTACGGTGATATAGACGGTGATATACAATGTTTAATAAACCGACTGTATATATTTACACACATATATGTGTAAATATATATATGTATGCGTAGAGGTATAGTATATATATATATATCTATATGTATAGATATTCTTACGAAAGTCACGAGGTAGAAACATGTGGCGGCTTCTCTCGTGTCTCCCAACCGGATAATCAGAGTGAATCGCTAATTAAAGCCGCCGTAATTAGACTCCGCCTATCTCGACTTAATTATATATCGAATTGAAATCCACAACGACGATTCGGCGTTCCACGCGCTTGAACACTCGCGACACAAGTCCCGTTTCTCCCCATCTACTCGCCGTTAAAATCGCCATCGCGGAAAATTAGATGAAACTGGAAGATCTCTCTGACGCCCAATGACTTGTCTGCTACTTCTGCGTGTCGCGCGATCTAAGTTGAGAGCTGTACGCGACTTGTTTTTCGCTCAGTTTACTTTGGAATAGATGAAGAGAGACAAATTTTCGGGAAACTTCGGTGCGTTATGCGTTTACAAAAAATGATAGATTTTGCAGTTTTTTCTGTTAAATGAGAAGTACTCGAGACATCGTGTTACGTGGTAAATTCCGAGGGATAGATGCTGTTTTTTTTTTTTTTTTACGGATTATTCCTTTTATAAATCATATTTTACACAGTTTCTATGAATAGTGTATTTTTAATTAATTTACGTTACTATAATTAATGTGTTTTCTTCTTTTTTTTATATATATTTTGTGATCAATAGATTGATTGGCCCGTAAATCCTAAATTCATATAATTGTTCACATATAGTAAATAATGAATTATTATGAATTATTATTGTTTTCTAAATAATTAATATTAATATTAAAAGTCGATGTAGAAAATGCGTATTTAAAAAAGAATGCATTGAAAGAATTTAATTTCGTCCTTTCCCTTTATTAATGCCATAAAATCTGTTAAAGTTAAAAAAATTTATGCGGAACGAAAAAAAAAAAGAATTAAATTAGTTCTTCGCCTCGTATAAATTCGCGTGCGATTACAGCGGAGTCTCGTTTAAGCGGAACTCGTATAGCAGTGCTTCGTTGGGCAAATTTTTTTTTTTTTTTTTTTTTTTCCTCGTATTTTACGCGTCATAGCTCGGCGGACTCGCAAATTATGTGAATGCAACGCGAACCGCAATGCGAGGAGAAAAAACAAAAAAATATTAAAACGAAAAAAAAAAAAAAAAAAAAATACAAACGAAATAACGTCACTGTACGGTTTTACATGACTGACGCGAGCCCGCGGGGCTCCAGAAACTACTGTTGGAGCTCTGCGTATAGCGGGCGAGCGGAACGAAGCTGTAGGAACACGCGGGGGGAGCGGCGACGCGGTGCATCCGGAGGAATCTTGTTACACCGACGGCGAGCCTCTCTGTGCCGACTGGCATTCACCCGTTCGAAAGCCGGGCGCGACATGTTTTTCTCTTCATTCCCTCCCGCACGCGCGTTGCCTCTCCAACTGTACACTACTCTCCGCGCATTGACCGACTCGTATATGTTTTACGTATACAGAAAACCTTTTATACGCGCTCCCCGAACTATACCGTACAGTAAATTTTCCGTTTCTGAATTAAAGATTCGCCAGAAACACAAAAAAAAAATTTTATCATTTTTTTTTTTTTTTTTTTTTTTTCGTTGCGGTATGTACACTGAAATTATTATTTTGCATTTCATAAAATTTCACCTGAATATTATTAAAGTGGAAGAAGACAGTGTAGCAAAAAATAATAATAATAATAATAATAAAAATTTTTAAAAATTTGAAAAACTTAAATATAAAAGTTTTGCGAAACGTGGTACGGGTGTGTCGGACGGAATTTTTTAATGAAATTCGATACGCGACTTACACCGTGATTATCATAGTATCGGTTTCACCAGGAAGAGGTCGTAGCCACCATCCTTCTGTACAGTCCGCGGCGCACGCACGCAACATTTTATATATATACCAAAAAGAAACTCGTTGGTCAGGAAAAATCCTTACAAGTTTTAACGCTCGGATATCGAACATCCGGATCTCCGGTTACACATCGGGCCTCGACCCGCTGCTTGCGCTCACCGCCACGGTATTCCTGTTACCCTCGTTGTCTCGAAGTTGTGAATTACAAACTCCTCGTGCATTAATGCATCGGCACGAGAATCTTTGACGCGTATCGCCGCGAAGTATTCGGAGCAAATTTTATGCAAAAAAAAAAAAAAAAAAAACACACACAAATAACTATAATTTACGCAGTAATTGTGCAGTGATTAAATAATTACGAATAATCTTTTACTCAAAGTAAAATATCAGAGTTGGAGGTTTTTTATATCTCTTTTTTTTTTTATTAGTTCGATAAAATAATAAAATAATAATAATAATAGAATATAAATAAACAAAACATTTTAAATAACTATATAAATAGAAAAAATAATATTTACGCCCAAATCGAATTTTTTTTTTTTTTTTGGAATCTAATTTTTCGTAAATTCAATTTTTAAAAAATTTAATTAAGAAATTCTCTAGAGATGAAAGTAAAATCAATTGATTTGTATCTGACGTGTTTCGTGTAAACTTTCGCACATTATTCGCCCGAGCAGTTAGGTGGCGTTATTTGAATTCATCGAAGCGTGTTAGTGGAAGACTCCGCCAGTCCGGAAAATTTCTCGTGGGACTCCGAAACGTACGTGTAAAACGCGTTGGTTACGCTGACGTTGTGTCCCGACCGCGCGAGCATCTGTTATTTCGTAGCGTGTATGAGGTCATTAATATCCGAAAGCCTGTGGGGCCTCACGAAAATGGCTACTGGACGGTAAAAGCATATCCCGCGTACCCAGTGAATCGCCATTACGTGTGTTTATATATATGATATATATGTAGATATATATATATATATATATATATATAAGCGAAAGTGCGCGCACGAGCGCGACTACTAACTCGGGAATTTCATGAGCGAAGTTTCGATAGCGAAGCACACACACTGTACCGGGCGCTGTGCAGCGTGTTTTCGTATGCGTATCACAGAAACACACGCGAAATCGTTGGCGGAACAGTTACTATCTTTAAAGACCCCGAAAGCAATGCCCCAAAGATCGGCGCTAATAACACGACTAACAGCTAACTAATTACAATGTACACGAGAAATTAATTTCAATTTCAGTGAGAATACAAACAATTACGAATAGAAACATAGAGCAGACAATCAAAAAATAAAAAAATAAATAAAAGGGATCAAATGACTTCGGGAATAAAAAGATTAGAAATAAATATAAAATATGCGGATTTTTTGGAGTGAAATTGAAGCTCTTTTTATCGACAGTCGATAAATTCATTTATTGTAAAAAATCAATGATTGTTGTGACAAATTAATAGAAAATACTATAAAAAAAAAAATCATATTAAATATCAATTATGTAAAACGATATATAATTTTATCGATACTACTCTATAATTCAATAAATACCGAATGTTAATATTTTAAATAAACCTTAAAAATATTTGTTTTTTTATTTTACCCAAAGGGAGTATGTCGTTTTCTAACCCGACGTCAGAGTCTTAACAAAGTAAAGTTAAAGTTTATCGAGTTGATGAAAAAAGTTTGTTCGTCGAAGATTTGAAAATGTTTTCCTCGCGACATGAGGCCGGGAAGGGGAGGGGACAACTATAAAAAAGACATTTGTGACGATGCAGTTTGCGCGTCCCACGGACTTTCGCAACATTTTTCCAATCCTAGTGCGCGAGACACAGGCGGTTACCGTCGATGTTGTTCCCGCGGGACGACAGCTTGAAGTTCCCCCTCGCAGATGAGTGCAGAATAAAATTCACCGATGTAGCGTTACATATGGCAAAAAAAATAATTCTGTATCCTTCACGCCGTAAACATTAAACTCCGTCCACGGAAACAGTATTAGTGTTGAAACTCGGGGCGTTTCAACGAGTCTACTTTCAAAGTATGGAAATACCAGAGGGAGATATTTCGGAAAGTGCATTATCACTGGTAACAACTGCATATAACGAGCCCCGTACATGGGAGTTACTGTAACTGTATATTATACGGAAGGGCAGACAGCGGAGGCAGTCTGTTCCATATACATACCTATGGTGTATGCAAAAGCGGTATAGGTATCCCGACTGTAATGCTTGGTACACGAACCTTCCATTTACGCCCTCCCGCGCCATATGTATAATTGCAAAGTGAACTGCTAACGGGCTGCTGTAACTGACTTGTTATATTTATATCCTCAACATCGCTACCATATAAATGCAATGAAAAAAAAAAAAAAAAAAAAAAAAAATGCAGCTTCCTAAAATGTTTATATGGCTGTTAGCCTCTGATTTTACATTTCTAACACACGAACCGTGAGCCCCCGACAAATTTTTTATTCACGATAATCGTTTGTCGTGACGAATGAATTACAACCAATTTCCAGCTTCAATATCGATGATCTCTCTGAAAATAAAAGAGACACGAGTAACTATTTGTCTTAGTCGTCTTCCCAATGCTACAGTATTTCATTAGTTGCAACAACGGGCAATCGTAGATTCAATTTCGACGAGACTGTGTTTGTTCACTGTGGAGTATCGGTGGTCCTTTCGCCGTCTCTAAAACCGCCTTTGCCACGGTAAGCCACACCGGAGAAAGTCGGGGAGTTATAGTAGTAGTAAAAGTAGTAGTAGTAGTAGTAGTAGCAGCAGCAGTAGTAACAGCAGCAGCAGCGGCTCAACTGCATCATCCTGCTGTCCTGTGCATCGAACTCTCGTCTCGCGACAACAACGACGACGGCGCGGCTTCCTCTTTCTCCGGTGCACCGTTGAACGGACCGCGAAGTGTTTATATATACCAGTAAGCGTCAAGATCGCAATTTCCTGACTTGTACCTCGACCGCTCGGGGGCAGGTAACCCAACAACGGAAGAGGTACAGAGAGGTATATAACCGAATGGCAACGAAGAGCAACGATGGCATACGCCCTCCTCGAGCGCTCGTTTCCGCGATTATTTCTGGACTACTCAACGAGAGAGAAGGGTATACGCCTACTACTGTCGATAGTTTCGACAGGGTGTCGACCGATTGGAAATTCGCGACCGCGTGTATACCGCGATTCTCGCCGCTTCGCGCTTCCCAACTTTCATCGATCGGTATACATGTATTTGTATATATGTATACATATGTACGTTTACAACGCGTCATATATCCCAATCGGAGTGATTTCAGGATGATAAATTATTTCACTCGACATAACCCCCGCACTGTGTACACAGATTTAACATTGGAATTATTGTCACTTTGATTAATCGTGTATGCGACAAATTTGCCAGACCGCGCGTTACCGTTAATTCAATTTAACTTTGTATTTCTATGATAGTCGCGATTTATTCATAAAGGAACGATAAATTCGCCCATTAAAGGAATTTCATCAATTTATTACGAGACGACTAAATTTGTTGACGAAATTATTACTGTGTTTTTTACGCGGATTTTTTCGGACATATAATCATTTTTTTTTTTTTTTTTTTTTTTTGGAGAAAGTAAAATTGGGTTATCTAGCAGGCGATTATTTCTACAGTCATTCGTAACGAGATTGTAGGTTTTCTCATTTAACTTCGGACAAACTTTGAATTGTATAAAGAAGCGAAAAAAAAAAAGGAATTTTAGTTGAAATTAATTTATGAAACGAACTGCATAGCAATGCATTTAATTTATTTTTCAAGTAAATCGCGCGTCAGAATCATCCGTTATATCTGGTAACCTTATCGAAAGAGACCATTTTCTATCGAGCCTCACGACAATTTTTTTATCGTCCTTTACAGCACACCGCGTGCGCACACACCGCTGTAATAATACGCCGTGAAGTGTTCCCTTGAGTACTCCGGGAGAGTCGTCAAGCATCGGGAGGCGGAAACCGCGTTTCGCTCCTTTATCGATTTCAGTTGTAGCTGTTTTCATAGTTATATTAAAGAAAACGACTAGTCGTCACGCTACGAGGTTTTTTTTTTTTTTTTTTTTTTTTATTTCCGAAGGCGATGCTCGCCTGGCTTTGCGAAGGCTAACTTGCGTAATCCAGTAGCCGACATAGTCCGTTTGAACGGCGTCGACATTGACGCAAAGAGGAAACCAAGCGGCATTCGATAGTCAGATTCTTTTTTTTTTTTTTTTTTTATCTTCGCTTTTTTTTCTTCAATCAAATATTCTCAAGTTCGCGTTCGCGACGCTCCGCGGGACAACGAGTACCGCTCTCGGTTTATCGTCGCTTGGCTGAGCGGATAGGCCGCCGTTTGACTATCTGGCTTTCGCGGCGAACACCACCACCACCACCGATGCTTCGGACTCTCGCGAAGGCCGGATGCGTTTCTCACGGCCGCGAAACGAGAGGCACTAGCGTCCCGCGCGAATCACCTCGTTTTAAATTTGTCCGCGTAATCCCTCGGCGTGCGGGGCACGTGCGTAGACGTTATAACACACGAAGTACCTACGCGAAACGTTTTACTATAGAACGGCATTTAGACGCTCTGTCGCTTGTCTCACTGTTGCGCTCTCGCAATTTCGTGGTTCGACGAGATAGCGTAACTGCACGCGTAATACCGCAAATGTGTTTCGTCTGTCTATATAGGTTCGTAGAGAAACGGTCGAAATAGTCGGTCGCGTTGGACTCGAAGAGTAATACGCGGAGTTTCTAGCCAACGAACAATCATAGATACGACGAGATCGTCAGCTTCGCTACTGTTAATTCAACGTGACATATATATATATACGAATGTGTATACGACACGTTGGTTTCGTGTACCCGAATAGGCGTTTACGAGAGTCCATACGCAATTCAACTTCGCGAGTCAATGCGCAAATAAGTGAGCTTTCGCGATTAGCATATATTCCGCTGCGTGCGCGCAAAAGCGAAATTTTCCGCATCGGCATTTATCGCGCTACCGATGTTTAATGAACTCGCGTTCGTATGCGTCACAATAGTAACAAATTATTGTGCTGATAAGTACAATGCGCAATTTTGACGTATAAATATCATTTTTTTCGAATGATAAATTATAATAATAAACAATAAACCAATGAAATTGGATATTCATTCTGTACGATTTTAACTAATCGATGTTTTTTTTTTTTGCAATGTTTCAGGTGAGTTTTAAGCTGCATAGTCGTAATCTCTGACGCATTGCAAAGGTGACTATCGTAGATGTAAGATACATATTTTTTTAAATTTGACTATTTATCTACAAGTATTTAGCGTTTTTACTTTTAAACTCGAATATTCGAAATGCAATTTTCGAATTCTTACGAAATCGATAAAAATAAATAAATATTAATACAACATATAACATAATAATAATAATATTTATTATTAAAAATAAATAAATAATAAAAAATAATGATAATAATAAATATTATTATTATTATCATTAATTTATTTTATCTATAATAATACATTATAATTTCCGTGACGTCGGGAATCTCATGAAATTATATTAAAACATTAAGAATTGTTTTATATTATCGATTATATATCGATTATAAAAAAAATTAAACATTCGTTTTTCGTGATTCTATTTTTTTCAATCGCCTTCATGATCATTGCATTGCGTTTTTATTCCATTTCCGGTGAATCGTTCAGCCTGAACGATCGGTTGCAACAAATTCGTGGAACTTTCGTGTTGCCTTATCCGCCCTGTCACTCCTCAGCGGTATTGCACCAATTGCTCGTTCGCCCCAAAGAGTGTATACTATACGCCATGTACCGCGGCACGCTTCTCTCCGCATTGCATATATGTATATCTTAAGTATAATCAACAATAGCGCACCAGCGTTCATTATGCGCTCGTATCCCGCACGATAACCGATCTCATTGCCGTAGTCTCTCCGTTCCCCGCCACCTCGTCGACTGGAAAGTAGAGTTACCTATATAACGCGATGTCCGCTTGAAGAATTAATGAAAATTGCGATGCATTCGTTTAATTCTTAATTAGCGCTCCGTCAATCCACGGCAACGCACACGCATCGCGCGCAACATTTATATCACCTCGAAATATATTGATCATTTTGAGAATATAAATTGCGTTAATTATCGTAATCCATAGAATTGCAATTGCGATTTAACCGGAGACACGTTTTCACTGCCCATTTCCACTTTTTCACTATTTTTTTTTTCACCATTTATTTCCGAATTTTTACACTATTTCTTTCAATCAAATTATCAACTTTCATTTTTATCATTATTTTCATAATTAATTAATTAAATTATAATAATCATCGCCAATAATTGAGTTAATTAAGTAATTAATTTTAATAATTTTTTTAGGGTTATATTATTATTATATTTTAATAATTCTATTAATTTTCTTTTTTTTTTTTTTTTTTTTTCGACGTGAGAATTATCCGATGCTATTATTTTTTAGACTGCAAAGAAAATAGTTTTTTTACATCAGTTATTCGAATTGCGCAATTATAATGTATTCAATTATAGTTTATTTGCGATCGATTTTTTTTTTTACTTTGTTCCGAAGACTCGTAAGATTAAAATACCGTCGTATCGTGTGCAGCGTCGAGACTATGTCGGTTTATCGAACATCCCCGGTCTCCTGGAAGGAAACTTCATCCGTCGCTTCCGCGAGAATGTCTCTGCCATCGATGATGAGACTCCCACGTCGATGTGCCTCTTACATGTCCCCGTTAAGTCCCTCACTCCGTTTTTCTCGATGCGTCTCGTCGTCCTTTGTCCTCTTCTCGTCATCGACAAGATTGCCGCGTACACACATACATGCGCAACGTAATCCGAGATTGATCGACCACACGCCGAGAGTTTACGACGATGATGTTGGAGAGGCAGAGAGAGAGAGAGAGTGAGAGATTCAAGTCGAGTCGAGTCTCGAGTGACACGGAGCGAAATTCTCCCCGGAAATGTATTATCAGTCCCGGAGTAGGTAGGTGCGGGCGTAGTTCCCCGGAATCACCCAACGCGCGATGTCTCTGTTATCCACGGGGGCGACGCGGTATTACAGCGAACGCGGAATTAACGGGCCGCATTCTGTCGCGAGCGATTTATCTTTGACGCTTTAGACAGTTACGGGTCAAGGATTCCTCCGCGGAGATTACGATCGCGAGCGCGATTGCAGTTCCCTTACATATCTCTATCCATCTATCCGGTATTCGTACCAATCTATCATAGGTGCGGTAATAATGATTTCACCGCTCTCGTTCTCGTTCACCGAGTTCTCGGAATCGTCTGATGAGAAATCATCCCGATAGTCCGATGTTCGCGATATCAAAACCGCGAGATATCGAAGTAACGCTTTGAATCCCCGCCTTTTCAATGCGATCGCATTATTTTTCATTGTTATCGTTTCATTCATTTTATAAACAATAAAAAAATGTAAAAAATAGTATTTGTAGTAACAATAAAAAAATAATAAAAAAATAAAAAATAATAACAAATATAAATTACGCGAAAAAAAAAAAAATCGTCAAAAATGGATTAAAAAAATATGAATTTCACAAATTCGAGCGGTGATTCGGTCTTTTCGAATCGACATTTAGATTATGACGATACCAGGCCTCGACCTAATAATACCCGCAATAACGCATATCCCGCGCCCCGCTTCTTATACTTCGATGTATAAAAATAACAAAATCGATTGTTGACGCAAGACGGACGATACTTCGCGTCTGGCGTGTAGTCTGCGATTAGCCAACGCAACTGCAAAGATGGAACTATTTTTCTTATAACTCTAACAGTTTCTTCGGCAGTCAAACGATATTTTTATTTCGCTTGCATAATTTATTTCTTATCGCGATTTACATAATACGGTGTGCGCCACCTGCCCGATGTTTCGATAGAATGAACGCGAAGTCCGAAGACTAAAAAAAAAAAAAAAATGTGTAAAAAAAAGTTCATCTTATATCAAAGATGCGCTTGAAATCGTCGATGACAACGCGGCCCGCTTCCGGTCGCTCGCGTGTCTCGGTGGCTCTCACTTGCCAAACTTTCATCGACTCGATTTGTCATTTTCGTTCTATAGCGGAGTTTAGTCGAGTCGAGAAACGCGGCAAAGTTCGTGACTGGGGCGCAGCCTCGACGCACTTGGGAAATAGAGAACTATTCAAATTTCGCTTGTATCACATATACATCGAGCGTTAAGAAACACAGGAAAATTTCCATCGCGATGTTTGTCATGAAAAACTATGTGAGATATACGTCCAGTTGCTTCTTAAGATTCGATATATCGCTTCTATAACTCCCACTGCAGGGATATATCGATGGCTATCCGGTGTCGTTGAAAAAAAATTATTTATGTGTAGAAGCGCGTGTCCAGCAGGTGGACGAAGCGATAGCGTCGTCCGCGAACTGACTGAGAAACAGACGATAAAGAAACAGACTGTTTGAGACTCTAATGTATTGTACACTTGGTCCGCGTCTATTTTTCTACGCTCGTCACGCCTCAAGTCGTATTGCGTGTTTGCAATTCGATAATCTATATACACGGTGATTCAAAATAAAAAGATATCGATGCGATTTTTCGAATCATTGCGAAGAGATAACGAAAATAAAATACACTTCGCTGTTGTTATTTTTTTTTCTGATAATTACTGATAACAGCAGTTTTTTTACGAAATCTAATATGAAATAATAACAATAATAATATTAGTATATAAATATATTCATATTAATACAATATGATATATATATTATTATTATATGATATTAATATTATATATAATATTAAGTTTAATAGTTCGATTTAATTTTCGATAAATATTATCGGAACAGATTTTTTTATTTATTCTGAATCATCGTGTACACTTTGACTTCGTGAAAAAATAAGCATATATACGTTATGTACGACGAAAAAGAAAACAATAATTATCTTCTTCCGCCTCCGGTACTCGTGGCCCTTAGAAACCTCTTATTGGGAGGGGGAAGAGAAAAAATAACATTTCGACGAAGACAAGTGCGTTGGGTCGTCCCGAAGAGTCAGAAGATCACTTCCGGTCCGGGAAGCTTCGAAGCTGCAAAGAAACTCGGAAGAATCCTTTAATCCTTCGGGGAAGAAAAATAAAAAAAACATCGAACGAAGGGGAGGAAGAAGAAACGAGCAGACGGATGGACCGAGAGAGTGGCTGCGGTGAATCGAGGATTCGTTGGCCTGTAACCATGAAAAAAAAAAAGATCTTAAACGCGAACGGAGACAGAGGGGAGAGATGAATTCTTGCAGACACAAAGGGGTGGATAGCAGAAAGAGAAAAATGTGGGCGTAGTAAGGGGATGTGAAAAGCGAGATCGGACGGTCCGACGAATCCAATCAATTAGCATTTCGCGAGGGCGTAATTAGCCCTTCCGACGAAGCCTGACTGTAACTCTCTATGCCGCGCGCGCCGAGAGAGAGTGGTGCACGCGCACACGCGCTTACCTCGGCCTCTTTCATCATCGTCTCTCTTTATCTCGTTGCGAACCGAAGAATGAAGAACTTTTACGTCCCGAAAGATACTTTCTCCCACTCTCTTTCATCCTGTTCTTCTCATTGTCTTTTCATTTCTGTATCTCCCCTCTATCCCCACCGTCCTCTGCTGCTGCACTCTCAACCAGCGTTAATTATCTGCTCGCCTACTCTCCCGACTCCGCTGATGAAAAAAAACGTCAGTGAAAGTACAATGCATATTGCGATCGAGAATAACTCTCGTAACAGACAATTAAGTCAATTAGACGAAAACAAACAAACACTTTTACACGCGTATGAAATACGATCTTTGAGCAACAAAATCGTTACGCGATTCGCATACAAAATTTTATGAAAAAAAAAAAAAAAAAAAAAAAAAAAAATTGTGAAATCTCCTATAAATTGTATATTATTGCGAAAAAAAAAAAAAAATTGTGAAATCTCCTATAAATTGTATATTATTGCGAAAAAAAAAAAAAAAATGTCGGAATCATACTTTTTACAAATTCTTGATGACCATTTTTCTTGGACTAATTTATGTTTCAAAAACCCGATAATAAACAAAAGTATTTGTTGATATCAAAATTTTTTTTATTAACGAATTGAAGTACAGAGGACTTCGAAAAACGATCCACGAAGCTGAGAAGTATTAACCAGACGTTCATTTAAAATTCAATAAAAATTGACGCAAACTTTGAAAAATCAATTTCATTCAATATAACCGCAAGAAAAGATAAGAAATGTATTATAAAAGATTCATCCCCCTCGTCCTTTGGTTCCTAAGCTCCCGGAATCGGAGTTTGCGAGTTCCGCTACGGGGGGCCGCCTCCATTCTTCATCGATTATTACTCGAGGCTTCTTTGCAGGGCGCGACTGCGGTGAATCGAGAAGGTCGCAAGGGTCGAGGCTACGTTGCGGCATCTCGACATAGCGGCATAAGAATATAATACATTATTATTAGGTACTTCAGCGACTTCCTCCACTGGATCGTCGACTAGAGTGTCGAGTGGACGAGTTCTTCTTCTTTTTTTTTTTCCCTCCCCGATGTTCGCGTTTCAATCTACAAAAACAAAAGTGCAATTCGGCAGCTCGGTCACTGCCAAGTTTTTCCCTACTATACGAGTTATCGCGACACGCTTCGCCTGTAAAGATGACCTTATAGCGAGAGCCTACGAAGCTAAAATTTTTAAGTGCAAATGGAGTATTATCCTTCGGAAGGTCACGAATACCATTTTATATTAACGTGTAAAATAACCCAAAGCACAGGAAACTGTGCCGCCGAGCATACAGTTGTCGGATCATTCGCCCGTTATACGTATTCCGAATGAGCGAAGTAGTTACGAAATTTCTGTTGGATCTCAGGGTGTTTTGTCGTTGGTAAACAAAGTGTTCGAGAGTTTGTTGTTTCTATGGCATGTTGCTGCCTCGTTACAGAGGGAGGTAAACGGAACGGGTGCAAGCTGCGGACAAGATACATATACTCGGGCATCCGAGCGAACGCCCGCACTCCGCGCTTAGCGATCTGATTACTCTAATGTATTCGGTTAGTGTCGACAGCATGTTAGAGAGAAGGAACCGCGGGGAGGGCGAGGGGTGGAAGATTGGTAACGGAACTCTGGAGCTGCTTACGGAGTTTAGACTGTACTTCCTACGGTGGATGTTCAATCTGCAGATTACTTGGTTTCTCGTTGCGAAGAAGGGTACGCCGTTGAATTGGGGATAAATTGGATGCCGTTCAGCCGAAAGGGTTGACTGTAGTTTCGTCGATTATCAATGTCTTTTTAAATTCGATTTATAGGTATATTTCGGCATATATTTGGACTTATGTCCCCCTAAAAGGCCGAAGGGATGTTTTTTGTCCAAAATTTACCTTTGAGAGCCGATAATCGTAAAAGTCTTCGAAAATTTTTTATAAAATTTCGGCAAAACTTTTATGTTACGGCTTATGTTTTGGAGTATCGATTTTACTATAATCTAATTTGATTATATTGATTTTTGGCGGACTAGCAGAAGGACGAAGACAGGGATGATAAATGGTGATTCCTGTTTTTTTTTTTTTTTTTTTTTTTTTTTTTTTTTTTTTTTTTTCGGGATTAAATGTTCGTAATTTTTTGCTAGAAATTTAATGAGAATATTATAAAGTTAGAAATGAATTGTTGGCTTTCAACCGCGACGATGTTCAATCAACGCGGATAAAACTATAAGCAAACGTCGCAAATATGTAAACTTAAAATTGTGCGGCCGTGTTGAAGAATTTCAAAACAAAGCGAACTTTCACATTGGAATAATTTTCTCCCAGAGGGAAATTTTTCTTTTTTTCGGATACTCGACAGCAAAGTTTTGACTATCGAGCGATTTCATTGGCAAAACTCTAAACTGCCGAAACTACTGAGCTGCCGACCGCATGAAGTTTTAGCGGAGAGAAAATTTATTCAGTTTCGAATGTAAAATAAAGCTGTGTACTTTTTTTTAACGCGAAACTTGGAACATTGTTACTTCACTCGTTGAGAACAAGTATAGTGATTTTTTTTTTTTTTTTTTACATTTCAGTTATTCGTTGAAATCGACTGCCGTTATATTTTTTTCGGATAATTGCTAAACCAGTCGAACTGCGGAGTAAATTTAAAACATTTAATTTCATTTAATACCTCCGAGTTAATAAAACCATATGGCAAAAAAGCTCCGTTTCGAAATAAAACAAAGCTGCAGGGTGATCGCGTTTCATTGTAATTTCCGATAGATAGGTATGCAAATTGCCAGCCACAGACGTAGAAATTGTTCGGAAACCTGCAATTTTAATGATAAACTATGAGCTAAAAAAACCTTTTTTTTTTCCTTCATTGTTCGAGAACTGTAACTAGTTGGTCAAATTCCTGGTCTCCGCCATTGCAGTTTTTTTCGTTGCAATCGGAATACGAAATATATTCGAAAGAGTCAGACTCGTGGCAATTATTGTTATTGCCTCTCTGCTGGGGCACAATAGTAACGTTAAACCAGCGCATTCGTATTCTTACGAATCTTTTCTCTTCAACGCGCCTCACACCGGATGCGCTCTGCTCCACGAAGGTCCTTAGAACGATGTGATCTGCCCATAAGGGCATATAGAGGGATAGAAAGGCAGAGAGAATGGAAAGAGAGCCCTCGGGGGCTGCGTATAGTATACGTCTGCCTAATTCCGCCAGACAGGTAAACGGCGCCGTTCCAACGTACTTTACGATCTCTCGAAATGGGATCCGACGCGAGCTTCGCGCGACCACCTTCGCCTCTGTTTCTCTCACGGTCTCTCGCCTTCCTCTTGCGAGTTATCTTAATTCCTTGCGAATATATATATACCTGTGCGCGTAAAACTGTATGAGAAAAAGAAATGTACAGAGGCTGCACGCGAACTCGTGAATAAAGTCGAACTCGAGAGTAGAACTGGGAGAGGAGAGTTAAAGAGTGTCACGGATGACTTTTACACCCGTTTAACTCGTCGGTCCCGCGATTTCGCACCGATGATAAGTGTTCACAGCCGTTACAGTGAGAAAAAAAACATCGCAGTGTGTAGAGTTTCCGCAAAATCGATCTTGTAGATCTTAACGAACGATTCGCGGCTAAGATTTTTGAGAACAATGAAAAAAAAAAAAAAAAAAAATAAGAAACAATAAAATTCCGCGGAATAAGTGGGTTTTTTTTACTGTCTAAAAATTTCGAAGCGACGTTATTTTGGAGCATAAAAAATATTATCGAAAGCTTGAATTCGAGTGCAAAAGGCACTCGAGCGATTTTTAAGTGGATGCGCCGTATGAATTAGACATAAAAAAAAAAAGAATAACGCAAGAGTTGCCCCCGAAGATTATTCATGGTGATTTTCTGAGAACCTTCGACGGGCTTCAACGGGCTCGCGAAGTCTCTCGTCTAATGACTTTGGATACCGTGGCACCGTTCTTCTCTCACAAGAATTGAGACTCTTTTACTACGTTTTACGACCTCTCGAGAGTTTACTCTCAGGTTTCTCGAAGAGATAGGCCTTCTGGAAACTGATACAGAAGTCGATCTCTCTGTCTCTCTCTCTCTCTCTCTCTCTCTCTCTCTCTCTCTCTCATGTGTTTTGAATTTCAGTCGTGAGTCGAAACTAATTAGTTCTAAACTTTGTTACTCAGTCCCTTCGGTAAATCGCGCGAAATAATCGCCAAGCGAGAAAGTGCAAATTAATTAATTGCAGAATTTCGTACCCAATTATCAACATGTCGCGATGATTTGTGGTTAATAACAAACAATTGCGCAATTGTTAAAATAAAAAAATAGAAATTATAGTTTAACGATAAAAAATAAAAATTTGATATTCAAAACCCCGCGGATCAGTTAAAATGGACATTAATTTACCACGCGAAGAAACAGCGTACAAAATCCATCGGACGCTTTGTTATCGAACGAACAAATAAGAATCCACAATATCGTTCTATTTGTTTCGTGAATAAATTAAGTTCATCGACAAACCCTTCCCAGTCTTCTCCATAACGGTTATCGTAGCGTCCCGTATACCCGACGTTCAAGTTAACTCGATTATGATCGTCGAAATAGCTGAAATTTTCTCTCCGTTCCTTTCGCGGTTGGCTTTTCCCAAGTGGCCGGAGAGTTTGCATCGACGAAAGATATGGCTCTCGGGCTCTTCCCACGATAAATATAGTCGAACGCCTAGAGGTCCATAGGAATCGGCGCGCACACACCTTCGTCGTAACCCACCCACACGTCGTACGTACGTACGATGTATAATCGTGATACCGTGGAGAGTTCCAGCTTCGCACGACGAACATCGGAATAGAGTAGGTAGGTAGCTTGCTTCGTTGTATTTCTCTTCTCAATGCCCGTGCAGAGAGTTCCGCGTTACCTGGGTGCAGCCAACGGCGTGCTTCAGTTTCAGTATACCAGACTCCCAAGAGTCCCGCCACAGCGGGCGGTGTGTATATATATATATATATATATATATATCCAGCGCGCGCAACGGACACGAGAAACTACGCCCGGCCTTTCATACAGCCTAAACCTCGCATAGAATCCTAGCGTAGCTTCTATAACATCATCCCGAGACCTCTTCGTGCAGACTGCCCTCAGGAATTCGCTCGTATAATACCACTGGGGTTATAATACTCCACGACTTCACCTGTGTACGTGTATACATGTATCTGTATGTGTATATAGACGATACACGTCGACTCCAAATTCACCGAACGTTCCCTCGTTTACGTGCGGCGGTTTGCCCGTCGTCAACTACGCACGCGTTGCAAAATCGACGTCTTTCGCGCGAACTACCGAGCGAACGGCATCAACGGGGATCTCTCCTCGCGTCCTTCGCGCTCCGCGACCTCACGCTATCCTCGACATTGTCGACGTTTGCTGTTATTATCAGCGAAATAACACGACTCATTTTTTTTTTTTTTTTTTTAAATCCATTCTTCATTTTTTTTTCATACCATCGCGATCTTTCGGGAGAACAGGCGTTAGTCATTGTATACCTTGAAATGTTTGTGGACCGCGTGCAATTTCTTGAAAGCTTAAGACCAAAAAAAGAAAATCTATAAAAATTCATTCTCCATTTGGCTCGGCCCGCTGTCCGTTAATACCCCGGAGAGCTTACGAAACTGTAATATATGTAGATACAGATCGTGTTCTACATATTTTTCACTTATATCCTTATTATATATACATATACAGGAAGGTTTTATGTATCACCAAACGTATATTTTTGGATACATACTCTCGACTCGCTTCTGTCGCGTCTCGTCACTGATGTATTTATATAGGTTAGTCGAACGTGAACTTATCTCCCGAGCGATTTTCGACGAGTTTCATTCGTGATATGAACGGTTTCCTCTGCCGATAGTAACCGGGAGCTAAGTTGAGAGCTTCGAACATCGGAAGTTTCTCTCGTCAAAATGAATCGAAGGGAAATAAAGTCGTCTTTTTCGTGCGCTGTAACACTGCGCGCAACGCATCGATAGATAAGCTTCGAACATTTTTGGAGTTCGCTGTTGGGAGACGAATAATTTATTCGAGGATTTTATCTCGATTCGTTTGAAGATAAGGTAATTATGAGGGTATTTCGGCGACAGATACGGAAAGCCAGAAATACAGTCGCAGTGTCCAACGACTTTAGAAATCGTGAAATTTTATGCGACCTGAAAAAAGTAATCAAATGTCATGAAAATCGCGGAAAACAAATAATTTTATTCAAATAAATAATTTAATTGAATTTTTTTAAATTTATTTAATAATTTTGATAATTTTAATAATAAATAATTTTTTCATTTTATCAATCGTAATCGTATAATCGTTATTTTTCATTTTTCCAACCGTATAAATAAGGTAATGAAAAAATGCGTATTTTATACCCTAAAAAGTCGGAAAAGTTACGAAATTCTGGTTGTTACTCTTTGTTGGACACTCTGAGTAGCGCAAGAGCTGTAATACAGACGGAATCGCAACTCAGAGCTGTAACCGAATAAAGATTTCGAGAGGATGAAAGCGATTCTTGGATTTTGTTGAAACACTTTCTTGTCATCGGAGAACCTCTCGGGATCTTTTCTTCATTGTTGGTGGGAAGAGTAATAGCCGATTCACGAAGAGTCGCGAGAGCGCGAGACGAATGGAAAGCGGGGGAGTGGGAAAAAGTGGACCAACGTGGAATAAGGAGAGAACGGAGAGAAAGATAGAAAGTTTGAATCGTCGTTGAGACGTGGAAGAAACCAATTCTGTGGGTCGAAGTCTTTGCTGTGCTGCGGAGTCTCAGAATGACGTTCATCCTTTCCTCTAAGCCAGGATTACTCGAAACCACACGTTTTGCAGGGCTCGCGCACGACGAGAGGGACGGGGAGGAGTTTTTGAACGTTTCCATAGGAAAAAGGAACGGAGGAGATAAAGTGAGCGAAGAAAAAGGAGAGGCAGCTTTTCCGGATGACCACCTGGACTTTCAATGGTGAACCGGATTTCTTTCGTTCACTTGTGGGTTTCTCTTTATCTCTCTCTGTCTCTCTCTCTATATATATATATAGCGATGCCAAACGATTTACCCAAACTAATCAACGGGATCAGCCGGAAAGACTGACCAGTCTGTGTAATGTCTGAGAGACTTCGTGTCCCCTTCGGTACGTTACGGTGTGTATAGCGGCGGTCCATTTGTAGGTGTACACCTGGAGGTCAACAGCTTACCAATTGCATGCTGCAGTCGTGACTGCTTCAGGGTAAATGTCCTGCCATGTGTTACAGACTGCAAGAACCCCACGTTGGTTTTTTCGCGCTTCTGGAATCGTCGAACATTTCACCCGAAAAAAAAAAAAAAAAAAAAAAAAAAAAACGTGTTTCATTGATTCTTTTTTATCTCGGTAAATAAAATCGAATAAAAACAAATTCCTCGCGACTGAATTGCTCGTAATGCATCAATGACCGCATCGAAAAAAAATTTGGTATTTCACATTTCATTTTATTAAAATAAAATATATCTTGTAAATCGTTGAAATTTTTTGTGGCTATTAGCGTGTATTAAAAAAAAATGATATTTTAAAATAAAATATTTTAAAAATCACGAAAATTCTGTTTTGGCAAACGAAATTTGTTCGAATTACAACTCTTGAAACTTAAACGAAAAATTAGCGATAAAAGCAGATAATAGATATGAACTCTAATTATCGATAATAAAATTTACGTTTTTTGGATCACCATTTTGAAAATATGCTGCATACTGTCCTATAGGACAGTACTGCATAAAATAGTGGGTAACTGGGGAGGAAAATGATTTGCCGAACGCATCGTGACCTCTCCTCAATCTTCGTTCGAAGAATACTACGTCTGTATCGTAATACTTATGTACTTTTGCAACCCCTTCCCGTTTCCCGGATGTTCTCTCTTCGTACGGCAAAACTATTGCAGGAGGCCAAAGGTCCAAGAAACATTACAGACCGCGATAGTTCATAATAACTCGACTTAGTTCAAGCTGTTGCAATACGACGAAGAAGCCGGACAGTTGTAACGAGCAAAAGCTCAAGCCGCACACACGCGCGCACACTATACGAAGAGAATCAGGACAGCCTGCAGCGCAGTTGCACTGGCGTCGGCAAAGGTGTGTTTTGCACGATGCACCAAAGGGCAAAAGTCGACGTTAGCGTAGAAGAGGGGGCTACCGAGTCTATAGATTATAAAATGAACCTACAGACATGTATATAGCGGCACACAGACCACAGCGAAGCTTGCAAGAAGCACACCAGCAAGTACCGCACGTTGTATACATTCGCTGAGTTAGCTGGAGAGCTTTCAGACAGCGAAGAACATACAAGAATACATATACACATATATACACATACATCGAAAGAGGCAGTAGGTCACGTTGGTGGCGGTGCTTCTGTCGAGGGAGAGAAGGGTTCCTACAGTTTCTGGCATCGCTGGTTCGTCTTTCAGACGAGAGTCTACTCGAATTCTCGAGAGAAGATGATTCGGCTATCTCTTATCGGTCTATCCTCACTCCCTTTTTTCATTTTTTTTTTGTGTAACCTTTCCGTGTGATCCTTGCGATCAAAAGAACTTGAAAAACAGTGGTCAGCTATCTTGCGATATGAAAGAGTTACGGATAAAGAGAGCGATGAAAAAGACGAGAAAAATTCGAGATACTTTTGAATTTAGAAGCGGTTTCAACTGCCTACGAATTTGGAGTATTATAGATGAGGCTCTTTCGGCATCGGGCAAAGTTTCGCGTGACCATAGATAACTCTGCTGCGCGATTTCGCTTTACACAGAAACCATGACGATAGCTAAAGCATAATAGACGTCTGGAAGTAGCAAAGAGCTAGTGGGCAAAACCCTCCAAGTGTCGTTGAAGGAAAATTTAGATCAACGTCGACCGGGGGATCCAAACAAATACATTCTTGTTTGGATTCGCCGGTACAAGTCCCCGAAAGCCGAAGCCATTCTATCCTCGTTTACCATGAAAATGCGTTATATACGCGGGACACTTAACGCGTCATAAAGATAGTAGGTCAGGCTTGGTGGGTTACAACGTATAGCTAGCGTCGTTATAACAGACTCTTGAACGATATAGCTAAGCGCGGAAAGCTCGGCTGCTTACAAGCGACGAGTTCTCGAAGGTACATGCAGACGGGGTTTGAAGGGGGCGAACAGAACCCGAGAGAGTTTGCAACCCCTTGGGGGCGACACGATGGGGTATGGCGGCGGCGGCGGGGTGTGACCGACAGGACGATCTCTCCAAGTAACACGGGGTGATCCACCTCTGATCTAGAAATCTCGCGTACTGTGCATTAAGGGACAACGGGTAGTGGGAAGCAAGTCTGCAAGGTGAAAGGGATGAAAGGCTGGATGAGGAGACGACCGAGAGATAAACCTGGCGAATTCGAAAGACACAGGTATATTATGTACATATGAATGTATTACATGGATACATATATACAGGATGATTCATAATACATTTTTTTTCTTCTTTAATTCCGACAAAGAAAAAAACAAAATTTTACCATAAACACTAAGATTTAAATTATTTTTAAATATAATAATGATAATAATGATAATAATCGTTTCTAAATAAAAAAATGTATTGACTTGATTTTCATTCGGAATAATATTTTCTTTCTTGTTTTAAAGACTATTTTTTTTATAATAAATATCAAGTTAATTGATAGTTTAATTGTAAAAAAAAAGTTATTATGATTGTGATTATATTTAAAAAAACTCCAATCCTAGTTTTCTCAGATTTTTTTTTTTTTTTTTTTTTTTTTCATGGAAATTGAAGAGAAACTTAAGTAGATTCGGTATTTATTATGAATCATGCTGTATATATACATAACACATATATGTGTCTGACGTCTACGTATATATGGAGAAACAGTTAGAAATGGTGGGAGATAAGCGTCGGGTTTGGTTGGACGGTGCTGGCCTGGCGCTGCACGAAGACAGACGGGTTGCGGCAAGCAGGCGCTCTATGGCCGGGTGGACTAGAGGGCATAACCACTGGGAGATCGAGAGAGCGCGCCAGCGAGTGAGAAGTGAGAGAACGAAACGGAACGTTGGCGATCGATCGATAACCACCAGCCGTGAGCCAACTGGGGTTCCCCTGTTACAGTCACGGGGTCTCTTCGTACCTCTTTGTCTCTCACACTGTTTTCACCCCGCCAGCGATGTATATATCCCGAACGCCATACCTACGTACCCTCGCGACGTAGTCTATAGTTGCGTTTTCCCAACTGCTATAGATATATCTTAGCTATAGCTCTCCCTTGTTCGCCCTCTTTATTCTTCAGCTGACTCTATACCCGATTCTCCTCATTTTTTTTCTTTTTTTTTTTTCTTGACTTCATTTTTTTTTTCTTCGCTTCTTTTGCTTTTTAACGGTTTATCTCATTTGCTTTAGGATCTTTTTGCCTCGAGGCTCGAACCAATGGCTCATCATTGCCAGAGCTTTCTTTTTTTTTTTTTTCTTTTTCTACGAATTCTTCTCGTGTTTAAAGCTTCGGTAGTGCTCCGCCTTTCTGTCTTTCCCCTGAGGAACACCCCCGCGATCCCGAAGCACAGTATGCCCGTCGAACGTAAGCAGAAGCAGCTGTTCCTCGGGGAATCACGAAGCTCGGCCGCTCGCCGCGAATACGCCCGGGGGAGAGAGAGCGAGGGGATGGGAGAGAGAGAGACGAGACTCTACTTAAATGTCCCGAGGGTGTGTCAGCGTTGCATTGAGAGCTCCCGAGCATTTAGACGAACGATCGGCGATATGGGGGAAGGAGGGGAGGGGTTGAGAGCGTCGGGCGAAATGCAGTCCCACTGACGCCAATGAGTCATCCGGTGCCGAATGAAACGGAGAGGATCGTTGGTAAAAGTACGAATGGGCGACACGTGAAATTTTTAACGGAGCTAAATGTTGTAGCAGCCGTGTTGCGTTTGCCCTGTGCGGGACGAAAGAGAGATCGCTTTGAGGAGGTTAAACAGTGGAGGTTTTTTTTTTTTTTTTTTTTTTTTTTTTTAAAGGGACTCTTTAAATCTTTCTTTTTTTTCCCTTTACTATGCGTTTTTCGTCGCTCGGCTTTGAAGCCATGAAGAGTCTCGAGACTCGAGTCACACGATGATAGAGTTTGGAGAGATTCTTTGGGTAGTTGCTTAATTAATTAATTTATCATCGATCGATGCCCGCCTTAATGAGATTATTACAATGTATATCTATCGCGCTATCCACTCCAGTCGAGTTTTTGACTTTTATTAATTAAGGGGGAGGGTTATAATGAAGGTGAAATATCGCGGTATGAGATTCGCTGCAATTACCGGATGCTACAGGCGAAGAGTATAAGGAGGGACTCGAGAGGTTTCGAAAGTTTACTCACTGAAGAAATGATTTTATTCTTTTTTTTTTTTTGAACTTTTGATTATATGCGCGGCCCGCTCTGCAGAAGCAAAATCGTGTAAATTAATCTTTGGTAGAAAGGGAGGGCTCTTCAGACACAACGGGAATCTGGACCGACGTTGCTCCTCGCTACCCAAATAACGTCCGTCCGGTGTAGACTATTCCGTGGAAATATATACCTGGATTTCGTTCGCCTTTTATTCCATTTTCGTTCGAATCGACAGACTGGAATGTAAACCAGATTTTTTTTTTTTTTTCTCGTCGCTATTCTCGAAATTACCGGGAGAGTTTTCTCTCGTGGTCTCTCGAAACCCGCGCACTGCTCCGAAATTTTTCGGGTATCGGTAACAACGCAGAAACTTGAAATTAAAAAGTGATCGTTAAACAATTTTTTTTAATACTGCAACTAACCCGCCCTCTTGCGCCTCCTCCCAAAATTAATCCAATAATAACGATTTTTTTTTAATAAGAAAAAAATATTCGTAGATAATAAAAAAAAAAAAAAAAAAAAAAAAAATCGATCGCAACATTTTTTTTTTAATTGTTGATAAAAAGATACTATAATGGTAACTATGTCAAATGTTTCACCGCAACTTAAAAAAAATTAGCTATAGTTTTCCCGCTCTGCCGAAAAAAAAATCCAACGATACCGATTTTCAAAAATTGATAAGATTAAAATCGTAGAAATTAAAGGTGAAAAAACGCATCGAAGCGGATTTTTAAAACGTTTCTCCTCTACAGACATGTCTTACCACATTGAACGAACCCCCGTCGAGCCTAAAGTACTTCATGCTCGACTTCATGCACCGTTCGCGCGACACTTGAATTCATTTTTCTCTCTGCTTTACGGACCCTTTAAACCCGCACCCTTCGGTACTCGAAAAACAGTGTGGAGTCATAGATAACGATATCGACAGGTACTTCGCAGGTAGATAGGTAGTAACCGAAGCAGTAGCGATGGCACTAGCAGCAGGTCACGTCAATAGGTCGCAGGTATTAAGGTCGTTCGATGCCAATGACGCACGGGGCATTCTGCATGTAGGTATACCTCGTCACGTACTCGACCCACTCCAACTACATATAGTCCATATAAACTGCGCTACAGACACCGGCGCCTCGATCACTTTCACGATCACGGAGCTCGTAAAAAAAAAAAAAAAAAAAAAAATCCCCGATTCGTCACTTATAAGAAAAACCTCTGTGCGGCTCCGTCTCCGTGTCTCTCAATTATTTCCACGCTACAAAACCCTCTCCCCTCTCGTCGAATTACACGAATTATCTACTCCGACTTCTGCATAACGAGACTGGCAAGCATCGCCGTCGTCGATTGAAGGCAAAGCAACGGTATAGTTCACAGAGAAGCCTTCGGGGCAATAATATTCCACGTCGTCACCCAGCGACGAGAGATGCTTTAATTGAAACATCGTTATCGCCGTGTCGCTGTTGGGTATTCGCTCGTTCCATATAAATCAACGCTACATAAGATCAGTGTACATGCATAGAAATAAATAGACCGGATGTCTGCCGCGAAATGTCCATCGGTAACCTTTCTATCCGCGCGACTGTGATTAATAATAATCGTATTTATATATAGAAATTTAAGACCTTTAACACGGATGAGTTTCGAACCTGCGGACACCGGAATAATCGAGCGGAGTCCACTTTGGTTCTCGTCGCTGATAGCGCTCCGTTTCTCGGTCTGATACACTGCTCGAGTCGTGTCCAACGAATCGTGCCGATAGATCGATTAAAATCGATCGTTTCGCGACGTGTTCGAGGCTCCCACACGCTCGTTAGAATTACGATGACGCAAAAGCCCTCGCACGCTCGCCACGTGTACCATAATGTATCGTTTTATAACACACGTGTCGATACTTTTTCGCGTTTCTTCGTGAGTCTCTCTAACGCCCGGAGAGATAGATTGATAGAGAGCCATTATTCCGTACGATATCGAATCACACACGAGGGGAATCCCCTTCTTTGCATCCCACGATTTTTTCGCTACGTATGAATATACACCGTACGGAAAAAAAAAAAAAAAAAAAAAATTGGTAGTAGAAAAATTCGCAAGAGCCGCGAAGTCGTCGTAAGCGTAAACGCGATAACGCATTTTTGGCCGAAGCGGGATAAATGAAGCGAAAGAAACGTTGGGTAAGCGAAAAAAAAAAAAAAAAAAACGAAGATTGAAGAACGAGAAGAATAGGCGAAAAATATGCTGGCGTTGCGAAACGAAGAGATTTCAATATGAGTTCACATACACAGTTAGACTAACCTCTCCGGGTCTCCGGCAGTTCCAACTGCAGAGAATTTCGGAGACATTGCATTAAGCGGATCAACTTCAACGTGGAAAGTCGATGTGCCCTTTAGAATATATTCACCATTTTGCGTAAACAAATTCATCCGAGAGATTTTTTTTTTGCTTTGAATTTACTTCGTATCGATGTATCGAATGCTGATCAACAAAAGGGCGTATTTCGCCTTTCAACCCTCTGATGCGCATTTAAATTTCTACGGGTCTCTTTAAAATTCTGTACCTTTTGAAGAGCACAAAAAAAATTTGAAAATTTATATATATTGGGAGCGGTGTACAATTTTTTTTTTTTTTTTTTTTTTTTTTTTTAAAGGGAATTTTCGATTCAACCCTTTGAAAACGTGTCCTACGTCCGATGTTTCAAAGGGTTAACAATGTAAAACGAAGCGAACGATGCCGTTCTGTTTCTGGGCTCACGATATGAGAATATGTCCGTTGAAATTTCGTACGCGACATCGAGAGTCGACGGAGGGAAGAGGTGTCGATATTTCACGCGGGCATCAAATTCGTATATCGATCGACTCCTGTACGTCGGAGGACTGCGACGTCAGCGTTCACCGTGTCGGTGATGCTGGGGAATTCAGTCAACGTAATATATAACGCGTTATCGACACTCTACTAAACTCGCCTGCGTCTGTATGACAATATACCGATAGAACTTCGCGAGTCGTGACGGTATAGTTTCCTTCTATAAAAAAAAATGAACTCTTGTTCTCGGGTATCAAAAGGTGAATATTTTTATTGTTTTTTTTTTTATACTTTTAATGAATATGGATGACGTATCCAAAGGATCGAAAATGATCCGAAAAGAATTCGAAAAATTCGTATTTTAAAAATAGTCTGTTGATAAATATTCTTTTTATGCTTATCCTCAAATAAATAATTAAATTAATAAATAAAAATCATTTTTGAAAATCCTCTAAAAAAATATAATACTAAATATTTATTTCGATATATCAAATTTTTCATTCGTTAATTATCAACATAAATTATTTTTTTTTTCTTTTTAATGACACTTTATCGTCATTAATAACGTCAAAAAATGATCAGCAACTACCATATTTTCGCTCCGACGCTAATATTCAATGTATTACGCGTTCTCTGTACTTCCACCCCTACGACATCAGCAGCATCGGCACAAAGCTTCGTTTTCCTCTTCTCTTCTCTTCCTTTTCATTTTATTTCAACTTTCGCCTTTTTTTCCGCTTTAAAGCTTCTCAACTCGGTACATACGATATTAACGAAGACTTTGGTTCATCGAGTGAATCTTAATTTCATTGAACACACTATTTTAATTATCTATTCAGTGTTTCACCAATGGCGACGAGAAAACTTCATAGCCGATATATAAATGTCTGGACGCCGAGTTAAAAAGAATACTGAAGTAGAAAAAATGCGAGAGAAAAGTCGATAAGTGAAACGATATTATAAATAAAAATGATTGTTGCCATTATTATTATTATGACGAGAATTTCTCGAGAGCGATAACTAAAGAGCCTTTCAATTACTCTTCCAAGTGTCTAACGCTCATCTCGTCGCTATGTACCTTTTTATTTTTATTTTTTATCCCCTGCCTCGTCGTTGTTTTTCTGTAATTCTTCATTTAGCTTATACTCCCCGACGCAAAGTGCGTTCGATCTGCGTGAGCGCTATGGCGCCAACGAGGTTGTGGCCTCGTCCTGGACGAACCGTTATAGCTTCCACCCCTATCGGTTTGTCGTCGCCGTCTCTCTATCTCTCATTTTCTCTCCGAGTTCACTCTTGCGGACTGTCCTTGGCGCGTTAACGCTGCAAGTACGGTGGCTCTTTATATCAGTTGTTTCATGTTTTACTACGTCAGCGTGTGTATCTATATATATATAATACATATATATATATATATATATAGTCTATCGCTATATAGAAACGAGCGCCCTGCGAAATATCGGTCAATCCAATTAAATAATTAAATACACCTTGTTAGCGTTGCATCGCGATCGCCAGTGCACATTCACGGCTTCCGTCGACGCGCCCGCGAATCTTCAACCGTTCTGACAATGTCGCCGCGTTCGACTGCATTCGAAATTACATTTGATTTATCCACCCGGCTGTAAATAATATCATTATCCCCCGGTTACACGAAGTGAAACTGTTCGGCGTCGTTGAGAGACTGTCCCAGATCTACTTTTGTTCGCAAATCCTAGCGGCGTTAACGCGATTCGAACGCTGGGCAACGTTTCGTAAACATCGTGAATAATTTTTTTTTTTTTTTTTTTTTTTTCATTTGCTTCTGGCGCGGATTTTTCTACATGAAATATTGAGGGAGGAATAAAGCGAGCTATAAATTCGTTGTTACCAGGGAAGAAATTTCGAAAGGTTCTGGGATTTTTTTTTTTTTTTTTTAAGAATCATTTAGGAAAAACTGACGATTTTTTATATTTTTATACAGCGATATTTCTAAATTCCGATGAAATTATGAGAAAACCCGGGTGTCGATGGTGTTTTATAGAGAAAAAAAAAACACGAGATAGGATATTCGGTGGAATTTTTTTAAAATTTTGTGTCGATACAGTGCAAAGAAAAACGTGAAAAAAACATTAATAACTTCGCAACACCGCAATTTTTTTGCGTTAAATCGAAGAGTCCTACAAAATTTTTCGGACCACATGTTATCGATGTATTTTTTGCGCTGAACACAAACTCGATATCAGTTTCGTCCTAAATTCAGACCGGACATTGGCAATTGCCGATAAAAACAATCAGTTTTATTTTTAAACACGAGAAAGAAGATAAATATTTGTTATGTGAAAAAAAAAAAAGTTATGTACATTTTTTGCACAAACGACACGACGTCGTCGCACTGATCGCTGCATTAGAGTAAATTATGGGTTTATTTTAATTCTTTTTTTATGACGGTAAACAATTTTTGCCCTAAAAGGGTTTTTACGACTATAATGGCCACTAAGGCTACGAAGACGATAGATTCTGAAGGGTTCCATCGATCGATAGATATGAACGTTTTGATAGTAAAAACATCTTGATAATTCTGTAAAGTCTCTGTTACTTTTTTTTTTACTTTCCCATCACATCAGGTAAAACGGTCGATTTGCCGTTAAACGATACTACCGTCGAACGGCCAATAAATAGTATCGTTTACCTTACCGCGGTATGTAAAAGAGAAAGTAACGTAATAAAACCAACATTTACCATATAAATTACACTGGAAATCGTTGTAGATGTTCTGGAATAGAAAACAAGCTTATTTCTGTCCGTCCGTCTTGACTGTGGTAACCGCAAACACAATACACTTTAAGATAGTCCTGTCGCTTGGTGTTCATTTCGTATAAGTTCGAGAAAAATGAGAGAAAATTGCAAATACTTCGCGATGGTATAAAAATCTGAAAAAATGCATGCATATTAAAGGTACTGAATATTCATTTTGCATAATAATAATTCCAAAACAAATTTTTATTAACAAATTGATGAAAAAATAGATTGGTCAACAAATTTCCCGGAAACCCAACTTTTTTTTTAATGGAAATGATTTGGTTATTTTTCTGAATACGTATGAAGATTTTCAGATTTTTCAATTTGCTTTGAATTTTGTGTTTTTCCACACATTTTTTCCATAGAAAAAAAAAAATTCAGAGCAAATTGAAAAATCGGAAAAAATCACTTCAACGTCAGTAAATTACAAGAAAAACAAAATTTATCAATAAAACGTTATTTTGTGGTACCGATTTAAATAAAATTGATTGATATCATAAAAATTTTACATTCAAATTACGGTGGAAATCAATGTCGATGTCCTGAAATAAAAAAAAACAATTTTATATCTTCCGTCTGTCCGTCCGTCTTGTCTGTGGCAACGGCAAACACAATACATTTTTGAGGCTATATTTATGCCAATTGCAAACAAAAAAAAACTATCAAAAAAACGTACTTTTGTGAGTATCGATTTAATTATAATTGATCAATATTGACTTATTATTATCTACATGTGAGCCGTCTATTGACAGAAAAAAAATCGACCAGCTGATACCTCTTGTAAGGCTTTAAGCTATCGATGTATAGCGTCAGACGAAGAATCTCTTCACGTATCTATAACAAGATTTTAGGGACTCTGAATCTGTTAAAAATGTACACATAATATACATATTTATATATATCCGATTTGTATTTGCATGTTGACGGCTTTTCGCAAGCCTCGAATCCGGAATACATATTTTCGCGCCACATGCCATTCACAGCTGTTCCAACCTCTGGTGATAGCTATTTGGTGATACCGAACGGAATATCTATGAATCCATGTATTTATAATTTCCGACCTGCCGTCCGTTCCATCTCTCGCTGAGGTGATCCACACTTGTATTTGCATCTCTCGGATATTCGTTAGTTTCGTTTGAAACGAAACGACTGCGATGAACTCGCAATCGCGTTTTGATTAAAATCCGACGATAGATAACATTTCGATGCGCTTTACGGACGAATACCTTGCAAGATTAGCATTACTAATGAATTCTATTTCAACGTCTTGCGTGTCAGACGTGTACAGGTCTTCGGAGAGATATTTCGTCGACTCAATCATTTCGCGGTACAGTGAAAAACAGTCGTCAGCCTACGCGATCTTTGTCGATATTGCGCTGCTATTTTTGATTGACGCAACGATGCGAATTTCACATAACAGCATCGGGAAAATCGACTATTTGGGAATTGAATTTTTCAATTTTCTTTTTAATAATTCCAATGACAATGCCGATGAATTTTTATTGTTCACCAGTGTAAATCGACATCGGGCTACGCGAGCTTTTTGTTTGTTTGACGGTTTGTTTGTTATTAATTAACAGAAATTCTCTGTGAACCCCGACGAGGGAGTAATTTTTCGGGGAGTGGCATAGTCGTTCCCGAGCCTTGTACGCGACACCGATCAAACTCTCTGCACTTTGTGTTTTGTTCTGCATCCGACAGATTAATTTTCAGCATCACAGAGAACTGTGTCAACCGTACGAACCTCACAAAGGCGTTCTTTATTTTTTTTTTCCATTTTTCTATTAATACTCGGAACGAAATTTCTTAACGCAATTCGGAACGGACGGAAAACTTTTGCGTAACGAGAATTGTAGGAAAAAAGGAGATTGACGTCGTTCTGAACGCAAACATTTTTTTACATCGTGTGAATTCAATTTTTGCATAAAATTTCTCTCGTATTCGTTATCCGTTAAATCATTCCGTTAAAGAAGAGAATTTTGCGATTTCATGCAAAAAGGGTTTTTTAACATTTTTTTATATGTAAAAAAAATAATATTTTATCACTAATTCTATCTAATTGTTTGTTCGCAACGATGTTTTGACGATGAGAAAAAAATCGCAGCTTCGAATTTTTTTAATTACAAAAATTGCGTATTTTTTTTTCCATAGAAATTCAAAAAAATGGAAAAAATTATATGGAAAAAAATGAAACTCCTTCAATAATTTGCTATATTCGAAACTGAGGATTTTTTTCACATTGTTAACAAACAAACAAATCTAATTAGTGATACGAAAAAAAATGTGCATATAAAAAAAAATAACTTTTTGTTTGTCTGAAATTGCCGGATTCTCATTTTAAGAAAATAATTGTGTTTTCATCCGACTGGTGGTATAATTTTCACATCGTAAATAATCTTTGCACATTTGTTGTTTATTTTTCTCGTCAACCCAATAAATTCTCTCGCGATGACGACTAAATGAATCACAAAAAAAAAAGAAAAGATTTCTCGTTAATAATTCATCGTCTTGTTATTCCCGCTCTCGTCTATATATAATCCATTCCTGTCGTACGTTGGTACGCATCGAAAAACGACAGAAACACGATCCGCGGCCTCTTCAATCCCCGAGATTCAGGTCTCCGGAGCGTTTGGATTATTGCCAAAAAGTGAAACGATCGTATTCACGATTGTGTACACGCGTTTTCGCTTCAATGGATATTCCCCTCCCGGTTTCATTTTCGTGTTCCACGCTGTATTATACATACATTACCCGACATTTGCGCCGCATTCCTATAACCCGGTAGGCTTAGCCTCGCTCCGCATCGCTCGCGAGTCGAAGCGAAAATGTAATTTTTTTTTTTTTCGTATCCTCGGATTTCCTTAAAACGTATCTGAGGCCTACGAGCGCCGCGACACACTTCGGTGCACTATATCCATCGGACTTCGTTGCCGTTGTTGGAAATATTGTTTACCAGTGAGCCTTGGCGATTACTCGATGCGAGTTCTCCTCGTCGGGTCAAAGTCGCGTCTTAAGAAATACCTCTGTAGCCGTGTCTAGTTATCGCGGTTAACACTGAACTACATTCAGTCGAATGAGTTTCGAGTAACGGAAACGTTGTTTCGCAGTGTCTCGCCTTTCGACTCTAAGTTCGCGTCTCGTTTCTACACAATGACGAAAACTCCGATCCTCACAGGCGACTAATTGATTTTTTTTTAATTCATTAAAATCCAACGGTAAAACACTGATTTCTATATATATATATATATATATATATATATTTTTTTTTTCGTAAATTTTTTTTTATCTTCCTTTTTATCTCCGTAATTCTCGAGTTTCTGCATTATCGCTGTTCTCGGATAAAATTCAGAGCCCCCAGAGAGGCGTTCATGGAGAACGTGAACGACGCCGGATGATGGACAAGTATTAGTATTTAACCTTAAGGTCGTCGGTAATTGAAGTAATTACGAGACCGAAAATTACTTGCGTTAATCGTGGAGTCGACTTGGCGCGCGTTGGGCTTCTATACCCCACGTTAACGTTTCTATATTGCGTCATCATCCAGGGAATTCCGCGCCGAGGCGTTGAGCCGGTTAACGAACCGGGCGCAAGGAGGCAAAGTATGTTACGCATGTTGTACATACATGTAATATATTATACGCGTATGTAAGCTTTGGGCCGATATATCAGTAGATAGCGAGATTGTAATTTACGGAGTAAACGCGAAGGATTTAATATTTATCTGCATAGATAGTAACCGTGGAGTTAAGGCGACGATGAACGAGTCGCGATAACGCAATGGAGACTCGAAAATCATTTTTTGCTCGAAAAAAACGTCATAGATTCAGCTAAAGGGCAAAAAAAAAAAAAAAAAATTCAATGAACATCGAGAAGAAAATGTAATGCTAAGATGAATTCTACTCATTCATATTATTGTATAGAGACGAAAAAATACGAAACACCGTTCTTCAAGATTTAAAAAAACGGGGATTAACGTAATCTCTCGAAATCCCTTTTTGCGCATCGCAACATGCTGATTTGCAAACTTTATGATAATGTATACCTTTGAATCTTAAAAAAAAAAAAAAAAAAAAAAAAAAAAAAAAATGACCAACTTCTCGGTGCAACGAAGAATAAGAGTTTCGCACAACACCGCGAGAGTGTCTTACCGCGACTGCGATGAAACCTTCGAAACTAAGATTGTATAATTTTTTTCGTATTCTCGCGTCAACTTGAAGGAAAATGTAAAAACTTCGTGAAATCGTATGCGAACTCGAAAGGGCATTGCGCGCTTCGTATTTTCACTGGTTAGAACGTTATTTATCTTTCATTCCAAGATTTACACGGGTCGTGAACATACGGGACGTTTTCTCAAAAGATTAATCTCGTGCGAGCGAAGCTAACGCAGCTTTACGCGGAGAAGAAAAAAAAGAAAAAGGTATTATTCCGTCAAGAATAGTGTGCGGAACGAATCTTTGCTTCGGAGCTCAAGGTCGATCCGGCGAAGTATTACAATGAACCGGCATAGAGCAGTATTTTTCTTTGCTTTCCAGTGGTACCCGCTACCGGTGCACTCTGCGCTCGAATTGTATTATAATTTTCTTTGTGCCGAACCCGCACCGAAAACATTCTTCACTCGTTTCTTAATACACAAGTATTTCGAGGCATCGACGGCCCGATGTCTGGCGAACGGTGAATTTTGTGTCCGCCCTGTGTGGCGCGGGTACAAACCCCTGTTGTGACGCGGGTCGTCACGTATAATCGGGAACAGGTCACTTCAAAGAAGCTCCGCTTTTCGTCTTTTCTCCACGCTGTACTGCCGGATGTTATCTTTTTACTGATATTTGTCTTCTCTCTTCGAGACCAAAGGACAGTAAATACTTCGAAAAATCCTGGCGACTTAAACGTGCGAATTTTCACGACGTCTTTCGCACAGTAGATATAACATTAAATAAGGGAGTGAAAACACTGTGTCCTAAAAAAAAATCGATTGATCTTTTTATCGAAATCGGTTATTTGCATTAATTATTTACTTTTGATCATTAAAAACCTTGCAGCCCTCAGGAAAACAATAAAATCATATGAAACTAACTATTTCGTCGTTATAAAAAAAAATACGTACGACAATACGAGAAAAATAATAAAAATTCTCAAGAATGAGTCAAAGGGCTGAAACAGGTGAGGACTAGCAGAGCACGAAGAGAAACGTATAAAACATAGAAAGTAGGATAAAAAGACGAGTAAAACTCGAGGGGGACAGGAGAACAGGTTGAAGATAGAAGACGGAGAGACGGCGCGGAGGCAAGAAAAGGAGCGAAGAAATATCGGAGTAGAGAGTAGAGAGTAAAGAAACCGGCGGGAAAGCCGGTAGAATCCGAGAGACGAGGTCAGGTCCGTGCGACTTCACTGAACTGAGAGCGCGTTACTAGAATCTCCGAATGGCGAACTCGCGGTGTCTTTTCACAGTGAGGAAAAAGACGGAAAGCATATCGGCAACGACCCGTTCGCGACTTGGCTCTCTCGCGATCGTCGGGCAGACCGAAACGAACGAAACGTTGGAGAATAGAGGAAAGAAAATAAATAAAGATATAAGAGATACAATGGGTCGGAGAGCTCCGACGCGATAGAGAGTGAGAGACAGAGAGACGGAGAGACCGCGCGCGCGGGGTTAGCGTTCGCTTCCAAGGCTTTCAGCAGACCGATACTACATGCCTTGGGATTCCGCGAGCATAACAGGCGAACCACCGAGAGAGTCTTCGCGTACATATCCCCTCGTCGGACTCTCTTCGTGAATGCGAGATGTTCGTCGGAAGAGAGCGAGAGTCCGAGGCTCGCGAGAGAGCCTCGGCGAGCGACGAGACCGACGATTATGCCGGACGCCGGCTGTAATACATGTACGTCTCTCGCGCGCGGACTCTACAATCTTGATAATACTTCTTTTACTCTAAGCGCGAGCAAAGCCCGCGCCGTTTCTCTCTTAGCCGTTCACTCTCGATTCCGCGCCCACGCTATCGGACAACTTCCGATCATTCGATGGCTCCGTCGAGATATTTACTTATGACACATTATCTTACAAGGAACTGATTGTACGGCGTTCCATTTCTTTTTTGGAGTCGCGACATACTCTGCGGAACTTGGAAAAAAAAACGAATAATATTAGCATTCATAAAACTGATTTTTGAAAAAAAAAAAAAAAACTAACGAAATTTATGAAAAAAATAATGAAGTCGATACTGAAAAAAAAGTTGTTTTAAAAAAAAATCAAATGAAATCGATTTAAAAAAAACTCTAATGAAATCGATTTAAAAAAAAATCTAATGAAATCGGTTTTAGAAAACATCGAAATAAATCGTTTTTAGAAAAAATCGAATGAAATGAATTTTCAAAAATCCAATATTATTTAAGACTAAATATTGATCCGTTTCCTAAAACTATTTTCCGAATCAACCATTATGCGAAACTATCTCAACAGTAATTTTATTTTTACTCGTTATTTTTTTTTATTCCTATTGCTCACTCTTCGCCGACGATCGTCCAACTGTATGATAAATACCGCATTCTTTATTATTTTCTTTCTCTCGCGATCGCGTATTCTCGATTGTTTCTACACACGAGAGGGGGCTGTGGCACATTGTGATATCGAGTCATCATCCTGTCAGCCTTGTTATTCCTCTTTCTTTTACACTCTTAACTCCGCTGTGGCTATATGAATTTCTTCTTTATTCTTCCTCTTTGTCGCAACTCGAGTCTGCTTACCGCGAATAAAGATTTTACGAAGATAAAGAGCGCGCGAGAGACACACGGTGATCCCGAGTTTTGTATCGCATGAGAGCGCAGCACATCGCGCGGCCGGTATGTATGTAGGTGTCGTAAAGTCATGACGCGGCAAGTGGTCCTCTGACTCAGTGGGAATACGTTCTTTCGATACGTTTGTGTATGTGTCATATATACCGCGTGGGTTCTCTATCACGGGGGGGTCTTATATATACACTCTCGTGACGATGAAAGCTCTTGAGCGAACGCGGTTCTCCAGAAGTCCGTTGGAACGCCCGAGCGAGCGAGCGAACGCGAGCGGTTCGGTGTGGAAAAGGGAACTCTATCAGAGGGGATCTTGTACCACTTTCTTCATTTCCTGTAACATATGGGTCTCCCTGTTTCCTCTGCCTTCTTCGTTCTTTCTGCCCGTTCGTACAAAGTTCGCTCCTCATAGCGGGTGGCGAGAGTGAGCGTCAAAAAAAAAAAAAAAAAAAGAAAAGAAAGCTCGGCCTCCGGCTTTAGTCCCACAGGACAGCAGTCGCGGCGACTACGAAAGAGGCTCTTTTGAACCCTTTCTTCCCCAACACTCGTAAAAATCCGTATAATAAAGTCCGTAGTCTGCACAGCCCGCTAAAGTTGCAACTTGCTTGCTGTGGAGATACGGGGAGAAAACTACCCGCGATTCTAGGTCATCCGCGGAAATTAGGTCAACTTCTATAGCACGATACTGTTCGCCGTTGTATACGTATAGATACGACGAAGATCCGGGCTTAGATCGTATAACTTTGCAACAATTTCTTTGCGATTCCTGCCTTATTTTCTTCTCACGTTTTGTATCGGAGTGATAAATAATAAATTAGGGTTTCTAGGTACTTAAAGGATTATTGAGGAAATAAAGTCTTTGGGATGCGGGTCTTTTATATTTTCAACGGCTTGATAAATCGTTGGTAAATTTCTATCATATCTTCAGAGGGTCAATACCTGTTTTCTCAAAAATTTTCGATTTCTTTTTTTTTTTTTTTCAAATATTTCGTCCCACCAAGCATTTAAAAACTAATAGAATATTTTCGTAATAAAATGGCGGATAATAAATTATTGTAGAAATTCAATCATAATAATTTGCGATTTTGGAGAAATTCCCTTCGGATGAAAAATTCGAAGAAATTTCTGTAATAAAATAGCTAAAAAAAAAAACAATTATTGGAAAAATTTCATGGTAAATCTTAATTAATTGAAAACGAAAATGTATAATTATTAATTATCGGAATTAAAATAATTTGCAATGATTGTGAAGAATTCCGATAACAGAATAAATGAGACTCTGGAAGCTTCGAATCAGTATTCCGAGGAGCACTTTACTTGCGTACGTAGATACGTACGTAATACCGGTTCGGTACCGACCACATAAAAGGAGGTAAAAAATACGAAAAAAAAGAAGAGATGTGAACGCCAGTCTCGTAGACATTCTGAAATAGTTCTATACGAGGCAATAGGGTATACCGAAGCACACCGCAGTGGTCGTTATCTCGAAGCATCCCGCCGATGGTCTGGAACGACGAACGGGGCTCACGCGCGCTCTCGTCTTCGCTTCTCTACGCCCCCGTCCGGTCATCTCTCCTTCGCCTCCTCGTTCCGTGAATAATTCCTCGTATCTCGTTGACCCATCTTGGAAAATATTTAAGGAGACAGCGGCATCAGCGGTACGGACGCCATCGGGTCGAGTCTCCGCGACGCCGTTGTGTCGTTGGTATATTTCCAGTAACTTTCGCTTGCTGCACGTTCTATTATTCCGCATTAGGTCGCGCGGTCCGATCTGTTGTCCCTCCGGTCAGAACTGATAGAAATTTTCAACGCTAAATTTTCGTCTCCGCTGACGATATTTCCGTCGAAATGTCTCGTCACCGCAAATGTTTCGATTCCCGAGAATGATGTATATACAGAAATATAAAAAATTTAAATACTCTCGATTTTATGATGTCGAGCAACTCGAGCGCGAGACGGCGTATAAATCTTGCGAAGTTATTACAGTGGATCGTCCAATAATTAATCATATACGAGAATCCCCTCTGTACTACAAAGTACCTGTCTTATCGGCAATTTACATAAATTTCTTTCCATAATATTTTTTTTCTTCTTCTTTTTGTAGCTCCTTTTTTATCGTGTCCGTTAATAAAGTCAACGATCACTTTACAGCGTCGATATAACTCGTACATTGTACAGAGACGTTCTACGTATGAAATTAACTCGATGATATTCACTCCCAAGGTTACGAGAATTTATGAATTTTCAGTTAACCTGATGTTCACTTTTTTCATTATTCAACTCAAGTGCAATTAAACTTGTATATATCGAGTCGTCGATAATTATGAAAATTATTTTTGTGATTTTTTTTTTATGAGCCGATCATACGAATGAAAAACAATCGATAAGTTATCAACCGTTATATATCAATATTTCGATCGATTGTAAAATAATTTTTTTTTTCTTGGGTTTTTTTTTTTATATATGTTCCGTATGCATACGAAAAATAAAGAAAAAATAAAAATAGTAAAATTTCGAAGTTGACGATCGCATTATCTCTTTCGATGTATCAATCACCGGGACATCTTTATGCGGCAGAGAACCCAGTAGCACAATGCAAAGAGAGGTCGATCAATCGCAGCCCCCTTTGCCCGTACGACACCCGGTAGATTCTCCACGCCCACGATTGCCTGACTCGTCCTCCTCGGGGTCGAGAATTTTTTTTTTTTTTTTTATTCTTTCATCGTCAACTTTCCTCAGCGACGAGCCCTGCGAAGGAGTCGCTCGATCGACGTGCCTCTTATAATATTCGCTGCTTCGTCTGAACTCTTCAAAGTCGCGGGAGAGAGTCTTCTTTACATCCTATTACACGGAGTTTCGTCTTCTTCCCAATAACTTGTCATTATATTTTGTACATCAGCTATACATATACATATATATATATATATTATATCGATAGGTACAAAATTTATTCCGGAAGTTCGCGAATATCCTTTTCCTCGTTAATTGCGTCGCGGCAACGATGTATCCTTCGGCTTTACATATATTGTCTCAATCATCGACCAAAGTATCTCATGTTTTTCCAATTAATTCGCTTAGCAATAAAGTCTATCAAAGATAATAATTCCAATACGTCTTTCGCATCGGATGATAGTCACGAGGGATATCCGCTCCTAAATCGCTAAACGTTTCCCAATGTCACACGCTGTTCTTCCCTCAACAACATATAAATACATAGGTACAATACCTACAATATATACATTTAAATAACATTAATTTTAATATTATTAAATAAATATTAAATATCATAAAAAATTTCGCTGATAAATTTAAAAAAAGATTATAAATACCATTATTTTTCATCACAGTATTAATACTCTAATGATTAAAATTTTTCAAAATAATTGTGATACTCGATTTGGTTGATTTTCATTTTTAAACCCCTCGCGAGGGTTGAATCGTTACTCGTATAAAAAAAATCCTCGCGACTTCGGTCTTTCGTTATGCAACGCGCGGAAAAAGTATCTGCGTATTCATTTATGTATAAGTCCTCTCGGCTTCTCGCGCGCGAGATATGTAACGTAACGACGACGGTGAAACTAGGAGATCGAGAGAACTATCCGCGATACACGAGGGATGCGCCCTGCAGAGAGGGAGAGGAAAGGGGAGAGGAAAACCGCGCGCACATCTCGCGCGAATGACCCATTGACCCGGTTACTCCAACTGACGATCCCAGGGCACCAGCACCCCCCGTTCTTCGCACATATACACACACATCCACACACACCAATGCAATTCAACTGATGCACCGGCAGTGCGGGTACTTATACGTTGCTTCTGGTAGATATAACACGTATATAGATATATAACTTATACAATAGAGTACCAGCGAGTCAAGGTGAAACCATTTCCGCTCTCGCTTTACTATACAACTATACGGTTGTACTGTATATCGTGTACTCCGGGTACTGGCCAAGTTCTCTCGCGCCCCTTCACCCATCTTTGACCCGACGAGCACACAGCAACCGTCCAAAGAAATTCGATACTCGCTAGCTGCGCACTTTTCTCCCCCGGTGCGTCGGCGTACCCTCGAGAGAAAGAAAGACACGAGCGAGAAGACCCGCGCATACACAGTTATGATATATTCTATATGGTTTAACGACGAACGATCGTGTATATATTTATCTCGCGGCCTTTAAAAAAAAAAAAAAAAAAAAAAAAAAATGGCTATGAGTAATCGTGACTAATGGCATCGTTATAATGTTCGGAGGAAGCATTATCGGAAAATACGTACGTATTCGTGACACACGTTTTTAACGGAGATAACATATGCAACATTTCTTTTGTTCGGCATTTTTGTATATATACGCGGATATAAAAAAATGTATATAGTGTTGAAATTAAAAATTCCGAGAATCTTTGAAATTAACGAAATTTTTTTCTCGCCTAAAAAAAAAAGTTTTTTTTTTTTTTTTTTTTTCGTTTCGATTTATTTGAATGATTTATTTTTAATTAAATTTTATCGGGCAGCGATGTTTCTGAATAGAAAAGAATAAATTAATAAAATTAGTCGCACCTTTGTACCATAAACTCCGTCGAGGATACTGGAAGCTGAGCTCCGGTGGTTGATAGCCGAAAATATGTTAATCGTTATTTATTACTTCCCGGGTGTTCGAGATCGCGGAGCAAGAATAGTGGTAGTAGTAAGTTCGCAGGAATTTTTCCTCGGATTTCTCGGACGCGAGTGGCGAGAAGAGCGCTCGACGGTAGCGCGGTGTCGCTCCCGGCGAACAATTTGTTTTTCGTGAATACGTTAGTGCGGATTCACCGATTTATATTCCGCGCGCCTCTCGGGCACGTCGATAGCACGTTTTCAACGTATAACTATAGTTATTCACGAAGACTCGGAAAGTTCGGAGACCAGCGGAAACCCGGACAGGGATTAAAGGAATTTCTGCTGTCGAAAGACAAAGAATTCTAGAACGACGACGACGAACGACGACGCGGAAACGTACCAAAGAATGAATGAAAATAAAATAAAAAAAACTCGAAAAAAAAAGAAAATCTGGTCGAGAAGATAATTCTCATGAGCGACAGAATAGAATTTCCCTGTCGTGTGCAAGCGGCGTGAATGAAAATCGAGATAAAAGATCGCCTCGTCTCAATTCTTATATATTTAAATCTTCTATTTTATTCGTCTTGGAGAACACGTACGATAAATTAAAAAGAATCGGCACGTTGAGAAAACGATCGACGAAATTGCGAAATTAAAGTCTCTCATTCTCTTTTCGTAATCCCTAAGATCCTCCCGAACGTTGGTAATCGTGAAAAAAAAAGGTTTAAACGAGCGGAAATATTCGTTATTTTTTTTTTTTATTTCACTGAACTCACGCGTCCAAGTACTGCGCTGGCGTCTCTTTCGCTTTCGTTCTCTTTTCTTCGTTTCCCTCTCGTTCGCCGTCGTCGCGGCCTCGGAAAATCCCTGAACCTGCGTCGTTTCGAGACTATAGCGCACACGTGCGCAACGAGCCACAGGCTTCTCTAGATGCATATACCTACTATTAAAGAACCACCGAGCTGTGTATATGCCTCCCCGACTCCGAGACACGCTTCGCCACTGTCGTTTCTGCTTTAGCTTACTGTACAACACTATGGCGCTATGGAAATAATTGGAGCGACCTCGCGACGTAGCGATCGTTACGATCTACATAACGAATTGATTGAGCCATTGTCGTTTTCGCGGTTAACGGAGAACAGACTACCGAACGAATTAAACTTTCTTCGTGTCGCGCGTTCGTGTCAACGCTTAATTATTTTACTCTACTAATGACACTTTTTTTCCATTTTTTTTTTCTTTACGTAAAACAGCTACTGCGTAGTCGTATCTAAACTTTTTGCATCCCTAACAGTAAAAAAAAAAAAATCGTTCTCAATTAATCATTTTCAAAGTATACTTTCGGAAAAATGTTATTATCGCGATTAAATTTTTTACATGACTTTTTAATTAAAATTTATTTGTTTCTTATCGCAACTCCAAAAAAAAAAAAAAAAAAAAAAAAAAAATGATGACTCGAAATTCGATCGGACTAATTGAGATCGCAATGAAACAATGAATGAACGAATAATCGAACGACTCATGAGTGTGCGGAATGCGTCAGTGAATAATTTGCCCGCCGCGGGTTTGAAAGATAGGAGAAAGTGAGCGTAAGAAACTCAGCTATAATGATTATGAACCATCTATCTTAGCTGCAATAAAATCGCTTTGCAGAAGATGATGTCATCGGTGAATTAACGGCGAAGCATGCGATGCGTCTAGCGACCAAACGCTTGAAAATGAAATACACTCTTCAGAGTCGAGTATTCATTCACTGGGGACTGCAAATTTATATCTGCAGTTCCCATATCTTGCAAGATAATGAAATTATCTATGTTATGCTATGTGGCAACGTGGCGATTAGAATTTTCAATTCTAAATTCTACATAGGAATTCCATCGTATTTTCAAAGTGTCGTATCCTCTCCTACTGACCCTCGGATAAGTTTACGCTTTAGTCGACCCGAAGGTCCTAAAATAATATCCTTTTACGGCGCTACAGCGAGCGGTGGAAATTGGCATAACATTTGTACGTTCGCAAGGTCTTCCGAAGATCTATGAATTCTACTGCTAACCTCGATGTTTCCACAAAACAAACGATTTCCATAGATATCGTAATGACATTTTTTACCGAATAAAAGACTTCGAATATTTTTATTAAGTACAAATTACGAATAAAAAAAAAATTATAAGGAAAATCATTCAAACAATTAACTCAACTATTTTCTATAAAAAGATCGCGTTATTCTTCGATAAAATTTTCCACAAAACAAACGATTTTCATAGATATCGTAATAACATTTTTTACCGAATAAAAGACATCGAATATTTTTATTAAGTACAAATTACGAATAAAAAAAAATTACAAGGAAAATCATTCAAACAATTAACTCAACTAATTTCTATAAAAAGATCGCGTTATTCTTCGATAAAACTGATTAAACGCTCTCGCAAATACGTATCCCAATGGAAAATCCTTGAACCAGTTTCGCAATTGTTCGTCCCGATGTGAGACAAGGCTACGCAAACTTTATTTAACTTATTGGATTTTCTCGCGCATCTACGAAATGAAAATGCGCCGTTTTCCGATAAACGCGTCGTTATAAGCTCCGCAAGAAATTATTAATTATTTACGAAGTCCCTTATACATTTTATTGTCGTCATTATTTGTAGACGATAACAACGTTATCAGAGTCCGCGAATCCTGTGGCAAAAGCGAGTGAGAGGAGTGAATAAATGTGATGAAACATGCATCATACAATATCCCTAATGAGATACACAATATAGATAGATAGATACTCGCGTATTGAGGCTCTATACGCGCTGCAACACACAGCAGCGTGGCAGAACCACGCTGATGACATTATCGGTGGTTATCGCTTTGATACGGTCAATAACTTAGCGTTGGCGGGTAGATGCAAATTATGAACATGCCTCGGGTAATTGACGAGAGCACATCCCTCTCGCGATGTGCAAGCATCGGGGTCCTTTGCATTCGCGGTTTATAAGCGCGTTACTTTGATGCCGTACCGAAACGGCGCGTTCGTGTATCGTTAGCTCGGTGGTCTGATCCCCGATGCTTTTCCATTTCGCGTCCTCGAACCGCGTGTACGAAGCCCGCGGTGTACCATGGGTATCGATACGGTATATTACTACGGCATATACATCGACATGATATACTACTGTGTATATCTACTGTGCACTCGAAGTCGCGGCGTACCGAGCTTTTAGATCGAGTCGATCGCGCGGCTAAGGTGCGACTCGCGATGTGTCGCACGCTGAAACGAATGCCTGCACAGTGTGCTCGATGCTACATAGATACCTACGTGACCCAGAATTCTAGCGTCACAAGAAGAAAACAGTGCCGTGTGTAAGAGACATACCTGTTCCTTTCATAGACTCGATAGTCGTTATATGTACGACGCGACTCATATGGTGTCACGGGAACATCTGGTCCTTGATGTACCACTCGGTGATGTCACGTACGATATGCATTATGTAGTATACAATATTACATACGGGTAATCGAATTTTCACTGAGTTTTGTTCGCAAAATTTACAGATTAAGGTTATTCTGCGATTCTTTTTTTAGTTCGGAAAAAAAAAAAGATCGAAAGTTTATTACGCATTTTTTTAACACTAATCGTGTTTTTTTACTTGAGAAAATGCTTCTCATTTTGTTAATCTTCGATATACTTTTTTTTTTTTTTCGATTATTCTTGAAATTATTTTTTTATATTCGTATTCATCTCACTAACTCCATTCATCGTTCCCAGGAATAGTGTATTCCACGGTACAGTATATTCGCATCACATAATCTTTCTACAGTTTAAGCATAGATTAAAAAACACGGAGCGTATACTCTAAAAAAAAAAAAAAAAAATAAATAAATAGGTCATATGGATTGCAAATACACGAAACTAACATAACCTGCAAATTGGCATTTCACAATGCGTATAAATCATATTCGCTCACGTGCGAAACAGCCCACAGCTGATTCCGATTTTTTTTTTTTTTTTTTTTTTTTTTTTTTTTCCGATAAACACGACGCAGATATATAAATCGAGCACTTCGATACTATTTGCTTACGGATATGCACCGGATTTATGTACCCATCGAGCTATTCTGTTGCAAAATATCTCCGAATAATCCCGAGAGATCGACATTTGCTGACCGATCGTAAAGCGTAAAACGACTGAATTTTTATGGCAAAACATTGGTTAACGTTCAACGAGTTCACGAATTCATTTTATAGCCGCTTCAATTATACAAGTTGTCTAATGATCCCAAGTTTTCAGTCCGTAGACTCCTAAACCCCATCGATGAAAAGCCTCCTTTGACGCGAATTATACATATATAGACACGACGTGCGCGACGGGGCTGATACATACTTCGATGCACCGGTCTTTCCCCTCGCATGCTTCGCTCAAAGTACTTCCACTTAGTCGAGCGGTGCACCAAAATCGTCGAACTCTATCCAACGTGCTATAAAGTACACAGACGCGAAAGAGTCGAAGCTATCGCGCGGAGAGCCGCCGCCAACGGTTAAACGAGCTGCTCTCGGGTGAGAGAACCTCTCGCCCACCGTCCGTGTGCACTCTTTACGACAGGGCAAACGTTAAAGTCACACCTCTAAGTTATTGCCCACCGTGTACACGTGGAAAATAACCTTCGCCACATCGGCGAATACCGGTAGGTGGTACACGCCGCGTAGGTACCCCCAAGAACCAGCAGTACACTAAGCTGTACGGTACGCTGCTTTCTTACGGTTCATATACACTTTATTTCTACCCACGAATTTACCGTTTTCGGGTATCCAAGAAAATCGTTCCGATCCGTATAGGTACCTCACCGGAATAAACGCTCGGGAGACAGCTTCCGCGTGTTACAATTTCGCTCGCGCTCGCTGGATAAATTCTGTGAAATCACTCGAGCAGAGCTCCCCAACCGAACGTCGACGCGCTCGGAGCTTTCCGAGCCTCCGGTGTATCAGTTTCACGCTCGGAAAACACCGCTGCCGTACAGTTTTTCATCGTAAATCATTTGACGTTACTGGGAATATGCTGTACTTATATATATATTTCTTTTTTTCTATAAAAAAAAAAAAAAAATCTGTTGAAAAATACGAAAAAAATAAAAAAGATATAAATAAAAGGAGAGATCGGATACAGAAATATCCGTCGATGAACAATCGAATGAATCCATCATATATCAATGGTTCCCGAGAGTTATCCTCGAAACTCGAATCAATAAATGGACGAGCCAATGGTAGATGCGCGACACATATATGCATATGGCGCCGGGATGAACAAATATCGCTATACACATTTTTTTTTCTATTTTTATTCGTAAAAAAAAAAGCAAATAGAAAAATCCATACGGTAGCTTTGCCGTAGCGAAATTGATGTCGCGAAATCGAGAAACGCGAGAGTGGCGCGTACTGTGCATATGTGAACGCGTTTTTCGATGATATAAACTCAATGCTTGCGGGTCTAATTGGACAGACGCGGTTTGTACAGCTCGTGTATAACGCGGATGCATACAAAATTTACAGACTTTTTTTTTTTTTTTTTGATACTATTTGCGCAGTCGTTTGTTTTTTATGATCGATGTCTGAATTTGTATTGCGAAAACGTATTTCATAGAGCATAAGCTGTAATTGGCGGCATTCAGGGAGCGATCAATCAATATATGTAAAGCTGTTTTCGATGGAAGGATACACTTGACCCCAGAAGACCATACATAGGTCTGGCGGACCCGCGGAATGTTTAACGTTCGGAAGCCTATAATTCTTAAAATATTTACGACATCGTTATGTCGCCTAAGCATACATTTTCCTAACATTACGCCGTATCGATTTCATTCGAAAGAAACGTATTGATTTTCGGCAAATTAGCGCACGGCGATGAAGAAGCATTAAAATTTTATGCCGCATTGTTACGCACCGAAGAAAAAAAAAAAAAGTATCCAATTTGTTATTTCATTAGCGCTTCGATTACGAGTATAGTTAATTGTACCCGGAACGTTTATTTCGCATAAAACTTTGCTGCGGAACACATTTCGCGAAGGAAAAAAAAAAAAAAAAAAGAAAAAAATGTTCCAAGTATCAAGTGCGCTTAATTGAACGGGCGTTTTAATGAGTTTACCGAGCTACAGGATTCTTCGGGTCTCGCGATCTCTCCCGTGCATAACTATACCATGAGCCGACGTCTACACCTCGGAAAGTTTGCCGAGAACTCTTAAATACGCGATCTCCTCCGCTTTTCTTTTTTTTTTCTTTCTTTTTTTTTTTTTTTCTCGTACTTTTAACAGTGTTTTGAAAACTGCGAATTTAGACTCTTTCCAGTTCCGCATTAGCGTCACGACTCGTGGGTCGCAAACTATAAATGCTTTTATATAAATGCTTTATGCTATTTCGAGAACGATCCATTTACCGCTCTATTTCGAGGGCCCGAGCTGCTGCACTCGCGCGGCATTGCGCGGCCCGAGAGCCCATCCCACTGTTATACATACGCTTATACCTTTCTGCCAACCATACGGAAGTTCACCCGCGCGACCTGTTCGGGTTCACACACAAATCCTCCAAATGCAATAGGGGAGAGAGGAAAAAAAAAAAAAAAAAAAAAAAAAACTTCGGGATATCCGAAGCAATCGAATGTCCAACGAGTCACGAGCTTTACCCTCTGTACGAGCGTTTCGCTTTTATCCAGATTTTTACATTTCTCTTGGCGAAACGTTCGATCGAAAATCGAAGCTCACTTTCTGCATTCGAAATTCGAGAATATACAAGGGGCGATAGAAAATATTTACACGAAACGAGCCGAACGATTTCGTTTCGAGATAAAGAGAGAAAGAGACCGAGAGGTTTGACCACAAAAAGGTTAAAACTTGAAGAGCTTCCGCGCTTACACGGGGGCCAAAGGGACTGCTTTATCGACATCAAAGGGATACCAAACGCTCTCTATACCGGTCGCAGTGTTATTCGATACACTTTGAAATGTAGCTGTATATTACACCGCGCCGCATACCGTAATTCACAGGTCGACTGGTGTAAGTTTCGCGGGTCGGTGGATTATACGAAATTCCTCTTAATGCACAAACGTTGCGGTATTTAAGACAAACGGTGTAGCGATTGGCACCTTGACGTGGCGTAATTTTCTCTGTGTATTAACACTATTAAGAGGCGGTGGAAAATTGCTTATTACCCGTTAAAAAAATATGCGTCATCAATTTTTTTATGAAAAATATATTAAACAGCGAATGAAAAATCATTTTTATTAATTTTTTTTTTTTTTTCCTTTGCAATTTTATATATTTTTAATTGATTGTTAGAAACGACAATTATTTTAAAAAAATGTTTTAACATCGATAATTTTGAAGTCGGAATTTAATAGATATATTTAAATTGGATGGACGCAGCGAGAGATCTAAAGGCTTTGGTTGTTCTTCTTGTTACAGATAAACTTACGCCTCATCCTTGTCAGCGGTAAGACAAAAGAGTTCCTATTCAGTCCGAGTGACTCCGCGGGGGACATAGCCCACCATGTGTTTGAAAACTGGCCGGAAGGTACGTGATACGACGATGTTATCAAACTTAAAAAAAAAAAAAAAAAAAAAAAAAAACGAACAGATAAAAACAGAATACTGACCCGAGCAGACGATCGACACAGGACGCGATAAACGAGGCTTCAAATACGAGATTTATGAGTCCACCGCGTTGAAAAGAGACAAATCGTTGAATGTTCGTAACTCATTGATAACGCGGTTCGGACTAATGACGCACGAAAAAATCGTGAAAAAAAATATATATATCTATATATAATCTGTGAAAAACTTTTTTTTATCTTTCGATAATAACGGTAAAAGTGCATCAAAGCTTTGGGAGTTTAATCATGAATATTCGATAGTCCATTAATTTAATATGATGAATAGTCTGTCTGTGAATAATTTAAAACGAGAGCGGAGATCCCTCAACTGTTATAGTGAAAACGATAATAAAAAAAAAAAAAAAAAAAAAAAAATATTCTTATTATTACCGTCGGTTCGCGTTATCACCTTTGAAAATCAAAGCTATTGTTAGCGCCGTGATCTGTCGAGCAGAGATTTGTTATACAGAGACCTATTATACAGTCAGAATTTCGTTCATCGACCAAAGTGTAATATCGCAGCTTATTCTTGATGAATTAACGCGGTTCATTGCACTCAACTTGCGCGAAGGCAAACGAAAGAATTCTATTAATTTTTAATGACTACCATTCTCGTACGTCCGGCGGGGGGGGATATTTCTCACAGTCCGTACCGGTTGTTTAGCAGGAAGTACTTTCATACTCCGTGTGTCAAAGAACGTCTCGAGTCCCGTGTGTAATAAAGTTTTACCAAACATTTGCCCGTTGTTGCCACGTCGGGAAACCCGTATTGTTTTTACAAAATCCGCGATACAGGAAGAGGAAGAGAACGGCGAGGAGAAAAAGAAAAAATGGGGGAAAAAAATCGTCGGATCGGTATATTGTTGATTTCTTGCAGATTGGGCGGAAGAGGCCGTCGCCAAGGCTGAGATCTTGCGACTAATTTATCAGGGTCGTTTTCTACACAGCAATGTTACGCTCGGTGCGCTTGGGCTTCCTTTCGGAAAAACAACGGTGATGCATCTCGTTCCACGGGAGAATCTTCCCGAGCCTAATTCTCAAGGTATGCAATGACTATTTTTTATTTCCGTGATCTCCGGGTTGTGAAGAATCCGCGTTAATAAATAATAATGTACACCGAGGAAAAAAAAAAAAAAAAAAAAAAATCGATCGAATCGACGAACTCGGCGGTTGCGGGTGGCAAAACAAATAATCGGTTGTTTAATCAAAATAATTTTCACAGTACGAAAATAAATATTGAATTTAACGAAAAATTCGTTACGAAAAACTCGATACAACGGATGTTTTCTCTCATTGTAGATTTTTCTTTTAATTTTAATCCAAAAAACGATAAAATGAAAGACTGGTACTTTGCCTTCGGTATAAAACAAACAAAAAAAAAAAAGAATACTTTTAAACATTTTTTTTTTCCTTTGCGAAATTTCTCCGAATGTAATTTGATTTTCGCGTATCACGCGACAACGCTTCGCATAATTTCCGCTTATAGATATTTGTCATATGTAAATTATGAAGCCGCATATTGCGGTCGAGTTAATTGAAATTGATTTGAATTCACTACGTAATGTGTATTTTCACGAAATTTAACGTAATTAATGAAAATATTGAATGACCGATGACCGTTTGTTAATTAAAGTACATTCAACACTATTTCGTTCGTTATCTGTTGCTCCTGTTGGTCATTGACATCGAGTAGCGATTGCCATAGATACGCGCCGCTTTACGGGACTATATTCGCGTAGTTTGCATTCGCCTCGCGAGGGCTTCGGCACGGAAGAGTCAGAATTGTATATAAAAAAAAAAAAAAAGAAAAATAAAGTATCGTATCCCAGTTAATTGAAAAACTCGTAAATTCTCATTTTCAAACGAAACTCGCGAGGATCTTTATTGTTTCAACGCTTTTTGTCCGTTACATCTACTTTCACTCTCCGCGTAAAAGAGAATATATAGACGAGACCGGTGGATTCTCGCATACAAGGGAATGTTTAATGCTCCGTGTACACATCCTCCCCTTTTACCCTTCAATTACAGGCCTTCTCCCTAATGGCGACTACATGCACATCCAACCAGACGACGTTGAAAGCTTTGACGACAGTTTATAATGGAACATTATAATTCCTTAGTTCGAACGTGAGTCCCAATCCTTCTATCCCTTTCCTGATTCCTCTGCCAACCATATTATCGCGCAAAACATCGTAGACTCGTCGTGACCAATGGGCAGTAAAGATTTTCCATTACTTCACAAAAAATAACGAGGATAATACGGATCTCGTCAAAAATAATACTCCCGCTACTGAATAACACTTTTTTTTTAAATCCCACATTTCGTTTCGTAATATTTGTCAGAGTAACAAAAACGTACAAAAAAAATCCAATAAAGTGCTCGCGTTTTGTTTTATCGCATTTAAAGTCCTGAAAAATATATAAATCCATATATTTCAATTTTGTTTCAAATAAAGACGCGGTAATTGCGAAAAAAATATCATTTTATATTGTTTCCGCGCGATTGAAATTTTTTATTATCCAAATTGCATCAAACCTCACGATGTTAACTCGATATTTTTTGTGAAAACTTCGCGACATAAATGCCGCTTTCAAAAAATATTTGCTATGCAGCGCATGACGATACAACGAATCGATGAGTATCGTTGTTAATGAATATAAAATGATTTTTTTTAATATCTGTTTCAGATCAGAGACAAAAGAGTAAAGGTGGAGGTAGCAGTTGCTGCTCCGCGTCCTGCTGCATACTCTAAACATTGGCTGCCTTGGGGGTTTTTGAGGCCATTCTATGTGAGCCAAATGGACATCCAAGCTGAGCTATGGTTTCTAAGGTTTTATGCTGATGTATAATCGTTAGTGGCTGAAGCTTGTGAGCAGTGTAGCGCAGATCGATTCGGTTCGCCGCTTAGTTACCCGAAACGGCGGTGATTTGGAAGAGAGAAGAAAGAAGAATAATCGTTAATTACGGAAGAGATAACGAGAGAGCGAAAGAGAGAAAGAGAGAGAGAGAGGGAGAGAAGAACGGTGTACGGGGGATAATCAAGCCATTTTTTACTAGAAATGTAATAGTTGTTGATCAACGCTCACGAAAAAGTCAACGTCGATAGCAAACAAAACGAAATTAAACTAAAAAAAAAAAAAAAAAAAAAAAAAACAAGAAACACAACAGCATCGCGATAAAATAAAAGCGGGGTATAGTAAGAGCGAAACTGAATCGTTCGGTATCTCTCGTAGGACGTCGAAAAAAAAAAAAAAAAAAAAAACAACAACAAGAAAATAAAACTAAAACTACGGACAACAACCATTAAACACGACAGCGAGTGTGAGTTCGTGATTTGCGAAGCCGCTTGTACAGAATCGTCGATATCTGGAATAAACGTGTATATCCAGGGCGCAGCTTGCATAGGGCCACAAAAGCTTTTCGAAATAAAGCTTAAACGAGACGAAAAAAGAAAAAAAAGAAAAATCAAATCACAGTGTCGCGAAGGGCGAAATTCCGTGAGGTGTCGCGGGTGTTCATACATTTAAAAGGTGTCCTTCGAAATTGTGAATTACTAAAAATCCCTCCGTCAACTACGTTAACCAGAGGGGAGGGGGACACGAACGAAGAATGATAAGCGAGAAAAAAAGAAAGGAAATTCTGGTACCAAATTAGAAAGTAAACGTCCCCATCACAACCGGCAAAAAAAAAAAAAAACAAAAAAACAAAAAGCTCCTTGAAATCGTCGCTACAGTGCTTAAAGCCTCAACCACTATCCAACTCTACCGCAGCGTTATTATAATTATGTAGATGGAATATGTGTGTTAAGAATGTGTGTGTTTCCGACCGAGTGAATGAATGAGTTCCAGGGGGAGGATAACGAGAGGAGAATAAATTTATGTTGTGATATGGCAGGTAGTGAATATATTATATACATACTATTATTAAAATTATATTATATATAAAAATATATATAATGGTATGAGAAACCGTTGGACAGGCAGTTGATAAACTCTCATACTTATAGACTTTATTATCATGAATTAAAGAAAAAACGAAAAAGGAAAAGAAAAGAGGGTAAAAAAAAAAAAAAAAAAAAAAACGAAAGAAACCAACAAAAAGTGAAACGAAAAGATTGGAATAGAGGAAAAAAAAAAGAAAAATAATAAGTAATTATTATGACGCTACTTCGAGAGTTTAGTATCCAAGTTTAATGAGAATTAAAACAGAATGAGAAGAAGAAAAGAAAAAACAAAAAGAAAACGAATGAAATGGACATTGGATCTCTTATGGTAGTTATGATTAAATAAAAAAAAAAAAAAAATAATAAACAAAGTCGAATATATATATATTCCCTGTTAGATCCTATCTCATTCCTTATCCCTCCCCACCCCGTCCAACTTTTTTCGTCGATTGGGCCTATAGATACTTTTACTCGTAGATAAAAACACTTTTTGAACCCAGTGCTACGGGTAAAATAACAAAAAAAAAAAAAAAAAAAAAAAAAAACAAGAAAATAATAGATAAAAGAAACCCATTTCATAGAACAATTATTATAGTTAGGTAAAAGGAAAAAACAAAAAAAAAACAGCATTAACAACAACACAGACACACCGGACCGTTATTATATGTTTCTTAGCATATTCTATACATACTCTTACTATACCACTAACTGTACTGTACTATATCTCTTACCAATGCATAACAATGTGTATATATATATATTGTCCTTGTGTAGTGAATTTCAAACGAAAAAAATTGACAATTATAATGTTATATTTATTTTATTTCTTACGAGAGAAAAAAAAAATACGATGTAAAACGAAATAATTGTTCTGAATCATAACTATTCGTTTTTCTTTTTGTCGCGTCCATTCGTGCAGCTGCCCGCCTCATAAATCTATCGGTCATCGTATATGAATTGTTCAAATTTTTGAGTATTAGAGGACAATTCCACGGTCTTCAAAACATATCAGCACCTGTTATACATTCAATGAATTATATATGCGTATATATATAATTATTCTGCGTGACGGAGAATACGATCGTTTTAATTCGAATCAATCGTCAGTTCTCCAGCACTCTCGATATCATCATTGGTCACAAAGTATTATTTCTATTATTCGAGAAGATCGTGGCTAATAAATAAATAGCTGTGACTCTTTTCAACGGTGTCGAGTTTGATGCGGAGAAATAAAAAATAAATTTAAAAAAAATCTTAACGATTTTTATGCATCGATTTTTATGGAGATACAGGCTAAAGTTCCAAACGATCGAATCTACGCACGGAAGTTGAAGATTTTTCTATTGCCCCGCGTAGATTTATGACGGCCGGCTTTTGCACAATGTTTTTCATTTATCGAAATCTTACGATTACTACTTTTTTTCCAACGTTCTGCCCGTGTTACATAATTGTTTTGCTACACTACAAAATGAAAAAGAAAGCTTTGTCCATTAACCTCGTTCGATGCGGATTCGGCGATAAATGCTGAAAATTTTTCGTTGAAAAACGCGCCGAAGGATGTTTCGGTTGAGAGAAAAATTGTACATTGAAAAATTTGCCAAGCTGCGAGCGAAATACGAGTCGTCACGGCGAAATAAACATTTTCGCGATCTCTCGAAACCGAAGAGACCTTTGTGAGTGAAAAAAAAAAAAAAAAAAAAAAAAAAAAAAAAAAAAAAAACATTTGCGTTCGAAACTATGTAATTTTAACTTGGAAATCTTTGGGTTTTGGTTTTTTTTTTTTCGCCGTTTCGCGAGACTGAGACTCCGTTGGCAATGAGTCGCTGCGGAGGAAACGCCGATCGATCGTTGATGATTTTTTTTTTTTTTTTTTTAACTCAATTTAAAGCAATTTTCGTGAAGAATCCGCTCGCGACGATGGCAATATCATCCAAAATTGCTTGTATAAACAGACCTAAGCATTTAATCGTCGTATGAGTGTTCAAGGAAGTCAACTTTGTCTAAGAATGGAATTGTTTGTCTCGCATCAGCCCCTCTGTGTGCAATTGTCGAACTCCGGCGGCTCGTGCGCGGAGATGGTATAAAAAGAGTCTTTCGAAAGGATCGTCGATTAAACGACGATAGTTGATCAGTTGGATGTGAATTTATCAAACGCGATTAGCCAAATCGATTTCGGCGATTAATTTACAATGTGATATCCTACAATTCATTTTCTCATTAACAATTTTTAATTTTTTCTTCGAGATAAAAAAAAAAAAGAAAAAAAACGAAACACGAAAGAATAGCCATCTTCGCGCGTCCGTCGCACATCGAATCAAATTTATCGCGTGAATTATTTGTCATTACGAAATTCGATGTTATCGATAGAGAAGTAAAAAAAAAGAGAAAACAAAACAACACGAGTGATGATAATCCAAACGAATTATTGCGATGGAATATTTCACGAGAGCCGATCATCTCTAAGTGACTGTAGCTGCCAAGTAGCCTGCAGTGGGCTCGCGATACGAAAATATTTGAATAAAGAGAATGAAATACTTTTTTATATTTTTTTTCTTCAAATTTTTTCGTTTTCACGTCGATACCATTTATCGTGCAATATGTCAATGATAATTCGCGATACATACGGTTATCGTTTCTATGATGCCTTCGATAATAAAGTTATCGAAGTCACTTAATAGATGCGGAGATAATATTTTCTCAAACGATCGATAATTATAAGCGAAAAATAAAATGGATTCCAAATAACTTTACCAAGTCGAATAACGCGCTGTGGGAATATTCTTAAAATTTTCCTCGAAGATTCAAGGATTTCGGGTCCTATCACTCTAATAACGCAAATTAAAGTGATTTTCGTAAATGAATGGGAAATATATAAAAAAAAAAAAAAAACCACTAATTGTCGTTGATGAAATTTACAACGAATTCATTTTTAGATGATACCCCGAGGCGCATTAACGACTACGCAATTATTGTGGATTAATGCCTCGTAAATATTACAACCGCGGAGAGTCCAAATATCGTGTCGATCCTGTTGTATACATTGTTCTCGCTCTCCCCTTATCTCTCTATCTCTCCACACGCTATTAAAATCCGAATTTTTGCAACTATAAAATTTATTGCAAGAAACATTAAAACAGATCCGCCAATAAATTGATCGATATAAATATTAAAGATTTTCGTCATTAAATGTTTATTAGTAAAAAAAAAAAAAAAATGTATAATTTAAAATATTTAATTCGTGAATTAGATATGATTTTTGATAAGCGAACTATTGACGCGACGTCGATGAGAGAGCCAATGGCAAGTGTAATTAAATAAAGTTTGCGACTGACCGTCCCGTAGGATATGACGTGAATTGGATATTTAAAAAGAGTAATTCGATTCGTTGGTACAGTTTGCGAATACAAGCGAATACTTGAAATTTTTCCTCAAAGTCCCATCGATGAAGAACCAAAAATTTATCGATGAAAAAAAAAAAAAACAAATCATCGATGATACATTTTTTTTTCGTATCGATATATCGCCAATGAAAGGGATCAAGTATTCGCGCGGAATATATCACCTGGACAGTTCAATAAAACCCTCGTTTTGAAAAAATTAGTATGTATATTCGATGAAAACGAGAGCTTCCTACAGCAGCCAAACGCGGATCGTTCCTGAGTTCTTTTTTTTTTCTTCCGTTTTCTTTTTATACACAAATAAATAAAGCAACAGTCATCTAGAGAATTGTTCGGTGATTAATTTCACAATTTGATAATATCATTGTGTTTTCTTTCGTTCCTCGTGGGCTGATCAGCACATTTAATTATTCCATTCCTCTTGTCGTGCAATTTCCTTTACAATTTTAATCCTAACAACAACTTTATTTTCTTATCACGTTGAGTCTAAATCTAGGTAACATAATAAACGCGTATGTGTAGCAACATAATAATATATGTATCATGAAATTATAAATAACTTACTACTCGAGGCATAACTAAAAAAAAAAAAGAAAGAAAAAAAAAAAAGAAAAGAAAAACGGAGAAAAACCCAAAAAACTTGTCCATGGTGAAGAATAATTATCGAAAGGAAGAGGGGGCTATATTGCTAATAAATAATAGATCCAATTGAGCGAATATTTCTTTAGGTAATTGTGCATAAGTATTATTGAATTATATTTCTAAGTTATATATATATAAATATATTATTTTTACGAGCGATAAACAACTTATTCACAGCCGACATGACCTATTCATTTTTATCTCGAAACAATATATAAACATCACAATTGTTTGTTCGTTTCTATGTTTCTTTCATTTTTTTTTTTTTTTTTTTTTTTTTTTTAAATAAACAACAAAAAAATCTATGCTGTTTAGATAGCCACATATTGTGTTTCATCGCTATTAGATAATAGGCAATATTCATCTGTAAATAGAACAATTAATATTTCAACTGACTAGTAAGTGTTCTAGTAACTCTTTTCAAGAGAACAATTAACTGGTAAATTAAACAACTATAAACGTATAAGTTTGTTATGATTTTCACATTGTTGCGTGAAATGCGGGAATTCGATTCGTTATATTTGGACACAATGATGATGACTAATGGACGGTGGCAATGAAAAAAAGTAAAAAAAAATAAAAAAAAATAAATAAAATGAAAACATATTTTTTTGCAGGATAGATTTCATACGTACTTCAATATTATGGCATTGTATACACGTACCGATAAACCATTATAAGAAATCAACTAGCGTTATCTCATCCAAGTATGCGCGTTCGAATTTAATAAGGAAAAAAAATAATAATAATATTAAAAAATTTAATCTGTTTTGTGTCCCGTTATAACGAATACCAATGTCTAATTTTTCGCAAAAATTTTTATTATAAAAGGCTTACGTTACACACCTCATTTGTAAATATTAGATCGTATTTTTGTCTTCAATGTAAAATCAACGAGGATTTTAACTGCAACTAATGGCTTAGTTATTAGCATTAAAAAATAAAGTTGAAAACTTAATGGGAGAACTGATGACCTTCTGTTAATGAAATATCCTGATCCTTTTCCACTCACGTCGTTATCGCTGCAACGCGGTAACTGCTATTCTTATTTCTGGTAAGTGATTTTATATCGATTGTGACGATCGAATTGAAGCAGTGAATATTTCGATATTATTGTAATCTCTTCTTTAGGTTCTTTTTTCAATTGATTAACTCCTTCACATTCATTAAAAAACAGTTCCATTATTTTAATTAAATCTTAAAGAACCTATAATACGAACTGCCATTTTGTAAATAGATTAGTCTTTAAAAAAAAAAAATGAAATACGATAATGTAAGATAATTGAAATCACCGCAAAGATTGCTACAAGAATTGGTAGAATTAACAATACTCGGTTTTACTAAAAAAAATTGTAATAAAAAGAATACTCACAAGCCTCGGCGCAACATCTGCCCTGCATTGAATTTGCGCGGCAAGCTCGACGTGTCCGGGGGAAGCGTCGTCGATGGTGGGAGAATAACGAGGAAAGTATAGTCCCCCTTCGTCGCCGTTCAGTTCGCCCAGCGCAGCGAAGCATTTCCGAGCGCGTTGAAAGAAAAAACATTTTCTCCACCGAGGGTCGCGGGTCTCTCGCGCTGTGGATAGTGAGCTTGGCGCTCCCGTCGAATGTGCAGTGAGCGTCGGTGTGAGTAAAATGGCGGACGGTGACATTGATTTGTACGCCGATGATCTCGAGCAAGATTTTGCGCAGGTAATTCGAACAATAATATTAACCAAGCATGAATGACAGATCGTTCGTAACGTTTGTCAATTATTCGTGAGATATTTTTTGCGTTCATCCGTGTATTATTATCGTAATTAACGTTGCGATATACATCGAACTGTTCGGCGTCATGGTGGTGGAGTCGATAACGATCGGTCGCGCGAGAGCGGCACGTCGAGCGCGTTTATTCCTCTTTCCGAATACCGGTTATTCCCGGCCGCAATAACTTCGCGTAAAAAATTTAATCGCGCTAATCATATATCGTCTCTCTCGTCTCGGTAATCGTCGCACGATGAACAACTCTGTTAGACAAGTTTTTCGATTTACTGTACAAAATCGGAGTTAATACGATGCGCGGTCATAAAATCAAAATGGTGCTTGAGTTGGAACAAATGTCCGTAGATTTTAGCTCGGCGATCTTCACCAACGAAAATATAATCATCCCGAATTTTTACTCGTAAAACGTCAAACTTATGATAACGAAATTTTTGAAGAGTTTTCAAAGTACGCATTTTTACGGTGTCAGTAGTTATCATTGATGTGTAGGTAGGGTTTCTATGTGCTCCAATTTTTTTCTTTTTCTTAATTACACTAAAATTTCATGTTAACTTAAATTGTTGACTCTTCGTGGGTTTATTTAGGACGAATTCGCCGGAGATGGAGTAGATTTGTATGACGACGTGATCGCCGCTCCATCGGGTGGCAACGATAGCGGCTCGAGAGGCAACAGCGGCACAGGAGATGGCGACGCTACGTCTCCCAACGAGGAGACAAATGGCAATGCGCCGTATCATCAATTGGGCAACAATATTCAACCTAATCAAATCGGCAGGCGCCATCAACTTTATATCGGCAATCTTACTTGGGTAACTTGATCTTTTTTTTTTTTTTTGTAGATCCCTAAAATGAATGAATTGTCATTGAATTTTTTGTTTAATCGTAAACGAATTTATTGTCGCAGTGGACGAGCGATCAGGACATCAACGATGCGGTACAGAGCATCGGAGTTTCTGATTTCGTTGAAGTAAAGTTTTTCGAAAATCGCGCCAATGGCCAATCCAAAGGATTCTGCGTCGTGTCGCTGGGCTCTGAACAAAGTATGAGAATGTGTATGGAGAGGCTTCCCAAGAAGGAACTTCATGGACAGAATCCTGTAGTCACATTTCCAACGAAACAAGCGTTGAATCAGGTACACCTTTTTACTTGTTAAATTGCTAAAAAAAACTTCGATGCAATTTGTATAACTCGATCAGAGAGTTATTTTCCGAACCGTTATTTTAGTGCAATAAATAAAAAAAGAAATAAATCTATTACATCGAGTTAGAAATTTCGGTAAATCAAGTCCATCAAAAACATCTTAAATTCACGAAAAAAAGATCTGCATGAAATATATTAAAATGTATCAAAAACGAAGCGAGTTGTTTGAGAGATTATTGCCGTTATTATTTCGATTAATAACATAGTATTTCGATTGCATATTATACTGCTGCTTTTTTGTTTTTAGTTCGAATCGCAGTGTAAGACGCGACCAGCTCCGGCGCCGCAGCAATCACAAAGTCAGCGCCCGCACAACCCGCATCAGCATCAGCCTCCGTCGTCTCACGATCGTGGTTTACACATCAATGTTAATCAACATATGCAACATTCACAACAAAATCACGGCCCCAGAATGATGATGGGTCCACCTCAGGGTCCGAGACCGCAGAGAATGCCGCCACCGGGAATGGGACCCCCGGGTCCCGGCGGACCGGGACAACAAGGTCCACCGCGTATGCACGGCCCGCCAATGGGTCCCGGCGGACCTGTTCCGCATCACGGAATTTCCGGTCATCCGAATCAAGGCCCACCGCCACCGGGTTATCAGCAGTCACACTGGAACGGACCGCGACCCAACGGCCCACCGGGGCCTCCCAGAGGACCGAACGGACCCGGCGGACCGCCGCAGCAGGGTCCGCCTGGCGGTCCGGGTCCGGGACAACACAGACCACCCGGCATGGTACGTGACCGCATGGTAAATCCGAACAAATTATCTACTAACTAAAATACACGGTATCTAATTGGGTAATTATTCTTTCGATAATTAATCATTCAAAATCATCATTTCTGAATAAGTAACAATTTTTATTATTTATTATTAATACGTTCGTAAAGTCTTAAGAATTTTTTTTTCACGACACAATTTTCCGATTTTTATAACGTAATTATTAATAAATTTTAAAAAAGTTCGACTCTAATGTCGCATTGTATTCACAGAATTTAACAACAGATCATAGTAACTGCAATTTTTTTAAGATCAATTGAAAAACACTATTCTTCCACTAGTTGTTCGTAAATTCTAACGATAATTTTTAACGATACAGCAACAATTCCACGGCGGACCGCCGGGACCTCCGGGTCAGGGGCCGCCGCGTGGACCTCCGGGTCATCCGGGAGGACCGCCTGGCGATCCTAGAGGAGCTCCACCGCGTCCCGATTGGAATAGACCTCCAGGTTCGATTTTTATGTTAATTAAAACATTTATTTCTTTCATTATAATTTTCTGTTCGTAACAATCGCTTTTATTATTCACAAGGAATGCATCACGGTCCTCAAGGTCCACCATTCCCGCAACATCAGCATATGCAAGGACCTCAGGGTCCCGGACAAGGTCCGCCGCAGAGAGGACCTCCTCCCGGCTCGATGGGTGGTGAGAATCAATTTTCAATTTAATTTTCTATCGATTCTTTCGTTTTTTTTCATTTGATTCTTTCCATTCGACAAAATCATCGAGTACTTTTGGTACTTTACCAGTCCATAATTAATCCATAATTAATGAAAATTTATTAAGAATAATAATCGATCATTTTATGTTAGAAAATAAATAGTTAATTGTCGAGTATAACATTTTCTTGGAAAACTATGATACAATAGTTGAGTTAAAGGGTTAAAGTGCGGATTACTGGAAATGATCGTATTAATTTTAGCCTCAGGTATGTTGCCAGGTCCCGGCGGCCCGCCACCAGGACACGGTGGACCTCCTCAAGGACCGCCGCAAGGCCCTCCCGGAGGACCTGCTCCACACGTGAATCCGGCATTCTTTCCGCAAGGTCCTCCGCATCAACATCCCGGTCAACATCCCGGAGGTCCACCGGGTCCTCCGGGACCGCCCCACGGACCTCCTCACGGCCCGCCGCACGGTCCACCGCATGGACCTCCTCATGGACAACCGCATGGACCACCCCATCCAACGCCCCATGGATACGGACCACCCTCTGCTCAGGTGATAAACCGTTCATTTTTTTTAATTTTAGTACTTCCGATTTCTAAACTACGCGTGTTAATAGATGGATTTTTTTTTTTTTTCATAATCGATCCAATGGAAATTTAAATAAATCTCAACGAATGTGTTATTTTTTAGTTCTCGTCACACAGGCGATAGAAATTGAGTCTTTAATTCAGTTTGCAATGGATTTTAATCGCGAAATAAATAACGTCAAATTTATGGACGAAATAACTCTTTTCGACGTTATAGAATGAAAAAAAAAAAAAAAAAACACTTTTTTTTTTTCATATTTGTGATTCAATCTATCGATTTCCATGACCCGAATAGGTTTTTTTTTTTAAGTCAAAGTTCTTTAAAAAAGCGTTTTTTTTTTTTTTTTAGTTTTGCCATCAAGTCGTTTGAAAGTTACGAAAGAGAGTTGAATTGTGTTTGTTTGCAGCCACCATACGGTGCTCCGGGACCGGATCACCGTCCCGAAGGGCCGCCGCCTCTGACGGAACAAGAATTCGAAGAGATTATGGGTCGCAATAGAACAGTTTCCTCGTCGGCTATAGCTCGCGCGGTGTCGGACGCCGCGGCGGGTGAATACGCCAGTGCCATAGAAACTTTGGTAACCGCTATATCGCTGATAAAACAATCGAAGGTAGCGGCCGACGATCGTTGCAAAATTTTGATCAGTTCGCTTCAAGATACACTGCGCGGTGTGGAAACCAAGAGTTACGGATCGGCACGACGAGGTGAGTCGATTATTATTGATTTCGTGATGAAAAAGTCGATAATTCTGGATATTTGTAGTGTTGACAACAGTTGTAGTGTTCTTTTCGCGTTTTTCAACATTCTTTAACCGCTCAAAAAAAAAATATTGAAATTCCGGCATTTTATTGATTATGCATATCTTATCAATTTTTTCCCCGATAATCACGATAAGCACTTGGAGTTTTCCGAAATTATATTAGGAATCAAAGATATGGCGGATTAAACATACGTAAAATCGTTACTTCTCGGAAAATTGTCGATAAAAATGCGTTACACAACATTTTTGTCATTCGCGTTTCAACCCAATAATTTTTTTTCGATGTATAAATATTATTACGAATATTATTATTATTTTATTTAGTTATTATTAATTGTGAATTATTTTTTAACACGATTAACGCGATCTGTTGTTTTCGAACTTTTTCTGAATTGCCGAATTTTTTTATTTAGATTCAGCATCGATCATTTATCGGCAATCATTATTTACAACTTTGTTTCTTCCTCTTTTGCTTCCAGAACGTTCGCGCTCGCGTGACAGAGAACGAAGTCACAGGCGTCGCCGCGAAAGATCGAGGAGTCGCGACCGCGAGTATAGGGAACGCAGCAGAGATCGCGACCGTGAGAGGGATCGTGATCGCGATCGTGAACGCGACCGCGAACGTGATCGCGAACGCGAGCGTTACTACAGCGAACCGTATCCGAGGGAGAGATCTCGCAGCCGGGAGAGAGAACGCGAACGTGAACGCGACAGGGAGTACAGAGAACGAAGCCGAGAAGAGAGGTAAGCCGATTCATATCTTAGAAAAGCAGAAAAAAAAAAAAAAAGAAAAAAAAAAACGAAAAATCTCAAAAAATTTCGCAATTTTTAGAAATCCTGTAGAACAAATATTGATTATTGTAAGCAGATAAAAAAAAAAAAAAAAAATTGTTTGATACAATGGTAGTAACTGCAATGACGATTCGACTCAATATTGTTTATCGATATAGCATCACAATCATCAAACTTTATGAATTTTTATCACTCGTCGCAACAACGCGACGCTGTTCTCGTTTCGAAAAATAAAATCGTGTCTAATGTAATTAACGCGCTCGACATTGTACGCGAGAGAGACGCGAGATAAACTGAAACTTCGAATGACGAGACTATGGAACAAAACAAAATAATTAAATAATAACGGACTTACCGAACTGGGTTAGCGATAAGCTTTTTTTGCATCGATTGATGAAGAAAAAAAAAAAAAAAAAGTAAAAAAAATGGAACGAGTAGTGCCAGTTCTCTATCAAAGCTTAAATTATTTTTGTATCTACGTAATAATTGTCGTAATTGTCATTCTTAAGGTAGACGGTCCCGTTTCTGACCTTTTAAGCTTCGTAACCCATGTTCTCTATTTTCCAATTGATATAATTAATAAATTAGGCGCATGAATAATTTTTTTTTGAATTAATATACTTGAGAATAATCTGCAAGTTATTATATTTTTCTAAATATAAGTATTGTGAACGCACTCGTTGAATAATTCGACGAGATTTACGTTAGAAATTCTTGTTATATTGTATAACTTGTGTTTCTTCGATATCGTTTTGACGACTTTTCGAAAATTCTATTTATTAGGCTGCCAGAAAGTGGGTCAGTGTCAGGAATCGAACTTAAGAGGTCAGTACTGGGAAACTTACCTTAGCGATATGTTAAACTTTCCGTCCCCCAGAAGACAAATCGCTGCGTAATCCGCGTTACGATTGTGATTCGATATCTTAATCCTCGACGGTCGACGTTGTATTAATTGTAAATTAATAACAAATTGCGTCATTTGTACATAGAATTTGTTGTACGAACGAACGCGAGGTGCGTTCGTCCGTCTAATCAATGTCTGAAAAAAGAAAAAAAGAAAAAAATTATAATAATAATAACAACAAATTGATTTCGCATTTATAAGAAAATATTGTCAAAAAAGAGTTAAATTCCAATTTACACGCTTTTTTCCTTATTTTTTCGTTGTTGTTTTGTTTACAGAAAAAAAAAAAAAAAAACAAAATATGTTTAGAGATATAATAAAACAAAAATTATAACAAAATGTAAATTTTTCATTAGTACGACGCGTCAGGCTGCCAGACCACGAATCAAAGAAGAGCCGCCTGAGGCGGCACCAGTCTCGTCCGCCAAGCCTTCTAGGTAAATCACGACCTTTTTTTTTTAACACAATAAAAATTTCGTACGCGCGTATTGTCGGAAAAGCGATAGCGTGCGCATCCCGAATGAAGATAGCGGTACGAAGCAACGCAATTTCATCCATATTAATTAATTATTAAATTAATAAGAACTGATTATGTATTTTTTCCGCACTGTCGCTTCCACACTAAAAATGATTAATTTCCACTCAAATTAATCGGCGATAGTGGCAATTTTTCGTAATTTCAGAATTTTTTAATCACAAAGATATTTTATCGAATCGATGGATTCTTTACGAAACTTACGACTTCATTTCAATTCAAGTTATACTGATCCAATGTTCTTTTAAATTTTTTATTTTGAGTATAAAAAGTATAAAAAAATTAATTATTCTTTGCACAGATAATAGAGAAAAAAAAAAAAAAAAAAAACACACGGCAATGAAGAATTAACCGCATTGTAGTAAGATAATCGGCTGACGTATATACTGTGTAGGTATTATGACGATCGCTACAGAGAGCGTGAACGGGAGAGAGACCGCGAACGAGAAACCAGCAGAAGACCGGCGGAGCGCGAAAGAGAACCGGAACGTGAAAGAGAACGGGAACGGGATCGTCGCGACGAGAGAGGCGACTCTTCGCATCGTTCCAGACACTGAGAAACATAAGAAAAAAAAAAAGACAAAAATCAACAGCAACTGAAAAAAAAAAAAAAAAGAAAAAGAAAAAAAAAATTCGACGTCGCAAATTCGACTCAACATAATTGATCGTATCGTGCAAGAAATGCAGCTCTCCCCCGTCTTTGTTTTCGTTGTGATCGACGTACTTTCCGTGGTATCCAAAGATTTAAAGAAACAAAAAGAAATTGCAAAAAAAAAAAAAACAAAAAGGCAAAAAGTGTTAACTAAATAACGACTAAAATTCGAGATTTTTTTGTTTTTTATTTAAAAGAAAGAGAAACGCGCCTCGGCATCGTCTGGCCGGTAGCAAAGTATTCGCGTTGGGTGTCACCGTTAAACTGAAATTTTATTCTCGAGCTATTCTAGTATTTTCCGTATTTTCAATGTTTTCTTCTCTTTTTTTTTTTTTTTTTTTTCTCTTCGACATACCATTATACATATTATAATCGTAATTTACATGTATACATACGAGTTATATGTAACACAAGCTCTGTAGTTAAGAGAATGTTGACTTAGATTTAAATCGGAAGAACATACTTTTGTAGTGAAACACAACAACGATGACGACGATGACGACGTGTGGTAAAACAGTGATGAATATGTATGAATTTTGAATTAATTAGTGAAAAAAAAAAAAAAAAAACATATATATATATACATCGCGGCAGTACAAGATACATTCAAGATACGGGAAAAAAAAGTAACTGAGAAATCGCGTGAGGATATCAGGAAGGATACCATGAGCGAAAAAAAAAATATATATAATCGATCAACACTCAAGAGGAAAGCACGAAGTCATCATTGTGAATTCAACGAGATCTTCTAGCTGCACGTCGAAGCAAGATTGTATCTTAAATATAATAATAATCAATATTCGCTTTCGAAAAATATAACATGATAAACATGTCTTTACTTTATTGATCTGTGCACACAATATCCTGAAAATTGTTAATTTATTTGTCGTATTATTCGTAAAAACAAAAGGATATTTATAAGGTATTCAATTTGCGGAACCGAAAAAAAAAAGAAAAAAAAAAAGAAACAGAAACTTCGATATTGAGAAAAGCAAACGTCAGTTCAATACGTAACGATTCGGTTTTCGTAAGAAAACTAAAAAGAAGATATGTGTAATGGTTTTGATGTATGAAAAGTTGTAAATACTTCTGCGATCATATGGGTCATACAATTTTTTTTTTTTTTTTTTTTTTTTCGATTTTTTTTTCTATGTCGTTTACGAACGATGACTGTTTTTAGTCTGCTAAATATTATTGCCCCATATTGAATGAAGTGCACTTCTATCATACATAAGACGCGCTGCACCCGGCTGTAGTTTTGTGGACTTTGTGAGAATATTATTGTCGTTTAAAAAAAAAAAAAAAAAAATTATTGTGAATATTTGCCGAAAGCTTTTGCGCAAAATGATGTGTGTAAAACGATATATTTTATTGAGTAAATTAATTGACATTAAAATTATTGAATTTCAATGTTACATGATAATTTTGAGGAGAAATGTGACTGATATCGTTTTTTTTTTTTTTTTTTTAGACTTGTTAATTCGGCAACGTAAAGAATAGGACTTTGAATTCTCACAAAGTACATTGCGAATTTTTAGTATATCCTGTAGAACATTCCAACCAATATGATCCCAATCCCGATATTTTTATAACTAAACGCGTATAAGTTGATTGATTCGCATGCATTTTTATATACAAGAGCCGTTAAACGCTAAAAAAAAAAGAAATGATCGGGTGACTGTTGTTACCGAATCTATGTTTAAGAATCGAGCTTTCTACTCTATTCTCGCATCTAGTCTTAGCTATTAATTTCATATAAGTGCGGATGATATATACCCGTAACCGCCGGCGAAAAACGAAACGAAATTATTTCAAACATTATTAAGGCGTTGCGAAAAATGCGTTTCTCGATCTCTCGATTAAACTTTTTATATACAGTAAAACTTGGTAGAAGCAATTGAAATCTTTCGAAACTCCAATTATCGACAAATGAATATGCAGTTTTTAATTTTTTTTTTTTTTTTTTTTTAAATAGAAATCATTTCAATCGGTTCTATCGAGTATTGCATCGATAAAAAACGAAAATTGTTTAATCAGAGCGGAAACGACAAGAAATACTCTAAAACCGTATCGAATTCGTAATTCGATCGAAAAACGGAAATATTAACAAAAAAAACCGATATTTTTGCGTTGAAGCGAAATCTAGTCAAACATAAATAGCGATCGATATTCGAAGAAAGATAAACGTTTAATTCATGTTTTATATTAAAACATTAACGAGCCTTTGCGTTAAAAGATTCGTATGGGTAGTCCTGGATAAATGCGTACCGACGTACAGGGTAAGTTTGATATCGCAATGATGCAATATTTTTTGATTATATATTTGTATCAATGTAATAGATAGTAAGAAAAAAAAGAAAAAAAAAAAAAAAAACAAAGCGGATAGTATGATGCGACATTTTTACACTGCCGCTCTGAAGACTACAACTTTCCTGTTATAAAAGCTGATTCGCGAATTAAAAGGAAATTACGATTAATGCGATATCATAATATTTTATTGTGAATTGCCGCGTCGCTATTAAGGCTGTTAATCGAGATGAAAAAAAAAAGGAAAAAAAAAAACGTGAAGACTCGAGATATTTATATGAAGGATTGGAGAGTTGAAAAAAAAAAAAAAAATCGAATTTGCAAAGTGAATCAAATTTTCTTATTTATGTTACTCGATTGAGAATTTGTCTCGAGTGTAATTAGGGATTGTATGAGACGATAAGTTTTCGATATTCTATCGAGCGGCTTTTCTATCACCAACAACGTGTAAATAGATTAGTTCTGTCGAAGCAAAAACGCATGCTGAAAAAAAAAAAAAAAAAAAAACCAATATTTTCGTCAACAGCGTCGAAAAGAAAATGGAAAGAGAACAAGTTGATCTTCCGAAACTATCGGCTCTTTATTTAAAAATTGAAAAAAAAAAAAAAAAGAAAAAAAAAACAAATCTACAAACGTTTTATTTCTGTTTTCTCTTCGTTTATAACGATATCGAGTTTTATCAACGATCCCGACGTATTATTTATATCATCATACTTTTTCGCAATAGCCGTAAGGATTTTTTATACGAGAATATTAAAATTCACGATTATTCTAGTCAATTTAACTCGTTCGCTCCTGTTGTAAGTTTGAAAAAAAAAAAAAAAAAAAAAACAAAATTGCTATCGATTTCAGACTGAAATAAACAATTGTCGAATTAGAATCGTTTTATTTTTTTTGCGCATTTTTTCGTCGGTTTGTACGAGAAAATTTGTGGCGAACGTTTTTTTTTATTTGTTTGTTTAAAGATCGAAGATAAATGGCGGAGCGAAGGGGTGTTGATAGGAATTCGAATAAATGTACTTTGTCTCGAGGGCACGCCGTTCGTATAAAACAAAAACTGCCGGTACAATTGTCCGCTTACCTAACGGACGTCTGCGCTGTGATAATATAATCTAAGAGATATTTGATCGCACGAAGATCGTGTTTTGGTAGGTATTTTTTTCACAAAACGAATCCACGCTGTACGGCGATATAATTGAATATTCATTTGCTGCTCTTTTTACCGCCGCCCGAGAGCTATGATAGACTGAAAATTGCATAAATATGGTGTAAGGTAAGTGTCGAAACTGATGAAAAAAAAAGGTGTTTTGTGATATTTCGTATTATATTTTTTATATCGTAGTTTTAAATACAATTTGTAGACAATTTAGCTTAAACGTATTTATCGTTCGACACAGTATTTTATTCACTTCGCTCCGAAATGTATTTCATTATAAAAACGTAACGATAACAAAAAAAAGAAGAAAAAAAAAAAAACACATTTCATTTCTCGCGTACCTTACATCATAATGGATCATACTATTAATTTTATACTGTTACTTATATCTTCACTACATAAATTATTTTTACAAATTTAATGAAACATAAAAAAATGACACCGTTTGTTCGTAATACTCGATTGCGTGAAACCGATCTGCAGAAGTTGTGAGAGAATAACTCCGTTCGTGTTGGTTATTCATACCCGATTCTTATTCTGTGTTATATTCGCTGGAATAAACGCATTACGTACGATTGCAGTCGAACATTATATGACTAATGACAAGTTGTTTTTTTATTTTTTTTATTTTTTTGGGGCTTTGCATAGGGGGGTTCGTTAGCACCAGACGAAATTATATTGTCGAATGAGGTCTTTCTTTTTTATTTATTTATCATTTATACAAGAAAAAACGATGAGACTGTATAGAAACGTTGTTTCGAAAGCTGTGAGAAATTGAAAAATATCGGACGTGTTTCGACAATGATGCAGAAAATTAAAATTGAAAAAAAAAAAAAAAAAAAAAAAAAAAAACAAGAAAACTGAGAAATGAAAATTCTTTAACCCTTTCGCTTCTTGTCTGCGTAAGAAATTGCTGCTATCACTTTACAACTTGTCTACGAAAATTTGAGACTAAGTATTGTTTTGTAATTATTTTTTGTAAATAGTTTTTTCATTGGAGTATTGAAAATGAAATACTTCGATAAAAAATCTTACTACGAGTGAAAGGGTTAAAATAGAATTCTGTAACTCATATATGAGAATTCTTCGGTAATATATATTTTTTAATGAAATAAATTGATGTGTATGCAGAGAGCTAAAACCCAAAGAAAAATCTATTTACCGAATATTTTTTCGTTGTTTTATCATTGTTTTTGCGACATAATGGATAAATTGAGTGTTTCAAGTGTTTCCGGTTGAGATGATTTCTTTTTTTGTGAATTTCTTGTCGCGACAAAAAAAAAAAAAAGCAGAATTACCACAAAATTAATGTATGTATGATGTCAGGAATGTTGTGCTTTAGTGTCAAAATAATCCACGTGAATTCGACGCCGAAAGAGTCGAAAGGTAATTCTCAAAGAATTGGGCAAAGATGTAAAACAATAATCTCAAAAGAGTTTGAAACTCTTGAAAAAACGATAAAATTCTAAAACAATTTTTCTCTTTCGTATTTATTGATTTTTAATCGACGATTCTTCGATTCTATTATTTGTTCGATTATTCTCACCGATTTTGAGACAAAAAAAAAACGGCTGAGTGAGCATTGAAATGTGCAAAATTTGCAAATCTGCAGAAAGAATTTGCGGGGAAACGTTTGAGTTTCAATAATACGTTTGTTCGTTTTTTTTTGTTTTTGTTTTTAACAGAGTTAAACAGTTACGTTTGGCACGGGGTTTACTTGTACCTTGAGTTTGTTTCACGACTTAATTCGCTAATACTAAAAATTATTTACGAAAGAACAATTTGTTTGTATTGTTCGTAATAAATCAGTCAGTTACGAGTACTTTGATAGATAATTTCAATCCATTCATTATTCGCAGCGGAAGAATATCACCGTGTGATTTCCGAATGCCTTGGACTCGATATTAACTACGTTAGTAGAGATTTTCATTAATGTACGTATCGCATTTGTTTTTTTTTTTTTTTCTGTCTTTAAATAACTTAGTGAAGATTGCATCGCGTGAGTTTTCTTTGTATGAGACAATTTACGTGATACGCGTGACCGCAGGGAAACAAAGATATTCCATTGTTTCCTAACAAAACGGGAGTATGTAGGGAAAGGGTGCAACATGGACATGTCGACGATTTTGCTTGAAATCGCATTCCCCAATGATGCGAACCGATACCGAATATATTTTTATCTATCGGCCTTTCTAAATCCTTTTCCAGCGCTTCCACTAGTTGTTCTTGGATCTGCAATTTAATAACACGTTTTAGACGCATTTTTATCGTATCTCAACGTAAAATGTAATTAATTTAACTTGCTGTCCAAAAAAAAAAAAAAATGAACAATCACCTTTGGAGAACACATCGCCTCGTATTCGTTACTCCCCGTACGTTTGCGATTGAATTCTACAGTGTGTTGTATTCCACGATGGTCCAGAATTTTCGTAAATATGATGGATTGAAAGATGCTGCGAGATGAAAAAAAAAAATTATTGACAGCCTTTAAAAATTGTCCATAAAATAATTAAAGAAAATCTCTAATATCAATATAAGTAAATAAAAATAAAAATTAAATATATAATAGTAATAATAATAATAATAAATTTCTCTCTAATTTTCACCTTCTGTCCAACGTAAGATTGGGAATAACGCTTTCCACAAGTGCAAGAAAATTTATCGCTGCCTTCGGTCCGTCGCGTTTCATAATTTCCCTCGTAACTTCGCTCCACTCGATTTTCGTGTTTTTTCTCGCGTTTGTATTTTCGTTTTTTTTCTCGCAACGCGGACATATATTCTCCTCGATAATCTTCAAACATTTAACAGCGATGTCCCACTGTCTCGCGTCGATCGACGGCAGGACAATGGAAAGTACAATATTGTCATTGGTACGAAGGCACATCGACAAAATATCGTTTGGTATCGAACTTTTCTGAACAAACGGAGGTAAATAATAACGCCACATGTAAGGTACACTGTTACACAATTTTGTACAATCGTCGATGCACTCGTTGGCGAATCTTTCGACGAGTGATCGACCGATATCGAGGAACTTTGGTGCTGTTGAATTTTCTTTAGGATAATTGTAACCGCAGGTACACTCGTCGACGATCGACATATTTATATCGACGAAGGCTCTCGATGCTTCGTTAACAATGCGTTTGTTACACGTTTTTTTCAACAATTCCGGCGTTGTACTTTCGAGAAATACATTGTAATAGTGTCGTTCGGTTGAGCGGAGAACTTCGTAGAGAAAATCTTTAAGCTTTTCGATTTTACCGTAATTCGCGTTTATTTCACTCATCGTCTCGCGTATGTTTCGTATCGCCTCCCCTATCTCGCTGTCCGTCATCGTGGGTTTCAAATTATTTATCATAACGTAAACGGGATTGAGATCCGCTTGTATATTCGCCGTTGCATCGTCGATCTCTCGAGATTTCTCACGATTTTCCTCCTCTTCCATCGTTTCCGCTGAAACTTCGGTTGTCTCGGTGCAACTATCGTTTAAACTCATTTTGGACATCGAATCGGTGCAAATATCATTTTCGATTTTATCATTGTCTTCTTGCGACGGAGATCGTTCTTTTTTCTTAACAAAATTCTCCGTTATCACGGGATCCATATCGGTTATAAGTATCCCATCGTCTTCGCGAATTTTCGATAAATTATTCATTTCCTCGTTTACGACGGAATGATTTTTCAATCCTTTGGCGAATTGACGAATCTCATCGTTTCGAAGCCTTCCATTTCCGGCATTAACGACGACTATTCCCGAATGAAGTTTTATCGGTTGCGAATTAATGTTCGATTGTATCAGAGAAATGAGGGGCACGAGACTCGCGGTGATCTCGTTGCTCTGTTCGTTCTCGTGACCGGTATCCTTGATACCGATCGATCTCGCTAATTCGGGTCTGAGACTGTTGCACGCGCGGAAACACTCGTTGTAACGTTTTTTCTCGTACAATTCCAGTATCAGCGATTCGGTCGACGATAGCGTGAGACAGTGAAACGTTCCGGTGTCCGTCATCATGTAAATTCGATCGTCGATCGTTCGCGCCATCGTTATGTTCGTGTATTCGTTGTTCCAAAGTATCACAGCGGCGTTGGTGGTGTCGATGACGTAGAGACCCGTCGACGTATGAGAGAACAAATATTTTCGGCAAATAACGTAAAGATGAGAAAAATTTGTCGTCTGCAATGTCCAAGTTGATTCGACGAGACGATTCGCCGGGAGCTTCGCGGACGTCGATCTGTAAACCGCCGATGGCGGAACGGCGAGCGCATCTTTAAACTGATGAGTCTTGATGACGATTCCGTTCGCCGTTACTTCCCACAATCGACAACCGGGTCTCGCGCAGTATATCTTTACCCCCTCGTCGTCACGAGTCTCGCCGTTGCTTTCGGATATCAGATTGAAGGCACCTTTGCGACTGGAAATTTTATCGTCGCCGCCGATCGCTCGCGATGGACTCTTATCGCGTTCGACGAACTTTTGCAAAAAACAGGCGCCGAATTCACCATCACGGGCCTTGTTGCCGATCTGCTTGAATTGCTCCTGCGCTGTGTCGCATATGTAACAACGGGTCATCGTTGATACGAGGAGCAGATGACCCGAAAATTGCATCTGCACTATCGTCGAATCGAGATGCATTAGCGCGCAGGAAATTGGTTGAAACATTCCGTTTACCTGAATGAAAAAAATGACGAAATTACAGTCGATGTTTTTTTTTAAGTTTTTTTTTTTTTAAATTAATGACCGGAATTTTAATACGTATTTCAGCGGATTAATACTATCGATTAGTCAATTTTTAAATACATTTTTCCCCATAACTTTAGTTATGATTTTGTAATGATAACTTGAAAAATTCACTTCTGGAGTGACTAAAATTGCTTTTGGAGTAATGTGAAAAATATAAAATAAAATATTTCGTTAACCCTTTGAAAAGCTGGAAAAATTTCAATACTTCGTTCAATGGGTTAAAATCATCGACTGGCAAATTTTTTAAATAATGTTTTTCTTCCTCAAGGTGATTCGTGATTTTGAAAAAATCAATTAGACAAAATATTTTCAAAATGGTAATTGCGAGTTTGCAAAATTTATTTTAGAAGAATTCGATCGATTTTTGTGTATCAAGATTTGAACGTATTATTTTTTAATTCGAGTTAAAGACGATTTTTTCTTTTTTTTTTTGGAGTGTCGATATATATCGTTATTGACGATAACGATATAACGATAACGTGAAAATAAATTTGAAAAATACTTACGGTAAAGATTGAGAGAACCATCGTTGATATTTTTCCAATCCCATCGCCGATGTAAATTTCCGAGCTGTTGTCGTTCCAACAGATGCTGGTAACAAACTCGCCGAGATGTTCACTGGACACAGCCAACAGCTTCACCGTTGGCTTGAGAGCCACAAGACACACGGTGCCGCGTTTTGTTGCGAGGGCTATTGTTTTTTCGTCGGGTGATATCACTACGCACGAAACTGGACCTTCCTGCGAGTCGAGAAACGTCGTCGTATCGATTAAAATAAAATGACAAAATTTTATTCACAATTAATGAATTATTTCGCTTGAAATATCACTCACTGATAGTGGTATGAGTTGTTGAAAGGTACATGATTCTCGGATAAATAAATAAAGGCTTCCGCTCGTCGAGCCGAGAACGATGTAATTTGCGGATACGTTGAGACATGTGTACTAAAAAAATCGTAAATATTAATTTTCGTGACTATTTAACACTTCGAATTATTTCGGAGTACAGTGTGTTACGAAAATTTATAGATTAATTAATTTACAGAGAAAATTAATAGTTACCTTTATGCGTTGAGTGGCGACGATGGGCTTGTAGAGTAGTGAATTAATTTCATCGCATTCCGACAATATCAGCAGTGTCTCTTGCATTATTTAGCGTAAACTCGTGTGAATTCAGTGTCGTTTGAGAGACGATAAAACGACACGGTTGTAAGATACACCGTTTACTCCCCTTACTGCGTTGCCAATAATAGACAGCATTGGAATGCGAAATGTCAAATACACGCATCAACACTTGCGACTATCGGAGTCAATTAATTCCGAATCAAATGCGAGGAGAAACAGTCTTGCAATCATCAAAATAGGTCGAGGTGCGCCGACCGAGATGAAAATTCACTTCGTCACTGCAGTGGGACGCTTTCTGTTCAACGTTCTCGGAACTCGCTACGGAGTTCGACAACTGTATTATCGACTTCTCGCGGAGATGCGAGTTCGCCGAGTGCGAGTCTTATCTACATAGTGATAGTCGGCGTACGCACTGCACACGAGTGTTTGTCAAGATAAAATTTTATTTTGAAATGCGTAATTTTAATTATTGCGGAAGATAAGATATTTATTTTTTTTAAGTTCGATATCGTTTTCGAATTTCATGAAAGTATGATATTAATTAAAATTTCTATTAATAAAAAATATTCAACTCGTTAATGATAACGAATCGATCGACCGGAACGCATTGATTAGATATGAAATAAAAAATAACGAAACAGAAAACCACCGAATGTCGTGTTGCAATAACTTTTATTAATTGAACATAAAAATTTCCTTCACTTTCGTAAAATTAAAGTAAAAATATTTATTAATCGTAATAAAAAAAAAATTTGAAGTATCAATCAGCATAAAAATAGAATTTCGCTCATTTTTTATGTATAATGAAAGTTCGATATGTTCAGTACGAGACTTATATTTAATTTATGTTTCGATATATATTTTTTATCGCGAAATTTCATACACATTATTTTTACAATAATAATTCATCACACGTATTTTTCCGTTTACAAAAAATTATAAATCATGCAGAATCCTGCACTACCGACTCTGCACGAGAATCAATTTCAGAGGATTAACAATTCAATCGATCGATACTTCGAACAGCAAAAAAAAAAAAAAAAAAAGACGGTAAACTTATTATCAAATAATAATACTTCTCAGCAACATTTCCACACCCACCGGACTAGTCGTTTAACAACGTTATCACGCGGCTTCAAAACAAAATAATAAAATTTCGAAATTTGCACAGCGACGATAAAATAATATCGATATGAAACTAACGTACCTATTTACTTCTAAATAGTAGAGTTCACACGTTACATTTGTCGCTGAAGAAAAAAAATCGACTCTTGATTACGCGAAGCTTCGTAAAGGTATTGATCTTTCAAGAAATCATCTACGCCTTCCTCGCTGCTTTTTATGATCAAATGACGAAAGGTCTTCCGTGAATTTGCCCGGCGAAACGTCTTTCTTGTCTCAATCTCGAGCCCAATGAGTACGAAAAATTGGAACAAGAGCCGTTTTCAGATGCGGTCCACGTGCTCTCCGTGTCGTCGAACCACGTGTCGTCCGATCCCGACGAATGCCCTCGCGATCGGTCAGAATATCCGGAGTCCAGAATAGTGGTTTCGTCGATGCGCCGCAGCGTCCGCGGCTGTTCGTTCGTTCGATAAGTCGCGCCCCACGCGTTCGGCTTGACATCGTTTGTCTGCTTTATGGGACTTATGCATGGTGACTGTTGTCCCGGATTGGCCGTCGACAATCGCGACATCATACTGAGCAGTGAACTGGTCCTCGGTAACTTCGTCTTTGCGACTGGAATCCAGTAAACGGAGTCGTTGTCCTTTTCCGTGGATTCCGGAGTACTCGTGGCGATTGTCGTATCGGCGATCGTCGCGATTGGGACGTTTCTGTTCTTCTCGACGTTCATATTCCAGTCGTATTTATAATCGACTTTCATGGTCGGTGAGCGAAGATCAGTGTCACTTCCGTTACTGCTGCTGTCCGTATCCTTATACGATATCGAGGTCGACACGGCTACCGATTTTACCTCATCCTCGCTGTTTTCACTCTCAACATAACGATCTTCCGGCGAATAATTGTATTCCTCGTCGTCCTCGTAATCGGCGAAACTACGATAAGACGATTCTTCCTCTTCACGGGGACGAGGCGTTTCACCCTTTTCCAAAGCCCTCACGAGCTTCTTGACGAAATTTTTCGAACCCGGAGACACGTAAGTCGGTTGAGCGGAAGTTCTGCATTTTTCGTTGAGCTCCTCGATTATTTCTTGAACGAGACTCTTGCCCTGTTGTGATCTTTGCTTGCGTTTTACAAGGCTCTCGAGTTCCGACGATTTTTTCTTCGAAGTCAGACAAGCGATGCTTGACGAGCGGCTTACCGATTGCGAAGAACTCGAGGGCGTCTCGCCGATCGGAGATAGTAAATTTCTCGGCCGGAAACTACTGGACCGACCAGGTGGCGGTGACGATCTCGATTTCGAAGGATCGCCTTTGCAAACGTCGCAGATTTCTTCCGCGTATGAGATCGGTAGCGCGATCGCCGCTGGACTCGTTGGTGGAGAGTTTCCATTTTTGTTTGACGATGAAATAGAAAGATCGGTAGTTGGTTGTTCGGCGTTTTTTCGCGGTATAGCATCGATCGTGGAGACTGAGAACAGCGAGACTGGCGAACCTTGCGGAGTGGACGAACTTCTAAACTTGAAGTTCGTGGCTGTCGCGAATTTACCCTCAGGAGTGACGCAAGATTTAAATTCTGTTCGAGTTGACGGTTTCCACGGTTTAATGTACGTCAGCTGTCTGTTCGGCATCTTCCACGCTTTTGTTTCGTACGTATTTGTCTCGAAGCTTAAATCGGCGAGTCTCGAGTCTTCGATAGTTTGATTTACCGATTCCGCGCTCTGATGCGGAAGGGAAGAAGAATCTTTGATCTCATGGATTTTCGATTGCGACTCGTCGAGATCGGTAATTATGTACGATTCGGAAGAAATCGGCGGTGTTTCGAGACGTCTATCGTTGGTTTTCATATCCGGAAGAATCAATGAGTCTTCGATACCGATTTCCGGCTCCGACTGATCGAGATCGGTAATCATCACGGATTCCGATAGTGTCGGTGGCGTTAGAATAGTCGGTTCGATAATTTTCTCGTTGAGCGAATCGTCGCTGAACAAGATATCGGGTTCGGAGACGTCGAGATCGGCGATCGTTAGCGAACGCGACGATTCCGGTGGGTCGTCGAAGACGATATTTATGTTCTGAATTTTGCGCGACGGCGAGATTCTCGGGAACGTTCGACTGACGTTGGCGAGTCGTGATTTCTTTTGGGGAGATGATCGCTTCTTCGATTCCGGCGATCGGTTCGTCAGTGAATTACGATTTATCTTGTATGTTCCGTACGACTGATAATTCGAAATCGGACGGCCGATCTCCGTTTCTAGAACTCCGTTGCGATTGACTGCAAACAAAAAAAAATAATCTATTGATATTTTTCATAATCATTAAGGACACTTCTGTTCGATTTGTCACGATTTTTTACGATGAAAAAATAATTGTTTTCTTTTTACTAATTTAACGAAATCTTTCTTACCTGTGGCATTTCTGTATGGCGTTACGAGTGTATTGCAGGGAACAGATTTTGTAACTGATTGCTCTTTCCACGATGGTGGTCTCAATTCGATCGGTGTGTCGTTCATAAGGATTTTTGGTGGATGAGAACTGTTGTTGAGATACCACTCGGGTATCGAGAGCTTTTTCAGCGATCGTTGAACTTTCATTTCAGCTTCGGTCAATGATCTTTCCTGTTAATGAAAAAAATGTATTATTAATTTCACCGCATCAAAAAAAATTATCAATCACTGCATTCGGAAAAAAAGAAAGATATACTTACATTATTGTTGTATGCCGGTCCCGGCGATTGTAGCATATTTCTTCTAATCCATAAAGCCGGCAGAGTCATTTTCACAACCGTCAAATTTTCACTTTGAATTTACGAAAATGATATACGTGATGTTTACACGATTTCAGCTTTCTCACAGCGTAGAAGTGTTCTCGAATGTTCGTTGTTACTCGTTCGAAGTTTCGAATCGTATTGAGGAATAATTCATCGTGACTATTTATAAAATACTGCAGAGGGTGCATGAATTTTGGTGGTGAGGGAAATTCATCCGATCCTTCGGCCAATCGCTCGCGCGAATTTTAGTCCCTTACGGTAACCCCTTAGGGAAGAGGGCGCCGATGCGTCTGACATCGTACCGTTAGGATTAAGCGACTACCTGCGGTCATTTAGCCGAACCAATACGGAAAGAACAATTGCGAGTCTCGGTACTTCGCTCGTTATCCTTTTGATCCTCGGGAATGGACTATTGCAATAATAATAATAATAATAATATTCTCGTAGCACTACACACAGGTTGCCCCACTGCACACCGTCATTGACGCCCCGGCGTCATAAAATCGTTTTGCTACGACCGATACTTGCTTTCTTTGGACGAATAAACTATTCGTTTAATACCTGAGACGATTTTGGTCGAACTTTCGATCACAACTGAGCGATTGGGAATAACGGAACGCGCGGAATATACTTGATGTGCTTCCCATTTCAATGAACGTCGTCTAATGTTGTTTATATTTACTTCTGTATTCGGCGTAGACGAGCTATGTGGCTCCGCGCCGATTACGAAATATGATAATGTAAATAATTCGAAATAATGAGCCGAAGGTATAATTAGAATTTCAACCAAAACAAAAAAGGTACGAATTATTCTTCGTATTTTTAGATTTTTTTTTTGTCAACAACAATCGTTAATTATACGTAAAAAAATGTAAATAATAAATAATTCATAATAATAAAGGTAAAATAAATTAATAACAATAATTTCATAATATAAAATATGATAATAATAATAATTATTATTATTGATTCGTTTTGTAATTAATTTTACTTACTGTATATATCTATCGATATATGTTGTACCGGAAAATATAATTTTCATTTTTCATTGCGTTCAAACCTCAACGTCTTAAAGAGGAATGTGTAATTATGGAAGAAACGGATTTCCAATAAAATTACATGTATTAGCTATATGTCTATTCACTGTTTAATAACATTCATTCATTCGTTCATTCATGGGAAATTGTGGTCTCTTGTGCGCATAGTATATCGTCGTTGGTCATGCATATAAATATTATTTGCGGTGTACTCAAGCGTACGGCAGTAACAACGCGCGAGAGTGGTACATGCGCTCGCAGGTGTCGCAGACGAGATCTCAGCTCCTGTATATACATATCTCGATGACGGTGACGCACTTGTGTTGTAATATTTGTCAGGAATAGCTGCCGGCAAGGTTCAGCGAAGGACGAAGCTGATTTGTTTGCAAACAAATTGCATTTGATTGCACTCAAAGAAAAATTTGTGAACTCGAGATTTTTTTTTTTTTTTTTTTTTTTTTCGCGTTAATTTTCTCGAGAAACATAGAAAGGTGTAAAAAAAGTTAGAAGCTATCGAGGTCGCGGCGTTTTTAGAAACTTTAAAAGTGATCGAAAAAATTTGAAAAAATTAGCATGTAACACCGAAATACGGTGAAAAATATTAGTTCTCGTGAATAAAAGATTTCATGATATTTTTAGTTACGAAAAATTTACTTCGTTTTGGTGTATAATAAAAGTCCGAATGCGTCGTATACGTGCTGACCGTTTGTCTACCGGGGACGCGGGTCCCGGGAAAAATCCAGGAATCGTCTTTATAGACCGTCAACTATGTTTATCCTGCAGGAAAGCGGCCCGATTAGCGTGCGGGCGGGTCAAACTCACGACGAAAAGTTATTATAATCGTTAGGACAATAGACGAGGATTGAGGAGTGTCGGCAAAAGGCTACGTGAGGTAAAGTACCCTCATTGCGAAGAGTGAATCCCCCAATGGCGATCGTTTCCCAGAAATCGGTACCATCATCGATGCGATTCGCAAAGTTCACGAAACGCCACGTACAATTGTAAAAATTCATACTTTGACGGAGAATATTTTTGCAACCCGTTCACCCGGAGTGATATCGAATCGTGAATTTTGACAATGGCAACGATAGTCCACCACCTGACCTTTGGAATGCTTTCAATGAAGCGGTCAATGAAGCGGACGAGGGCTGCACAGGTTGGTCGTAATTTAACTCAGAATTGCAGCAGGTACACTGCGGACACCTGCAATTATTATTCATCGCATCTCGCGTACCTTTCCTGTTCGTCTATGCGTATCTATTTATATATGCGACGAAATTCGTATGTTTTTTTTGTAAATTATTTTATTCATCATTTTCGTCGATTCGCAAAACATCAACTATAATTTTTTTTTTTTACTTCCCGCGATGTTTTTAAATCCATATTAAAATTTTTAGAAAATCAATTGTTCCTAAAAATGACTTTCAAGTATTTATTAGTCACGTAAATAATGGTAAAAAAAAAAGAAAAAAAATTGTATAATACAAATTTATGTTTCAAAGGGTTCGATATTCTTGTTTATATCGACATCATTTTTTTTTTTTTTACTTATGCCTAATTTAAAAAAAAAATAAAGAAGAGAAAAAAAAAGAAAAGGTCATCGAAGGAAGAATTCTCTTCCTTCTTTTTAAAGGAAAAAGAAAATCTTTTTTTTTAACTTATGCCTAATTTAAAAAAAAATATATTTTATTCGGCAAAGTAAGAGAATTCTTCCTTCGATGACCTACATTTGTGCCCCTGTTCGGCACGCGAGGTGTCCAAGAAAATTTAAGTTGGTTGGAGGTGGAAGAGAATGTGAAAGGTGGGGAGGGCATCGTCTACGTCGACGACTTTCCTTGACTGTCGATGGTACCTTAGTTCTCTTCGAGTATAGTACTCGAGTGTCTGAATAAATCTCGCGAGTGTTGGTCAACGTAATCGGACGGGTTTCGTAGTACTGGTAAAATAACGAGGCGTAAGTAATGATTATAAAATAGTCTCATTACCTATGATTATATAGGAATATCAAAGGATAAACATTGATTATTATTTATTTTTATTTTAATGTTTATTCACGTAAAGATTTCAATGTCTGTAAGCGATGTTTACGATTTTTATTACATAGCGATGTATTTTTACGACTCTCGGTACGACGCTATACCTGATATTCCTGGGGATCTATATTGCACGACTGTACAGTTAAGCGGATCCCGAGGAGACAATCCGACGTCCGAATAGAGCTCAACTTTTACAACGGCATATTTTTAACGCAGGTCTGCTCGGCCGCGTATCTGAAATTGCCACGACAACTTTCGCTTCTTTTGTTCGGTATAAACAGTGAATTGCATCTAATATACCAGAATATGAAGAATAATCGTTTCGAATTTTCGAATTTGTAGGAGAATTCGTTCAAATGGTGCGAACGAGAGCCATTATCTCCGGGTACCTTTTACGAATGTGGAAAAACCGTGAAATAATTCATTTGCGTTCGTTAAACAGCCGGGAAAAATAAATTATTAACATCTCAGTTTATTTACCGTACGAAACTATGGAAAAAAAATCATAGCCAATAAAGCCAATTAAAACCGATTAACGTTTATACAATTGAAATTAATTTGATATTATAAAAAAAAAATTACAAGAAAATAATTATTTAATTGTTTTAAAATTATTTTTATTAAATAATTTATCATTTTTTTATTACTTTATAACTTTTTGTTTAATGAAAAATCGTGTTGAATTTCTGATATTTAGTATCGATGTAACGTGTTCCCATCGTTCGGTTCGAAAGATAATAATTCAAGTTTAGTATAAACAACAAACGGACTTTTATGAAATTGTATTCGTCGATCATCCTGATGAATAAACGAAATTCTAGTTGCCATTTTTAGATAATAAAATCAAGTAAAATTGATTGGAAGAAGAAAAAAATTACTGTAATACTAAGCGCGATTGTTAGGACCGTTTGGAGAGTAAAAACATCGCGACTCATCAGAGGTGAAAGCCGAAGTACGAGTTTCCTTTTAAAACCGCTCAAGGCTCAGCCGCGATGCGCATCGTGATGTGAATTATCGCGAACCTTTGTGACAAGCGTTTCAACATCGATATTTTAGGCGAATGTTAATTTTTTCTATTTTTTCTTTTTTGCACAGTAGACAACAGAATGTCGTTACCGATCGGAGCTTCAACGACGGCTCCGGCGTTCCGCCGATTACGCAAGATCGTGAGAACCATGTCGAATCATCAGGCGCTGAACGCGACTCGCGAATGCCCGGCAAACGCGGAATTTAACTCGTCTGTGAAATCTTATGACGAAGTTCCGGGACCAAAACCCATACCGATACTCGGCAATACTTGGCGCTTGTTTCCCGTAATAGGACAGTATCAGATATCGGATGTGGCGAAAATTTCACAAATTTTTTACGACGAATACGGCGAGATTACCCGATTATCCGGTCTCATAGGCCGACCGGATCTTCTGTTCGTCTACAATGCCGATGAGATCGAAAGAGTTTGGAGAAACGAGGGACCGACACCATTCAGACCGTCGATGCCGTGTCTCGTCCACTACAAGAGCGTAGCGAGAAAAAAATTCTTCGGTGATCTGCCCGGTGTCGTCGGAGTGTAAGTCGATTTTCACGGTTCGTGAAGAATCGTCAATGATCGTCTTTTTTCATTATTTTTTTTTTTTTTTCTCATGTTGCAAGAAAAACTTGTCGATCTTTTCAGACACGGCGAACAGTGGAAAGAATTTCGTACACGTGTTCAAAAACCGGTTCTACAACCGCAAACGGTCAGAAAATACATAACACCCATCGAAGTTGTCACAAGAGATTTCATAACCAGGTAGAGAACATTGACCGCGGAATAAGTGTAATAAAAATAGTCTATGACGCGTGAATGTTGATAAACTTACGCTTTGCATGTTTTTATCTATTTTTTTGAATGGCTTCGATCTGCGAATGGCATCGAAAAAAGATTTTTTTAAATTTCGTGTTCGCAGAACGGCGGGTCATATTTTTTTGTATGCTAAACGAGATGCAATGAATCTGCGAAAATATTCGAGAAAAAAAAAATTTAACACGTGTTTCCGTTAAAAAAAAAAAGTTTACCGATTTTTTTTTTTTTTTTTTTTTTTTTTTACTGGAGACGTAATAACAGTGATTATTCATTGTAGAATAGAAGAAATCAAAGGCAAGGATGACGAGGTTCCCGCAGACTTTGACAACGAAATTCACAAATGGGCTCTCGAGTGTAAGTATCGTAATGAATGTAATTACGAGGCGTCGTCAACGTTCTTACGACTCTGAATTATATAGATAAAGATTCGTATCATATTTAATTAACTTAACGACAGGCATAGGACTCGTCGCACTGGACGTGAGACTCGGATGTCTAGACGGCGATCTGAAACCCGACTCCGAGCCGCAAAAGATCATCGAAGCTGCTAAATTCGCGCTGAGAAACGTCGCTGAATTAGAACTGAAAGCTCCATACTGGCGGTACATACCGACGCCGTTGTGGTCGCGTTATGTTAGAAATATGGATTATTTTGTCGAGTGAGTCAAAGAAAATTGCGTAAAAAAAAGATAATTCAGTTTTAAAATAAATAAAAAAAAAAAATGTTTCACGATATCGAAAATGTAATAAATATCACAATTAACGGTCGCAATTTTGCAATAATCGATATAACGATCGATAAATTATGCATTTCGATTTTTTATATTTACGAAATAAATTATTATTTATTGCAGAATTTGCATGAAGCATATCGACGCTGCGGTGGAGAGACTGAAGGATAAGAAAGTCGTCGATGAGACGGATTTGTCGCTAGTGGAGCGAATTTTGGCCAAAGAAACAGATCCAAAGATGGCGTATATTCTCGCACTCGATCTTATTTTAGTTGGGATCGATACGGTGCGTTTTAATATTATTTCGAAAATATTTTAAAGAATTTTGATGAAGCATCGTATTGATTATATGATGATATATATACATTTTGATAGATTTCTATGGCCGTTTGCTCGATTCTCTATCAATTGGCAACGCGTCCCGAGGAACAGGAAAAGATTTATCAAGAACTGAGCGAAATTATACCGAATCCCGAGATTCCGCTCACGAATAAGGATCTCGATAAGGCTATTTACACGAAAGCTTTCATTCGTGAAGTTTTTAGGTGGGTACCGTCTCTTGTTCACGAAATTCAAGTAAAAAATTGATTTCTGATCGGTTAAACATAAAATTAAGTATCAGAATCAAACGAAAGTCAATCAAAAGTCGCAGAATCGCAAATTACTTGAGACGTTTTCTACGTTTTTATTCGATTTTTGTTTCTATTTATTTCTATTATTATTTTTTTTATTACCTTCGGCTGTCTGAAAAGAAAATCCTCCAATCATTTTCATTTCTCGATACATATCTGCAAAGTTGTCACATCTAAAACATCGAGTCTTGCCGGTGCCTTCTAACGATAAATCTGTAAGAAAAAAAATTTAATTTAAAATACCGATATAAAAATATAAAAATTTTATTTCGCGAAAAAAATGTTTGACATATAAAATATGGAATTTGTCTCTCATATTCTTAACTAATTAAGTGTTTTAATCTTCGGTTTTACGATTCATTTGCGATCGAATCAAATTTCCTGAAAAAACGTTTATTGGTACATTTCCTTTTCTTTTTTTATTAATATTAAATTAAATAAGAGACATTTTCTTGCAGAGTATATTCCACGGTAATTGGTAACGGTAGAACATTGCAAAATGATACGGTAATCTGCGGTTACCATATACCAAAAGGGGTAAGAAAATAAATGAGAATCTCGTCGTCCGCTTGATGACTGCGGTTAAAAAGAGCAATAAAGACGCTATTTAAACATTTTCTCATTTCAGGTTCAAGTCGTCTTTCCTACTCTCGTAACCGGAAATATGGAAGAGTGGGTTGACGACGCTAAGACTTTCAAACCGTCGCGATGGCTTAAAGATGCTTCAAATGATAAGCTTCACCCGTTCGCGTCGCTGCCGTACGGTTACGGCGCTCGAATGTGTTTGGGCCGCAGATTCGCTGATCTCGAAATGCAAGTTCTCCTAGCAAAAGTGAGTGCCATAATTTTACTTTCAAAGCCACTTAACAAAATTGCAAAATAATTGCGAAATTTTTTTTCATTATATTTTTTTATTTTTCATTTTCATTCATTTTTTTCAATTTATTTTTCAGCTGATACGTTCCTACAAATTGGAATACCACCACAAGCCTTTGAAGTACAAAGTTACCTTCATGTACGCGCCGGCCGGCGATCTTAAATTTAAATTAATCAAAAGATAAAAATAATCTGTATGCAAAATGTTGAATTATCAATTTTACACTCACTGTTGTATATTATGATTGTAATATATATTTCTTAGAAAGAAATTCTACTGGTTGATTGTATTTCTTCGATCTCAATAACTTTCCAGTACTTTCACTGCGTTATCCAATATTTAATAAGACGAGTTGAATATCGAAAATCATACGAGAGTTTCGAATATTATATTTTAAAAAAAATTCCTACAAAAAAACATTTTTGTCAATTGACAACTTTATTTTTTAAATAAAGAAACATTTTTTATTATTTTTTCGTGCACTTTATTGAGTTCAACTATAATATACATTCGTTAAAAAAAATAATTTTTTTTGTACTTGTCGCAGTGATGAAAAAAAAAAAAAAAAATGAAATTTTGTATCATCTTCTGATGAATTTTAGCTTCAGCGGTCCTTTGGGAGTGTAGACAGGATTAACATGATAATCCAATTTCTCGTAGTGGTACTCGATTCTGAACGATTGCACGATCTGAAAGTGGGAGGAGAAAGTTTTTTCTTATTGCGTTTCAACCTCATAATAATTATTAGACCGGAACTCGTTGGACACGCATTTGTTTTCCCAACAATTGGGACTCAGATTCATATTGCGGAGGTTAAGATTTTTCTTCCAGAAAACTCGCGAAGTAAACGAGAGTTTCTTCCTGAAGTAAAATGCGTGAAAATGTCGTAATCCTCGAAAGGATATTTTCAACGTTTGAAGAACAGCGTAAAACCCGACGGCGTGAGGACTTCGGAGGATCGTAGAAAGACATTTCAGCGGTAAGAGCAAAAGAGTAACGTGCATCCGGCATTAGTCGACGTTATTATTAGAATAATAATGGGTAATACTTGTAGCTATGTCTTGGAACGCATTGCATTCGCTCGTTCGCTATGACCATTGAACTCATTGCAATAATCGTTACTTTAAGTTGCGTAGTTAATAAAATTTAAGTACGATAATAATAAACATGCATTAGCGGGACGATAATAAGGCTTTACGTTTGTAGCAATGAGAACGAATTCATTAATCACTGGGGAAGTCGTAATAAGATCCGGCAATGCGTTTTGCCGATCGTGTAATGGTCTATTATTACATAAATTAATCTTTGCATATGCCGATATCGACTTTTTATTCATTTTAAAAATTAATTAAATAGTTGGGAGAAATTACGATCTTTGAAAAAAAGTTAATAAGCGCGTCGACAATTACGAAATTGTCTGTATATTTTTTAGAATTTAGAAACAAAATAAAAAAATTCAGTTTACCAATTTTCAATAATTTTTGAGAGTTAAAAAAAAAAAAAAAAAAAAAATGCTCACCTTGCTGATTACAATGATCATCTCAAGGTCAGCAAATCGTCGCCCGAGACACATCCGTCTGCCATAACCAAACGGCAGCGATGCAAATGCGTGTCTAACGCCGCTTTCCCTCAGCCAACGCTCCGGCAAAAACTCGTCGCAACGCGGGAAGTACTTTTCTTGATTGCTAATTACATAGTGTTGAAATATCACCTGTACCTGTGAATGCGGTTATTGTGAAATTGAGAACGTTAATTATTTATGTCTCATTGACTCCCATTTAAACGATAACTCAGCGTGTCAATACGAATTTATAATTATTGTAAAAAAAAGGCTCTCCACGCACTCCTTTCGGTATTTGGTATCCTCCGATTGTAGTTTCCTTCGTCATGCAACGACCGTTGCCAATCACAACCGGACGCATTCTAAAGAAAAAAAAGCGGTACACAAAAATTTACAACGGTGAATTTAAAGTCCTCATTACGAGATACTTAAAATTCTGCATTGCAAAAGAGTCGAACGTAAAGAAAAAAATTAATAAATTATGCGGATATAGGAGCGGAGTGTTAATTCATTTTTGAGATCAACATAAATTCGTCAACAAAATCATTTATTTAATTTTATGATTGAATAATTGACAAATTTTGTTGAATCTTTGTGAATCCAGAATTTTTGCTTTTTCGTTTTATTATTTGATAAAAAAATCCTTGATATTCACATTAAAAAAAAAAACCAAAAAGCAAAATTTCTGGATTCACGAAGATTTAACGAAATTTGTCAATTATTCAATTATTAAATTGATGATATTGTCTCTGAGTGTTAATTAGTTTTTACAATCGACTTGAATTTGGCAAGAAAATTATTTATTTAATTTAATGCTTGAATAGTTGACGATTTCGTCGAGTCTTCGTGAATTCAGATATTTGGCTTATTGCTGTTTTTTATGCGACAAGGAAAACCTTGATCTTTGCAGAGAAACCGATTGATAGAAAGAATTTCGTACACGTGAAGCAAAAAACCGGTTTTCGAACTACGAATAGGGAAACAAATTATAAAATCCTCGCCTACTTATACACGAGAGATTTCGAAAACCGTTGCGTTATACATGAAACAATATGAATTTATGATTCTCATGGGCAAAATTTCTGAGTATAGCATCTATCGATAGTATAGTATAACATTGTCTATCTATCGATTCTATTTTAAAATTTCCGGAAGATACTGCAATCCCATGCCACTGGCTGTTTAGCGATGAATTTCATTACGAAAAAAGTATTTTTTCGAGGAACGTTCACGGCAACACGAGACTCCACGTGGCGCGATGTGTGAAAGATTTTTTACGCCACTGACTACTGACTTTCGACACTTTTTTATATATTCTCGAAACCGGCATACTAATTTCCATCTAAGGTACTAATCGACAAACTAATATTGAACAATTCGAAAAACAACCATTTTTGGGATTTGAACCGTCTAATTAAATTTTTTAAATTATTCCTTTCGAAATCCTTACGCAATTTTTTTTTGTTTCATTTTCAACGAATTTCGATATCCAATGCGTGAGATGCGAAGATATAAATGGTTTGAATGGATTGATATGCCCCGCGGGCATATGAATTATAGATACAATCTTCCGGCGTTCGTGTCGTGTCTCTGACGTATTAAACCGATTTTGCATAGTTTAAGTTTTACCAAATGATTACGTAAAGCTCTGCAGAGCATTCTGATAAATTGATATCAATTTTGTATGCAAAATCGAAACAGCGAAAAGATTTTTTTCGCAATCAGTGTTGCGAAAAAATTTAATTAATTTTTTTTCTCTCATATATCGATCGGCGATAAATTACGATTAAGGAAAAGGGATTACGATTTTTCGTTATTAAAAACTCGATATTGTTAATTATTTAAATAATTATTACCTCAAAGTTTCTTTGATACAACCCTTGAGATATCGCAAATTATCCAAGTGGCTGCGATCAATTTGCATGTCCTCTGTCGGAAGTTCGCGCTCTATCTCTTCGTGAAGAATCGCCTGTTTGCTCGGATTGCATGCGAGATGATAGAGCACCGAAGCCACGGCGTTTGCGGTCTTCGCGAAAATAAGGTCGCAATTATTTCGCGCAACAAATTATACTTAACCGTTATCAATTACCACGAAAAAAAAAAATACGATAATGATCGGGAAATAAACGTTATTACACCGACCGTATCTATTCCCACCAGAAACAGATCGACAGCAAGGATTGTGGCCGTTTTCTCGTTCTCATTTCCGTCCAATTTCAGGACTCTTTCGAGCAGCGAAAGTTCTTTCTGGTCTTCGTGTTTCCGTATTTTCGTTTTCTCAAGAGCAATTTTTGTGTACTTTGAGGTGAAACTGTTACAGACATTGATAAGTTGAATATTGCGAAGAATGTGTAAAAGTGTCTAATATAGCGATACGAAAATTGTAACACAATGATACAACTGTTTTCACATACTTGACAATCGTGTCGAGGGCTTCGACGTATTGACGCCACGTGGGTGTAGGAAATAGCTTCCAAAATGGAATTTTTAACTCGAGAATACCGACATTCGTGAAGAACGTGTGAACGGCGTCGATCAATCTTTGAGTCTCGGAATCTGCAGCGTCATCCATACAACCTAATCTCGTGTCCAGAGCAACACGTGCAATCGCTGGACGCGTGACCAGAAAAAAATATTATACCGGAAACGGATACACTTTTATTTAATTACTTTCATGATATGTCGCTTTTTATCAATTTTTATTTTTTGACTCACATTCGAGGGACCATTTGTTAACTTCGTTTAAAAAATCGGCCGGAACTTCGTCCCTTTCGTCTCTTATTTTGTTTATTCTGAAATAGAATTATCCACTATACCGAATTAATAAACATTACCGACATTTGATAACTTCAATGTAATTTCTTTTTTTAATTTAAATTCTTTTATTTTTTATTTACCTACTGAGGTATTTTTATTTCCGATTAATGTACGATGGTTGCCTATTCTTAATTTCCGGGTCCATTAAATGTACCATTATTTTTTACAACTCAAATAAATAATGGAAATATATATGTGAAGAACAAGGAATACTACTTAAGGGTTGTTGTACCAAAATTGCTTAAGGCAATGCCAACAATCACGAAAAACTGCGGATCGGCCTTATCGGGCAAAAACAAATGATAAAAAGCGATAAAATTGTGGAGAATTGCAACAATTGTAACCGCGCAATTTCTCTCAATCCACAGATGTAAGGTATCATCGAAAACAGACTAAATTGCGTTTAAACATAGCTATACTTTCACGTAATTAACAGTAATTGCACACCTTCTAACGAATGCTATGCTAGCGTCTTCGATTGCGCCAATATACATGTTCGCCGTTCTCGGTTGTAGCATCACTTGTTGGACTTTGCTGCGAAAATGGTACCAACTTTCACCGTGACTGCGACAGAGAATACAATAGAACTTTATAATACCGCGAATGTCAACCCTGTCCGCGATTCGAAAAACAATGAGAAATCGCAAATTGTCATTTACGGTAGAAGCGTATGATAAACAAACAGCGCCAAGCGATGCGTGAAATAGCTTCCGATGTTCACGACAGTAGTATAACTTACACGGCAATAACTCCCGCGGAATCGGTACCAAAAAAATTTTTCCTCAAAACGTGTTTATAATAATTGAGAGACGGCATCGAGGGACGATGAGGCATTTTTTCTTCCTGTCGAAAGATTCTCTCGATCTCGTTAGCGTCGTAGACAAAAACCATGTCGGGTCTACCGAGTAGTCCTTCGATCTTAACGACGTTTCCGTACTGCTTGTGCAGCCGCTTGGAAACTTTGTCGACCTCCTGGATGTTAAAGTCTCCTACGAAGTTATGATTTTTTAAAATATATTTATTTCTTCGCGTATCAAAATTCTTTTTTAGTAAATATGGAGTCGAGTCTACGATAACGATTCGATATTTTTCGTAATAATGGGAAATAATTTCAATTTTTTATTCGATTTCAAGCGTTTGATTTCATTTTTGGTAATAACTTTCCTCTGGTAATATTAATAAAATTGAAATTGATGCTTTTTTTTTTAATTTGCATAATTTTTTTGCTTTTGAAAGCGAGTATCATCAGACGATAATAAAATGATAAGATAGAATTTTCGTTCAGTTAATTAAAAAAAAAATGTATGTTTCACAATTTATCACCGATATAAGGAAGAAATCGCCAAGTATTTCCAAGTAACGGAATGGCCTTTGGACCAGGAATTTCCGCATAGGGTTGCACCGCGGAAATTCGCTCTTCCACTTCCGGTATCACCGTGGATCGATTTCTTCCAATGATCAAATTAATGCTATTGCCTCCGTTGAATCGGTATTGGCCGGTTAAATGTTTCTTTATCGTTCTAATCGTAGTCTGCGACATATCGTTCTCCGTAAACAATTCTTATTGTTAACGAAATTTTGATAATTTTTTTTTTCACATTCACTCCGAACACCGAACAGATACTCAAGTTATATCCAACGTTTCCTTGAGTTGAAGTATGAGAAACTAAATGATTTAGCAGCAAAGCAAAAGCACTTTTTAAATTTCGCAACGGGTAGACGATTACGACGAACAATTATTTCATCCGGTCTATTCATCGAGATATAAATACTGTTCTACATTCGGTAATTGGATTTTAATGTTCGCGAGATCTGTGGATGAAGTAACCGGTTCTTTTTTATGTTTGTTTAAATGTGCCGCTTCGAACGGAACGCGTCTTCGTGATGTTTCAGTTTGACGCGATTTGATGCTCGTTCTTTAGGTTTGTCAGGTGAAAGAATCATAGTTACTGGCGTGGGAGAAGGCTAGAGTAGGGGCCAAATTTGTAAGAAGTCATTGGATACTGTTACGTGTATAATACATCCCAAGTAACACAAAATTAACAAAACTGATGTTGTAGTGCTGATTTTACAAAAAATGCAAATTCTAATAAAAATGAATAATTATCGTTACATACGATTGATATTGCAACAAGTTTGCGAACTATTGTTTACTAACTTTATTCACTTAATAACAATGTATAATTGTTACCGATAAATAATTGGGCAAATATCTGGTTAAATTACAGAAACAATTGGTTATATCTTATGCACAATAATTTATCTAAGAGTGAAGCAGTAAAACAATTTTTTATCTCGTCTTTTTTCGCGATATTTGAAATTCTAAATTAGTGCCTTCGATCCATCCGGTAATACCAATCTACAGGTAATTTTGTTATCCTTGGTAGACAAACATCATAATTATCTCGTCAATAAAAAAATGTGTTGACTTCAACCGATAAAGCAAATGTTTTCAAAAATAAATTTATCGATCGAACATTTTTTAGTTATGGCATACATTTTACTTACCGGCAGTGACAAAGTGACCAGCAGTCGGTAAATGTTCCGATTTGTCATTTCGCTTACAATTATTATGAAAAGTAGGAATCTTCATTACCATTTGGTAAATTAGCATCATATCTTTCGAATTATAAGATTGTGAGATTACCAATCAACGATTGTTTATAGTCTTCATTGAAATTAATTAAATTTCGTTCAACAGTCGTTAGATCAGTATTTTTTTTTCGAAGCCCTTTTTTGCAAATTATATAAAAAGTTGTGTAGAAAATTGTGAAAATCGTAACTCTGTTCGTTCTATTTTAATGGCGACGCTGTTGAATTCAATTACTATTAAAATTTTATTTAAATAACGATAATATCGATAAAAGCTCAGCGCACTATGACACGAAAACCACGAAAACCACGAATGACCAAAAAACATTGCACAATATATTAATTAATTTTTTGTGCAAAATAAATATATTAACATACCACTAAAATTGTTTTAATTAATTTGAAATATAAAAAAACATCCTGTACTTCATGGATCGGTACTAATCGCTAATGGTCATTATCTTAATCGACGAATAAAGTGAATCTTCGTTTTGTTGTCGTAGTCAATGACGACCGGAATCTCCGAAGCGGGGTACACCCGGATGAAAAAGAGAAAAATGTAAATTAGCCGAATGCCTACGGTCGTATCCCTCCACCTATAACCAGTTAACTCTCATTATGTATGCGCCTGGCATCATTTCACTCCGTACAATGACGCGTTCGAGAAATCATTCAGAAGGAATCCGGACAGCCTTTGAGGCGTGGATCCTCGGATCGTTCGGATTCAATTTCGATCCTCGATTCCAATCGAAAGTATTGTCTGACCGGTCGCGAATCTCCGAACTCCGCGCGCGAAATACCGAAAGATCGTGAAATAGTGTCGTAAAGAAAATATTAATAAAAACAAACTGTACAAACAAATTAGTTCATCGAGAATAATTTAATTGTTTTGTTTATTGTTCTGCATAACGAACAAAAAAAATAAAAAATCTTTCCTCAATTTAAATCAACGACACGTGATTTTCTTCATGTAAAAAATTTTAAAGATTCAAATTTAAATAAAGAAAAACCGGTTTCTGCAAGGACGCTCGCGGAAAACGAGTATACAGAGGCTAAAATTTGGAGTAAACCCGAAGACACGGAGAGGGTCAATGGCCAAGGTGATGTGAGCACTTCATCAGCTGTCTTACGCAGGTGTCGCGGTACCTCCACGTGGTCCGTGTGGACTCGTTAAAATAATAATTGCACCATTTGACGCGTCTTGTTTGTGTAATTCGCGCAACGAATTCGAGGCTAGCGAGGGAGTTAATTTTTTTTTTTTTTTTTTTTTCAAGTGATACAGTATAAAAACAGGTAGTGAAAAAATATTCTCTCGGAGATTATGATTGTCTATCGTGGTGCGCGGAGAACTTCGTGGATTATCTGAACATCAAAGTAAAACCAGTGATATTTTTGCTCCGCTCGCGCGCTTCGTGTATTTGCGTTAATCGTCATGCGTCGATATCCGGTTCCGTTCGCATTAATTCACGCGACGTTCGCGCTGGTCACGATTCTGGCCGGAAGTTGTGCCAAAGAAACGCTTCCCGATGCAGACATCGATCATCAAAGCGTACATGTAACCGACGTAAATGCCGTAATCGACGCGAAAAAACGCAATACGGAAACATTTGTAAGTCGTTCGTTCATTCGTCGCGGAAATATCGTGAGCTATGAGTTAAAATTCAGCTTGTAGCGTCGACGGACTGTAACTGTTTCGCGAACTAATAGAATTTGTTCTTTTTTTAGATTGATTTAGTCGAAGAAGCGGGATACGATGCCGAGGAACACGAAGTTACTACGGAAGACGGTTATATATTGTCGATACACAGAATACCTGGCGGTCCGAAATCACCGGTTGCCCATGGAAAACAACCGGTTATCCTTATGCACGGACTTTTTGCCGCTTCCGATATATGGGTTTTGCGAGGACCCGAACACGATCTCGGTAAATTTTGAAAAAAAAAAAAAAAAAAAAAAAAAACAAAAATGGCGCTAAAATATTTAAGAAGATAGCGCGTGGCGTTTGAATGAAAACACTGCTACAATATCTTTGTTAATATAGCGTACTTGTTGGCGGACCGTGGCTACGACGTTTGGGCACTCAACACACGAGGAAATTATTACGGAAAGCGTCACAAATTTTTGTCTCCATTCGAACCACAATTTTGGCGATTCAGGTAAATATTTAATAATTAATTTCATCGATATATGTATCGAGATATAAGATTATTTCATTGAAATGAACTATTTCACGGTAAATTTCGTAAATAAAAATGACACTTTATATACATTTCTTTAAATGTAGATATTTATAAAAACAACAAAACAAAACGAGTGCTTCGTCATTTTTAAGAAATATACATCGAGAGATTGAATTATTTCATTAAAATTACCTGTTTTACGAATATATTTCGTAAGTAAAATTAATTTTTATGTTAATTTCTTTAGATGTCACACAATGTACGAAAAAAAAAAAAAAAAAAAAAAAAAAAAAAAAAACAATAGACGAGTAATCGTCATTAAAAAAAAAAATTATTAACGATCGATTATAGATTTTTTATATTTTGTTATTAAAGTTGGCACGAGTTTGGAACTTACGATATGGCGGCATCGATAGATTACATATTATCGCTGACGGGTATGTCGCGAGTCTCTCTGGTGGGTCACTCGATGGGTAGCACAGTTGAATTGGTTCTGCTTTCCAACAGACCGGAATACAACGAGAGAGTGAATGTGGCCCTGACCTTCGCGCCGGTAGCGATACTCACTCACGCTTTGCCTGGACCGATTACAAGAATCGGAATTCGTTATGGAAAGCAGATTCAGGTGAGCGCCGGTCATTAATAATGTTTCCTCTAAAAAATAGCGCGGTATTCATTTAAACGTGACGATTACTATTTCTGTAATAGGAAGCTTTGCGGCTTCTCAACATATTTGAGTTGCTTCCACGTGACGAAATTGATCTCACTTACTACGGCTCGTTTTGTCAACGTCCGAGCGTTCAACCCTTCTGCCAGAGACTCGCTTGCTACTTCTTTGGACTGACTAACTGCGAGGCCTTCGATGTGGTAAGAGAACCATTTACCAATGCATTGCGCGAAGTTCAACGTTTCATTTATCGATGTCGAATTGAAAAATTGATCACGAAGGAAATTACGAAATAAAAAAAAAAATCTATTATAAGTTATTATTAATAATAATAATTTATAACATAGATTTTTCTTATTTGATAATTTTTTTCATCAACTTTTTAATTTTCGAAATTTTTTTTTTTATAAACAAAAACTAATAAAAAAATGTTTATTTTTTGTTAATTATTATTATCATTGACTTTTTGTTTTTATCATATAAAAAAAAATCGACGACCATCGGATGATAAATCGTACACATTTTTACTGCTTATCGAGATTAAAAGATTAATTGTATGATCGAAAAATACAGTCGATGCTGCCGCGCCTGTTGAAGCATTATCCGCAAGGCACCTCAGTCGAGACTGTCCAACACTACAGGCAAATAGCATTGAGCGGTGAGTTTCTTCTCAGCGTTCTATACGTTTATTAATAATGAGAAACGAAGAAGGAAGAGCCTATATTCCAAAAGGAGATTCATATGACTCGGCAATAATTTCTTCTTTTTTTTTTTTTTTATTTCTTTCATCGTAGGAAAGTTTCAGCAGTACGATTTCGGCCCGATGAGCAATTATCTACGCTACAAGAGTTTCGTTTCGCCGGAGTATCCACTGGAGAATATAACGGCACCGGTGGTACTCTATTACGGGCCGAACGATCCTTACACGACGAAGAAGGTCAAGGGGAATACTTCGACTACTGTAAACGTTAATATCTCTTCACCTTTCAATCGTTCTATACTAACGAATCCCTTCGCTTTATCTCTGTACAGGACGTACAAGCGGTACAAAGAAAAATGTCCAGTGCCACTTCGAGAGAAATTCCGTATTCGAATTTTGGACATCTGGATTTTATTTTTCTAAACGAAACGAAGAGACTCCTGTATGACGACGCGATTGAACTGCTGAATGGGTACAGAGACGCGGAAACTAATGGACTTCAATTAGACGATTTTTCGTGACCGACGAATCTTCGATCCGCGAATTAATGAATTAATGAACAATGCAGTGCAAGTGAAAAAAAAAAACGAAATGTGCTGTTCGAGAGATATAGGCTGTGACAATTGGACATTTTACATTAGTTCGCCACTTCTTCGAAAACTCGAAAGGTGGCGCTTTATTTTATTTACAATAACAACGCGAATGTATGTAATTAATTTTGTATTTTTTCTGTGCCATCGGAGCGACGATTTCTCGCGATCGCTCCATTTACAAAGTTTTTTTTTTTTTTTTCACGATTTTTTTTGCCGAATGACGAGAGTGAAGAATGACTAAACTCTACGGGAGAGAGTTGCAAATTTGAATTCCATTGATTCATCAACCAAAAGACAATTACGTTTCTCTCGCTATTTATTCACTGACGAGAGCGGAAATTACTATTTTTTTTTTTCGCCCGCTATTTAAAATAAATTATTCTAGAAACTATCGGTCGTGTATTATTTTTTTTTTTTTACAAATGGTATTGACTCACTGTACATACATAGTTTCGCAAAATTTGCAAAGATCCGTCTGTCCGTTGTTGCGTACGAATTTTTTTAAAGATATGTCAACGTTACGCAATGTATGCGCCAAATAAATTTGTGACTCCGAGCTTTTGCTTTCCGGTCGCGCGCGATGGTACATTGTACCGGCGACGAAATCTCCGCAATCTCACGTGCACGCAACGCGTTGTTTCAGAAGTGTCGAAAATTAAAAGGAACGTTATCCGTACGCATTCGTATTATTTTCGCTAATCGCCATCCGCGTGAGAACTATCGCCACGAATTTTTCATTTTTTTTTTTCAACGAGATGACGATTGTTCCGTTGGAATTTCTTTATTTCTTACGGCATTACTATCTCCGCGCGTTTTGGACCTTAAACCTTCCGTGTCGCGATTGAATAACACGATGAACACAATGTGACGACGATAAGGAGACTATTAAATGGCAACGTGCATTGAAGGACCACTCAATCACAGACACGCGAACACTCGAAGTTATTAAAATCGTTGCGCTGACTTGCGATACATTTTTTTTCTGTGCATTTCGCGCGCCGGTGCGACGATTCAAAATTTGAAGGTAGTTGTGAAATAGAGAGTTAGTGATATGATAAAGCGCTTTGGCATTTTTCTTCTTCTGTGGGAGCTTTCGGGGCTCGTGATCGCACTTCGGGATCCGGCTATCGACGCTAAATTAGTAAGTTTCGTGAATTATTAGTATCGTTGGCCTCAGAAAACAACACACAGGAGACGGTTCGCCACGGAGTATCGGAAGCTTCATAGGGTTGCAATTATTTTTATATTTGTTGAAACGGCTTCGTTGCTTCGTCGAACGTGTTGCTTACATTCTGACGTTTTGGTTTCGCTATCGTTAAGCTTAAAAAAATTGATTTCGGGTAAAGGCAATGAATAAGGTTCGGAAAAGAGCAATTATTTGTCTTCTAAAAAAAACGTCAAAAAATGGCACTAATAACGATTCATTTTTAAAAAAAAGTATCTTCTGTTAAGCCGAACTTCTTAGTTTAGAATTCTGAAGTATGTTATTTGATATCTTTTTTTTTTAATTATATTTTCATCTCTCGAATAATTAGAATTCTATTAAGAAGAAAAAAATGTTGACGATCACTTGGAAAGTTATTTCTTTTTAATTTGATTTTAATTAATGTAATTTACGAATTAACCATTTATTGGACACGGCGATCGCAGGAACATTTAGTGAGAACTTTCGGTTATCCTTTCGAGACGCACGAGGTTGTGACGAGCGATGGCTACATACTCGGAATGCATAGAATACCCGGTAAAAATTCAAACAACGGCACGAGTTCACAAGGCCTTCCACCGGTACTCATGATGCATGGATTACTCGGCGCTTCGCCCGATTGGGTTGTCACCGGCCCCAATACGTCATTAGGTAAATTTTTCAACGTATTACGGAGGATATAATGAGGAAAAAAATAACAAAAATACGAATATTACGAAATAATAGTAAATATCAAAAATATCAACACTACGAATTTTATGTTCGATTAATAAAATTATTTCTTTAGATCCAATAAATTCAGTGTTATTATTTTTTTTCCTCAGTATAAAACAGTTTTATGAAAAAAAAAAAAAAAAAAAAAAAAAAAGTGCAATGTTATTATTTATGTGGACAGCTTTCCTGCTGCATAGACTCGGTTACGACGTGTGGCTGGGAAACAATCGTGGAAATACGTACTCGAAAAAACACAAGACGCTCAGTCCAATGAACTTCAAGTTCTGGGATTTCAGGTAGAGATTAATTATGTAAAAGTCGGTTATAAAAATAAATAAGCAATCTTCGTTAATCATCCCGAGTTTTTCGCGAATTTGGATGGGATAGATGTGAAATATATATATATATATATTTTTTTTTTTATGAATGTAAGTTTAATACTGCAAAATAACGAATCTCCATATATTACCAGAATTATTCAATTAAAATACTTCGTGATTATTTTTTAAAAAATTTCAGTTGGAACGAACTCGGTGTGTACGACACGCCGGCCCTCATCGATTATATTCTAGCGAAAACAAATCATCCGAAGCTTTACTACGTGGGTTTTTCGCAAGGTTGTACGCAATTTTACATAATGGGTTCGCTGAAACCCGAGTACAACGAGAAGGTGATATTGATGTCAGCATTGGCACCTGCCGCTTACACGGGAAATTTGCGAGGTCTATTAAAGCCCATCAGCGCTTTCGTGAATTACGCAAGGGTTGGGATATTTTTTAAAAATATATATTTGAAAAGATGAATGATTGAAAAGATTCTTTAGTAAATTTATATTTAACCGAACGACGATAATTTATTGATACTATTTTTATATTATTTTTAATCAACAAATCTGCGAGTAGTTTGCATCGGAATTCACAGCCTACTTTGAGTTCATGCCGGACACGACGATAATGGAAAAAATTTTGGGTATGGCATGTCATAAAGGGACGTATACGCAACCACTCTGCAAAATGGCAATTTTCATGACCGCGGGATTTAGTATAAAGGAAGAGATGAATGAGGTAACAATTGGCAAAAATTTCATATTACTTCGCTGTAACTGAATTCGCGAAAAGTGGAAAGAAACGTTTGAAGGTTTCGTGGGTAAAAGTAAAAAAGGAATATGAAAATATATCCATAATCTGTGGTATATTTCGAATGCGCGGTTAAAACATATTTTTCGTTTATTTTAGCAAAGTGGCGCCTTGTTATCGTAAAGTTAATGTCTGCCGTCTAAAACTGCTGAATTTTTTGTCATCCTGCGCAGTACAGCTGGGAATAGCCGCAAAGATAACCGATCATTTGTTTTCTTTTTGTTTATTGTCCAAAATTTACCAAAATGCAAAGGATTCATACCACAATTTTTTTTCGCTAATTATTACTCCCCTATTACATGTTTTCCTGATATTTCGCTACTTCCCTCACTGTTGTAGGAAGATCTACCGTTGTTCCTGCAATTCGCGCCATCGGGATGTTCGACAAAGCAATTGCTTCACTACGGAATGGGAGTGAAAAATCCCGGCCACTTCAGGCAATACGACTACGGAATTGTGAAGAATCTATGGAAATACAAATCCTTAACGCCTCCCGAGTATCCGTTGTACAAGGTATCGGCACCGGTTGCCATTTATCACGGACAAAACGATTGGCTCGCGCATCCAGATGTAAGTTTGGTTTTGTTTTTTTTTTCCTTTTTTTGTTTATCAATGTACGTCTTTATTTACATTTTTATCATTTTGGCCGAATCGACGAGACTCGCGAAAGGAAGCCAAGAGCACTTGTTTTTTTTTTGTTGCACCACGTAACGACACAGATTATGTACCGCGCCCGTGTCACATCGCAAAATACGGTGAACGGTTCGAATTCCATTTGCAATTAACCGACGCGGTTTACGGTACGGTCGACGAATTTCGCAAGTCAATACCCGGCTACTTGAGACGAAGGTCCTCGTATCGTCGACTTTGTCCGGAGGTCCATCGACCGCTTTAAATATCATTTTTAATATAAATTTATCATATGAAAAATTTTAACGAAAATTTAATCTCTTAAAATTTTTTTTTACATTAATTAAAAAATGTATTAATTATCAATTTATTTATTTATCTTTTCAAATTCTATTTCATTGCATTTCTGTTTCTTGATGTAAATTTTCCGAATTAATCATTTAATAATGAATAATTAATCACTTAAAAATTTAATCACATTAAATAGCATATTAATTATTTTTTTATTCCTTAATTCAAATTTTATCTCATTGATGTTTTTTTTTTTTTTTTTTTTTTTTTTTTCAACGTAGGACGTCGCTTGTCTCGCTGAAAAATTGCCGAATCTCGTGGACAAATACGAAGTCACCCTGAAGCGTTTGAATCACTTTGACTTTGTGTACGCAAGACACATTCGATCGCTCGTTTACGAACCTCTCGTTGAGCGTATGAAGAGCTACTCACCGTGACGGGTGAGCAAAATCGCAAAATCGCACGTAAAACTGAGCAAAATCGCACGTGTTTTGGACGTTGGAACGATTCGCGAAAGTATTGTTATCATCGAACAAGATCCCGTCATCGGACTTTTTGCGTCGACGCCGACTACTCGATTCCAGCCGTTTAGACAATCGCGCGCGTTGCGACTGTTCACGTGCCGTAAAAAAAGTTTCATTCGCGCTCCGTGCTACATGTGCGCACTCAGCATTTTGTATTTGTAAACAATCGCGAAAGTTTAACAACGGGAATATATTTTTAACGCCTGTGAGCTCACAGTGTTGCAGATGCATTTTGCTTCGGCTCTTTCATAATTTATAATGCATATATTTTTCGAGACTTCGATATATTACCGAACCTTTCCTTCTCCCGTTTCCTTGTTTTGCAATTGTTATCGTTAATTAATTCTCTAATTCTTAATTCTGTAATAAACAAAAAACGATATATTTTTTTAAATAAAATAAATATAATTACCTTAAGTTTGCACGTCATTTACATGCAGAAAAATGTAAGTTTGTGATATTATACAAAAAAAAAATAGTAAAAAAAAAAAATTATGTATGATTCGCATCGCACCTATCGTCATAAGTTTCAATCTTCTTAGTTATTTTGTAAATAAAACATTATAATCGTTCACTTCGACCCGCACAATTAAAAAAAATTGATTTATCGTCATTTTACCGATGTTTTGCTATCTAACAATGCAATGTTTCGACAGCTAAACGATCGTTCGCCATTCGCGATGCTGGCGCGTCCATGAAATAAACTATTGTAGGTATACATTTGTACAGCGCGCCAACGAGATGTATTTTTTTATCAATTTCTACGACTGGCAGATAGATGTAAATGGCAGTTAATATGACGAGATAAAAAGCGTAGTAGTGGTTGAAAAACGCGTTAGATGAATCTGAAACTCACCTGAATGTTATCGCTGCATCCAGTGGCGTAATCGACCTTGCGGCTCATGTTGACGATGATACCTCGTTCTCTATAATCCTACCGATCTCTGCCGCCCGGAGAATTACGAAATCTACCGACACAGATCACAGGATAGTGAACTTACTGTTTTGCATTGACGATTATAATTCTACGATAAAATCCATAAAAATCGAATCGCATCGATTTCGATTTAACATTTGACGCAAAAAGTAACGTCGATTGGGGGGGACGATCGGGTCGTTAACGAGGACAAGCCAACCTTCGCACGATTTTTTTCGGCGTCCTCGTAACCGTTTTACGTGTCCGTTGGAGCAGACAAGCGGGTGTTTGGAAAGCGATTCTCGTTTACGAAAGGTGAGTTCCTCACCTTCAACTTCAACTTTCAATGACTTCTGGTCCATGAAATATTTATATCTAGATATAGCGGAAACAGGTGCGCAACGCGAAGATGATCACTAAGGCGTTTATTGAAATCGAATGTCTCATTTTGCGGTAAATTAATTATTGCACTCGAAAAATTAAATAATTCAAATTAGAATTTAATTTTTTTTCAACGGTATGAATTAGAAGCTATTAAATGAAAAAATGTCAACGGGTCATCCATCGATTATTAGACTATTATCGACGGGTCCATTTTCGAAGAGAAAAACAGCACATTAGGAACTTCGGGAAATATGTTGAATTTTTTTTCGTTTATTTTTCGAAACGATGTATCAACCATCCAGGAATGATGTGCAAATGTAAAATTTTATTGAAATGTTGACATAAACTATTTTTTTTTAATCCAAAAAATGTTCATAAGACTTGAAGATTTATTTCAATTTTGTTAATAATAATTATAAATAAATCGTATTATCAAATTCATTGATAAATTAATAATAATTGATGATGTATATTAATTAATTATTATTATTTTCAATGTTATTTATATTGCGTAAAATATTAATTTATGCATCTAACTTTCGAAGGTTCACAGTGGGTCCACAGCAAAGTTTCATTGACCTATTAATAAAAAAATAAATCTTCAAATTGTTTAGTAAATTTTCAACGCACCTATTTTACGGTTAAATCCCCTGCAGAAAATAACAAATACGCAGCTCAAGGTTTTGACGAGATGCCAAAGAAAAAAAAAACGCTTTCCAAAGCATTCACTTATTCAAAAATTCTCATGTAGACTCCAAACCATTGTCATATAATTGTTAACACGGATAAATACAATTACGAAAGGGTTACGATCGCACAAGACCGTCGTTATTCACCGATTCGTCGTACCTATTCCAGAAAGTAGTAAAAAGCCTCTATGGTATATGGAAAAAAAAGAACTCTCATGTAGAATGAACACGAATGTAAGCGTTGTAAAGCAGTGGCGGGGAATACAGCGTGTGCGGATCAATCGAAAATCGTAAGGCTCGAGAGTCTAGTCGCGCACGTGGCGGCCGGTTAGGCGCCCGCGTATGTGGGTACGTTATATAAATGCAGCATGGAGAGTCGAGGAGTCACTGTACCCGAGGATGTCGCCGCCACGCGAAGCCATCGTAACTCTCATTGTCCTGAGTTTTCTCGCGGCCGGGGGACAGGCGTTTACCGACAAGAATCCCGACATTGACCTCAAGACAGTAAGTGCCCAGACTGTTGATGGATAGATCAAGGTGTGCACCGAGAGTGGGTAATCCCGGCGTCTTAGTGGGTCGTGTGCGCGGTGAACCGGTCAAGAACCACCAGCAAACGAGTTGTATATAACATATCTTTCGTAATCGTGACAAACTCGACACCGTAAGAATCAAAAGTTGTTTTTCGAGTTCTAAAATTGCTGCAGTTTTATCCGCGCGGCCCACCGAAGCTGGTGCAACGATCGATATATATGATACGAGGAGGAAAGGTCGATAGTTTGTTGTGAAATATGTTCGGTTGATCGGGTGTGTACCCGGTTGCGATTTGTGGAGTTACGCACGTGCGCGGATACGGTTCACTGGCCCACTGTCGTCAATGCAATGATCAGTTTTGTGATATTCTTGTGATGTTTTTTGTGGCATTTTTTTTTATTTTAGACAATTTGGAATTAATTGGTAGGGTTTAGAATTCCGGGAAAAATTATGAGTTTGAAGACCTAATAGTTAGTTGAGATAACTGCTTTAAAAAAAAGTTAGTTATACGAACTGATTATTAGTTTTTCTATCTCATCATTTTTTTTAAGGAGCAAATGGTAGAATTCAATGATTATCGGTGAATAATGCTTCCTCTTTGAAATGTGTTTATTTCGGGATTTTCCGCCCTTTCAAGCGCATTGAGTATTTGAAACCAAAATTACTGAAACTTATGTTAATAAAATATTGGTATTGCAGCGTTGAATTATGGCACCGATTGGCCGAAACACAGGAAAGACTCAGAAGTAAATCGATACATTGCATTCAATTTTATTCACTTTAAAGCTCATCATTCGATGAATTTATCATTTTTTTAAACTTTGTTCACTGAAGAGATGAACTCTAACATTGGTATTACTATTGCGGGGGTATAACATTTTTTTAATTCTGTTTGCAGCCCGAACTGGCAGCAAAATATGGCTATCCTCTGGAGGCCCACAGGATCGTGACCGACGACGATTATATACTAGAGATTCATCGTATTCCTCACGGCAGAGGCAAAGATACCAAAATCGGAAAAACGCCGATTCTTCTTCAGCACGGTTTAGCGGGCAGTTCGGCCGACTGGATCATCACTGGACCTGGCAAAGCTCTCGGTGAGCCGCGGCTAGTGAACGGCGCTATTACGAAATTTAAAAACAAATTGTCGAGAGGGAGACACGATTTTTCTTTAACGAAACTAAAGTGGATGATTAGGCGTCGATATATATTCAACGCTTATTTACAGCCACTCGGCAACTCGGAGGTTGTGAAAAAATTATGGGCTTCGCAGGGTGCGCGTTATTGAAACACATTCGTTGTAAAACTCTCGCGCGTAATGAACGAACCACGGGGACGACAGTTGCCGAGACTAAACAGAACGAAAGAGAACGGCTTTCGTGATCGTGAAATGTCGCCGATCGACGCGCTGGCAAACCCGTGCAAAATTCTTTTGCCGAGCCGTCCGTTGGCTCGCGAAATCAACGAGAGTTTTGCGGTCACCTGCGGCAGTGGATAGTTAACGGGTTAATTGTCGCGAACGTGTGAGATCCATTCAGAGCGGTAGACCGTGTGCATACTTAGTCGTCAGTCCAGTTACGACTTTTCTAAGATTCCCTTCTGTACAACCGCGACTAGCAGTTGTTTTTTTTTTACTACAATGGATGATGTTTCAATCTTTTATCCTTTCTTCAGCATATATCCTCGCCGACGAGGGTTACGACGTGTGGTTAGGCAACAATCGTGGCAACATCTATTCGAGGAAAAATCGTTATCTCTCACCGGAAAATCGCACCTTTTGGGACTTTAGGTACGCATCGTAAAAATGGCACGAATCCTTTTTTTTTTTACATAACAGTTTGTTTAAACATTTTGTCATTGCGCATCAAATTAAAAAAAAAAGAGTAGAAGTACCCGTTTTGGCCACTTTTGGTCAATTTTTATCCACCATATTGAAAAGTTCAGAATTTGAAATGAAATGAAATCAAATTGTTGGCGAGTTGATCATTATATGAATGCCTTCAAAGTATTGACTACGGAATGTGGGTAAACAACAATGCGATAGCAAATTGTAGTGAAAATGGCCACAACTGGTACAGTGGCCACAATAGGCGCATCAACCCTGCATTGCCTTATATCTACACTTGTTATATGATTGCTGAGAGAAAATATAATTTTTTATGAAAAACTTAGTTATTGCATACACGAGCACTTTTTTGTAATCCCAAAAAAAAAAAAAAAAAAAAAATGGTCACATATGGAACCACCGAGAAAGCTAATAGTGATACATCAATCAATCAATCAATAAAACAATTAATCCGATGAAAATCAGAAAATTGATATGCAACAGCATATTGTACCGAAATCGATTAAAAATCTTAAGAAGCGATGGCTGATCGATGTTTTAATGATTTATTAACGAAAATGAAACGGTGCCGCAGAATTTGTCACATAATCGCATAAAACTATATATATTTCACAGTTTTCACGAGTTGGGTATGTACGATCTTCCGGCAACTATAGATCACGTCTTGAAGGTAACGAGACGCGAGAAGCTTCTCTACATTGGTCATTCGCAGGGAGCGACGCAATTTTGGGTATTGACCTCGATGCGTCCTGAGTACAATTCAAAGATCGCGTTGGCTACCGGCCTCGCGCCCGCAGCCTTCACTGGCAATCTGCGGGGACCGATTACAAAACTTGCCAGACTTACATACTTTGGTGTGGTAGGTCACGCTCGCTAAGCATTTTCAATCCCGCACGGTTATCGTGTTTATTTATACAATACATACTTGCATGCAACTCCGAGGCTGACGATGAGCCTCTCTCACTACGAGTCCTCGACCTCGTCCACGCGCGCCGTATCTTCCACTGGGAAAATACGTGAGAACTCTTATCCATCCTGACAACAATGTTAATACACGCCTAGTCGCGAATAGAGATAGAAGAGTACGTTAGACCCGCGATTGCTGACACCGCGAACGCGTCCTTCCAACGAGTTTGTTTGATTCGCTGTGTCCGATCGACGAGTCGATTTATGGCTCGATGTTTTCACGTTTGTTCTCGTGACTTTACAGTGGGTCGGCGAGAGATTCGGATGGCCGGAATATAGCTCGCGATCGGAATGGGGAAAATTTGTTTCCAGCCTGTTCTGTCACAAGGGGGCACCGACGCAGTTTCTTTGCAGCAATACGTTATTCCTGGTGGCTGGCTTTAGCTTCGAGGAGCTGGATTTGGTGAGATTTAATAAACTCGATCATACTTATCATTTTTTTTTTTTTTTTTTTTTTTTTTCATTTTATTAATTAATTAATTCATTTATTTATTTACTTATTGTTTCTGTTATTTATTGATGAAAATGATGATGTAATTCTGTATTTTGAAATTCTTATCGCAGTCGAATCTAACGGTTATAATCAGTCACGTGCCGGCGGGAGCTTCGTGGAAGCAAATCGTGCACTATGGACAAGGTTACTGGAATCCAGGTGCGTTACATACCTCCAACGATTTTTTTTTTTTTTTTTTTTTCAATTAGTCGATCGAAGCGCGTGACACTTTTCAATACATTTTTTTTCAATTCCAGGAACATTCAGAGCTTTTGATTACGTCGACAAGGAGAAGAATCTGAGACTCTACGACTCGACGCGTCCGCCGGATTACGCGTTGGAGAGAATAACAGCTCCGGTGGCTCTCTTCAGCGGTGACAATGATTGGTTGGCTACGCCAGAGGTATTTTCATTCGTTATTTATACAATTTTTTTCTCAAGTGTCTTTACTCCGTATTATGTGTAAAAGGTTACAGGAAAGTTTCAAAGGTCGAATACCTATTGAAAAATATTGGGCAATATTTCTATTTTTATCGAATAAAAAAAAAAAAAAAAGATGCTGAGCATCTTTGTCGAGAAAAAAAAAATCAGCCTTTTGCGACTGAAATTATAAATGCATTTTTGATTACGACTTCTTTCAAACATTTAATCGAGGTGAACCAATCTTTTTAAACGTTTCCCAGGATGTCCGACTGCTGACAACGAAACTGCGCAACGTGGTCCTCCACCATCGCGCCCCACCGAACACTTTCAATCACTACGACTTTCTCTGGGGCAAAACAGCGCCGCAAATGATCTACGGTCCTCTCCTCCGATTGCTCGAAGATTATCGATGATGGAAGGGAAAAAAAAAAAAAAAAAAAAAAACGAAATTTCTTTCGAGAATTTTTGTTCTCACGATTATTCCAAAACTGCACCATGACGTGGACCAATTCGTATATCTAGTCATAAACGATAGAAAAATCACTAAAACGATCGACGATCGATTATCTATGAATAACTTTTAGTGTGATTAACAACCAAACCATCACTGTAGTGTAAGAAAAAATAACGAAAAAAAAAAAAAGCCAAAATCAGTACAATATAATTATAACAATATTGTTTAGTGTTCAATGTGACGAAATAGTAGGGGGCGATAGTCGAGATATGTACATATAATGGATTAAATGAGATCTTATCGTAACTAGTGCGGTGAGATTTTTTCTTACCTCGAATAATAAACTCTCGAAGTGTTGCGCAATGCACACGTTTCGACAACGCAGATTTTTTTTTTTTTTTTTTTTTCACACGCACACCTACGATATGCTCGCGCATTTGTGACAGAGAAACGGCATCGAGCAGCGATTAGATAAGCAATTAAGAAACAATTGTTTTCATCGATACGCCATAGTTGATGGCGCTTGTCGGCGTCCAATGCACTGAGATAAAAAAATCGGAGTACCAGAGCTCCGATTTGCCGATGATTGACGATCAACGTGACGAGGGGGGGAGGAGGAGCGTTCGAATTACGCGATACGAGGGCTTTGTTGATAATCTCGTGTTTCGATATCTCTCTTCTGTGTCGTCCGAGTTTCGGTGTGACACAATCAAAAATTGCACGATAACAAACCGTAGATGGCTATCTAATTTATTGAAAGTATAAATCTTATCGGAATGTATCAATAAATGGAATATTGTAAGCAACCCTACCGAGGATACCGCGGCATGAAGAGTAATAAATGAATTTATTTTTCCATATCTCTGTAAAATCGTGAGATTGTACAACACGACCGGAAGTTCGTCGAACTTAAACGCGACGCCACGAACCACCGAACTAATGAAACTTTTACTTTCGAACGATTGCGTCGTCGAGAAATCGCGGGCTATTTGCTGCACGAAAGTCCCTTCACCCGATAGCAAGTAGTCAGGGTCAATGCGTTGCAGATCCAACGAGTAGTAAACTCGCGACGCGAAAATCTCTCTCCCGGCTAATCGAAATATTTCGATAGCGATCTTAGGGTTGTTTGATCCAATGAAATCTTTTCTACTTTGTTTATAAACTCGTTATCAATACAATAGATACAATAACGTAAGAGGGTTTTGAAATTATCGAAAAGAAACGTGTCAACGATATATCTGAATCGGTCCGATCGATCTGTTTGAAACAGGAAAAAAATGCTATCGATAAACGTGCAAAGATGGAAGCTGTGTATGTTATCGAGATTTGTGAAAAGAAAACAAGAAACACGTTAACCGTATCTGCAGTTGGATCGATCGATTTGCCAAAAGAAAAAAAAAAAAAAAACGAAAAGATTGCGATCAACAATGACGAGAGGGAAGCTGCGCGGAGATAAGTGGAAGAGGGAAGCTGCAAACGTTATCGAGATACAAGATTAACGAATACTCTTATTATTGCATTCGTCAAATCGATAAGTCCGATTGGGCATCGATTGAAATTTTTTTGTTCACATGGGAGCTACGAATTTGTTATAAGCGATTAAAATCTTTTGGAAAACGATCAGTCGCGTTCCAACAATGACGGATCTGCTCGTGAAACTCGCGGTTCATCTCGCGATTCTCGGTTCCGTTGCGAAAGCATCGGTGATAACATTGCCGCTTGTATCGGAATCGGAGAAACGTGTCGACGTATTGAAGTACAATGAGGATGCCGATCTCTCTGTCGTGAGTATATGCGAACACCGTAAACCTTAACCGCGTGTCATAAATTCCAACGAAAAACAAAGTCAATAAATTAATACGACACTATAAAGTGTGTCTAACGACCTGAAAGGTCGTAAAATCTCTTATAAATCTTGAAATTGCACGTGACCCAAAAAAAGTCATGAAATATCATTAACCCCTCGCGTACGGGTGCCGTAAATATACGTTCGGCATATTTGCCCATTTATTACTCCAAATGGTTCGTTTAACTATAAAATATCGCGAAAATTTGTGAAAATAATTGTAGAGTGTAGTGATGGAGTGCCATTTTTTTTAAGATCCGAATTTAGGCGTATTTGCATTATTGTTGTAAAAAAAAAAAAAAGTACAGTTGGGTAAAGGTCTCCTGTACGTGAAAATTTAAGATTAGCAGTAATCAAACATTTCTGAATTCATAACGCTGAGATCAGTAATCTGCTTCAAGTATCAAGAAGATTACTGGAATTTTCAAGGGATGATAGTTAAAGAGATAAAGATCATTGAATTCAACAGAGGCAATTGATAGAGAAGTATGGCTATCGGGGTGAAACGCATCATGTTATGACCAACGATGGATATACCCTTCAATTGCACAGGATCACCGGTCCCAATAGCAATCGCAGCCCCGAGGGAAAACAGCCAATTTTGCTAATGCACGGACTTCTCAGTAGTTCCGTTGATTGGATAATAACTGGTCCCGGACAAGCGCTCGGTACGACGATCTTTTATCTCTCGAAAGAGATATATTAAAAAAATTGAACTGAAATTTGAATTGATTAAGATTTTGTGGTTTTCTTATTCTCGTAAGGATATATTCTGGCTGATGAAAAATACGACGTGTGGATGGGCAATGTTCGGGGCAATATTTTCTCCCGAAAGCACAAGAAGTATTCGACGGTCGATAAGGAATACTGGCAATTCTCGTACGAGATTCTTTTTTTTTTTTTTTTTTCATGTTCTTATTTTTTTCTTACGATTATTATTGTTTAATAATTCGAATCTAAGAAGTATCTGTTGGCATGCGCATTTTGTACACATGTAATTGATCACCTTCCTGTGATGAACAAGATGTATTAATCATATAGGTGGCACGAGATTGGAATTCGTGATATACCGGCGATAATAGACTATATTTTGGAAAATACCTCGAGACAGAGTCTTATCTACGCGGGTCATAGCCAGGGTACGACGGCATTTTGGGTGATGGCCTCGGAACGACCCGAATATCAGAACAAAGTCAAAGCAATGTTCGCACTTGCGCCTGTTGCCTACCTAACGCATACGAGAAGTCCCGCTTATCAAGTTCTTTCAAGATTCGGCAATGTCTTTGGGGTAAGAAAAATCAGAGGGAAAACACAACGATTTCAGTCTTCAGTGACTTCAGATCTTTGCTGTGCTTATCAACGCGTGGGTCATTATTTTCATCAGGTATTGCTGAATCTTCTTGGATGGTACGAGTTCGATCCGCCAGGTAAATTGCTGAAGGAAATAATATCGATAGCGTGCGACGAAGAAGCCGCCAGCCAACCGATCTGCACGAATATTCTGTTTCTCACTGCTGGCAAATCCGATCAGTTGAACGACACAATGATAACAGCAATTTTGGGACACGTTCCCGCGGGTGCATCGGTCAAGCAAGTCGTTCATTACTCACAAGCTGTCGTATCTCGTAAGTAATTCTAATGCCTTTTAATCGCCATAGAAAAAAATGGTTGCATTGTCTATGAACTGCCTAACGAACAGATCGGTTGTTTATCGATTACGCAGGAAAGTTTCAACAGTACGATTACGGGATGATCGGAAATCTGAAGAATTACAAGAAACTTCATCCACCCCTTTACGATCTATCGGTAATCACGGTTCCGGTTTATCTCCATTACGGATCGAACGACTGGCTTTCCGATTTGAAGGATGTCGATCGTTTGTACAAAGAGCTCGGCAATCCAATTGGCAAATTTAGGGTACCAGACGAAAAATTTGGACATCTTGATTTTTTGTGGGCCATTAACGTGAAGCAATTACTGTACGATAAGATGATCGGTATGATGGAAAGATATAGAGACTGAAAGTGCTAATAGTCGAAAACAATTCGTTTTTTTTTGTTCCAACGCGCCAAACTATAGTCCGGATACCGTTAATATGATTGAAATCAACAAAAAAATAAGGCAAAGCACATTAACACATAAAATTGTATCCGGGTCCGCATTTGTTATGAGTGTTATGTTTATCGAGTTGTCACGACTAATATTTCGCAACCAGGAAGCGTAAGTGAGGGTAACAATGTTTTTATTTGTTCAAACGGATAACAGAAGCTTCGAAAAGATAAAATAGTTACAACGTGACGCGAACCTAAGACGACAGTACGAGTTTGCTATTTCGCAAATGAATTCACCGATTTTTATGTGAAGTATTTTATAATTCCGAAAACGAGTAGCTAATTGTTTATTTTAATGATGAACCTATCACGAGGGTCGGGGTTATGTCATTGATGTTAATCGAAAGATAATGCGGACTGAACCAATGATTTGGAGGATCAAAAAAAAATGTGATTACTATTACAACGAATTTAATTCTATTATCAATGTATTATGTTTATGAGACTGCGATAGTTATTAAAGAGAATTTTTCCAGAATTATTAGTTGTTTTGTCAATGAGAAACCCGCCTATTCAAGAACGCCAGGAGTCGGAGATCAGAGATCAGAAGAGTCAGAGACAAGCTAATATAGGTTGAGATATTTAGGTTCGCGGGGACTCTGGGAACGTTGCCGCATTATATTGGGCACAATCGTGAAGTCTTCTCGCGTAGAAAACAAGAACTCGTCGAGATTCTTGATAAGATTCCATACGAGATCCTAGTTGGGAATCTATATAGAATCAACGATGTGTTCCGGATATAGATTCATCAAAACCGGCATACAAGCTGTTATAGATTCTGTTCGATATTTTTGTACATTTCGCGGAAAGCCGGTATAGAATGTGGAGATTCTAACTAATGTATCGAGAAGCCCACAGATAATCTATCGCAGATTCTAGCGGAAAGAGTTTAAAAGGCCGCAGTAAACGGAGCGTCAAGTTATCTCAGATTCTATCGGAGATTCTCTCAGATTCTTTCGATGATGCTGCTTAATGTTCTATTATGAGTTCTATTCTCGATTCTGTCATAACTTTAACGATTAAATACATTCATTTAATGAAAAATAATATATTTCTATGTTCCATTGCGATTGGTTGCATTTGAAGCTTTGATGAAAGTCCGTTGAGAACCTCCGTTCCATTTCTATCATCAACAGTTGTTTAATTTAAGTTTTATCACTCTCCTGTAGTTTCTTCGATTTTCGAATGATTAATTGCAATTATGTTGTAAAAGATAATGTATCTCTATGTTCCCTTCCGGTTGGATGCATTTAACGCTTAGATACATTGCGTAATTTGCATTTCTTTACGATAGTGCTGTTGCCCATTATTAGCACTAGTGTCGTACACAGGAGTTTTTCACAATTTTTGTCGTAAATTCTTTTACCAACAGCATAAAAAACTAAAGCGTACTGATTAACACGCGTGCAGTGCGTGTTAACCCAACAGACTTCCTTTTACAGTGGTCCCAGGTGTGCTTTTATCGTATTGTGAGATTGTTTGTGGCAATCGTCGAGCTGATAACGACTTACTGTGATTCGAAACGTTTTGGTCACATTGCTTTTATTACTGAATAACTACCTGTTTCGATAAATCAGTCGAGATTTCGCCATGAACAAGCCAAGTTCGACCCTTTTCGCTCTCGTAATTTTTTACTTTGCCGCTGCCAACGCTTTACCGGCTGTGGAGCAATCGGTAAGAAGTCTAAACGAATCGGATTTCTTGGAGGATGGACATCTCACGCCCGTGAGTAGATATACATTGTAACGACCGAGCGTCAATGTATAATTCAATTAAAATAAAATAAACAATGAACAATTGTACGTTATAAAATTAATCATACAACAATTATAATTCCATAGACACAATTGATAAAGAAGTATGGATATCACGGCGAGACGCATCAGGTAATGACCGAGGATGGATATTTTCTGACAATGCATCGAATCACTGGTCCCAATAGCAATCCTAGCGCTGCAGGAAAACAGCCGATTTTACTGCTACATCCGTTATTAAGCTGTTCGGCAGATTGGATAATGACTGGTCCAGGAAAAGCTTTCGGTACGTTGCGATAAGAGTTAACTCCTTAAAACAATGTGATACCACTTTCTTCTAATCATATATGTCGAGTCGAGTCGACAGATAAGAACTGTAATTCATTTTTTTATGGGTTCTAACAATATCCGGTTAAAAGCTAATTTTTGCAGAAACCGAATATCAAATAATATTTGCCTAAAAATTTGCTCGTCGTCGTAAACGTTCAATGTCAAAAAAAAAAAAAAAAAAAAATTAAATGTGCTTTAAGGTAAACAACGATTTTTTTTACGAACTTAATTTTTTCTGAGAAATCCTTAGTTTGAAATTCGTTACAATATATATCTCGGCATACGTCGCTTGTATTTGAGGAATTGGGATGCTTGAGAAATAATGTTTTTTTAATCATTTTTATCAGTTACGAATTAACGAAATATCTAACAAAATCTTCGATTCCATGTCATTCTCTTTCACATCAATAGGCTACATACTGGCTGACCAAGGATACGACGTATGGTTAGGCAATGTAAGAGGCAACAAATACTCCCAGAAGCATAACAAATGGACAACGGATGACAGGGAATACTGGCAATTCTCGTAAGTTTTTTTTCTTTGTTTTTTTCGGACGATGAAGGCTGTGATGAATATGATTATGTGATAACCATTTATCATCCAACAGATGGCACGAAATTGGAACGAGAGATCTTCCAGCAATGATTGACTACATTTTAGGACAAACGAACAGGCAGCAGCTTATCTACGGGGGTCACAGTCAGGGCACAACAATCTTCTGGGCAATGGCTACAGAGCGTCCTGAATATCAGAAGAAAGTCAAAGCTATGTTTGCTCTTGCACCTGTTGCCTATCTCTCGCATACCAAAAATTTGTTCTACAAGACGCTTTCGAAGTCTGCAAACAGAATTGACGTAAGAACAACCGATGATGATCTTCCGCACAGTGACCACTGGGACTTGATGTCTTACACCTATTATCCTTATTTAGAAAATTGCTGATCGTCTGGGTTGCTGGTCCTTCAGCCCACTGAATGATTATGTGAAAGAACTAATAGCCGACATTTGTAAAGACGGGTCTGTGGCTCAACCGGCGTGTGCAAACATTATTTTCCTCATTGCCGGCTTTGGTTCCGATCAATTCGATCAGCGATTGCTTCCCGTTATTCTGGGACACCTTCCGGCAGGTGCATCTTTCAAACAGTTCGTCCACTACATGCAAGTGGTCAGAGATCGTAAGTTTAGTCGAGTGTATGCTGAGGGAGGATCTGGCAATTGCTCTTCTTTATGACAATACCGTTAAGAATAACCCTTCATGGGTAATATGTTTTGGGAGACTTCTTTTGCCGACAATAAAAAATACAACCCGATTTTTAATCTGAAATCGGTGGACCATCATCTCGATCGGAAGATAAAAGATATATCTATTTAGCAGTGTCGAATCAATTACGTTAAGAGATAATAATAAGCTGACAGGTTGAACAATGAGCAGATTAACATACTACAGAATCATATTTTCGCAGGTAAATTCCAGCAGTTCGATTATGGTTTACGCGGCAATCTAAAGAAGTATAGACGTATTCATCCACCGGTTTACGATCTATCGAAGATCAAAATACCGGTGTCTCTGCATTACGGACAGAACGACGTGCTATCCGTTCCCAGGGACGTCAAACGGTTATACAACGAACTCGGCAATCCGATCGGCTACTTCAGGGTACCGAATGATAAATTTACGCATCTCGATTTTATGTGGGCGACGGATGGCAAGCAATTGGTATACGACAAGGTTATTAGCCTGATGCATAAATACAAAGACTGAAGCGCGAACGAAGAAAAACAATACGAAGACCATTGTTAAGACGTGGAGATAGCGAACATAATATTACTGATAAATGGTAAGCTATACGTGAATAAAGATATATTAATGAGTTGCAAAAAAAGTGGCGTTATTGATTACCATCATATTTTACCTCAAAGGCAATGTTTGTGAGATCATCGATACGCAATATTCTGAAGTGTACCTAACTGAAGTTAGGGTATTAAACGCAATCGATACAAGATATCTTTATATCCAACCACTTTGCCAGCGGTTATCTTATACGCTTGCGCACGTTTTCAGCAACATAGTATTAATTTCACGATTTCGATATAATATTGATAAATATCTTAATGTCTTTATTGGGAGAGGTTGCTGTAAAGATTTATAGGAATAGATGTTATCGTTGAAATACGTACGTAGACTTCAGTGGTGGTCACATAGATAATTCTAATCACTCATAAATGTTTAAGTGATGTAATAGGAGGAATTGACAAGTCATAGATATATTTCACACGCCCCTAACGCGTAGTTAAGAGTTTATCAGACACGTGTAATACATTAGATTTTAGATTAGATACAATATATAATAAATGCGGAGATTGTTACGACTGTTTAGTTTTTCTTTTTCTTTTAATTGTGATTCTCTTAGTCGCCGTCGCCGAATGTGGCGTTTAATTTCCGTGCGCTTTAGCTAAATGCATGAATATTAAGTTGAATGAAAACCGACCAATCTGCGATTTAATGTAAAAACAAAACAAATTTTCCGATTTTTATACTTGCGTATCTTTTTCTTCTTCTTGTAATCCTCTTTTTGGCTATCGGCCAGTGCACGATTTCGCTTTCACGTGCTTTGATTAAATGTACTGTTATTAATTAGAAGAAAACCTAATCAAGCTGCGTTTTGATATTTATTAGGTTTATGCAAAAATATGTTCATCTTTACGTAGGCAGCGTGAATGCCCAACGAACTGATTTTCGAAGATGTGAACCACTGCTGGGGGGTCTTCATGGAATCACTTATCCCTGAATACATCGAATTCTGGGAGATATAATCTATATACGGTAATCGAGTTGATGCCGCGAGACGATCAGGGAATCGGCTGATACTAAATAGAAGGGCGTATCTCCAACTGATTAGCATGTGAAACGATGCTGAATCCACCTTTCTTTTTCTCGAGGATCGGTATGACTTTAACAGTTATTCTCGGTGAGATAAACCGCGGTAAATATTGTGCGAATTTCGCAGGCGAAATATCAGAGTGGAGGGAGCAAAATATTTGGCAGTATGCTATTTCCGGTACGACGATTTGCGCAAAAGGTGCGTAAAACCGTAGGGGAGGCTGACCCCTTATCAAGATGCGAGATACATGTTGCGACAATTCTTCTTAATCTAACCTTCACGACCGATAACCGATCACCTCAATTAAGATTGATCCGAACGTTCTCTGGCATTATAAATAAATAAGTCACGCATCTGGGATCCGCAGTTGGGATTTCACGATGGCGGTACGAGGTATGAAAATCTTTCTTTTCGCGATTCTCTGCATTGCTACCGTCAAAGCTTCTTCAATACCGTCATCGTCGATCTCCAATTATCAAGGAAAAGTTCAAACGTATTCGTACAATGAGGATGCAGATCTGAACACTGTGAGTTATACGATATATTGCCCATTATTATCATTAAAAAAAAATAGCTGTGAAATTAGTGACAAAACGAAAAAATGGTGAAAAATTGAATTGCACAGATACAATTAATAGAAAAATATGGATACCGGGGTGAGAAACATTATGTTACAACCGAAGATGGTTATATCCTGGAGATGCATAGAGTCACCGGTCACAAAAGCGATCCCAGTCCCGAAGGGAAGCAACCGATTTTACTGATGCATGGAATACTCAGTAGTTCGGTTGATTGGGTAATTACTGGTCCGGAAAGAGCTTTCGGTATGCATCAGTTCCTTACATTATTAATTTGCACTTTCCTCCATTAAGTAAAATATAAATGGAATCAAAATTTATTAACTCTGTACCTTTATGGTATATTTTTGGTATTAACAGGCTATACGCTGGCTAACGAAGGATACGATGTATGGATGGGCAACATTCGCGGCAATACATTCTCCCGAAAGCACAAGAAATACTCAGCCCTTGACAAGGAATACTGGCAATTTTCGTACGCATTTTTTATCAATTTTTTTCAATAGCCGAGAAATATGGATGGGTAGTGTTCCCCTTATTTCACCGCTTTTCCGGGTTTACGATTCCTCCCTCCTAACATTCCCTACTCGCACTCAGCTAATCTACCTAACCTGTCCTGTGCGTTCGCAGCCGACTTAGCTACACTGTACCGCATTTGCCGGAGACACGGAAAAACTGCGGAAAACCCGTGCCGGTAAGACGGCATCATTCTACTGATTTTTCGGTATTTTTTGCATTTGCGTAAAGTGCAGAAAACACCAAAGTCTCAGAAGAATGAGCCGCTCAACGATTGATGGGTTAGCCAGCGGGCGTTTAAACTGTCACCCATCCAAGTACTGTTCGCGAACAAAGTTGCTTGATTTGGGTGTTCACCGGAGCCGCGCGGCAACCGCGCATCTACCGTTGTCGCCATTTTCTCTCGAAAACATTATTAAAGAGATCTTAAAACCGTTTAACGAATTTAAACAAAATTACTTTTTACCGTGAAAGAGTATTGAAATTTAAATTCTGCGTCCGTAGTTGCCGATCTCTGTTTGGCATTTGAGTTCGTTGATTACTCAACAATAACGAAGAATTTTTTATTTTTTTTTCCACAGATGGCACGAGATTGGGATCAATGATATTCCCGCGATGATAGACTACATTTTAGAAAAAACCAATAGAAAGCAACTTATCTATGCTGGTCATAGTCAAGGCACCACGGACTTTTGGGTAATGGCTTCGCAGCGTCCGGAATATCAGGCGAAAGTCAAAGCTGTTTTTGCTCTCGCGCCGGTTGCCTATCTGACGTATATCAAGAGTCCCTTTTATCAGGTTATCGCTCGGTTCGGAAATAACATAGAGGTGAGAAAAACCAATGATAAAATCATATTTGATAATAAAAAAATCTGTAACAACGTCTAAAATTCTTTTGTGAGTAAATCTTTACCCCAAAAAGTGATTTCTCGTATTGTCATTTGTTCTGACATTAAAAATTCGTAATTAACGGAACATTATAATTGAATACTTCGATTTTGCGATTTTAGGTAACAAATATTAATATTTATGTATTATTTGCTTTCCCAGGGAATAATGAATGCTCTTGGTTACTACGAATTCGAACCAACGAACGAACTGGTGAAAGAAATTGTATCGATAGTTTGCGATCACGAAGCTTCAACCCAACCGCTTTGCACGAACCTCATTTTCCTCGTCGCCGGTTTTAGTTCCGATCAGTTAAACAAAACAATGGTACCAGCGATTCTTGGTCATGTACCCGCCGGCGCATCGGTCAAACAAATGGTCCATTATGCGCAAGTCATCAAATCACGTAAGTTATATTGCGTTTTAATGCGTAATAAAAAAAAATGGCGTTTTCACGGAAAAAAGGATAAAACAAAACATTGTAGCGATCTCGATAAAAAAATTGATAAAAAAAATGACCTTCCCGATCAAAATTCTTAGAAACAATTAGAAAAAAAATAATTTTTTTTTGTCACCAGTCGAACCGATAAATGTCATTAATATTATTATTTTCTCGGTTAACTAACAAATATGTTATTCTATCCTATCACAGGAAGATTTCAACAGTGGGACTACGGAATAATCGGAAATTTGCGGAAATACAAAAATTTCCGTCCGCCGACTTACGATCTATCGAAAATCAAGGTACCGGTATATCTGCACTACTCGTCGAGCGATTGGTTCTCGAATCCTTTGGACGTCGAGCGTTTGTACAAAGAACTCGGCAACGCGATCGGCAAGTTCCGCGTGCCTCACAACAAGTTCGCTCATCTAGATTTTCTATGGGCAAACGACGGCAAACAATTGCTCTACGACAAGATCATCGGTATGATGAAAAAATACAGAGACTGAAACTGCAAAGTTATCTTACGATTAAAAGTAATCTTACGTGAGAATTCATTCTCGACTGTTAGAATTAATTTTTATATGCGAAACGTTGGCTGTTCATTTCTACGTAATTTTATCTGTGAAAATAACAAAACAATTCGACTATCGTAACTGACGAATCTACTTGATGGCAAAAATGATATTGTCGTTTATGTTTGAATAAAGATAAATCAAAAAAGAGCGTAGCGTATTACGTCGTTTGTATACTCCACCTGATGCCAAGAAAAAGGAAAAAGTCGAGTATCATTACTGAAAAATCTACGCGGTGGCGAAAACGATTATTATCGATTTTACACGTATCGTTATGTGATTAAACAAAAAATATGTGACCAAAGAGAGATACGACTGTTATCGAACTTTTTTTTTTGTCGAATTCTATGACTAACAAAGTATATTTCTCGTAATCTTCATCCCATCAGGAATATTGATGCTGCACGAGTGAAACAACATCGCAAACTCCTTATCGGCGATTAAATCCAATGAATCATTTTCCAGTGACGCTCTTCCGATAGCGTTCACGAGTTGCGAGTAAACCAGTTACACGATTATCATCCGTGTCACGTATTAAACATATCCACTCGTCTTGTCTCTGCGAGCTATGATTGATCAAATCACAGCAAGGGAGACCGGGGCTAAGTGACACACTTTTATGTGTTTCGTTCTTTCGCATCGTTAGTCGCTGTTACTTAACTCCGCATCAATCAGGAATTAATCATTTTGAAATTTATGGCATATGCACATTTTGCCGGATCATAATAATAACAATAATAACAATTTTTATTATTATTATTATTATTGCGATGATTTCACGACCCTGGAATTTGCGAACAATTCATCATTTGCCCGTCTTCCCGATATACGTATGGATACGAACGTCCACCGAGCGACGTGATAACCCAATCTGTTGCGAAGTTGTTTCTAACGATCAAGGGTCGTGTTTTGATAAACATTTGATGACGTATCAAGACAATAAGAATATTACAAGAACGTCCAACATTGTATATGCCAGCGCTGGTATGACTAGTCACGAAAAACCGGAAGCTGCGCATCCTGTTACTCACTACTCATTGCTGAGTGCAAAGAGATATATACATATTAATAAGTACATTGTACACGCATATGGTATGGTATATATAGTGTATAAACGATGAAGATTCTTTCGCAAGCTCGTCAAAACTGTTTATCTGCGGAAACATTGGTTCACGAGGTCAGATCATGTCTGAAAGGTCCGACTTAGTCGTAGATTGTCGGGCTAACGCGGCGAAACTGTCGAAGTGCGATCTTCGCGAGTGCGGCGCAAAGCTTTCCGTGAAACGTCCTCAAGCGTTGAATCTTAGCGATCAAAAGATACGGGAAGAAAGAATCTTTGACGAAAAATCTTTTTTCCCGAGGTGCCGAATTGTTCGCGGTATGATTGCTCTCGGTGTCGCGACGGTTCTCGTTATCGTCGTCGGATTTCTCGCTAACGGGTGTTTGACGTCGGAGGCTGACAACAATGTGGGAAATTACTTCGAGAGACCCGAAAATAATCGCGTATGTATACGAATTTCGAATTACTCGAAATTGACATTTTTTTTATCGAAAAAAAAAAAAAAAAAAAAGAAAAAAATACCGCGATCGTTCTTCGTCTATCAGAATTTTCGTAAATGCAGTTCCAGTTGAATATACTACCGGAATACGAAGTGGAGCGTTACGTTTTTCCCGCGATAGTTCCAAATTCTCCGGACGAAGTTGTTGACAACGACGCGGGTTATGGGGATGCGACGATTTTGTACAGAATACCAGGGGGACCAAAATCACCCCGTGCCATTGGAAAACGACCCTCGTTGATTCAACATGGAATTCTTTGCGACAAGGATCCTTGTGTTGTTAACAAACCACAAATTGCCATAGGTATATATATCAAAAACCGACGACAAATACATCGCGGTAAAGTTGAAAGTCAATATTAAAAAAAAAATTGTCCGTCTCCGGTTTAAAATTTTTATTTTCTGCAATTTTCTTGCGTTTCTGCAGTTTTTGCAAAAAAAAAATAAAATTTAAGGGCATAACAAGCAATAAAAAAAATTATTAAAGAAAAAAAATAAACGCTATGAAGATGTCTTCGATTACTAAAGAGAGCCGAAGACATAAAAAGTGCTCCATTAGAGACTCAACCGCATGCAGTAAAGATGATAATCTAATTTCTTAAAATTAAAGTTTATCTGCTCGTGGATCAAGGATACGACGTGTGGCTCGGTATCAGTAATTCCAGTATGGCTGAGAATTCTATATCGTAAGGATACATTTTAAATATTTTTTCATTCGCAATTTTCGATTATTTTACTCTTCGATAACGAAGTAATCTCATTATTATTTAAGGAGTGAGAAAATCGAACGAAAACGATTGGAATACGCGGCTGAGTGCATTCTTACGTCGACCAATCAGACGGAGTTACTGGTAATGGGATATTTCAATGGTTCCGTGCAGTTCTTCGGAATGTCGGCACCACCCGTTGTGACCGAACAAGTTACGTGCGACAAGTTATATATTTTACCAACGATCGGTCAGAAATTCAGGAAAAATTGACAAATCATTTATTTTTTTTAGTCAAAAATTTCAAAATGGTTGGAATACATTCCGGGTGTGAAAACGGCAAAGAGATGGTATCGCAAGGGAAAAAATTATCTCACGCGTGAGTTGTTGCGAAGCGTAAAAAAATAATAATGATAAATAAAAACAAATCATTATTGCAAAGATATTTCGTTATCCCGATAAACAGGAAGCTATGACAAAGTGATCGAGAGCTTCGATCGCCTCGGAAAAAATGTCGACTACATAATCGATGATCCTTCTATCACGAATCTCAAGGTTCGGACGATTGTCTTTTTTCTTTTTAATATTAATAATCTAAATGATAAACACAATTCAATCGAACGTGAGAGTTGAAAACGTAGAAAGTCACGTGTTAACGATAGCAGCTTGTAAATCTTTGTACAATAATAGCTAACGTAAGCGGTCTGCCGCGTGCCAGAGGCGTAATTTCTGCAACAATAGCCGGTTGCGAAAGTTGCACAATCATTAATTTTCTTAATGCGCATTCATAAGTCTCAATCGTTTCGTTCCACGCATATGGTTATGCGAGAACAATTGCCAAGAAAATAATAATGCATACAATGTCGTCGAGGTCGTTTCGTCGAGAGTATTAGCGCAACGGGAGAATGGGACAAGACTGAAATAATTTTTAGTTAGGGATATTTTCAGAATACGGTAATGAAAGCCTGGGGTATCGTCGTTACGATGGTTGCGCCGACACTGACCATAAAAGATTTCTCAAAGATGATCAATCATCCCGATGTTTATCTCAATACGGTTAGTCAATCGCAATGCTTTGAATAAACATTATCACTGCCGATCGACCGGTAGAAAAGCTGTGGATATTACGTTTCTTTTTCTTTTACTCGCTATCAGCCACAACTGATTACGAAATACGGATACGACTCGGAGGTGCATCAAGTCAAAACAGCAGATGGCTATCTATTATCGGTGCATCGGATAAGCGGAAGTAAAAATCATCCACCGAGAACCGGTAAACCGGTTGTTTATCTTCAACATGGAATACTGTCGAGTTCTGCTGTTTGGGTATTAATGGGTCCCTCTAAAGCCCTCGGTACGAATTTAATACGAAGGGTGGCTGTAGTATACTTCGAATAGGAATCAATTTTTTTTTTTGCGATTTTTCAATAGAAAATGATGATAATAAAAAAATTTTAGGCTATCTGCTTGCCGACGAAGGATACGACGTTTGGATGGGAAATTCTCGCGGCAATACCTATTCTCGCGCTCACGTAAATATGTCGACAACGGAGACGAAATTCTGGGATTTTTCCTTTCACGAAATGGGAATCTACGATCTACCGGCTACGATCGATCACATAATCGAGCGGACAGGTCAGAAAAAGATACATTACGTCGGACACTCGCAAGGAACGACGTCTTTCTTCGCAATGCTATCCGAAAAGCCGGAATACAACGATAAGATCATCAAGTTCGCTGCCTACGCTCCGATTGTTTATACCAACAATGTTCGAAGCCCAATCGTTTATCTCTTCGCTAAGATCTCCGCACCGATATATGTATGTATCGATCGTATTGACGCAATGTAAACGATCCCGTTATTCGTGTGGACCGAGTCAATGTTTTGAAAAATGTTACATATGTGAGGGAAAATCGTTTTCAAATGGGTAAATTGCTAACTTTGGCAAACTACTGGACGATATGATCTTCAGAGTTCAGAATCGGATCGTTCGCCTTGTGTATCAACGATTTATTATCAGATATTTACATATTTTTACCTACAAGAATATATATGCTTTTCTTTAAGCAATTTTATTCTTGTCGATAAAAATAAATTCTTATCCGCGAGAATTCAGTTTTTTGAGTTTCTATGAAATTTAGCTTTTTTTTTTAATTTATTTTCGATGAAATTTAAAATTGCAAAAAAAAAAAAAACGATTCGAAACGATTGTACACAAAAGTCAAGATAATCGGTATCTATTTTTCAGCAAGCTTTGCAATTTCTGAATATCAATGATTTCTTGCCGACGAACGCTCTGCTGACGAAAATCGGTAGAGAAGTCTGCGAGGCTCGTACGGTTTATCAAGTTGTGTGCAGCAATGCCCTCTTCATGGTAACGGGTTATGATTCGGCGCAAATGAATAAGGTACGATAACGATTTTTCTATTTTTTTTTTTTTTTTTTTCGAAATAATACCAACCGATTTCTTGTAACGATTTACATAAATATTACATTTTTTTTTAATTACAGACCATAGTGCCGATTATCATGGGACATTTACCAGCGGGTAGTTCGGTTAAGCAGTTCCTCCACTACGGTCAAGAATTCAATTCCAGTGAGTTCGATGAAAACTCCAAAATTAGTTAATTAAAATTTAACGGATGTCGAATTATAATTGTATTGCGCGCCTCTTCCTCGAGATCAATGTGTAGTGCTCCTACTATGCACCGATGTCGCCACAATTTTTCAGTTTAAATTTGTTTACTCGTATCCATGGTAGCCCGTAGCTCATTCTTCTTCTTTGTGCCGATCACGTCACACGTTTTAATCAGAAATTGCACGAAAAATGGGAAAAAGGAAACACCGAAATAGATCATCGGAAGATAAGAACCGGGAAAAGGAATTACGTCAGCGGATAGAATGGCTGGAAGAACAAATTCTAAGTAAGTTTTAAAGAGGAAAGGCGATAAATGACAATGTCTCGCCGGAAATGTCGGATAGCCATGAACGATACACATATCGATAGGAAAATAAAGAGGGATGAGTTTGTTGGTCCAACCAACGAACCAAAAAATTATGTGTCAGCGGTGTCCAACACCGAATGACAAATAATCCCATAATTAATTCGAACCGTGGCTCATCTTGTAATCGTCCAACGGTTGCAAGATACAAATGAAAGATAGGCAAACATCACTATGCTACGTCGGTTCAACCGACTGGTAAAAGTATACGGCCTAAAATAAAAGTAGTAAAAAAAAAAAAAAAAAAAAAGTGGAGAGATTGAAGTATCTAGAATCTTTTATTTTACTCCTTTCATTTCATTATCACAGATAATGAAAGACGCGGTTCCAGACAGCCATCGTCACGAAACAGAGAGCGTAGTCGATCTCGCAGGAGAGAAAACTGTGATTACGATCGTTACGATTCGAGAGGCTCGCCTAGTCGATCTTACAAGAGAGAATACGATTACGATCGTTATGAATCGAGAGAGTCGCGTAGACGGCATTACAACGACGGAGGTTGTGACATCCAAGGGGATGAACACGGAATTTATCATGACGAAGATAAGTACTCGGAGCATAGTGCTTTTAGTAACTATAGACGAGAACGCGGTCGTTCACCTACTAAAAGACAATCGAGCAGTAATTTACTGAGCAATGCGCGGGTCTCACATACCTCAGTCTCTCATTCGGTCGAATCTCTGGGTGAAAAAGAAAAAGAAAATAACGAAATCGACGAAGGTACGCAACCGAACATAGAAGAGATGACGAAAGGTATCGGATCTACCTCAGCGGTTGCTACTGTCGCCGTTGACAAGTCAGCAAACACTGAAAAATCAGCCGTGACAAATGTCCCGAACGAAGTCCAAGAGACCGAACTAGAAGCTGATGTTCTCGAAGTATTTGGCGAGCGGTCCAGGCCCGATCGGGTATTGGCTCAGCCAGTACACAGTCATCTCACATCGATTTGGTACGAGATTATCGAAAAAGGGTTGCCGGCAGAAGAACGAAAGACATTGCTGAAAAAGTTTCCGCCGCCGAAAAATTGTGTCTTAATCGATCCGCCAAAGTTGAATTTGGAAGTGAAGGCAGCGTTGGATAGTACAATTCAAAAGCGAGACGAAAGAATTGTGGAGAAGCAAGAAAAAATCGCAGCATCTCTAGCTGGCGTGGGGAAAACGATAGAACTTTTGCTAAAATCGAATCCTTCTGAGAAAAAGCAATATTTAGAGCCACTTACGGGGATATCAAGACTTCTAGCGGATCTGCAACACGATGAGACATCTATCCGGAGAAGTTTGATTTTGAAGAACATCAAAGCACCCTTCAAGGATACACTGAAGGATCTTTCGTCGGATGAGTGGTTGTTTGGGAAAGATATTAACGAAAAATTGAAGGCTGCTAAAGTTTTACAACAATCGTCGAAAGACTTGAAGCCATCGATTAAACAGTCATCTGACCAAGGGAAAAATTCAAAAAACTCACGAGGCCCGCCTCACCAAAACCATTACAAGTCGAATCCCTATTCGAGGGGGGGCGGGTACAGGCCGAATTACGGTCGGGGCAACAGCTACAGTCGGGGCAACAAGTCCACGTCTCGAGGGAGGAGTCATTATCAGAAAACAGAACAAACGAGTGCGAAGAAGACCAATTAAACGTAGGTAGATTCGCCGGTAGACTCGCTCACTTTAGAAACAATTGGTCCGAAGTAACCACAGATAAGACTATATTGAGTTGGGTTGAAGGATACACGATACCGTTCACTTCTGAAGTTTATCAAAATGCTCCCCCTACTGAGCCTCGTTGGTCAAACGAAGAAAGATGTTTAATCCAAGAGCAGATCGAGACACTGTTACAAAAAGGCGCGATTGAACGTTGTCAGCCGGAAACGAAACAATTTTTATCAAAAATTTTTCTTATACCGAAACCTGATGGCTCACATCGTTTTATCCTCAACTTAAAACAATTGAATGAGTTTATACAAACCGAGCATTTTAAGTTAGAAGATGGAAAGACGGCAAGGCAAATTCTAACTCGCGATTGCTTCATGGCTTCCATCGATTTGAAAGACGCATATTACCTAATCTCTGTCGCGAAAAAACATCGAAGATTTTTACGATTTTCTTTTGACGAAAATTTGTACGAGTTTACGTGCTTACCTTTTGGTCTTAACCGAGCTCCGTACACGTTCACGAAGCTACTGAAACCAATCGTCCTATATCTCAGAGAGCGCGGATATCTGTCAGTAATATACTTAGACGATATATTATTATTGGGGAGTTCATACGCAGAGTGCTTGGAAAATATTCGGGCAACGCGGCAATTACTCGAAAAACTAGGATTTTTAATTAATGAAAAGAAAAGCCGAACGATACCTTCTACTAGATGTAGATATCTCGGGTTTATTTACGATTCGGTTACAATGAGTATCGAACTTCCAGAGGACAAGAGGGAAAGAACGGCTGAGAAAATTGAAAAATTTCGTAAAATAAGTCATTGCACTATTCGAGAGTTTGCGCATTTAATCGGAACTTTAGGCTCAAGTTGTGCTGCATTAAAGTATGGTTGGGTTCACATGAAGAACTTTGAAAGAGCTGAGTTCTTGGCAATCAAGAAAAATAAAGGAAATTTCGAAGCACGTATGTCACTCGGTGACGATTTACAGGCAGATTTTGATTGGTGGACGGAAAACATTAAAAGAGCTGTACATTCGCTAAAACAATTTAGAGCTGATTTGGAAATTTTCTCGGACGCGTCATGCTCAGGTTGGGGGGCGTATTGTAAGAATATCCGTACTCACGGTCATTGGACTCTAGAAGAACAAGCTTATCATATTAATTATTTAGAGCTACTGTCGGCCTTCTTTGCCTTGAAATGCTTTGCGGAAGATCTCAGGGACTGCGATGTGTTACTACGAATTGATAACACTACTGCCATCGCCTATGTAAACAAGATGGGCGGTATTCAATTTCCGTTATTGGGTAGTTTAGCGAAAGAGATTTGGAAATGGTGCGAAAAAAGGAACATTTGGATTTTTGCTTCCTATATTCCATCGCGAGATAATTCTGACGCCGATTTCGAATCGAGACGTCTTGAACCAGAGACGGAATTTGCCTTGTCGCGATCAGCCTTTCGAGTTATCGAAAAAGAGTTTGGCAAGGCTGAGATAGATTTATTTGCTACAAGGACGAACACGAAATGTGAACGTTACGTTTCTTGGTCGAGAGACCCTGGTTCAATTGCAGTAGACGCGTTCACTATTAATTGGAGTCAATATTTTTTTTATGCATTCCCTCCGTTTGTTTTAATCCTACGCGTTTTGAAAAAAATTCAAGATGATGACGCTAAGGGTATAGTTGTGGTACCGCATTGGCCAGCGCAAGTTTGGTTTCCGGTCTTCACGGCAATGCTTGACAGTGAACCGATTTATTTTAAACCCAATTTGAACCTCTTACCCTGGTTGCAGGGGTGCTGTCCGCGAGGCGTTAAGAAAAAGAAATGTACCGGATGAAGCTGTTACGATTATGCTATCTTCGCTATCGGAGTCGTCGCTTAAGCAATACGATAGCTGTTTGAAGAAGTGGTGGTTATTTTGTCGACAAAATGTTGTTGATCCGTATAATTGCGACACAGCGGATGTTTTAAAATTTTTGACCGCGGAATTTGAAAAAGGAGCTTCACATGGTACCCTTAATAGTTGTCGTTCAGCAATTGCGTTATTGCTGGGGTCAGAGTTAGGAGAAAATCCACAAGTCCGAAGATTATTTAAAGGTATTTCGAAACTTCGTCCTGCGAAACCTAAATATGAATCAACGTGGGATCCACATATCGTTTTGAGTTACTTGTCTCAATGGGGACAAAATGATAATGTTACGTTGGAAAAGCTATCGTTCAAGTTGGTAACACTAATGGCTTTAGTCACAGCGCAACGTATGCAGACACTCGCTTTGATCGACATTCGCAACATTCAAAAAAATGAAACCTTGTTAGAAATCAAGATCCCGGATAGGTTAAAAACGTCAAAAATAAATAAAACGCAGCCAACTTTGACACTACCGTATTACAATGAGAACTCGAGCGTCTGCGTGGCGTCAACGTTGGAAATATATTTGAACAAAACAAGAGAATTACGCGGAACGGAGACTCGGCTTTTTATAGCGCTTAAAAAACCCTATAAAGCGGTGTCAAGCCAAACATTAAGCAGGTGGATAAAAAAGACCCTTAAAGAAAGCGGAGTCGATACGGATATCTTCGACGCGTACAGTACTCGCCATGCGTCAACGTCCACAGCAAAAAGAAGTGGAGTTAGTATTGACGAAATTAAAAAAGCTGCAGGCTGGTCAGAAAAATCGGGCACATTCGCTAGATTTTATAATAAAAATATTGTTCGAAGTAAGGAGACGTATGCAAAGGCTATTCTTGATAGAGTGGCTAATTGATACGACGTTTCATGTTTCTTTAATTGTTGAAAGAGAATAAAATAAACTTGTGCATGGAATTTCTGATACATGGAATCTCTGCCGTAACGAACTGTAAATAACTACACATTGATCTCGAGGAAGAGGCGCGCAATACAATTTAATGATTAAACGAACTTACCCATAAGTGAAGTTCTATCATAATTGTATGAAGCGCCTCTTCCGAAGAGATCAGTCCCACCCATTAGGTTTGCCCTTTTCCAATGTTGCTAACATTTGAAACCCTGATAGTTACGGCAGCACTTTGAATAAATGAGCTACGGGCTACCATGGATACGAGTAAACAAATTTAAACTGAAAAATTGTGGCGACATCGGTGCATAGTAGGAGCACTACACATTGATCTCTTCGGAAGAGGCGCTTCATACAATTATGATAGAACTTCACTTATGGGTAAGTTCGTTTAATCATTAAATTATGACGTATCTAAATTATCGTACTGTTTTCCCATTAATAGAAAAATTCCGACAGTTCGATTACTTTCAAGCGCAAAAAAATCGAGCGAAATACGGACAACCAGAGCCGCCAAGTTATAAGATTGAGAACGTTAAAGTACCGACCGCAATTTTTTACGCGAGCAACGATTGGCTTGCCGATCCACAGGTAGTAAAATATCTGACAAGAGTAGTGATAAAAGTAAATAATTGATAAGAATAGGAAAAAATTGTAAATAATCGTCAAGAGAAATCTTCGCGTCATTTATCGATCGTAAAAATTCTTGAATTCGTTGAGTTCATTTTTCTTTTTTTTTTGTTTCTCCATAGGATATTGAAAAACTAGCAGGCGAATTGTCGCATCTGGAGATGTTATATAAAGTGCCAATGGCGATGTTCAATCACATCGATTTCATGTTCGCGATTGATTCGCCGGCGCTAATCTATCAACCGACAATCGATTATCTCAGAAAACCATTGAATACGAAACGATAACGACGAACCCTTTTATTTATTAGAAATTATTTCAATATTTAATAAAAAAAATATTGTTGTCAATTGATGAAAAATTAATAAAATAATTGACGGAAGAGCCGCAAGCTGCTGTATCAACGATTAAACGACGAGTAAGTTGCCGACGTATGTCCTGCTGAGACTCAAAAACAGCGTCTCGTTCATATCGTCCCGAGAAAAGCTACCGCGCTTGCCGACTCTACTCGATAAATTGATGGAAAATTCTCACGTGGGTGTAGCCGGGAATATGGGAAGAAAATTTTACGCGACTGTCGATGACGAGAGTGTAAAATTTTTATTCGTTTAGGTCGTTTAAAATTTTTTTAAATAGTTCGATCCCATTAATTATTATAATCTTTGACAAAAAATTCAAACAAATTATTGTAAAAAAATGTACAGCTAAAAACAGAAGAATAGTTTACATTTTTTCGATCTCTTGTAAATGGAATGGCCCATTGCGTGAAATCTACAGACTGTACACCCACATTTTTTCTCATCAGCTACAAGAAAATTGCATCTATGATCTACTTGACGTGTAATTAAAAAATCATGTAACAGAATCGTGTATTCTTTGATAAATCCCCGCAAAGCAGCATCTATTTTAAGGGGGCAACGAATTAAAATAGCAAGAAATTTCCATCTTCCTACATAATACAGAAGTTGAAGACATTTTTAACGAATTCTTCATTTTCTCAAAAAAAAAAAAAAAAATTATATATATACATATATATATATTCGCGTTTAAGGTCATTGTGGAGGGTAGTTATTTTCGAATGTACTAGAAAGAGCCTTCCGCTGTTTGTGTAGTAAAATAGAGGTCCCGGTGTATTTTCAGTCACTCGTATAAAAGAGTGAACCACTCAATCCTATGACACAGCTCCTGCTGAGAGAACAGCCGGAGCAAAAGCAGACAGGGTTCGTAGTAAGTCCTATAGATATATATAAGATGTTAAGGAAGATAAAGACCTATCGCCTGGCATCCAACATGTAAAACTACGCTGGATCCGCCTTTCTGCTTCTCAATGGTTGATATATGTTATCCATAAGAGAAGCTTTTCGCGAATCCTGCGCATTGGCGCGCTTGCGTGGGTTTCCCCGGTCGTACGTCGGCGACACCCCTCAGTCTATCTCGAAAATTCATCCGTTGCACATGTGTTCGAAACCATCCGCACTCACAAAAAAAAACCTCTAAGCGCAACCCTAAGAATTAAACTTATCGATCGAAGAGCATTAAAAAAAAAAATGTTATAAAAAAAAAAGTACCGTCGCAGCGATCTATAACATTATCAGTCGCGTCCAGGAAGTTGGAAGATACACAAGAAACGAGAAATTTATCGCGTTCATCATTCCCGAACCGGGTAGTTGGTGGCTGAGTTTCTATATTAAATCATCGATTCGCCAGTCACAATCAACACCATTCGGCGGGATGTAAATTACAAATACCAACAATTCCAAACTGCCCTTCGGGAGTGGGGAGAATGCGAATACATCGCGGTACATTTATACATATCGCATTAAATTGATTCATATTATCGCGAGCTCTCCTCCTTCTCATACCCGCGCAATCTCAATTGCGTTGCGCGCAGCATTGAATATCTTGGTTATGTTCGAATACAGATTGTCGAATCGTAATTCATGAATGCTGTTATTTATCTTTATTTAACTATCGATTGAAAAAAAAAAAAAAATCGTGATTACAGATATTCATCAAATTTCGACAATTTTGTGATCAGTGTTCCGAAGTGATAAAAAAAAAACAACCCCTACTAAAAATCCATCGATGATACAAATTTAGAGTCATAGAGTGCGGATTGGTTTTTTTTTTTTTTTTTTTTTTTTTTTTTTTTTTTCGTTTGTGATTTTGTAATACATCGCTAAAAAGGCGACTGCCGAATATACGCAATGTCTCGCGAAACCGGGGCAACGTAAAGAGACTTCTACAGAGTGATCGCAGCCGAAATCAAAGGGAAGCCTGTGCTGAAATTGAACTTCCAGAACGCCGAAACGTCGTTCGAGATCGGAAGAAAAGATTTAAAAAAAAATGAGTTCGAACGCGGACAACGAGATGCCTCGAGCCTCAAGGCCTCTTCTCGTCGTCTTTGCAGTTCTTTCAATATGCATAGGTCAGTATACGTTCAAGAGGATTATAAAAGATTCAGTACAAAAGCCATTCATGCGGATATTCGAAGCTACGTACGTGTCTATGTCTCGTTTCGTGCTTCAACTTCAATCAAGCGCATTCGCGCAGCATTGCATTCAATGAGCGGTAAATGATTTTATCGCAGCGAATAACAGACCGCGACAAAGGCATCGAAGAATCAAATGGTCAAGACGGAATTTTTTTTTCGTCCAATTTCGGCAATATCGATTCAACGGCAATGCCAAGGTCGATCGAATTACTCCAATGCACAAAACACGAGAAAAAAAAGTTTTTTTTTTTTTATTTTTTTTTTTAAATAGAAACGAAGCAAATTCACGGAATAATCTTTGATATCCACGAATATGTTGAATGGCGGTATATAAGTTATTGCTATGATCGACAAGTCGTAGGTCGGGAATAGGGTAACCGGATGTGGAAAGATAGCGTTGTTTTTCTGCACGTAGGAACGACTAATTATCCTTAGAAACTAAATCACAGATGATTATGTAAGAATGATACCGTTCCTGGTACTTAAGAAACACATGACATTAGTACAGTAAGTCAATATCAAGTATTTTTGTGGTTTGCCAAACATCGAGGAGACTTTTTCCATCGACTTTGACTGATTGACTCTTTATGTTTGAAATGTATTTTTTTTTTCTCGGTCGTCTATAAAAAAAAATGTTATCTTCCGTTCGAATGTCTTTACGAGGAAAATTGATTTTTTGTACAAAAATTGGAAAAAATCTTTCGAGATTTATGCAACAGATTCTTCTCGAAATGAGCGTTCATTACGATTCACGGAAATCATTTCGTTATCAGCGAATATGCTGAGTGGGAGAACAACCTTTACCGCAGGCTGTCTCCACCAGCATCACTTTCTTCGGCTCGTCGTTCTCCTTCTGTCTTTCAAAGCGAAGCTTTTTTTTCTTTTTTTTTTTTCGTTTCTTCTCTTACGATCGTTTTATCTCAATCGCACCGTCGGAGAGGGGTGTGTGCCACGGGTCCACGGCGTATATCGATTGGCCGAGTGGCGCAGGCGTTGGCGTAGTGAATGAAAGCTCTTTACGCCTCCGCACTGTCTCGAGTCATTCATGGACCGGTGACCGTGCGATGGATCCCCCAAATCTATTTTACATTTCGGTCTCTCTAGCACCATCGAATTACGCTTGTCACTGCACTACCCGGCCCTCTCCCTTCGCTCGGCTACCGACGAAATCAATCGAGAAGACCGATCCATGACTTTATTCCCCCAGCGGCAATCTACCAATTTCAACCGGATTTCGCAAAGATAGCATACATTTGTTATTCTCGAGAAAATTTTTTCTCTTTTTCTCCATTATTCGAATTTTAGACGAAACTCGCGTGTATTTTAAATTCGATTTTTTTTTTTTCACGAAATATATTCATTTGCATTGGAATTATTGAAATTGAAAAATTGACTGGAAATACATGACGAATACTTTTCTTTCTTCGATTTTTGCAATGAAATTTTATTGCTATTCATCATACTTCTCGCAACGAACTACAAAAAGAAATCCGGCGCGTTAATCGCAAATAATAATATAAATACAGGTTACGATAGGTTAGGTAGAGTTCCCCTTATTTCGTCGTATACCCTTCCGGTATACGGTATTTTTCGGATTCTTCGGAATACCGAATGTTTCGGTATTTTTTGCATTTGCGTAAAGTGCAGAAAACACCAAAGTCTGAGAAGAATGGGACTCCCGCTCAACGATTGAAGCGTCAGCCAGCGCGCGGATAAGCGGTCACCCATCCAAGTACTGCCCGCGAACAAAGCTACTTGACTTGGGTGATCACCGGAACCGCGCGCCAACCGCATATCTACCGTTGTCGGTAATACAAATATAATATATAATATTATTAATATTCAATATTAATTGATTATTATATTATTAATGAAGAGACTGAGAGGCAACAAAAAAAAATTCTACTTACTGCACTAATGTTCTCCAAACCTATTTATATCGGCTGTTGCATTCTTGTTTTTGTCACTGAACGGTTCAACTTGAGTTGTTTGTTTTGTTAACTTAATAGACATCAAGTCCATTGAGTGATTCATTGATTCGCACCGCCTGCTTTGATCATTGTGCATTACAAACGCGTGGGTGCGTGGAAACACTTTTTTTAGATACCTCATCGTTATTCCTTGTCGTGGGAGGAATCACCGAGCATTTTACATAATGCGACAAGGTGCTTATCGTTAGCGCGAACCAGAGAGAGGATACACGCAATATTCTCATGTGTTCGACATGCCACAAGCCGATATACAGTCTTTCGTGTGCACTTACGTTCCGAGAATACTGGAAACCCAAGGTTTCTGCATTGAGCTTCGCATGAGATCCTCTTATAGTTGCGAGGGTGGATTCGTCTCGTTCATCTGCGAGAACGTAGTAGCAGTTATATGGATACCGCCTCTGTACCTCGAAGTTTCTTTCATATGCGACAAAAATACACACCCTCCTGACCGAGCGTGTTATACACACGACGTGTATATAAGATTGACGTCTTTCGATACTTCTTTAAATAGATTTCATTCACGCGAAATAAATTCACCTGTTTTGCTACCGCAAATTTATTTATCCACGAGAGCAAAACGCTTGATTACCGAATATACGATACGATAAATCGATTGAGGGTTTAGTTTGAGTAGAATTAATCGCAAAGCCGAAGAACATACGCACACTGAGAAAAAAAATCGATTCGATCGATCGACTAAATCGGCGCTTGTGGGTGGCGAAGCAAACGTTCGACTGGTTAAAAGAAATAATTGTCATAGTAAGGAAATCAATGGTAACCTCAACTACGTTCGACTTTTTTTTTTCACCACCCGCAAACGCCGATTTAGTTGATCCAACCGATTTTTTGTTTCACCGTAAAGATGGATAGCATGACGTGAAAAAAAAATTCTCGGTAACAGAAAGCATCCTGTGCGTCGAGACCTCGACTCATCTACCGGTGAATCGCGGTGCCGCGAGGCAAATGTTCGGCAGCGGAAGTCTTCGTCAGACCGGAAGTGGTCCCGTACTCCTAGGTACAACGACGATGCCGATTAATCGTGAACAGGATAATCATCAGACGGAGAATAACGTTAAATACGACGAAAAATCAATGGGACACGAGGATCTACCCGAACATCACGAAGGTACGATTTCTACGAGGGTTGATTTTTTTTTTTTTTTTTCGTTTACAAATTTTTACCCACGCAAAATTCATGCCATCTACGGTGCTTCGTGATTAGGGAGTAAATTGACGCGAATTTTTTTTTTCTTCAGAATATCCTCACGAGTCTCACGGGGGTGGGTACGACGAGAGCGGTGCATGGAGCAGGAATCCATCGCAAAATTCTCGGACTCATTATCACATGACGCCGGGAATTTTTCCGCGGATACCGGGTCAACCGACAGGCTATAATCAGCCGAGCGACGTAGCAGTTTACAGAAACGGTGCACCTGTGAATGGGATGCGCATACCCGTTTCGAGCGGTGGTATCTACGGTCAGGGACGACCCGGAGGGCTGTCCCGCGGCGTGGATCGTGCCAGTCGCGGAAGGGGTAGCGTCTACGGTGGCCTCCCGCCCGTTGGAGGTATATTCTTCAAAGAAACGGTGGCAAACGAGCGAAATACTTGACCTTGCTGACCGATATAGCATGTATCACAATGTATACCCCTCGTGCATAATGCGAACCCACGATCCCCCCCCCCCCCCTCGTTTACACCCATCAATAGGGCGATGAGATCGGTTGATTCAGGAACGGGTTGTCGATGACGGATAAAATATCAAGTCAATGAGATATCGGAGAAATCGAAATAAATGGGTCATTCATCGAGGTCAAGATACATTTCGATTATTACATTTTTTATACTTCAGTGAAAAAGTAACCGATAGTAAACGACGATTGCTTTGATATCGAGAAATAATTGAAAACAATACATTTCCTTTGCGTCCCATTTATGCTTTTTTTTAGATATTCACTCAAAAAAGGCAGAAAGTGCCTATTAAAATGACCTTCTACAGCCGTTTGCCTCATTTTTTTACTCGTTGACCGCTTGGATAAAATACTATAGTTATGCGTTTCACTGTGAACGTCTGACTTTGCAGGTTTTCTCGGTACGCGATGTTATCCGAACGGATTAAAAATTACTCAACAAAATTGCCACATCATTTCTGTGCATCGCAAACTGTACTTTTTTCCGATTTTATTATGATTACGTGGAAGTAGAGATAAAGAAGGAGAAAAAAAAGCAATTGGGTACATCGAAATTTCGATGTTATATGCCTCCATTATTTTTTTTTATTTTTTCAAAGTTACATCACCACTCCGACAGCTACGAATCAGTGATGAATCACATGATTACATTCGTCACTCAACGTGATTTGATTTTTACTTTAAAAGAATGAAATATCAATTATTTTACAAAAATTAAAAAACTCCCGACTGACAAAGGAGTGTAATAAAGAAATTGTATTAATGCAAAAAAGTGAAAAAACGAATAATTATTCGCATATTGTTACGGAAGATTCCCACAATCAATGATGTATAAATCTCCCCATTAAAATATGCGAACAATTTTTCTGTATTTCATTCTTTTTCATTAATACAATTTTTTTATTACCCTTTTTTTTCAGTCGGAAGTTTTCAATATTTGGAAAATGATTTTTAATTAAGAATTTTTATTCATTAAGTGAAAGTTGTTATTTTTTTTATCACAATTTTTTTTTTTTTATTTACGATCCACGAATGCATAATATTTTTTATTATAGTCGTATCTAATTGCTACTAAAGCATTAATCGAATGCATTCAATTAGCGCCAAAATTCAGTGGTTAAAAGATTTTTTATGCGCGTCTACTACAACCAAATTTTTTTATTGATTCGCGGCTGTTAATTTGTTTGCGATTTTTCCCTGTTAGCTATTTCCACCATTCAATGATTACCCCTTTATCGTAAAAGGCTACGTCGAGGGTTACGGAGTTCCCGATCGTTCGAGATATAACAACGGTCTCGAACGTGGTCACGGTATCGGTCCCGTCGGAGAAGCCGATCCCGAACGCTTCGGACCCGATCAGAAGACTCTGATTCAAGAACTCGAGGACGAGAGCGATCTAAATGAGGTCGTGGCGTCGTGCGGTTGGATCTGTGCGAGTGATCAATTTCTCTGCGCCGGTTCGTGTACCTGTGTCAGTATGGAGCAACGCTGCGACGGAACGGTTCGAATTTTTTTTCTCAATTCCATCCAATCAATTATCGATTAATTTTTTTTCCCCCTCGCGAGAGAATAACAATTTCGCTTAATTTCCTGTCCTTGCACCGTATTCATTATCGCAGATGAATTGCGACAACGGCGAAGACGAGGTCAACTGCGACGAAGTATTGGAGGAACGAAACTCAAACGGAAATTGCTACGGTCAAAGGAACCGTCGTTGTCCAATATCCGGTTACTGCATATCCGAGACTTGGATATGCGACGGTGACGACGATTGCGGTGACTATTCGGACGAAGCTCCTTGCGGTAAGTTAAAGCAAAATCCATTTTTTTTGTTCTTTTTTTACCGAATTTGAAATCTTTTTAATTTCAATCGTTGCGGTGTATCAGGAAATCGTTTGAACTGCACGGACGACCAGTTCCAGTGCAGAAACGGTCTGTGCATTCAAAGAGCTTGGCTCTGCGACGGGGACAACGACTGTATGGATTACTCGGACGAGGAGGATTGCGCCGATAAAAAGTGAGTACTTCACTATCAACTGTTTTATTTCCCTACGATTTTTCATGGACATAGACGTTCCCAAAGCAACATTCTCGGCGATATCGCGTTAAGCGCGAGAGCAGTTACAGACTATTCGACTATCTTTCGATTTTTTTTTCCTTGCGTCGTATACCGGGGGCTTCTATCGAGCCGCGGAGTATCGTCTACCCACGCGAAGATATAGACGCCCACGCGAATTTCTCTCCATAGCAATGGCTATACATAGTAGCGCACGCTTCTACTATATCGTTAAAAATATACAGATATACATATACTGCACTATCGAAACCTACCCCTACGGCTCGATTCCCTTATTTTTTATTGCCGTACGACTTTCGGCAACTGAGAAAATTCGGCATTCGGCAGTGTGTCTGGCAAACGCAAAATTCGTATCTATACGAAGCCGTTTACAGCGTTGCTATACAGATTGAATTTCATATTCAGTCTTTGGAGTACACTTTGATCACTCGCCGGGATCTCGCGGCACTCGCTTATGGAAGGGAATAACACATGTGTGGAGTATAGAGAGAGGGATGATTTTCCCGCGTCGGTTCTCCGAGTTTCGCGAGGGGAAAGGGGAAAAAACTCGGTATGTATATCCGGAAAGGATGGGTTTGGGGTGCCCGTGGGGTACCCTCCGCTAGAGGCAAAAGAGCGGTGCGAGGGTAGGATGCTGCTTGGCTCTGTGCTGATCCAGGGCGTGGAGGTGGGTTGCCAAGCAACGGTAATGGTTGCGCGTTGGTGGCGCGTGGTATCGACCACCTGGATGCTGTTAGCTCCAGCGGTCCTGTTGGCGCTATATTCAACCTATACCTCTCACCCCCCACCCCCTCCCACCCCCAGCACCACATCCGCTTATATCTATTTCGCATTCTTTTTCGATAGCCTCGTTTACTTTTCCATTTTATTATTTTTTTTTTCCCATTTCCAATAATTTTTAAATTAGTAACGTATGCGTCTGATATTTATTGCTTTTTTAAAAATAGACGCAGATGAAAATGCATGAAAAACAATCGATGAATAATATTTGTTCACGTTATTGTATCGCACGTGCCGTTCTTCTAACAGCCCCGACGGTAAATAAACGGCGTTTGCGGCTTTCGCGAGTTGAAAGTATGGAAAATTGTTTTATTTTTATTTTTATAAAATTACAATTTTTCAAATTCCCTCGGGCTCTTTGCCGACGCAACGCTTTTCCGATAGAGAACATGCAATTTTTAAAATATTATTTTTTCCTCGCTTTTGCCACGTGTGACTTTTACCCTCCTTTTGCATCTCATCCCCTCTTCTACGTTAATCCCCGAGGGTCGTTGGGATCGGGAACTATCACGCTAACTTACATAGGGCCAACGCGGTCATCGCCGATAGCGTGCTGTACTTCACGGTCGTTGATAGCTCGACAACGTTAACCGAGGTCATGCGAATAAACCGCTTATAGAACGACTGAGAGGGGAAGAAGAGAACCGAAACGATATGGTATACGCGCCAAGGGTTTGTCATCATCGGTGTGGATTACCGATGGAACTTCAGAACGAAACGATATCATCGACAAAAAGATAGCGATGCTTTCGTAAACGCTGCAGGGGATTAAAAGTGATAATAATTTATGTAAAAATCTATTTTTCTCCCCTTTCCTATTACCTTTTTTTTCACGAATTTGTATAATTTTACTGGGGAAACGAAACTTACATACTTGATGCTGTTTTTAATTTCACATAATAATTTTTTTTTCATATTACTTTACGACGAATTAATTCGATCTTTGGCACACGTCGAGAGACAATGTTTACTTACCTCTAAAAAAATTCCGGTACCTCTCGTCGCAATTCCCTTCGTTGTAGAGAGCCTCGAAGGGTTTTTATAATGTGGTGTGTCAAATAGCCCCGGTCTGCTCTACAGCGCGTTGTATCGATAATTTCTAACTGCGAACAATGACATTAGTCGAAATTCAACGTCACTAAAATATAATCGCAAATGGTACTTCGAGTTGAAGAGAATTGTTGATGGTATAGTCAAAAGAAGGTATATTTATATATATGATAGACCGCAGTCGGGAACTCTACTAGGTATTCTGCTGTATGGTGTCGCGCCACAGTGTCGGAGATAACGGACAACTTCAACCCTCACGAGTTTCGTTTTCAATAGAACAATAAGGTTCTCTCTATTTGACGGGCAGCATATCAACGCTGATATAACGAGAAGCGAGACAGCCGCGCAGCTTCGCTTCTGCACACACCCTATGTTCATATATCTGACTCACGTCAGCCCCGTTGTCTTTTACCATAATTATTAACTTCGTGCAAACGCCGTACTGTTTCGCAAAGACTAAAAGGGAACTCGTTGTTCTTGTTGTGATTTTCAGAAAATGCAAAGAGGACGAATACACGTGTCCCGATGGAATTTGCATTCTCAACGATTACAGATGCGACGGTGACTACGATTGTCGGGACGGTTCGGACGAAGCCAAATGCCGTGAGTTTGTGGGACACAGTAGTTGCGATATTATTTTCGAATAAAATTTCAAGGGTTTATCGAGTTATTTCTTGAGAATTGTCGTCTCGACAAGTGACTTGATGAACTGAATATAATTCTCGTTTGTCTTTATTTTTATTTATTTTTTTCAGAAATATTCCAGGAGGTTCATTGCGGAGAAAACTATTTCGAGTGCGCGATACCGCGGTGCATCAAGGCCGAGTACCGATGCGACGGTGATGACGATTGCGGGGATGGGAGCGACGAGGAAAATTGTCCGAACACCGTTGAGCCGTGTCCCGCAAATCACTACAGGTTCGTTTGTGTTCTTTCAAGCGTAATGAAAAAATAATGAAAAATATATTAAATTCGTTTTCGCTTCGAATATTGAATTGAGAGTTAAATGAAACGGAGACTCGTGATCAGCGAAGAGAAATACATCGTACATAGAAATGAAACAGCGAAGGACAATAATTTTTTATATATAATTTCTTTAGTCAATTTAACGAAAATCAAATTTCACGAAAACAAATAAATCACCAGCATCACCCTTCAATATTTACTAGTGATTTTTTTTCGTAATACAATTTTTTAGGTAAACGAAAAAAAAAAAAAAAAAAATGAGATAAAAATGCGACCCTCTTTAAAAAAATCAAACCAGAGATGCATATTTCGCGAAACATCTGACCCTTGACCCTTTTCACTTTGATCCTTTGATCCTCTTTTTTTGAGACGCGATAATAGAAAAAAAAAAAAAAAAAAAAAAAAAAACGGGAAAAAGAACGTGACTGAGAGTGTGCCCTCGAGATTCATCAAGCAAAAGCCGTTGAAGCATGTGTTAGCCGGCCAGTTAGAACGATATTATTTTCAAGCCCCGCGGGTGACTGACTACGCGCTTGAGAGTACAACTCTAAGCGTCACGAGGCGAAAGCGTCAACCCACCCCTTGTCACGCTCGTTCCACACCCTCGGGTCGCGTTGCAATTAGCCGCACTCCAATCTTCGTCTCCCTCGTTCATTCCCTTCTTCCTTCCATGCCGGCTCCCTGTTCCCCTTTTCTTCTCCTTTTTTTTTTTCATCTTTTTCGCATCGCGCGATTAGTCTCCACGCGCGAACAAGCTTTGTGAAATCTCGTTCACGCAGCATCTGTCCGCGTATGTTCTTTATTAACGTCGCACCCGTCGAGGGATCTTGAGCGAAAACTTCAAAAAGCTCTATCGATTACAATTCATCAGCGAAATGTGAACCCTACGAGATTTCCCAATTCGCGTATTAGCGTTGACGAAGGATAACAATGAACGATCCTTTCCTAAAGATCGGTATTGCGATGTATTTGACAATTGTTCTTTGTTTGCACATAAAAAAAAAAAAACAGATGCGCCAACGGCGAATGCATCAATGAAAACAAGATGTGCGATGGAAAGTCCGATTGTCCGAACGGGGAGGACGAAAAGGCACCCTGCAAGAATTTGACCCCAAAGCCGTGCTCGCCGACCGATGAGTTTCAATGCAATTCAGGACCTTGCGTACCTGTTCGTATCACATAGCCATCATTGTTACTTAAATATAAATCAATCGCATTGATCTGAACGTCCGGAAGTACGTATCGTCGGATGTTCATGCAGAAGTAGATACGCTCTTCTCGACTTCGAGTTTTCTAACCGATAACGATATTAACGATCTAAGCTTTTGTTCCGCAACAGCACATATGGGTCTGCGACGGTGTTCCCGATTGTCCGAATGGCGACGACGAGGAACTGTGCGCTTTTACTTGCGACGTTACGCAGTATTTATGCAAAGCGCCGATCGCCCTTAACGATACATCATCTATCGCCGATCCATCGCATCCGACAACCCACAACTTCCATCCTTACTGTATCAATAAAAAACACGTTTGCGACGGAATGGCCGATTGTCCGGAACACGATGGTAAAAAGAAACAATCATACCTAACACACTATAAACAGAGATCGTTCTTCCCAGAAAGACTTGGATAAAAATGCTTATCGATCGTTATGCATTCGCAGACGAGTTGAATTGTCCAACGAAGAAGGACTGCACTCCTACGGACAGATGCACCCAACAATGCATCCTAACGGCGAACAACGAGAAGGCATGTTCCTGCGAATTCGGATTTGTTCTCGGTCCCGACAACGCGACTTGTCACGACATAAACGAGTGCGAATTCGAAAAGGATCCCGTGTGCAGTCAACTGTGCAACAACACACTTGGATCATTCGCATGTGGCTGCATGAGAGGATACGTACTAAGACCGGATTTGCGAACCTGCAAAGCCATCGGCGCCAATCTGAAGTTACTTTTTACGAATCGCGTAGACATCAGAAAGGTAAGATTTGATCATTGATATCGCCGTAATTGTTTATATATCTAGCGAATCGTACTATTTCGAAAGATAACAAAAAGTAACGACAACTGATCGAAGAATGATAACAAAACGACCATCAATAGACGATGCTATAGTCGCTTTTTCAGGAAGCGACTGAACAATGACCATACTGTTGCCCATGGGTGCCGGTTGTGCGATTGTTCATACAGTCCGCAACCAGATAAGTTATTGTCTCGGGAACCAGAGCAGTTAGACGCGACTAGATAAGTTCATCTCAACTGAGCAGGTAGACAGATCGTTAGAAGGAACTGATCATACCTTATCTGGTAGTGTTAACTTATCTGAAATTAACTTACGTGGTAGTCAAGTGTAAGGGAAGTTTTTGTCACAAAAGAATCGCTTGACTTCTTTGGTAATTTTACGGTCGTCGCGAATACGAGGGATGCAATTAATTGCCGATGAAAGACAAAAACACCATGCAGATTGTTGAAATTCTATTTTTTTTCTGCACATAAACAATAGATGACTTTAGGACCACCGAAACAGTCGAAACACACGCCAATCCTGAAGGGTCTGCACAACGCTATAGCTCTTGATTACCATTATGCTCGCGAAACGGTGTATTGGTCCGACGTCTCCATGGACGTCATACGAAAGGTCTACATCAACGGCAGTGATCCCGAGGATGTTCTTCGCTGGGGTCTCGAGAAACCCGGTGGTGTAGCTATCGATTGGATTCACGATTTGCTATTCTGGACCGACGCGGGTACGAGACGAATTGAGGTGATAACTCTCGACACGAAAGTGCGTCATGTTCTGATATCGAGCGATCTCGGGAAGCCGCGTGCCATCGCTGTACATCCGCACTACGGCTACGTTTTCTGGACTGATTGGGGTAATGGCTAATAACGTTGTTTAATCAGATTCGTACTTGGAAGTCCGTTTGATTATTGACTTAATACGGGTTTTTTTCTGTTTATTTCTTCACTTTCTACAACAACAGGTCCAGAACCGAAGATCGAACGCGCGGACATGGATGGCACAGACCGAAAGGCTTTGATTAAGGAAGCGATCACTTGGCCTAACGGTTTAACAATCGACTACACGACCGACCGTATATTTTGGACCGACGCGAAGCCCGCCTTCATCGAATCTGCTCATTTGGATGGAACGGGACGAAAGAAGATACTAAGCAAGGGTCTCTACCATCCTTTCGCTATAACAGTTTTTGAGGATCTCATCTATTGGACCGATTGGCACTTCAAGAGCGTTTCCTCCGCTAACAAAGCAAATGGAAGAGGATTCAAAACCATTTACTCAGGTAGTTATCATGATGATGAAATGTAAATTTGCTATGCACCAATAAACAATCAATCAATCAACTAATTCCGATTTTTGCAGGACTTCACTTTCCCATGGATCTGCACAGCTATCATCCCCAACGTCAGCCTGTCTATCCCAATCACTGCGGCGACAACAACGGCAAATGTTCCCACATGTGTCTGCCGAACAGTGCAGGCTACAGTTGCGTGTGCCCAGTCGGTCTGAAGATCAAACACGATGGCAAAAATTGCGCAACTACAGCCGACAATCTTCTGATATTCGCAAGAAAGAATGATCTTCGAATGATACCCATAGATCAAACGACCCGTGCATTCGACACGGTTATTCCGGTTGATCATATCATGAGCGCGGTAGCGCTTACTTGGGACTCGAATGAGGATACGATTTATTGGACAGACGTGGGAACCAACTCCATAAGTCGGGCGCATCTTAACGGCACCAATCAGAGCGTTATTATCAATCATAATTTGGAATCGCCCGCTGGTCTTGCCATGGATTGGATAACAAAAAAATTGTATTGGACCGACGCCGGCACCAACCGAATAGAGTGCTCCAATCTCGATGGTACGATGAGGACACTTTTGGTTTATGAAGATCTCGACAAACCGCGGGACATTGTTGTCGATCCGATCGGTAAGTCAACCTGATTTTAGGAACGAAACATCGTTTCGTCCATCGAATCGAAAGATCGCGACGCAATTTTAATCTCTTTCCATTTCTGCAGAGGCCTTCATGTACTGGAGCGACTGGGGCAAAACCCCGAAGATCGTGAAAGCCTCGATGGACGGAAGTCAGAGAGAAGTTCTTATAAGCATCAATCTCACTTGGCCCAATGGATTGGCGATTGATTTCGAGAAGAGTCGCTTATATTGGGCTGACGGTGGCACGAAGAGCATCGAATATTCCGATCTCAATGGCAAGAATCGAAAGGTGCTAGTAGGTGAGTCTAAATCGCGGTTTGTTTCGCCTTTTTGTCAGAATCTAACAGCTTTTGAACGACGCTATTTTAACACTGTAACAATAACGTTCGATTGTGTAGAATCGAATCTGCCGCATCCGTTTGGCTTGGTAATCCATCGAAACAAGATCTATTGGACCGATTGGGAGACGCAGAGTATCCATCGTGTCGACAAGGACACAGGTGGCAATGCGACTGTCGTGAGATCAGGAATCGCTGGTCTGATGGATGTCAGAGCATTTCATCGTAATCGACGAGTAATCCATCATCCGTGCAATTATGAAAATGGGAAATGTTCTCATCTCTGTCTCAGCGCTTATACATCTCGTGCGCCTCACATGCACTTCAAATGCGCGTGTCCAACAGGACTTGTGTTAGAGGTGAGGACTCATCTATACTTTTTGTTCCTTGGAACACGAAATTCCATTTTTTTCTCTCAACATCCGCATTTTTTAAAAGGGCGCTTTCAGATTCTGCACGCATCATTTATTGCATAAATCTAATGAGTTCTATTTCTTTATGCTATACTAAATGTTTTTAGGCCGATGGAAAAACATGTCCCGCGATGCCGAACAAGTTTCTCATTTTCGCGCATCGCGTTGATATAAGATTCGTCTCATTGGACGTGAATTATCGTGTAGACGTTGCGCTACCGATACCATTTTCGAAAAATGCCAGCGGAGTTGACGTGAATCTTCGCAATGCCGAGATCTACTGGACCGATCCGGGTGAGGATGTTATAAAAAAGACGACGTTCAATGGAAGTACAGTGGAGACGATCATCGACACGGGAATCGATACGGTTGACAGTCTGGTGATTGATTCGATTGGTCAAAAGCTCTACTGGACCGACGCAGGATTAAACAGCATTGAGGTTTCGGAACTAAACGGTAGCAATCGTAAAGTTTTGGTTTGGTCGGGTCTCGACAGTCCTCGGGCGATTGTTCTTCACTACGCGAAGGGTATGATGTTCTGGTCCGATTGGGGATTGAATGCTCGTATTGAACGCGCAAATATGGACGGTGAGGAAAGAACGACCGTCATAGCTGACGATCTCGTATGGCCCAATGGACTGGCAATCGATTATGAAGAGAACAGAATCTACTGGACCGACGCGAAGAGAAAATTCATCGAATCGTCAAGTCTCGACGGTGAGAACCGAAAAATTCTGGTCAAGAATGTTCAGTATCCTTACGGACTAGCGGTGATGGACGATCACATATACTGGAGCGATTGGCACTCGCAAGGGATCGTTCAAGCGAACAAGACTTCCGGTACCGACCAGAAGGTCATCATTGGCAAACTTGACGGTGTCATGGATGTTCGTGCCGTCAGGGTGAGCAAATTTCTTAGAGAAATCAAAGCTAAATTTGTTGGTATCGTGAATAACCTTCGGTTACCATTCGTTGCAATTCCACAGAGACACGATATAGAAGCCTCAGAAAATTTCTGTGGCAAAAACAATGGCGGATGTTCGCATCTGTGTCTTCGGAATCCCAGAGGCTACGCTTGCGCCTGTCCAACTGGAATCTTGTTGAACGACGACAAAAAAACGTGCAACACAGCACCATCGAATTTCCTTCTGTTTGCGGCCCGAAAAAGTTTGGCGAGAATGTCTTTTGATACACCGGACATGCGGGAGGTCGCTCTGCCCGTTCCGGATGTTCTCAAAGCTCTGTCGGTCGATTATCACTGGGAAAATAGGCAAATATTGTACACGGATACCAATTTTCGCGTTCGAGGTTTCATGATCAGGTAAGAGAGGAATTCAGCGATGATCGATCGATTCGGCGATTAACCGATTGAGTAGGCTATCGACCTATGAATGATTGATGACCGACTATATAACGATCGGTGGTTGACGATCGATCAATTGATCAAAATAATTGTCTTAAAACTGAATAATTAGATCGATAAAGAGTCTAATCGCGACAAACGGTTTTTTTACGATAGATCGGTAAACATGCTGAATATCAGCGACGTCAAGACGATAATAGCCGGTTCCGAGAGCATCTCACCATTCAACGTTGCGGTCGACTGGATCGCCGACAATCTTTACTGGACCGACATGAAGCACAAGTGCGTTGCTGTCGCGAGGCTCGATGGTACAAGTCAGAAGACGATCGTTAACGATCTCGAGGATCCGAGATCTCTCGCTCTGTTCCCGAGGCTCGGTTACGTATTCTGGACCGAGTGGGGCGAACACGCGAAGATTCAACGATCGCTTCTCGATGGTTCCGATCGCAAAGACATCGTTTCTACCGATCTGGCTTTTCCCAATGGACTTTCGATCGATTACGCCAATAACAAGCTCTTTTGGGGTGATTCGCTTAAAGACCGAATCGAGACGTCCGATCTTCACGGAAGATTCAGAGTCACGTTAATCAGCGGATACATCGATCCGTTTGGACTTACGCAGGTAAATTTACGCTGTCTTTTGAACCGATCTCCGTATAATATTTCACTACATTTTTTTCATTTCGGTGGTATGATTTTTTTTTCTTTCAGTACGGAGATCATATTTATTGGGCAAATTGGAAGCAAGAGATGGTTCAACGTGCGGACAAAGCTACAGGAGAAAATCGTGTCTTGATTCGAACATCGTTAGGCTTCATGACCGATCTGAAGAGCGTTTCGGCTTCTAGACAAACCGGATGGAATCCTTGCGCAATAGAAAATGGTGGATGCAGTCATCTGTGTCTTTTTGCTCGCAAGAGCTACAAGTGCGCCTGTCCCGATGAAGAAGATCCTAACTGTTCTACCGGTTGGTTATCCTTCATCTATCATATTTCAAACGAAAAAAAAAAAAACCGAAGTCCTCCAAATAACTTTTTCGCAGTAAATTAGGCCATTATTTCTAAATTTCGTAAATTTTTCATAGAAAACTTGTAGAAATAACTGCTTATTAGATTTTTTTCGAATTTTCTTTTACTGAATCGACGCGCGCATTTTTTGGAACGTATACCGTCTAAAATCGTTAGTTTAGACAAAAAAAATTTTGCTATATTGCCGAATTTTCTGACGTCTACAGTAATATCTTTATTCCCACGAATTATGTTTTACAGTGTTGCGAAAATGTTGTTTTTCCTATTTTTTTTAATCGAATATTAAATTGTGACGTTTTTGTCCATTCGATTCAGTACCGAAGAAAGAAATACCGTTACGCAAACCCGGTAGCGAGAACGATCCCTACCATGAGGAACTCGACGACGACGAGCCAAAGACACCAGAGACCATGAAAAAGCCGATAAATCGCGAGGTTGATGACAAATTCAAGAATCTCGGAAGAAGTTACAGCCTGAAGACCGTCATACTGACGGTCGTCCCAATGGTCGGCATCACCGTTCTCATTGTCGCGGTAATCATCTATCTGCTGTGTCAGAGAAAAACGAAGCAAGAGAAATACATGCTGTATGCGCGGAGGCAGAACGTGAGAACATTTTCGAATCCGAATTACAACGCGTCCGGCGCGGACGCAGGACCGTGCAATCCGCAACCGGAGAAAAAATCATTCATCTGGAAGCGTCTCAAATACGACAGTTCACAGGTACGTTAAATCCGCTTAATATATTATACGTATAAACAAAAATCGTGTTTCTGTATATATCTACATATATATACGTATATACGTTCTCTGTTATTCTTTTATCTCTGTTATAAAATGCTTCATTCGTGATTTATGGAACGAGACACGAATCTATCACGTGATTTTCTCAATTTTTTTTATGTATCGTATTAATCGTATCCATTTTTAAAGTTTAAAAAAAAAAACAACTTATGGAGTACATTTTTTTAATTATCCAATAGTATTCAATTTTTCGAAAAAATACAATTTTTTTTTTCTCGTTTCGTTGTTCAAAAAATTTGATACTTTTTGAAGAAATAGAGAAAACTAATTATTGCGTTTATAAAAAATTAACGGTCGATGTGTTTTCGATGTGTATTTTTTTTTTCAAACGTTTCGTAATTGTATCAGTGTCTGTGTTTGTGTTTATATTCAGAAAAAAAAAATCGAATCGGTTCACGTAATAGATTTGCTTCGCTCCTAAATCAATGAAAATGAATCACGAAGACAAGACCCGTTGCTTAATCTTGCGCTGTGCGTGTGCTTTTTTTTCTCTTCCTTTCCACCGAAAACATTGAATTATTGATTGGAATCGTCGTCTGGGGATCGATCGCGTACACACACGTCAGAGAGCCAACTCATCGAAGGTCGAATGCCCGATTAAGTTGCAGCACTTGCCGCTCCATTTTATCCAGATGAACGAGACTGAGACCACGTAGTGAATTGTGTCGAGACTTCGATCGACAAACGGGCGCGACTACTTATACGTCTGTTTTTAGATTTAAAAAAAATGTTTAAACGCGCGGCAAAAACTATTCAACCTGCCAACGACGAACATATAGTATCGATATATATTTTTCATTGGATTATTAATTTTTAATAAAAGTCAAAGAGATGTGCATGTCTCGTAATAACAAATTGCGCATTACCGGTTACTCGATGATTTTGCCGTGCGTTAAACTTTACTCGATTACCGCGACAATATACTTAAAAAAAAAAAAAAAAAAAAAAAAAAAAAAAAAAAAAAACGATGATAAATCTGATTTAACGAAAAAATGATAACAAGATGAAGAAAAAAGAAAAAAAAAAAAAAAACGATTGTATATTATTACCGACTAAATTGGGAATGAAAGAGCTTTATTTTTCATTGCTTCTTTCGTGAGATGTACCTGACACGTTCAATTGAAATTAAGAGAACGCGCTACGTCGCAGTCTGCGCGCGAAACCGTGTATTTACGTCGCAGACTTGCCAATTTATTATACGAATTTTTTAATTTGTATAAAAAAAAAAAAGAAAAAAATACCAGAATCACCCGATGAGAATTCACGAGGAACGATGTTCATTAAACGATAAAAAAAAAAAAAAAAAAAAAAAAATGCAAAGAGATAAAAAAATAAATGAATTAGACGCTACAACAATATTACGACTGTACAAATAGTATTACTTCGATTCGGAGACAAAGATTCTTCGTACGAATGAATACTCGATTATAGACTTTGTAAATGACTGAGTGTCGTACACGTTTAAAAAAAAAAAAAAAAAAAAAAAAAAAAAAAAAAAAAAAAAGACGAAGCAGGATCAACAAATCGATATATATATATTAAATTGTAAAAAAAAAAAAAAAAAAAAAAATATATATATAATAATGCGATATTGGGCATCCGACTGGCGACAAGCGTTGGTTGTAATAGAGGCGCGTCGGGCTTTGTAGTAGTTAAGGAACGCGTGGAAAGACAAAACGAAAAAAAAAAAGGAATAAAAGAAAAATAGAGAACGATTTCGAAATAAATTAAGAAAATATAAGAAAATAAATCCAAAGTGATATTATAATCGTCAGATGGGAGATACGGATAAATTTAAGAAAGAATAGAGAGAGAGAGAGAGAGAGAGAGAGAGAGATAGAGAGAATAATAGAGAATAAACGAAATCAATAATTCATTGTATTATAGGAGAGAGTGTACGAGGATAACGGGCCGACCTCGAGCCCCGAAGTCGTTTCTCTGATACCCCCTTCGGCGACCCCGAGCAGCAGCCGGGCACCGTCGGTCACCCCAAGGGAGTCCTCGCCGTCTTTGACTCACATCACCCATCTCAATGGTTAAACACGTTAAAAAAAAAATCTAAAAAAATCGTTATTATTCGATACGCCGTGCACGATCGAGTTTTGAGTACCTCACAAGAATAATGTGCGCTTAAAATGAGAAAAAAGGAAAAATTCCCTATGTCTGTTCGACCCGATTGGGACAAAGATTTCCTGCTTTTTTTTTTTTTACGTTACTCCCCCCCATCGTTTTGTCGACAAGGATGTCGCTATATTTCTTATTTTATCGTCTTTAGTTACAATTCGAAATCCCCTTTGAACGAACTGTGGTTGCGACGCGATAAAAAAAAAAAAAAAAAAAAAAAAAAAATTTTTTTAACGGTGAAAAAAATATAACTCGCGTGTCATACGTACTTTGCTCGAGAAATTTGCACGAAAATGATATGAGAAGATAAATGAGACGGGAATGGGAAGAAAAATGAATAATAATTAACGAAATTTATTCCTCCCTTTGATTTCTAGTATCGATGGGTGTTTACGCGATTAACGCATTACTCCTCCCTCCCTCCCCTCTCCCACACGGTATTTTTATAACGAAAAGGCAAAACACATATACGTATATTTTTTCTATGAAGCTATATCGATATTTTTTCTCGCGTAACACGTGTGTGTGACGGTTCCACGCGGCACCGGTTGCCGCCGCCGGTAGTTTGGACAGTGTCCCAGCGGGTCTTGGACGGTCCGACGTCTGTCGTCCTGTATTAACCGCGATATAGCGTCGGACGGAGAATTATACGAAGAGAAAAAAAAATTATATATATATATATATAAAAAATAATAAAAACTGAGAACATTCCCATAATTGAGAGTAGCGAAACGATAAATCGCGAACGATGAGACGAAAAAAAAAAAAAAAAAAAACACAAAAAATGCAAAATAAAGCAAACGGACAAAAGTATTGGTGGAGAAAATTATGACGCGCGAAGAAAACGGATCGGAACATTTGTTTTGCGTTCGGGAAACGGACGCTGCGTTTCAAGGTCATTGAATTGCTCGAGGCAACGTCGCGAGAGTAAAAAAAAAAAGGAGAAAAAAAATGATCAAAACGATATTCTCTTTGCAACTCGAACCCGCAGTGTTTTCGGCTTGTATCCTAACGGAAAAAATTATTGAAAGCTCGTCGATTTAACGCTCAAACTTTAATTCAATTTACTGAAAAAAAAAAAAAAAAAAAAAAAAAATTTAAACACTTCGATACGCTGTTAATAATTTTTTCGTTAGTAAAAAAAAAATGAATGAGCGATAAAAAAGAATTTATCTGTAAGACTGCGATCCAATGGCGATCGTGAACGCGACAAAAAATTGTACGATCTCACGATGGAATTACCGTTTAACGCGATGTTGATCCTTGCGCTCTCGATTATGTAAACTTCGTTATCGCGAAAAATACAATTCCTAACTATCAACACTCTTATTGCGGTCTAAATTACTATACAGTACGGATTTCAATGTATCATTATTATTGTTATTATTTATTTCGATCATTCCATAAAAGATCGCGTAAGTAAATGCAAATTCGATGCATATACCGACTTAGACCTCAGATTCCGATGTATGTGATACGTGAAATGGAATGAAAAAAAAAAAAAAAAAAAAAAAAAAAAAAAAAAAAAGTTTAATCCTCACGAATTTTGGCGATTACCATTGCGATGAGACGCGATCGATAAAGAATGATTCGATAAATCGTACGTACAAATTCCGTACGACGAATTGCTGCGAGCCGTTCCTACACGTCCGTTGAGCTAATTATTCGATATAACTGCATCGGACTAATTAGCTGTTTACATTGCTGAGAGAGATATTCGGACGAGGCGACTCTTGAAAAACAAAAAAAAAAAAGAAACTCGACTCGGTTTCCCTCGTCGCGCGTACTCTGCCCGGGGGCGGCTTCGGCAATTTTTACGTGTGTGTATTATAACTTCGAAATATACTCCGTAAAAACTGTAATCAATCATATACGTTTAATTTTCGTATGTTTACTATAACGAAGATGAAAGAGAAAGAAAAAGAAAAAATCACGAAATAATGTTCTCTGTTTGACTCTCAAGTACGATACAGTTTATATAAAGTTGTATACGAGAAAGCTAAGCTTGCGAAGTTCGATGCTCAGGTGAACCGAAACAAGCGAAGTTTTGCTCGGAATAAAATCCACATATAGTTAGTTGAAAAGTTTAGATTTTAAAGAATGAAAAAATATCGTTATCGCCGAGACGGCGAATTTTCTCGGAGGATAAGAAAAATTCCTGGATTTCGCGAGGAATATAGTGAGAATTGCGAGATAGAAAGAAAACAAAAAAATGTACAGATCGAAAAGACGTTTGCATTTTATCCGCGCCGCAACGATGTTACGAGTGTAATACGATGGAAGAAATATAAAAGAGTTAATGATGCGATACGGCGACGAATTTATCGTGATAACTGTCGTCTATTACGGATAATGCGCCCGGTGAAACGATAATTAGTACATAACTAACAGATTAATAAGAGACCCCAACTACAGCGGATGAAAAAAAAAAAAAAAACGAAAAGACGCAAAATATTGTTAGTCGTAAGTCGATCAATAACGAGAGGAAGTCCAAAGTCGTACGCATACTTAAAAAAAAAAAGAAAAAAAAAAAAAAAAAACTATCATAAGACGAATAAGACTTTCCCTCTGCCGTGAAACGTTTCATTTTTTTCGAAACTATATACAGTGTCTCTACATCACTTCGACGAGGACATCCGAAATAAAAAAAAAAAAAAACAAAACAAAACAAAAAAAGAATAGATTGTCCTCTATTGATCCGACACGACACAGCGATCCGCTATCCGAATCGCTGACCTTACACACACACACCCACACATATATATATATATATTATTGTATTTAGGACGACGATTTTATCGAAGAGCATGGATGCGTTGTTTATATCATGGAATCGCATCGTCCACGGGAAAGAATAAAAAAAAAAAACAAGAAAAAAAAACTCCGACGATGATTGTCGTACGTTGTTTTGTCGTCAAAGCCAAAAAAAAGACTACAATATGAATGTGTAAATAAACGTGAAATTACTGTATTAATTAAAATACAATTGATATAGGTATAAGACATAATGATATTGTAATATTTGTATAGGGTTTGCGAGTAATTTTAGAAAGAAAAAAAAACATTGTTTAATATATTCTAACGTCACGCGACCTCCTCGTGACGTTGAAATAAAAATATTCTGTATCCTATTCGCGTGAATGAAATATTCATTAATAATCCCCCTTCTTCTCAATAATTAATAACAATGGAAAAACAAAAGCAAGACACTTGAATTGTCGTTGAATACCTTTAACGACAATTCAACGCCTTCTACGTGCGTAGAAAGCGTTTTTTTTTTTATTTATAAAAACCGTTCTCTTTCAACGACAGGCCATTCTCTTTTTTTACCATCGTCTAGAATTTATCTTAAAATTGCCGAAGAAAAGGCAAAACATTTGATTGTATCAAGTAATCGTTGACATCGGTACTAGTTGCGCGATAAACATTGTTCCTTTAAATACTCTGAAAGTGTCATAAAAAGAATGGATCGTCGCGGCGACACAACATGGCGGCCTCGTGGCGTGTGTCGGCGACGTCATTTTTCACAAAAGAAATGTAATGTAATTACCTCGCGACAGGACTGGATTTTAACGTCTATCAACTCTGGAAGGCGTCAGGATGGGATGGGAACACTTTTTATCACCCGATAACAATTTTTTTATCGCGAAATACGCAAAAAAACATGTGCGTCTTAGAAGACTGACACGTGGGTACCGGCGTCCACAGTAACGATCAATAAACTGAGGCATGCGCGTCGAGTGAATACTCGTGGCGTGTGTCAACAGCGTCATTTCTCACAACGGAAATTTAATGGAATTACCTCACGACAGTTCGAGATTTTTATGTCTGTCGACTTTGTAAGGCATCAAGAAGAGGTGGGAACACTTTTTAACACATAAACTCAATTTTTTATCGCGTAATTCGAGAAAACAAAACGTACGAGTTTACGAGGCTGCTGCGCGTACCGGCGTCCACGGCGGCCATCATTAAAGTGACGCATGCGCTTCAGTATCCCAGAGTCTTCCATTCGACATTTTTATCGATTGCACTATACCGATGATCCCTCGAAAATACAGCTAAAAGTGTACTTAATTGCTTTCGAAGTTCTGTTAAAAAAAAATAAAAATTCATTCCTCCGAGAGAAACCAAAACGAACACAATGTCACAATATTTTTCCACGCATTGCCATATCACTTTCTCACTCACATTGTTTCATAATAAAAAATGCAATACACATTGTACAGTTTGAATGTTGATTTCAGCTCAGTGTATTCATCACGAGTTAATAAACTCATCTTGTGCACGATACATGTAATTTAACAATCGGGGTATACAGAAATAGCACATACACATCAGTTATGATACACATACAATGCTCCGTTGTTTTCGATATATCGCAACTCCCGATGACGACGAGTTCGACTCCAACACATGAATTCGTGATTTACACGTTACATATATATATTACATGTATATTGTTATATATAATATATATTTTTTTATATAGTATTTATATCGATATATACATTGATATTCGTAACAGGGTTAACAGGTGAAAGTTACTTCGGGCAACAAATCGTCATCATTATTTCGCAGCTAACTAACCCTCTGAAACCCATTTTCTTTATTTTTTTCTTACCTTCGAGTTCAAGCTGCTTTGGGTAAATCGAACACAGAGTTTTCGTGATCAGGATCTTCATGCTAAAATTATTCCGTACACCCGAATCCCAAACGAGGCAGTGAAAGATCCTGCTTCATAAGATAACACAACGAAAAGATATATATATACATATATATATGTATATTACTCTCATGGAGGCGTAACTTTAATGCATCCCTCGTCTTTGGTATTTCTTGTTTGTTTGTTTGTTTCATTTAGCACCACTTCTGTTTGTTTTTTCGTAATAATAATTGACGGGTCGCACGTATTGTTGCTTTTTAACAAAAAATTTTAAAAAAATTCAAACAATTGTACAAAACTTGAAATGCACCAATGATTTTTCAAAGATTCGCGAACGAATCTCATCAAGACTTTGCATAAATCGATAAGTTTGTTATATCCGATGTATATATTTTTTAATTTTTTTTTGGCAAACGAAAAAAGAAGATAACTCTTCGATCTTATGGTCCATGCGAAATCGATTTAATACTGAATCTCATTGAATCGCGTGACTCTTAGAAAAACTGTCGTTTCATTGAGGAAATGTACAAAGTTGCCTAATTTATACCGAGAAATACTCGACGGCAGGTACGTTAAATACCGAAAGTTCGGATGCTTCGCGCTTTTTCGGCTCTTGTTTCTTGTTTTTTTTTTCTTCCCTCACTGCTAGAAAAATAAATCTTCAAATTTGCTCAATAATCCACAGGAATGTTTCAAAACTGTAAAAAACTTGGCAAAGATGATCCCTGTAGAGTTAGTGGAATTTGTTTTTTCGCATATATTACAAAGTTCGCCCTCATCGCGTACAAGTTGAGAAGGAATTCTATTTGCGCTGCAGTTCCGGAAATACTTCGTACATCAATACCTCAAAAATATCCTGCAACGAAATTGAAAAAAAAAAAAAAATCATTCGTAATTTCTGAAACACTGACGGCGATAAAATGATAATTGATACTCACGTAAAATAGCTGTTTGTTCAGATTAACGTTTTGCAACGTATCGAATACTTTCGTAGCTCCTCTCTGAGCGCTCTGCGCGCCAACAAGATTCGCGAGAACTTCGGGTAAATTGTTTAAAAATTGTCGACGCGCTTCGCCGCGAGTCTTTAGCTTTTCCTCGTCCGTTCGGGCGACTGCCGCGGAAACAATGTGACCGTTCGGCCACCAAGATTTCGTGAAGAGTTGAATGTAGTAGTGCACCATCGGTTCAGAAAAAACCCACGCAACCGAATCTCTTACTTGTCTTGAAAAAAAAAAAAAAAAAAAATGCATCACATACATAAAATTAATTTTTCATCTTAAACTAAATTAGAATTTTACATTGCAGAACAATTAATTAGAATTTTACATTACAGAAAAATTAATTAGAATTTTTTAACCCGACAATACCTATTGATAGTTCGCCCGTAAGTGATCTGAACGAATGTGATTAGCGATCGTCGGAGCCATCGAAATACGCCACGAAGATCGAAAACTTCGCCGAGAAGAGTGTACAACGGTTCGGCTATCGCGTCTTTTCCGAATCCCAAAAAAGCCTCGTTATCCGCCCTACCGGCTTCGTTGTCGTCGAGGAGCAACGAGTAATCCTCGTCCTCATCTTTGTCCCGCGAATCTCCACTACCGCCGGAACTCCTAAATGATATTCGAATGTTTTTACCTTTCATTAACACCTTTAAAAACTAATTCAATCGCCGTGGAACGATCGATAGTAGACTAACCTTTTTAAAAGCGTCGACAACGAAAAACGCGATTTCTTCGGGAAACGCGTGACGCGAAAAACGCGTGAGGGAGCCGTGTGCTTCAGATGTTCGGAACTCGGACTCAAAAACGCGTAGAGAGCTTCGCTCTGGTTGAGTCTATCGTCTTCCAGAACGAACTGTACAATATAAAAATCGATATATAAATACTAAGCGAAAAAACAGGTTTTTCGATTTAATTTTAAATAAAATGCCGTAAAAATGACGTACATTGAGATATTTTTGTATCTGCATCTTAGCTTTGTCGAGTGAATTTCTGTCGGTTTTACCGAAGAATTTCAGGGGTTGCGACGGCAACTCGAGATTTTTAACGTTCGAACAAAGTTGACGTAATTTTCTGTGAAGTTCCTGAAATTCCGGTAATTTACGAAACACCACCCAACCGGTCGATATGCTTTCTGCATTTCCCTCGTCCTCTGCCATGTGAACGACGAGAATAAATTGCGGCGGATCGCCGTTGTCCGGTGTTTCCGCACTCTGCACATCGGCGCGCCAACGTCCCAAATGCTCGGCCCACATTTCCGTGTGCGTAAGATGCGCCTCCAGTTGGCGTTTCTCTCCTTGCAGCCACTCGACTTCCTTCGCGAGAATACTTAAAACTCGACTCTCCGGCTTTAGCGACGATCTCAGCGCTTGCAATGCTTGCATCTTGTTGTTCAGCTTCTCTTGCAACTGATCGAGTTTGCTGCGTGCGTAATTTGAATGATCGCCGACGAGTAGCGACGTTTCGGAGAGTACATCTTCGACCAATTGACGATCCTCTGTTAAACCTAAATAAATTGTAAAAATATTTCAATTTCTCGCGAATACCTCGATGTTTTTTTTTTTTTTATTATCGCGATAATTAATTTAATTCCTACGAGCAGCGATACGCGATATCTATCGCCAAAGTAAATCTCTAAATCGTTCATCGCCGTGAACCTACAGCGTTTCTATAAAAGAGGCTGTGCGTGTAACGATAATAATAAGAAACTATAGATGAAAAATAAGTATCGACGATGCGATACTCTTAGCTTGTAATAATCGTGCGTTTTAAACGTAAAAATATCGATTGTTAAGAAAAATTCACGAGTAAAAATCCACTTACTATCCTCTGAATTTGAAAGGAATACGGGCAGAATAATTCATATTAGACTCGATAAAATTTTCATCCTTTTCGTGCGCCTAAATTCGAGCGCACAATCGATTATTTCGTCGTAAAATTAAAGACTTTACTCACCATCTGCTCTTTCGCTCAATAGCGCTTGTTGCATTTTTTTGTACTGTTCGCTAACGAGAAAAGAAGGATAGTACTTTTCTTCGAGTACTTTGACGACGTCTTCCTGAACCTCGTAAAATACATCGGGTCCCTTGTCGCCGAGAAGAAAACTCTCCATTCTCTTTCGTACGTTTTTGTCGACTTTTATCTCAGCGGTTGGCGATCTTATATACGTGTAAAAAATTTCAGCGCCCAACTGATGCCAATGGGATCTCTCGGCTGCGCGCAATTCTTGTACCGCTGCCCAGTAACCGATTAATCCCTGACTCGCCACTTCCTCCAAAAATTGCGTCAGATATCGACGACCCGTTATATTGTCGAGAATCGTTTGCAACGGCAATATTCGTCCTTCCAAAGTAGCTGCTGGATCGGCAATGTCGCATTCCTGAAAATTACAGGAAGCATCGTTAATAATGTAATGCAAAATAATTAATTATAATGTTCACTTCAAAATCCATTTGGGAATTTAAAAAAAAAAAAATCAGAAAATAATTTAAATAAAAAATCATTCATTATAACGCTGAAAAAAAATTCAGAATCTTTTTAAAAGTTGAAACAAAATGATCGTCAATAATATTTGACAAAAAATGTTAGCAAAAAAAATGCACACAAGTGTGAAGCTTTGAGGGAATGTCATACAAATTTGGAAACGTTATCGCTGATATACTTGAAAGATAAAGAGATTTAACAACGCAGTAGAGATAAACTCGTGTGATTCAAAGGATTATAAAAAGTTGATATTGTTTTTTGTTAATGCCACGAGCCTATCATCGGAATAAGAAAAATGCGATAATCGTGAATGGATAAGAAAAAGATTATAGATTTCCGTCCTTCACATTCAATTTTATCTTTTTCCTTTCTTTCGAGGCGTTGATAAGTGACAAAAAAATGTTTTTCAGAATGTTTTGCATTAACTATGTGTTGTATTCTACTAGCATCCCGCACCTGAATCGGATAACCATCCCATCCCAATGTTTGCATGTGACACTCGCAGGTATTCTTCGCATAAGTCAATTGGGCGATGTATCTCTTGAGTTTTCTCGCTTGCGCCGTATCGTATTTGCCGAAAGTGTTGCTCTCGGGATCCAAACCTTGTGCCCTCTTTACGTTTTGCACTGTCGTCGCTTGCATTATTTCCGTAACGATGTTGTATCTTATATGCTTAAGTACTTCGATGTCTTTGGAGCCTTTTATCATACGAATAAAGTCTTCGAAGGATTCCGCGTACTCGTAAGTTTTACGGTGCATCGCCTCGGCGAGTTGTTGCTGCTCGATGTACAGAAGAATCTTTTGATTTATATAGTCGGGATCCGTAATGAGATCTATGGCAGGCTTAAGTACTGAAAAACAAAATAACAAAAATTTCAGTTTGTTTTTTCGATTTATTTTCGTTTTGTAGCCCGAAAATTTTTTTTTTTTTAAATCTCATTTACTTTTACAGGTGATGACTTCTCGCAGGAGAAATTTGGCAGGCGAGAGTGAGTAGCTTCTCGGCAAAAAAAACATTATACAGAGCTCGCTGACTTTTCGTAAATAATCGAGTTCCGCTGTACGAGACATCAGGTGAGGAGAGAGAATGAATACCGGATCTTCGCCCTCCGAACTGAAACGCGATACAGACGCATTTTTGAAACGATAAATTACAAAAACAATATTTATATACAATTAATTTTTTACAAAACAAATAAAAGAAAAACAAAAGAACAAAATTACAACAACAAAAAATTAATAAGAAAAAAACAAAACACATTTTTTTTTTTTTTTTTTTCAAATTAATATACAATGAATTATTTTGCATCCCTATGAAGTGTTGATAGGATGTTTTTGCAAAGATGAACTTACGCCGCTGCCTGTGCTATCCTAATCTTCTCAAAGTGAAAAGTAACTTTGTTGACGATGTTGCAGGCAACCAATTTGGTGGTGTCAACGCGCGACAAACGTTCATGCAGACTTTGTATCGCCCCCCAGACATCTTGCTTCATATTGTCGACGATGCGATCGGAGCAAAAGGCCAATTCGCTGAGCCAGCAGCCTACGAAGTCTCGGAACGCAAGATCAAGAAGATTCTGTAGAGCTCCATCAACGGGGCGCGTTAATATCACTGGATATCGTATTTGTCTCTTGCCGCTAGATGATTTTGGTTCGTAGCCTTTCTGCAAAAAAAAAAAAAAAATTTTTTTTTTTACAATTTTTGATAATTTTTTTTATTAACGTATTACTTACCATAAGCATAGCGCGAAAGGCGTCCATTTCTACCATTGTTTTCGTAGCACCAGCTCCCGTCTGATGCTTTGGCGACAGAGCTATGTGTATGAGAATGATCACCAACGGTCCGAGAAAGCAGCATGACACGGTTAATAATCCAAAAAAGTAGAACCACAGCAGTGAGTCCCAGTTGAGCAGTAAATAAACGACGATTAAACCGATTATTCCCGCTGAGAGAATCTTCTGACGACTCTTCTTCACGAAGCTCGTTATATCGTTGTTCATTCTGTCGACTTTTATTTCCATTTAATATTATTTATCGTTTTGTTTTTTCACAACACTCCATCGAGGCTCATTGACTCAGCGTCGATATTTCTCTTTGAATGTTAATAAACATTCAATGTTATCGAGTGCCTCGACGCTTGTCAACCTAAGTCTGTCAATCACGAATCTCGTTCGAGTTGCCATCGCGTCATTACTTCGTTAAGAAACAAAAAAAAAACGATGTTTTTACGTGTTAATGTTATCGCACCGACGAGCAACGTCGTGAGAAACGAACTATCAATCGTGCCGCATTAGTTGTTTTTTTTACAGCGTTAGACGATTCAAACGATTTTTTTATTCGGCAAACATTTCGAGTGCTTTTGAGCCATTCGTCGTCGATGTGAGTCAGTGACACCACTAATCTCGAAGTCGATACCACCCACACACGCGCCTGTCACCAGTGTCACCACGATCGCGCGCGCCCCCCCGCCGTGTTTTCAACGCTCGTGGCGAGTAATAATGAAAGTTTGTCACGAGTCACAAGTGCATGTTTACAATTGCGACATTCAAAAATAAAAGGTGACAAACGTTGAGAAAACAGTACATAGTGTTCTTCTGTTTCGAGATCTTTCAGTTGTTATCTTCGTAGGTTTATTGATGTTTCAGGATGTTTTTACAGTCGGTAAGTTTTCACGACATAATTCTGTGACAATATAACGTATTCTTTCATTCAGCAAAATGATAAAAATTGGGTTGGAGTAAATTGACGTAGGTTATGTATTCGTACAGGCGTAATGGGCAACATTAAATAAAAAATAATAACGAGCAAAAACAATCGCGAAGGGAGATTGAATTTTGCACGTAAGAAAAAAAATGCCGAGCAGTTATGTCTCCGCTAGACGCGGAACGAAAAGATCGGCTCCTGTACAATCGGAGCGAATACCAGGTCATTTTAAAATATCTCCGCTCAAATCGCGGCTAAGTATGGAAGATTGTATTCTCGACAGTACGAAAAACGAGATCAACGAAAACACGAAAATTCCCGTGATAAATTATCCGATGAATAAAGCCAATACCATAGAAGATTTTGCCGAGGAACTGGAAGCCTACGGCAAGTCGCAGTGGTGCGATGTGTCGCAAATGATGGATTGCGATTTGAGGAGAAGCTTTGATTACACGGAGTATTCTTGTGAGGAGAAGCGAGAAACATCTCCGACAGATTTCATGGATGTGCAGATGCGGCGACACGATGAATCGCTGTTTAATCGTGCAATCCTAAGCGATTCTCTAAGCGACGTATCAGAACTTTTTGAATCCTCAATTCCGAGCGCTCAGCGAATTAAATCACCACAGGCAAAGAATAAAGAAATAACTACAGAGAGTTTCGATAGACCTGAGAGACAATCATCCTCTGTGTCTAACGACTATGTTTTTGACGATTCGTCTCTAAAACTCGATGAACAAGACGAATTCAGTATTTTGCAAAATATCGAAAGCAACGACAATTCAAAAATTGAAGCGAATCAAGAAACGCTAAAAAAAAATTTGAGTTTTTCGGAAACCAGAGGTTCGTTTTATGGACTTCCGGAGAGAGTTAAAACTTTGATACAAAAAACGAAAAACATAAATTCCCTCTATGGTAAGTATTTAATTTGAATCTTAATGTTTTTTTTTTTTTTTATTTTTCGTATCGTAATATATACGCGAGTTTTTGCAGATTGGCAGGACGAATGTTTGAATCTTCCGGCTGTGAATAATCGCAAAAATTTGATATATGCTTTGCCGACGAGCGGTGGCAAAACTTTGGTTGCCGAGATACTGATGCTGAGAGAAATATTGTGCAATAAGAAAAACGTTTTATTCGTACTTCCGTTCGTGGCGATAGTACAGGAAAAAGTACGAATATTCGAGAAATTCGTTTGAATTCCAATAGCAGATTGGAAACTTAGCATATAAATAACGGCGAAACGTTTTGATCGAAGGTTCAATCGATGACGCGATTCGCCTTGGAATTGGGTTTTCTCGTCGAGGAATATGCCGGTGGTAAGGGTCAATATCCTCCGGTAAAGAGACGCCGAAAAAATGCTATATACATATGCACCATCGAGAAAGCTCAGGGCCTCGTCAACAGTTTGGTTGAGTTGAGTAGATTGGAGGAGATCGGTATCGTCGTCGTCGACGAGTTACATTTACTCGGCGAGAACGGCGGGAGGGGTGCGACTCTGGAAGGGCTTTTAACGAAATTGATGTTCGCCAAGGGTAAGAACAATCATTAGCTGTCTCAGTGGTTTATTAAAACGAAAAAAAAAAAAAAAAACAGCTAATAACTTTTTTTAATTCGGAATTTTCGCAGAAAGCGTTCATATCGTCGGAATGAGCGCAACTATAGGAAATCTCGATGAAGTTGCGCGTTTCTTAAACGCGGATGTTTACACGAAAAACTTTAGACCGGTCGAAATAAAAGAGTACGTCAAATGCGAGAATCGTATTTGGCTTTTGAATCTACAAGAAGATCCGATACTCACTGACGAAAAGAAAATTAATTATCGCGTGAGTATTATTCGTCATCGAACGGTTTGGACTTTTTTTTTCGTCAAAATTGTCCTTTGAGAGTAAATTTATTTTTTTAAATCTTTATCAGTACTCCGATAAGGCGAATCGTCTGGATCCGGATCGCATCGGTGGGCTTGTGATGGACGTAGCGCCGGACGATTCTTGTCTTGTTTTCTGTTCGAGCCGAAAAAATTGCGAAAACGTAGCGCAACTTCTGACGCGCGTTATGTTTACGTACGGCGATATCTTTTTTTTTGTTTTTCACGACCTTCCATATGTTTTTTTTATTTTCATTTTAATCATTAAAATCGAATTCAATATCAAAATTAGATCCGTAACGGAGCACAAAGTAAAGGAAAAAGAGTTATTGCTCAGCGCTCTAAAAGCCGAAGGCGAAGTGTGTCCGGTATTATCGGAAACTATCAGATTCGGCGTCGCGTATCATCACTCCGGTCTGACATCCGAGGAGCGAAGATTGTTGGAAGAAGCGTTCAGAGAAGGCGTTCTATGCGTCATATGCTGCACGTCGACTCTCGCTGCCGGTGTTAATCTACCGGCGAGACGGGTTTGTTCATTTAATCGCTGGAGATAATCGAATAAAAACATTAATTCGAAATAATAATAGTAAATAATATTTTTAGGTGATACTGAGGAGTCCATACGTTGGAAACCAATTTCTCAATTTGAGTAGATATAAGCAAATGATCGGACGCGCTGGCAGAGCCGGAATGGGAGAAATTGGCGAAAGTATACTTATCTGCAAAAATAGCGAAATGCCAAAGGTATTTTCGTCGACCGTTCATCAATATTTCCAGTTTGGAAAAATGTTCACAAAAGAATTTTAATTTGATTAGATTTGTAATTTTAAATTTAAATTTTGAATCGAATTTTTATTTTTATTTTTTTTTAGGTACACGAGTTGCTGACATCCCGAATGGACGACTGTATAAGTACGTTGCATCTCGAGGAGGATCGTGGAATAAATAATTTAATTTTGAGTTCCGTTATGCTGTCGATCGCGACGACGAGATTGGAATTACATAAACTCGTATCGTCGACGCTGCTCGGCGTACAGGAAAAACGATTGAATGTTAACGTAAAACAGATCACGGATACGGCAATAGGAAATCTCTTGAAAGCCGGAGTTTTAAGGGTCAAACGAAGCGGAGATTTCGATCCCAACGTCACTGTGAGCATTCAGTCGCAATTGATCGATAACGAGCCAAAGGTGAAGAACGGAAAGAAAACTATTGTACTCACGACAAATACGATGTTGGAACTATCGCCTTTGGGAAGAGCGGCTATGAAAGGTACTAACGGAGTTTTTCCAATAATTTATCGCTTTAAATAAAAAATCTCCGATTCGATATCTTAATTCTGAATCCTTCGATTAATCGATTTAGGATCCGTGGATCTGCAGTGCGCGTATACGCTGTATCAAGATTTGAAAACCGCACAGTCGCATTTGGTTCTTATAAACGATTTGCACATTATGTATCTGGTGACGCCGTACGATTTGGCGAAACAAATGAAACCCGTGGGATCGGTTTTTTACAACGTGGTATGCAATTAGAAATTTTCATTAATACTCGTCGATTTGCTTTAATGAATGTCGATCTTCGAGGCGAATTTAAAATTACGTACAACTTTTTTTTATCCCTAAAAATCAATGATTTTTTCAGATCACAAGTATGCCAGCCGCTCATATGGATACTCCGAGAGTATTGGGTATAAATGAAGCAACCGTTGTGAAATTGCGCGACGGTATATTTCCAAAGGTAGCCAGGCGCCCCTTTAATCACAAATCTCAAGGTTTACGCAAGTTTTTCGTGACTCTAATATTTTTTTATCGTTTTTAGAATATTTCTCCTCGTGTGATTAATCGATTTTGGTTGACTTTGATTCTCTACGAATTGTGGCAACATCAACCGCTTTACGTCGTCGCGGAAAAATTTCAAGTGAATCGCGGCGTCATCCAAAATCTTTTAAACGTTGCCGCGTCGTTCGCAAACTCGGTGGTTCGATTTTGTCAAGTAAGAAAATTTAACTGTTTAAATCAATGTTTTTTCGAAGAAATTTTTTTTTTTTTTTCGAATCAGAAAAATGATTTTTCTTTTTTTTTTTTTTTTTTTCTAGGAGTTACAAGAATTTTGGGCGTTTACAGATTTAATGACGACTTTCAGCAAAAAGTTGAGATACTGTTGCACGAGTGATTTGGAACCGCTGATGGAACTACCGGCCGTAAGAGTCGGCAGAGCTCGTCAGTTGTTCAGCGCCGGTTACAGAAATTTGCAATCTATAGCGGCCGCGAAACCCGACGATCTCGAGGCAAAGGTAAAAAATTTGCCTAGGAAAACGATAATGCAAATTATCGCGGCGGCGAACGTTAGTATTCATCGTATTTATCATAGTAAACGGCGACGATAAGGTTGACGAGAATTAATTATTTTTTTTCTTATACTATTGCAGTTATTGTTGATGGAAAAAGTTGAAAATTTGCGAGACGAAGCAGCCGAAGTATTGGAAGGTTTAGACATGAGTCATTTCATATGATTCACAGATTATTTAGAAATAATACAGAAAATTCAATTCTGAATCCTGTGCAACGAGAAATCATATTTTTCGAACATTTTTGTCGCGCAATCGACCCGTTCCATTCGCGAAAGGAAAAGAGTTTAAACACCTTGTTAAAAGTATTCCCGAGTGATAAAAAAAAAATGCAATTTACGTAAAAATTAATGGTAATGTAAAGATACGAAGAAAGAAGATAAAAGTATTAATATATTGTAAAAATTATAGTGCTTTATTAAATTTATACTTTTGCAATAATTCACGAATCTCGAGTTTTTTTAATTCTCGATTCATGCTATTAGATTTTGTGCCTTTCAGAGCAGTACGTTTTAAGATTAACGTATTGTTTAAGCAGACACATACATTAACGATCCACAAATTCGTTGATATGACTCTGAGAAGAGTAATATCGGCAAGTGGTACAGTTTTTAGCACGTAAATTCAACGATTCATAATTCAACAATTTCGTTTCATCATTTCCAATGTCCAATCTCATCTTTTTTTATAAACACACGATTTCAGCGCGATTTCCGGCAATTTCTTCGTTTTTCTATTGACATCAGCAACTTTCTTGAAATCCATAAAATAAAACAAATTGTGCGAAAAGTCCTTCCATGTGTTCGTGAAACCATAATTTTCCAATTGTTGTATGAACTCGTCAACGCTCTCGAATCTGCTCTCGACGTCGGCTATCTTCAGAATACCGCTGAAAACAGAAAATTTTATTATTAACAATTAATAAAAATTTGTATAATTTTAAGTATGAAAATCCGAAGGTCTCGTTTGACCCGAAATTTTTGTCTTTCCCTCGAAGCAGTGAACAAAGTAAAATAATATTTTATTAATTGTAATAAAACAGTTTTTCTCCGATTATAATGTATTATCCGATCGAATTTCTCTGTAAAAAAGTACATGAAAACTCCGAAATAACTTACTCTTTCTTCAGAACGCGATTCGCTTCCAACAAATAATCTGCGAGATTCGTTCCCATGAGCGACAGACAAAATACAACGACATTTATGCCGTTCGTTAGTAGCGGAGTGTGCGCCATGTCGCAAGCTTTTACTTTGTCGTTAACGGCGACCAAATCGAACGAATGTACTTTTTGCGGCACGGATTCGGCGAGTCTTGCTTCGCCGCATCCAAAGTCGGCAATAACGAGTTCCTTTGACCTAAAATTAAAAAAAAAATCGTATTAGTATTACAGATCTTCGAATTATTGTTTTTTTTCCATGTAATTTGATGGTAACAAACATTTTTTTTATCGACGATATGACGACGTCCAGCGGATTCAGCGGCCACTGCTCTACTTGCTGCCTGTAACCCGAGTGATAAGCAGCAAAAGCGTCCGGATCTTCTTTGAAATATTTCTTGGATTCCGAACTCTCGTTGTTGTAAAGTGTCTCATTGAGGAATCTGAATCTCGATGCTCTCAGCTGAGTCATCATTCGATCTCTCAACGTTTCGGGCTCTTTGACCATTTTATTTTTGCCGTTAAGGTTTTTTTCTTTGAGAGCCAACAGTTTCTCTATTCTTTGAACGTTTAGACTTTTTATCACAGATTCTTTCGATGATTTTCCTGTGACGTTAATTCCCTGCGTTGCATCATTTAATCGCAGAGTTGCTGCGTTCTTTTTCAGCTTCAATTTTTTTCGTTTTCTCTGCGACTTTGTCTCTGTATTTGAAAATTCCGGAGCTGATCCTGCGCCGTCAACATTTCGTTGAGTATTTTTAACTTTTTTAGGCGTTTCCTCAGCTATCACAGATTTTTTGGTTTTTGACAAGGGCAATTTTTTTACCGGGGCAACGGAACCTTTTGATTCTTTGGATTGTTTTTCGTTAATTTTATTTTTTTTCTTTGATTTTGTTGGTCTCTCGATTTCCACATTATCGTTTGATGACTTGAATTTTTTCGATTTTTTTTGTGTTGTTTCTGCCGGAGCAAGAGACTCAGATGCCTTTCTTTTCTTCGCTTTGAGTTTCGAGGATTTGGAAGTTCCGATACTCGCTGCCACTGCTTTGATATTCTTGCAAGCATCTTTGTACTGCTGTGCGGAAACCAATGATCCGGATTTCGATTTACTGTTTAACGGTTTTTTAACTTTTTTCTTTTTCTACAAATAAGAAAATATTGTATTCGTGAACTTTCATGTGCTTTGGACAATAGTGAATAATAATCCGTGGAAAGTTTAGATTAAACGAAAAAATCCGGGTAAATTGCGTAGAGAATGATTTCTATGATTGCTTTGCATTGTTTTGTTTTCTTGATATAACTAGAGAACTTTTATGTCATAATAATAATCATTGGGAATAGCACGTGGACTTGCGATGTGGAGGTTTAACCTAACCTAACGCGCGTACCTTCTTAGAGAACTCTGTGACGAGCTTGTCACCGACGGCGTCAGTTTCCCACGAGCTTTCTGCGAAAAGGCTCATTTTGTGTTTGTCACGATAATCAGTCCACACGCGTTAAAACCAAAATTCGTATACAAATAAAGATAATCATTCAATGTGAAATTGATCGTCGTTCCGGCATAGTAGTCCGGTTCATACTGACTATAGCTATAGACAGACTTTTAGTTATTAAATGCGCGTGGCCTTGCGCAGGTGGTGTTGCGAGAGTACGCCAATCGCACACCCGGTACAAACACTCTGATAAAAAACAAAAAAATAACATCGAAAGTTCGTTTGCAAGGATGATCAATCAATATATCAACCTTAGTTTCTGTACACCCTTTCTTCCGTGAAATATAATTTCCTCATGTCCCAATGTTCGTTGGATTCTTTGGAGAATCATTCCAGCAAGAATACGAAAGTTTATACGAGGCTGGAAAAGGGTTGCGGTCGGGGGCACGATAACCTCGAAGATTTGCGAGAGCGTGTGGTCAATGATCCTTTCGACTTTCGGAGAATCAATCGTAAATTGGAAGAAGGTAATGTAAATCAAAATGTGGGAATAACTGTACAATCCGAATTCAATAAAGTATACTTAACTACAGTGCGGGTCACCCGCTATTTTCATTATTTTTCTTTATTGGATGGGAAGCATTGCAATTCATAAACAACAATTATATTAACGACAAAGAAATGGCGGCTCGTATTATGGCAGAAGCCATAATATTTCGAATATTTAATAAATTTGATCGATGTTAATGTCATCAACGACTAAAATACATAGCACGCTAATAATTTATCGCCGACAACGAAAAAAGTATCACAGCAATTCCAATAGTATAACTTTTCGAATAACAAATCCGAACTTTCACTCGTGAATCTCCTAGGCGTACGGCGATAATTACTTCAATCGTAATTACAGTGCGGGCGAAACTTTAGCAAATATTTCAGACATCGGATTTAATGAATGGTCGGTACCGATACGGTACCGGTGTTCCGAGAAATTTTGCGGGAATGCGTTAATTGCGAGTAACGACATCGCGTCCATAGAATTCTGTTCAACGAAGGAAAAGGCAGCGGTGACACTCGGTGGGAGATCGCGTTCTCGTGTAGTACGGAACGTTCCAAAGAAGTTCGACGTGCCCGGGCGGTCGTCGTCGACGACGTCGGCGTCGGAATTCCGGCTTCCTTGCGGGAGAAAGAGCCCCGACGACGTCGGGGGGTTCATGAAATTCGACAAAAAGCTTGGCAACGTTCAAACTGCCACAGCAGACAAGAGCAAAAAGTCCGTATCCTACTTGGACCTCTACCGGAGAAAATTCGGTTAGATTCTTTGGATAATTCTCCCTTTATACTCGACGTCTCTTGCGACAGCTTTAGAATCTTTTTTTTTTTTTCTTTTTTTCTTTGCCCGCCTTCGCGGTTGCAGACGAATTGCATTCCCGAGATTCCATTACGTAACGCGGTACCGCGAGTGGAGTATCGCGTACAAATACAGACGCGTACACTGCACCAATGGAAACTCAATTTTCCTGGAGTTCTTTCGCATTCATTAGGCAACACTGGGGGGTGATCAGAAACAACGTCGTTTCTCCGCGTCGGTATATAACTCTATTATAGATGGATTTTGCGGTACTCGAGAGTGGCGCGATCGTTCCAATATCATGTTTTTTTTTTTCATCGCAAATCGAGAAAATACTGTTATTTCTTGCGAAGAAAAGTAACAACATAAAAGAGAAACGCTACGTGCAGAGGGAGAATAAAATTGAATTTTAAAAAGTACAAAACTAGCCGTACATTTTAATAACAGAAAAAAAGGGGGCGAGAAAATTCGATGGAGCACTCGGGTACTTTGCTCACCGCGCAAATAATGTTAATTTTATTGATAAACTTCAAAGTCAATCTGAATAAATTAAAGACAACTGGAAATTGCAATAATTTCGAGTTTCGGAATGCAGCCGAATCGGTAAAAAAGTTTTTTATTTAGTAACAGCATTTTTTTTTTTGTTTTTCAATGAAAATCAATTATACATAATATAAATAAATAAATAAATAATTACAGAAAGTAACATTTTTTTTCACAGTCGAATAATTTCGTTCTCATCAAAATTTCACATGACTCTGATTTTTTTTTTTTTTTTTTTTATGCAACACTATCGTATAATGCGAACGTGAGTTTTTGAATCACGAAGACCCCTATCCGGGTAGAAGCAACTAAAGAAATTGGGAAGATAAAATAGAACAACTAAAAAACTGTTTGCTTACAGCAAGTGTCGAGAGAAGTCGTCGCACCGGTGTTCCCGGGGGTTCGACTTTGTCGATTTGCGAGGACAGATCGGACGAACGCCCGGCGAACGTTGGGAATCTAGCTGCGGTCTCGAGGGATGAACAGAGCGAACTGGACTTCTATCGTCGGGTGATAGAGCTCGAGTCCCGAGGATCTCGTGAAACTCGTTCCTGCGAGGCTCTCGATCGTTCCGCAGTGGACGAAGGAGTCAGCAAGAGTACCGACGACGTCTCGAGATGCTATTCCGACAGCATCCAACCGGTCAATCGTGGAAGGCGTGTCTCTTACAAACCCTACAGTATCGAGGATTACAGAAGTCTGAGTTTACCGCAACCCGATCGATCCCTTGGTCCCGACAGATTCGAAATCGAATTCAAGGTAATAAAGTTCGAATATATATTTTACACTCTTTTCTACATTTATTCCATTTATTTTTTCCGTTTAATTTATTTAATTTATTTTATTTATTTTATTTACAACAATTTCTGGTCTTTGCATCGTAAAACTAACGAATGCAGGAATGCAAAGAAAATAGTAATATAATAAATATAAATTGAATGAAACAAATCATCCGCAGTGTGCGGGTCCAATTATATAGCTGATAGACACGCGAATGGGTAACAAAAGGTGGAATTGTTTCGTTCTCTCGGCCGCGTAACGACCGCGAAGGGATACTGTTTAATTGAACAAACCTTTCGCCTCCCGCAAATTCGACTTTATCGTTCCGAATATATATCCCAAGACTCTCGTTTCGACGTTTCTACGCCGCGTAAAAAAAAACCAACGAAGAACATTTTCGCGCGATTGGAAATAAATGATTCATCGAATTTTCGTGGCTAATCGGGATTTTGCAAAGAGTCGATGGCGAAACGGTATATATGTATTATACTAGAAATGTTTGCATTCGTTCGAAACGCCGGATTCTCGCGGCGATCCTATATATATGCGACTTTATATTTACGGAACATCGAAACAAAAGCAAAGAATGAAAATCAGTTTTCGCGACATTGACGCGACTCGTCGCGAGCGAAAAATAAAATTTTTGATAAAGTGATTAGCAAACTTATAACGTCGCCGCGAAAGTACGCTCTTCTCATTGTAATCTCGTGTCTAACATTCTATTTTTGGTGTAATGCCGATCGAGTATCTGTCCGTTTTGCACCCAATATTTTCACATACGACTGTAACGCGCGGAGAGTTCAAAAAGTTCATGAATATCGAAAGCCGAAACCTTCGCGTTGTGTAACTACATTTGCCATTACGAATTAACGTTCGGAGATCCTATTTGCATTTGCGCCAATCGAAGGCCGTGAATATTTCGGGTACATGTATTACTATCCCGGAAAATTTGATGGAATCATTCCAAATTGGAATAGATGACGAATCGTTCAACTTCTCGAAATATCATAGTGAATAATTTTAGAAAAATTTCTCGTTCCTTAATAATAGAAAATCTCAAATTTATCCATCGGATTAATCGAGAAAAGAAATATTCGATTAAACGAATTAAAAAAATCTATTTTTACAATATCCCAGTAAAATTTTATTTATTTATACAACATTAACTCGAATAAATAAAATTTTTATTTCCGTCCCTTCGAAAAGAAAAAAACCGATAAATAGCGTATTTTCTTTCGTACAAAAATAAAAAAATCGTCAGATTCATCGATTAACACAATTAACGTTAAAAATAAAAAAACATTTTCCATTTTTTATTATCGATTATTTCAAGAATTTCATTAAGGATCTCCAAGACATTGGTCACAGGGGTGGTTTCGTCGTATGTTTCGTTGTGCGGTAATGCGAAACGGCTATTAAACGTTCCGCCGGTAGCGAACGTGAATCAAATTTAATGTCTCATAATTATCGTTGACTCCGGGGACTAACGGTGGCTGCGGGTGACCGCAAGTCGCTAGAATTAATATTGTTCCGTAATTACTCGAGACACGAGAGGGTGGGAAGGCGTGACCAACCGCTGAAACTTCGGGTTATTCCCGTTTTGCTTTTGAGAGTTGCCACGACATAAGTACAACGAATTTCAAGTTATTAATTTCATCTGTATGAGAGAATTGTTGGAATGAGTTTTGAGAGACTCGCGGGAACACACCAGCGGAGTCCATGGAACCTCATTTCACGGAGGAAACGAGCGTTTATTACTCTTCCAGAAATGTTTACAACTCGTAGCTCGCGAAGGAACCAAAACGAACCGTCTGAAGAAAAAAAAAAAAAAAAAAAAAAAAAAATTGTCCAAAAATTCTCAAAAAACATTCGTAAATTTCAGTTTCTTCTTTTTTTTTTCCGCAACACTGCGAAACTTTCCGTTGATTTTTATATTCGCGAGATCCGCTCGAATATTGACACGAGATCGATGAAGTTTTTTTTCTTCGATTCCCGTGAAGCGAAAGTTTTCGTTACTTTAAGCGGCCTATCGAGAGAAACTGCCGGGAAGATCCAACGATCTATAGCGTATAAAGCGGGACAGACAGCGGCGTACGGATATAAAGTACCGCTGGAAAGGGTGAGAGAAACTTTTCGCGGTGGAAACTTGTCGGCGAAGGGGCGAATAAAGCTTCGCCGGGGGTTGCTTCGCGGAGAAGAGAAGAGAAGGGGGAGGGATCGGAGGGTTGGGTATTCTCCGGAGTAATACTGAATCTCTCGCGCCTCACGGAGAATCATGGGGTCGGCGTAAGCTTCGGGCGCAGGGTTACACCGAAGTCATGGTGCACGCGTGCAGTGTATTTAGTTCGCAAAACTTTCTTCTCAAAGCGTCGCCTTGTAGCTTCATGAGGGTTTGTTTGTTGTTGCAGGGCCAGTGGCTGATGCGACGGAAATCGTACGGTGACTCGGTTAGTGCGCGTAACCGCCAACGCATTCTACGCCGCGCAGAGAAACTAAAGGTAATTCGAGTATTGTATGCGGAGCACCAGTTTCCCGTGTTTGCTTCACGTTCGCATCTATTGTCCTCAAAGAACGAAATGTTCCGCTTAAGCATTTATATCCTTTTAATTAAACAAACGCACAACATTACCTCCAATTTTCACACAAAAAACAATAATTGGAGAACTGAAAAAAAAAAAGAATATACTTTTTTCGAAGGTATATCGAGGAATCGCTAAAACTGCCCGCGATATAGACGTAATTTTTCTATTTTAAAAATCGAGTAATCGAAAGCTGCGATTTTATTCATAGGAGAAAATTTCCATTTTTTCATCCGACAACGATTATGAATAATGGAGAAAGAATTTTTTCAATTTTTTTTTTTTTTTTTTTTCATGAAAATTCAAGTATACGAAGAAACGGGTCTCGAATATATGGGTCATGTTTGGTTACGAGCGAAGGGGTTAAGTGGATACAGTATACGCGGCATGCGCTTAGCGGTTTTGCTGAATATGACGAGACATCGCCTCGTGTCTCTCCAGATTCCGAAGCACGCAGCTAAGCTAAACTGCGCTCCGGTATAATACAACGCGCTATACACCCTCCGCAGTATAATGTATAGATAATGTTATCGCATACTGTACCTATGTATCGTAGAGATAGAATTTGCATCGCCGGTTCGCGAGAGTGCGGACCCTGCAACGATATCGGTTAACCGTAGAAATATGCCGACGTTGAAGAGTTACGCGTAAATCAAGGTAACTGTGGAATAAATTGGTATTCGGGGGTTTGGAATATACGGGACTCGATACACGAAACATCCCGTGCGCGCGGTCGACGTATTTAATTGCCAATTACAGGATCACATGTGCGCAGACGAGGAGAGTCACTTGAATCGGCGTATGGCTTTCGCCGATGACTTTTAACGAGATAAAGCGCTCGTCTGCGCGCCTCACGTTGTGGTTGAAGAAACGCATAAAGTCACACGAGGCAAATTAATTGGTCAGGAGTAGAGCAATATATATATACCATTGGGCTTCAATCGAGAATCTAATGAATATATATCGATGCAAACGCCGGCTGGGAATACCCATTTTTTTTTTTTCAAAAATAACGATAAAAAATTCATTTTCTGAATGAATACCAAATCTCAAAAACATCGATCAATTATTCACAACATATTCGAGTTATTGTTGATTAAAAAAAAAAACCCGAATAGAGATTTGTATTTTTTTTTATGCGCGGAAGTAAAAATAGCTAAAGCTCTTTACCAAGTAAACCGGTTGATAGAATTTGTTTTACAACGGGTAGAAAATTTTTTTACAATATTTCCTGACACGATAGAGTTTTCCAAGATTTTTATGTCGACTGCCGAAAAAATCATAATTCAGCTGATTGGATCCCTTTGATTAATTTTTTTTTCCGTCTGTTTCGGACTTTCCATTTTTTTTTTTCAAATTTTTAGAGATGTATCTCTCGATATACGTGCAGTAGGTACACAAATTTATTTCTCAATTTGATATCGTCGTCGAAACGCAACAAAAAAAAATTCCATAGGACAATTCGCTTCTTTTGAAACGCTTCATCGGGGACTTGTATTCCCGTTTCCTCGACCCATTAATTCACATGCATATTCTCATACGCATTTTCACCAACCGTAAGTTCTCTCGAACATCGCCGAGATACATTCCTAAAACGCAACGCTAATGCAAATGTCTGTATTCGCATTGCGAAAGTTCGCGGGATCTTTGCACCGTCGTCGGGTGCTTCGCCTTGATGTACAGTTTCGTTGAACGATCGCGGGGGTTGCAACAGGGGTTGTTGCGTTGGGGGTTTCCAAGCACTTTTCCGCCTTATGCGGCTCTTCTTCCCGCTTCTCATTGCGAATGCGAAGATGCGAAACCTCTGGAATACTCGGCAATCGCTCCATCGCCTATTTCGAAGACCGAAAACACGCTTATGTATTCGTACAGAGAGTCGGTTGTACTCGCGTCGTCGTGTATACAGTATGTCTGCTAACATCTCGTCGTGTCGAGATACAGAGAGCGAGAGAGCGTTGGTGGATGAGACTGCAACTTGTGTTTAATTATTCCATTTGTGGCTTGTGTGCCGATAGACTAGAGAGAGAGAGAGAGAGAGAGAGGGAGAGGGAGAGAAACACACCGAAACAGGGAGAAGAGCTTTCGTCCTTCCATCCCTCTGTTCGTTGCATATTGGTACAGTTACCGTCGTCTCGTGTTTCGCTCCTCACGCGAATATTCCATCCTCTTCGTTCGAACATAGCGACCACGTTCTTCTCCGTTCTCTCATCGACCGTTGTGTGCTTTCTGCATTCGGGTACAAGACTCCGGGGCTCTATCGAAATGTTCTCTCAGGCTAACTGGTAACAAGCGTTCATCAAGTAGAACCATCAACGCTGGTCTCGGGTCCTCTCTCCGCGTATCTCGATAGCAAGCTGCTTTGGCTCCTCGTGAATTCTCTTCTCATCGGTAGCTTTACCGTTACCCTCTGTAGAGAGAGATTCCGGATTCAGTTTGGTTACCTCATTCACGGTTTCCAAAGATCGATACCCTTAAGTTTCTCGCTATTCTGACCCCCTTATCCTCGTGTTACGGACGAACTTGTTTCATCCCCCGCGTCGTTTGCAACTCGTTTGTGGTGCACACGACGAGGATCAACACACCCTCTCGATTAATTGAGAATCTCGTGTCCTTATCCGCTTTGCTTCCTCTACGCTGTTGTAACACAAAGTTATCTATAGATAGACAACCTTTGCGCTCGTGTAATCAAGAGATACCTTCAGATATTTCGCTCTCACGATTACCGTAACAGAAGACGAGACTCGGGGCAAAAGGGGTTGTGTATAAAAAAAAATGTATACGCGAAAAAGAGAAGCTTATGCTGCACGAAGAATTCGTCTCGAAGATGAAAGAAACGATCGAGAGGGTACTAAAGAACGAAACTTTTATTCTTCACTCTCCAGTCTCTTTCTGTATACACTAAAGGTCTGTAGAGATAGACAGGAGAAGGAGGGGGCGGGTTCGAGGCAAAAACCGAGCGAAGCGAATGCTGGACGTGAAAAGAGCTCTTATTTCTTGAAAAATCGTGGAAGTCTGAGTATTTCACCCTCTTGAAAGAGTACCTCTCAACTCCATACCGTAGTGATGCTACACCGGGAGGGGGAGGGAGGGACATTACTCGAATCTGCTCTTTATATATCCCGCGAATGAAAAGAGTTTCGAGAGGGTTGTCATTCGACTTGGCGTCGAAACACGTTTATTTTTCTAATACATCCTCACAGTAACAACGGCCGCGTTTTACCGAAGCGTTTTTTTTTTTTTTTTTTTTTTTTTTTTTGTTTCTTAACTTCTATCCGCGTGTCCGCTCTTCGTTCGAACTTTCGCACCGATCGCTGAGTAATTGCAGACGAGGGCTCAACTATCGACTATCATTACTGGAAAAACTCGAAAGAAAACGGGTTACATAAAATTTCTTGTAGAAATAGAAGCACTCGAGAAGAATTCTCATGATGAGAGTTCTTAATGCAAAGAGTCTTTACTCTTTAGTTATTTGCTCTCTTGGAAAGTCTATTTAACAGATTTACGACGAAACAGAAAAGCGTTACACGGTCGGAAAGCTGGAATTAGCGAAATAGCGGTACACAATTTTCTTCTGTAAAAAATCAGAAAGCCTCGACGTTAAATTCTGTCGTAACGACGGGTTGTTTGTTGCAAACAGTTCTCGCTTCGGTGTCTTGTTTTCCTGTGAGCCTTATACGAAATTTAAGACGTACACGACAGCGTACATGTCGAGAAAGCTGGGATTAGCGAGGCTTGCAACGACTGGAAATCCCGGGTTTCTCCAGTGTTTGGAACAAACGAACGAAGCGTACTTCGCCGCTGTTAAACGACGAAGAGAAATAGGTAGGCTACGACGATGATTATGCCTATCCAGAGGAGAATGAACCGCCGCCACAGTCTGGGAAATTATTTCTGTCTCTCCTGTACTCGAAAAAGTCGCTTTCTCGAAAGACTTCGTACCTTGGAGTTTGACGTCTTGACCCACTTCGAGTCCTAAACGGTCCGACTCGTTAAAAAATTCAATAGAAATTATTTTGAGTGTTCCAAGCCGTCTTTCTTGCGTGCTACGGCGCACCTGTGAGTCTCTCACGGGTTATGGTATATACACAAGCAGATATATACGCCTCGTTGTGGGACTCTATGATTTATACTTCGTCGAGGAGAGGAGCCTCGGAACCAAGAGAACACCGAGAGACCCCTCCCCGCCTTGGTGGCTTTGACTTATACGTGCTAATTAGTCCGCGAGCTTAATGGCGAGAATAGAAATAAGAGGACGGAGCAGAGAGGAGACGAAGCCTACCGGCAAAGCGTCTTTGTCGACGGGGTAACTTTTGTGTGCACTCCGCGGAGACCCGACGGGATTGCCGAGTTATGGTAGAAAAGACCTTTTTTTTTTTTTTTTTTTTTTTTTTAAGGGTTGTATAAAAAAGTGGGAAAGAAAAGTTGAATAAAGAAACGAAAGAGAATTTGAAGGGAGAAGTATATCGTCTGTTATCATTACTCGTATCTTTACTACGACATCCTACGCTCGCTTACTCCTTACAAGGATCACAGCGGGCAGAAGACTTGTAGTGAAAGTTATGGTTTCTGGACGAATCTCGTGTGCGGGCCTTTGCGGTAAGTTGTACGCGTGGCCAGTTACCCAGTAGCCACGGTTGAAATTTACCCTTGGAGTCTCTCTCTTCGTTCGTTCGGCAACTACAGTCCGTACATAAATCCAATTAAACGTACAAAGCGACCAGTCCACGCCGCAGCGACCACGCCTGAGACCATAGATGGAAATTGGTAGAGTACGTACCCTACGTGCTACGTCATGCGGATATCCCTGTTTAAATTGTACCAGAGGCAACTCCGTAGACAAAGACGAATACACAGCGGCCGCAAGAGGCATATATCAGACGCGAATTCAATGCTCGGAATACCCGACGAGGGGTGTAAATCGAAATTCTCGCGTTACATCATCCACTACAATACCTCCGACAATTACGTATCTATTTCTCTTCATATTCGCTATTTAAGCACTCTGTGCTTTATGGACTCGTGTCGTTGTTCTCGGATTACGAATTACGAAAAATTACGATTTTTTTTCATTGTTGAGCCTTTGACGACGAAATCGATGCAATGAGATGCCGAATGAGTGAAGAAAAATAGATGATAATATGGGTAAAGCGACAAACAGGAAATATGATTTCATTTGGATTTTTTAAATGGTCAGATTCTCTTTTTTTTTTTTTTTTTTTTCAAATTTTTGCAACGGATATACGACGACTCTGAAAAAAAAAATGTTGAGAATAATTTTAAAGGGGAATTCGTTTGATGAAACATTAAAATATTAATAACGAATGTGCATTGTAGTTTTTGTGGCGAACGGAAGGCAAAGCGATTTTCACGAGTTAAACTGGAAAATGTGATTCTCTTTGTATTTTGTAATATACGTAATTCAAATTTTAGCAACAGGTCGTGCAATGGTTATGAAAAAAAACAGACAGAAGAAATCCAAACGGGAGTTCGTTTAATGAAGGATAAAAATATTCATAACGAATATCCATTATACTTCTCGTGGCGAACAGAAATTCATGGTATTTGCATTTGTCAAAAAGTTCAAAAAGTTCCCTTAAAAAAAACGGCTTGAAATTGCGTTCCAACCAATGAGAAAATCATCAAATTTAATTTAATTTAATGACCTCCGCTGCAATATTTTAGACACCAAAAAAAAAAACGCAAATCACGAGATTAACGATATTCCTTTTTTTTTTTCACTCATTTAGTGTCATAGACATTGTCTTGAAATTTCATAGACTCCGTTGGGAGATGAATTTTCGAGTTTTGATACGACACCGACTTTGTTACAAAGTCTTTCTTTGTAGAACTCATCGTGACCTAGAAAACATTTTCTCAAAGGGCGAATACTACATCCACACAGCTGCTGCTGCTATTTCTGGTTAGTAGGTCGACGAGAGCTTCGAATATATTTCGTTTTCTTCGACAAAGAGAATTTTTGAACATTTACTTCTGTGAGTCCCCTTCGATGCTCCTGAAACTTTTTATCGGCGTCCATCGAAAAGCAAATGTATCGTAGTTTTCTCAAAGAGCACCGGAAAATCCTTTTTATTTCTTTCGTTTTTGGTAAAAAAAAAAAAAAAAAAAAAAAAAAAAAAAAAAAAAAAAACATTCTCAAAACCTCAATTTCGATTCTTTAAAGGGACAAAACGCCGTTCAAAGTTTCGTATTCATCCTGATCGCCTGGCGAAGTCGAAAAAACCTTCCTGCGATTCGCGAAAGGTGTCGTCTTGTTTTTTTGTTTTTTTTTTTATCGCGAGCTTCGTTTTTATTATCGCTCACGTTTTTATCGTCGGGCAGGAATAGGGCATTCCGTGATTCGTTTGCCACATCGAGGATGCGGAACGGCCAATTCTCGCAGTAGTCGGTTGACAGTGTACCAATGGACTCACGTAGTGTACTCTGCGCACGAGGATAAAAGCGTTAGACCCTAAGATCTCTTCCCCTTCGACCTCTCCTCTCTTTGCCCCATTCTCCACCCCTTCGCAGTGCAGTGTGGATCCGTAAATATCCCAGAACTTCCGCCACTGTCTTTCCGCATCCCGAGGCTCGATCAAAGAGCCTCTGGAAGCTTCCGGACTCCGGCACACTGATTTTTCACCCGTCGTTTCTCCTTTGCTCACTTCCCATCGCGTTCTTCTCTGTTTTTCAGCAGTCGAGACGCGCCGATGCTAAAAAACTTCCGCTATCCCCTTTGACGGACTTGCAACACCACTACCCCGCGTCAAAGGTAAATCAGATCCTCTTTTTTCGTTTCTTTTTTTTTTTTTTTTTCCTCCTTTCACTCTATGTCTTCTTTGCTCTATCAAGTTTCGAGGAGTTTTGCCGATTCAGTGGATCGCGGGAAACTCGGTCTTCCGCGAGTCTGAATTTTTCGTACATACAAAAGGGGAACTTGATGAAGTTGCGCTTGTATCCGCGAACGGTTGCGAAATAATATACGTTTTTCTTTGCATTTATATTCTCCGTTCGGTAGATACAAAAAAATTGGGTTATGAGCTTTTCTTGCGATCTTACGAATCGGATATACATATATCGTACATTCGAAAGCGTAAGATTAATATTTGGTTACAGATCGTCGAGACCATCAAACGAAGTGATGATGTTGCGAGGATTGAGTGTTCTTCGCGCTCGAGAAGCCGAAAGAACAAACAAAGCCGAGCAAACAATAGCAAACACAAGAAAGATGTATCGTCGGGTATCACGGATTTGTGGGAAAATTCGAAGGACGCATTCGAGGATACGATAGAGCTGAGGAAACTGCGACAGCGTCATATCGATGAGAAGAGGCGAATAGATTTGCTGCTGAAACGTGGAACGTGAGACTCCTTTTCGTTTATTCTGAGATACGATAATTCTTTTAATAATCTCTTGAAGATTCGAAGTTTTTTTTAAATCTCGGAGTGCGCGAACTTTTCCTCTCGAACATTGATCAATCGCGGAAATATCGAAAGAGTTTAAAAATTTGAAAAAAAAAAAAAAAAAAAAAAAAAAAACCAAAGAAAAAAGAGAAGAATAGATTTTCTGCTGAAACGTGAAAAACTTGTTTTCGTTCATTCTTTCGAGAGTTGATCATTTTTAAAAATAATTCTTGAAGAATCAAACATTTTTCTTGGTGCGCATAAACTTTTCGTTCCGATCATTGATCAATCGCAATCGCAAGTGAAATTGAATTTATTTTCATTGTTTTTGACGATTCAAAGTTCGAAGAGTCGGTCAACTGTGCGCTCGAGGATCCAATGATCAACTCGGGTAACGCCCGTCCCCGCCATGCAGTTAATCGCAACGCGGAAGGTCTGTATTCCCCTGTGGGATTAACCGAGCGATTAAATATTTAAACTTAATTCCATCGGTGTAAATAATTCATCGGTGATTACGTAGCGCTCTCGATGTTTCTCGTTGCGCGGTACGAAACAATGGGACAACTCACGCGTCGGGGATGAAGGAGAGAAAAGTTTTCGTGTTTTATATACCTCGCAGGAACGATAATAGAACCCACACAACGGTCCACGGACTCCGTGATCCCCGACGCTTGACTCTTGCGGGTGCCGCTGAACGAGTTAATAGAATTAAACATCCGGGAAACAGCGATATATACTCGTATCTCTCGTTTCAATGTCGAAAAATACGAGAGTCTCGCGATAAATGATGCTTCCCAAGCGCATCGAATTACCGTTGCATTAAATACGGCGTTGACACGCTTCTACGGCAATCGCGATGACCGGAAAACATCGCGCATTCGCTCCAACTACCGGGTCATTGGCTTCGTTGATTAAAACAGGAATATCATATGAATCGATTATTCGTTTATCCGAAACATTTTTTTTTGTTGCAATTTTGCGCTTTTCTCGATCCTAATTGAAGCTAAAAGTAAAGAAATGGAATATAAATTGTAAATTAATTTTCTAAACGATTCAGCGAAGTATTACGATTTTTTTTTATCGTTGTCGGAAAAATTGGGAATTTTTTGTGAGAAAGCTAACCGCCGGGGATCCGTGGTTCGTCGACCCGAAGATTAATCTCTTTTTTTTTTTTCGCTCAGGAATATCTGAAGAGATATTGAAGATCGAAATTTGATTACTTTTATCTGATTCCGATTCTCGTAAAAATCGCTGTTTCTTAAAAATGTATTATTCATTCTAAATCTTCATCGCTAAGCATTTTACAAGATCAACTATCTTAAGTAAAATTGGCGATTAGACTAATTCTAAATGTTTCATTGTCGCTAATTGTTATCATTTTTCTCTCCACTCGTCCATCCGGTAATCAATTGAGGAAAAGATAAGGAATAAAAGATAAAACAAACAAATCATAAATATATAAAGCGACGAGGCAATGGCTGTAGTATATTCCTCGTCGTTCGAAGGGTAGCAGCGGAGTGAAGGAGCGACTACGGTGGAAGATATACTCTGTAATCGATCGTAGTCGGCTCGGGGTTGGATGCGCGCACACCGGCGCGATTTCACGTTCTCGTCGTCGTCAGCGTTCCGACTTCGTAAGAGCTACCGGCCTGCCGCGTCGTACCAACACCGCTCGCGTTTGTCTCGCGTAGTCGGTAAACAAACCACGCGGCGCTTTTTACCCGCGTCGTTATATCGCGTGTGAGGCCTTCGGTCGACGTTGTGTGCCGACAAACGTGATTCGGTACTTAGTATCGTTCATCCGTCGGTGTCGTTTGGTCGTCGCGATTGTGGGAAAAACCGTCTTACGGTTGTGAGTCGCGACGACGTCGAATTCGAGAACGTAACACCGGCGTTGAGGGTTCGGCGAATGTACGTCGATCGGAATAAAAGGGGTTTGCCAGGCACTTATTTTACGGAGCCCGGCGCTGGAGAATTTTGTCTCGCCTGCCGACACACATCGATGCTTCAGGTGAGCGACTCTTTCGCTGTAAGCTAACCAGACGACACGTCGGTCACGGGCGACGACGCTTTCTTCTATATCGGAGAACAGCGACAAAATGCGGAGAGCGGCGAGAGGCTACGAGCTGATGGGGTGGTTCCCAGTGCGCGCGCCACCCCCGACTAACACGCGCTCCTCGCTTACGCCACCCCCGACGCAACGGTGTACTATCGTTAAGGGTGCATTTCATTCGAAATTTTCCGCGCGGAAAAAACTTTAAAAGTCGAAGAGGCGCTCCGATTGCATTTTTTTTTCCTTTTTCTTTTTTTCGGGAATAATAATGTCCGTTTGAGTTTAGAATTAAAGAGCGTTACGTCTTACTATCGTTAGAGATGATTTCGTTCGAAATTTCGTGTTCGAATTATATTGTTAATTTTTGTTTTTTTTTTTTTTCATAACGAACCAAACGACGAGCGAAAAACGATAGTGGAACTCAGCAAAACACCTTATCTCGTGTATTTCTTCCCGTAAAAGACGATAACCCCATGAAATTTGACTCCGCGAACGATAACCCGATAACCGATAACCCGTTCCCAATTTTTCAAATTTTCCATCGGTAAGCAATGACTTTTTAAAAATATCGAAAATCGCTACTTTTCGTAATAATTTCTATAAAAATTTACTCCAATTTCGTATATTTTTTTAACGCTTTTCACAAATCTGCGACTTATTTTACTGCCGGATAAATATTATCGTTCTTATCGTATTATCGCGACAGGGATTAAAGATCAAATATATTTATCGTTTTTATCACTCGGCGACTTAAAAATAAGTATTGAGAGCGCACAGCGCGCTTGTAAAACTATTTTTATTAAAAAATATTGATTATTCTTAAATGATCGAAACAACGAAAATACCGACGGAATTGTCGATGCGATCGGTTAACCATGCAACAGTTGGTTTCGTTGTTCCCTTTCGCTTCGCCTCGTCGTATCTACAATAAGTGGTTAATGGATGCAGACTGAGACCGGTGATACTTGGTAGACGGTTCGTTGCCTCACAGCCGCCTCTGGGGTAGTAGTTCATTAACGACCGGACAACCCGTTGAATGGGAGAACACACGAAGACTCCCGAATTGCTTTGAAGTGGGCGGTTTGCCTCGTGGCAGTCCGGCGTGAAACAATGAGGAATTATCGAGTTTCTCACTGCGTAGAACTCATTGGCATTGGCAGTCCTCCGTTGTTGATTTGCCGCGTGAATCGCTCGCTATGTTTCTGGAACGTTAAACGAGCTGCGATAATTGGAGCGCCGTTGCTGAGGCTATCTTCATAGATTGTCTATTTAGACAACGATGTCAGGGTTCCGTATACGTATTCATGACGCGATTAACAACGAAAAACTTTACACTTACATTGCCGATATCATATCTATTATTATTATTTTTTTTTTTTTTTTTTCAAACTGTTCATAGAATTTATTACGATTTTAACATATCGAACGGATTTCGATTTAATTATATACACACAAAACGCGATAGTATTTCCCGATAAACTCGGAGAAAGGAAAAAAAAAAAAAAAAAAGTTATCGTATTACGAGCGATCAAATAAAAAATAAAATAAATAAAACACTCGTGCAGTTAACGAGACAACTCTGTCAGGCTGTACAGTGACGTTATTCACGTTGCGTTACGAACGCACGGATAAATTCAATCGGCACCTGAAAAGCTCTGTCGATTTATTTTTTCCGAGTCTTTTTTCGCGTGTCAATGAGCAGCGTCATGCCGCGGTTCCCGCTTGTGCCGTCCGGATGAAGATTTTCCGGCGTATTTATTCCAACCGTTGACAATGGTATAAAAGTTTTTTTTTTTTTTTTTTTTTTTCATTCAATCGGTGAATACGCGGATTGAGAGAACGTATCACGGTGCCACTCATACAAACACGCGTAGGCGTTTTTTTTTTGTATTGGAAACTTTATACTTTTTTTAGGATTTCTGTTTTTTTCTTTTTTGCAACAAGATGCGTTATTCTATTCCGAACTCCTTTAATATTTTTAGCAGTGAAGAAAGTCAGCGGTTATTTTTAAATTAAATTATTTGTTTTTTTTTTTTTAATTCCTACAGTTCGATGAAAAAAAAAAAAAAAAAAAAAAAAAAAAAAAAAAAAACATCGATAAATCGATTTATCGAATATAATTCGGTAGCGTTGTAATAAAAGTCGTTTTACGACCGCGATAAAGCTAATATCCGGAAGGAAATAACGCGAACGTAGCGAGTATTCGATACGACGATCGAGCGCGTTGCGTCGTCTCTGAGAGGTTCATCGTACATGAAACAATTGAGAAAAGGCGCAATGGGGCAACTATATACACAAAAGCATTGTATATATAACAGATTCTATTCTATCGTTTCACTATTCGCCTCTTAGCTGTACGAGTACTACAATCACTTGGCTCGTCGCCTGTGGAACGGGCGGAGAGGGGAAATTCGTAATTTGCAGTGAATCCACTTTGAGAAGCAGCAGCCTACATAAGAGGATTCCGTAGACTCACGAGAGCATCAACCTTTACCTCTCCGCGCTCCGCGGCGCAGACGAAGGCGATCTCTCGTGTCCCCCTCTCGACGTTCTTGTAGTCTCGCGGAAAACAATAACACGGACGATTACCCCCGAAACCCGAAGCTCCTCGAGCGAACCCATCATTCCATTCGCCACCCCGGATGATTGCGTAAACCCTGTTGGACAATCCCTTTCGAAAACGTGCCGACTACGACATCCGAGAGAATCCGGCATATCGAATGTGTGTCTGTACCGCCACCGACCGCACCCCTCGCCTCCTTATTCCCGCCCTCTTCTCGCTTTGCTTAAACGGGAAGTTCGTTTGTTCGACATTAAATCGTCTCATTATCGTTTTCGTATTTTCATCAAACAATGTTTACTTTTTATATAGTGGAAAAAAAAAAAAATTTCATTACGCGTTTGTATAGCAATTTTCGACCATTCGTGAGTGATTCACGGGTCGGGGATAGAATGCTCTTCCCTTTAATTTATACGACCAGCACGGTAAAGGGAACTTTTTCTTGTCAACATTCACGAAAGTCAAAGCAATTAACCGGACAAAGCTCGTTCAAGCGTTGCCGCTACACGGTGAAAAAACGGGGTAAAAAAAAGAACACGTAATTACGTTTACGTTTCATTAGCGAAGGTTCGCCCCCGCTGATGTGGGGGCGGTGGAGCTCTAAATTGTTTTTGGACTCTCGAACGTTTAATTTTTTTAACGATCTCCCATCAGAGCATCAAAGTGGATGCAGGAAACAAAAAAAATTGATACCATGAGTCGCTATGCTTCACCCCATACTTCGTCCATTTTTCTGGTTCGTAGTTTCGTCTTTTTTTTTACAAAAACGTATTTTCAAAAAATACAATCGCGTTATGCGTTTCTCTCTGACGATTTCGTCTCGAGAGCACCGCGATAGGGTTCGGAGTTTGTAATAACATTTTACCATTGGAGGATAAATATTGTTTTACGAATGACCCGCATTTTTAGATTCTCGTTTAACAAACACGAAAAATCGGTTAGCTGAGGTCGTATCACCGAAACTATCAGATAATGATGCAGTGACTTAAAAAAAAACATTTAATCAACATATCCGGATTCACAAAAACATTTAATTCATTATTAACGTCTAAAAATCGTAAAAGCGGAGTTTATTAATTTTAGGTTCATCGATAGTATTTTTTTTTCCCGACAAAAAAAAAATTCATATTAAATTCACCACCTGATTATTCGTTAGGACGTTCATGTAAAAAAAAAATTGCGGACCCGAATATAAAAAATTATAGGAGTTGCAGGAAATTGACCCAATTTTTTGGAAACGGAATTTCGCTAACAATTTTTAATATAGAAAATTGCGGATTTTTTTAATATGAAAAATCACCCATACGAACAATTCAGCATTGCGACGATTTTTTTTTTCACGATAAAAGAACAACTAAATGAATTTTTGCCTAAGAATCGATGGACCTCTCTTTAAGCGCAAAAAAACAGCGAAAGATGTTACGGGAAAGAGGAAGCGACTCGCTCCACGTGTTCTTATGCTCATTACACATACATACTAAGCGCAAACTGCAGAAGAATAAGCGGTGCCCTTTTACAAGTATAGAAACAAACCTAAGAAGCGCAGAGAGACAGAGTCTCGTAATTGGGCGGCGAGGTTTGCCAGAGAAGAGTAGCCGGAGCTTCTTCTCTGTTGGTCGGTAAACACGAATTTCCTTTCTGCCGAAGTTGCCGAGTACCTAATTACCTTAGTCAGAGGCGTCCGAGATGGCGGCTCGCAGGGCTATATAGAGTTCTCAAGTGTACACCAAGCATACCAAGCATTGCCCGGTGGTACACGACGCGGGTATAGGAAACTCGCTTGCTTCTCAAGCGGATTACAGAAGCAGCAGCAGCAGCAGCAGCAACAGCGACCCGCGAGACGAGGTTGTGAAGCCCTCAGTGCGAAGAGCGAAGATGATGTCTTTTGACACGCTTCACGCCGTGCGCATCAAAGTAGACAAACACAACCTTCGTTCGCTAAATCCCGTCTTCCTTACCCCCACAAACGACGAGTTTGACGTGTATTATACCTCGAATATTTCATGCGTACGAATTCTCGAAGCTCTACTCCTCTTCTATTCCTCGCTAGCGGATATAACGAACGTCGTTGCCCTTTCTTAATGGTTGTCTTAATTAGCAAGAACCAGAGAGCCACTGCAGTATCACCCTACGGCGTTATAATTTACTTATATAACATCAAATTATTCAAGTTTCCCTTTATGTAAAACCATTCCCTCGCAAATTACGGCGTTGGTACTTCGTTAATTTTTCCTCAACGTTGAATATAAAAGAATTTTCTCGTACTTAAGAAATTTAAAAAAAAGAAAAGGAAGTTAGTCAGATATAGAGTTCAGAGTTGTCCGAGATACAGAGAGCCCTTGAGATAAACCCCGTGATTCTTTAGGCGGAAGAGCGCACCAGAAGGCAAAGTATACATGGCAAATGCCGACGTTGGCGGCTCTTGGGACGATTTGCGGCCACATAATTGCACGCCTAGGGGCTTACAGGGACGACGATGACGGCGACGAGGAGAGAGAAAACCTCAAGGCTTGTTTAATTATTCCGGCAGTTACGTAAAGTAAATGTATAGGCAACCTACGGGAAAATTGGAGACGCGCTAATTATCGCCCTGAGAAGACGCCACGCGAATCCCTGTGCAGGTTGGTCGGTGGGGTTATATATCTCTTGCTGTCCTCTTAGCCTATCTGTCCTCTGTTCCGAATGTCAGGTGAGTCTGTATGTGTGGGTGTATGCGACGAAGTTGGGCAGCCAAGAGCTTGAGAAACCAAGCTATGTAGTTAATTGCCTACGTGCGCTCTCTCATCGCGCGACAACGTGGCTTACAACGCAATACGTGGCTTACACTCGACTGTTTTTCTATTTAACATTTTTCACTTTTTTTTTTAACTCGAGTGTCGCTATTTCGGAGTATTTTTAATTCGCAAGCTTGCAGAAAACTTGGCAAAAGATTTTTTTCAAAGGACGAAGTTGAATGCAAAATCGGTGTCGTATTTATTTTTTTTTTTTTTTTTTTTTTTCGTGAAAAAAAAAAAGAAGTTTTTCGATTCGAATTATCTTTTTTATATTTATATTTTAAACGGTAGATGTGCGATTCGATAATAAAATTCCTCCCCGAAGCTTTTTTCCGCTTCGAAACCCTTAAAATGTCGTACTTTATGTTCGTTAAATTTTTCACGGTTCATCACCACCGTGGATTCCTGATTAGACTCCGTCATTGAACACCGCTAATTTTTGCGTCGTTTGAATTTTTTTTGTACCGAAGAACACGGCGGAAGAGAACCGATAAGATAAAACGAAGGCAAAGTACGAAAATCGTCAGAGGTGCAGAGGGCTCGAGCTGTAATTAGATAATCTCCATTAAAACTCTTCTAAGTTACTCATTAAGCTTCCATACACTTTCGAGTCCTTTTTTTTCTCTCGACTTCGCTGCTTTATCGGTAAGATTTATATTAGTATCGCTCTGAGAGGGGTGAGAGAGAGTTATCTTATCTCTTCGAGTACCTGAGACATAATTTGCGACTATATAAATTCAGTACAATATCCAGTAGAAAAAAAAAAAAAAAAATTCTATGCATTCGTTCAAAAGTCTGGAAATCGCGGAAATTTAAGTAAATTCGGCGAACTATTCGTCGTATCTATTTGCACTATTCATACTCAACTTTTGAGAGATGCACTTATTTATTTATTTTTCTAAACCTTGCGGTGATTGGTTTATTATCGGAGAGCCGCGATCGCTGCTCCAATAGAGTCTTTCAATTCAATGCTGGCGCTGTTGATGTTCCACTCATAGTCGCTGCTTCGATAGATCGAAGCAACTACGTGGGATACAGTCTCCAATGGAAGCCTCCGGAGATGAGTGAGCGATCCACCAGACGAACGATGAATTAGAAGTGGAATGGTAGTTTCAAAGAATCATTCCAATTCTCCAGCCTTTCCGGCGATACCTTTTCCACATCTTCGGAACGGTTTCTATACCATTGGCATTGACTTCTTCGCGATGGGAGGGAAAGGGTAATGAATGGTATTCAGTCCCGAGTATTCAGTTTATCCGATCGAAGTTGCCGCAGACGCGGCAAGAACCTTTTTGAAGCTTAAACTGGCAAACTGATTGACCCTTTATAGAACGACTATATTTGTCGGTTATACGGTTTATCCTGCGCTTCTTCAGAAAATTTATTTCCGCGGACTATTGAGAATCGTGCAAATCATTGAGAAACTGCCATTGGACTCTTAGCGGCGGAGTTTTGGTACGAAGATGGTGTGTATTGAGATGGTGAAAAATAACATCGAAAGCAGAGCACTCTATAGTAAAATTGAATGGAGAACTTTGTTGCTTTCTTCGAAACTGATTCTCCGATTTTCTGAATGCACCGCTTACGCGTATCCGTGACGCGTCTCTCATTTATTTTGTCAGATAGAGTACCAAAAAAAGATTCTTCAATCTTTATTCGATTTACAATTTCTATCCACAATTCGCAATAAAAAAAATATCGTCACACACTATCGTATTGTTCTTATAAAAAATATCGTTATTTATTCGGCATCGTTATATTTTTCAAAAATTCATAACCCAAACTTAACTACGGTGAGTAAATTTAATTAAATTTCAATCAATGTAATCATCGAAAAAAAAAAAAAAAAAATCTTAACGCTTATTGATAAAATTTTAGACGATTTAATCAATTTTAGACAATTCGGTTAAATTTGGACAATTAAATTAATTTCAAACAATCTATTTAATTTTACACGATTTAATCAATTTTGGACGAAATAATTCATTTTAGACAATTTAAACGACTCATCGTTTTTATTTTGCAAACCCTTAATAGTTCGATTGTTACTACTCGCGTTTGTTGTGGTAATTTGCTGCTTATGGGTTTGGGCATCGAGAGAAGGCGCCCTCAAGAGGCTTTGATAGGTTAGAGTTTGCAATTTGATAATGGTCCAACAGTGTCGGAGGGTTTGGGGGGGTTGGGTGCATATAAGCGCATACAGAGAGATGCGCGATGGTAGGACGTGAACGCGTCAGCAAACGTCGGGTCCCTACCGAATCCATATATGCGCTGCCCCCGCGATAACGGAGTGTATTCGCATAATCAATCATGCTAGGGCTGTTCCTCTCCTCTCCCTGCTCCGGGCATCGCGCAGTGGTTCACGGGATACACAAAACCACGTGTCGTGTAACGGAACATACGGTGGCTTGCGAGGGCGGCTGATTGGTTCAGAAGTGCAAAGACGAGACCACCAGGCCATGTACCGTCTGCTGTGCCTCGAACCATCACCAAATATGTATGCTTCTCTCCCTCCCCCTTCCCCCCCCCTCCATCTCCGCCCTCACGATATTTCCCCTCGTGTTAGCACTCGACGAATTTACATCCCCCGTCGGTATAGCTAATGCCGAGCCACATAATATGGCGCTACGCGTAAAATTACCATTCGGCAAGGAAGCCGACGTAACAACAATGCAACGGGTTTAAAAAAAGCGAATTTTTATTTTTAATGACATTTTTAGAAAATAATATAAAAAACTGGAACTTCCGGATCACGAAAAAAAAAAATAGGGTGTCTTTCGAAGGTTGAAAATTTCGAAATGGCTACTGTAATAATCTTTTTAAATGTGATTGAGTTGAATTTTGAAAAAAATTCTGTATTAGGGATGAAATGCGACCAGCCGTGCGAACTTAATCTGTAAATGTTGACAATGGCGGGAAAAGCTTTGCTTTACAATGTAGAGGAGCATCAAAAATGTAATCCTTTTCGTTTGTAATCCGGTTTACAGTACATAAACTTGCCGCGTGTGTGAATCATAAAAAAAAAAAAAAAAAACAAAAAGAGACGTGTTTTCCGGGTTTTTAAAAATTACTCTCGAATCCCGAGAAGCATGTTTGCGCGCGGCTACTCGTGAAAAACTTATTAACATGCAAATACGAAAACTCCAACAGATCGGGAAATATACGCGCGCGATAGGACACGCGTGTATTTTCTGTACACCTATACAGTATTATATCGCAACAGTGTTGTAGTAAACTGTTTAAACGTCTCTACTGCACAGTAGGTATTATACGCGTTCGTGTTTCCACAGTCCTTTCGCCCTTTCCGCGTCACACGAAGATAATCTCGTAGATAAGCAATCTCCGCGCGAGTTACGAGCTTTCTTCGCGAGCGAGCGAGCCGAGTTGTTCCTCGGTCCCCTGAGCCTGTTGTAATTTCGTATTTCCCCCCTATTTCCATCCGGTAACGTCGAGATGGAGAACGGCTTTCTATTCGCTCGCTACGAAGAAAATCGTTCTTCGGCGAATGCATTGAAAATGCAAACACTGTAACACGGTACGACGAGCCGACGCGAAAGATTTAATTTATTACGAAATTTTATGTTTCGTCGCAACTATATCTGACGGCAAGCTGTTCTTTTTTTATTTTATTTTTTCTACAGAATTTTCGCTTTGTGTCGATTTTTTTGTAAAAATTTTTTTTTTTGACAATTATTTTTAATCAATAAATGAAAAACAAAAAAAATGGTATGCTTCTCATATTATCGTAGTCTTTCTACCAAAGAAGATGTATATTTTAGAAATACTCAACATTTTTTTTTATCGCAGGAAACTTCGTACATCATTAAGGTTTCCATAGTCGTGAAAAACCTCGAAATTTTCCCAGATTCGATGTTATGTCGTTTTTTAGATAGAAAATATATATATATACGAAACCCAAGCTATACAGATCAAAAGAGACTTCATTCATTTTTTTGCTCTAACGAGCAAATTAAAGTATAATTCGTCAGTAGAATTTTTCATCAACGCGTGAACGTCGCGGTTCTATGTTTCCCCATTTGTTTTTTGCTTTCCGCAAAAAGGGTTTAGCTTTTTTGAATTTTTTTTGTCAGAAGGACTTTTTCTTTGAGTTTCTTAAAAAAGAGCATCTTTTTTTCTTCTTTTTTTTTGTCCCTGCAACTCTCGCTCCGAAGAGCCGGTAAAGCTTGAACACGCTTGGGGTTTTAACGAGTAGTCACGGATAGATGGAAAGGGCTCGCGTTGTACAGTTGTCGTCCGTCTATCATAGCGTTCGTCACGACGGACTTTGCAATCTGTTTGCCGCGCTTGACGCTCTCTCGTTCACTCGTAACATTTAACTCCGTTTTCCGAGCTCTCGGCCCTTACCTACTGCCGTTGGGGTACGAAAAGGCGTGAAAGGCAAGAAGGCAAAGACAAGTTTCTTGGCTTTACCGTCCTTTTCAGGACGCGTTAAATGTGCGTTGCTCAAGAATACTTTCTCCTCGCTGACTATATACAGAGAGTGAGAAAACGAGAGAACGAGTCGAAGTGTATAGTACCAGAATACAATGCGTACAACCTGTTTCTTCCGTTCCGTAGGTAGCGTAATTGTGCTATTATCGCGAGTGCACTGGGCTGCCGCGGAGTCTTTCGTTTTCACCGTCTTCTTCGCACCCACTTCGGCTCGTTTCGTAACGGAGCACTATAGCGTCGCTGTGTTATATCTATACGGACCAAACCCTCGTACCTATTTCTAAGCCATTTACGCAGTCGACGCTGCTCGTTCGCTCGACGATACTTTCAGCGAAATTGTCGCGGCAACCGATCCCCCTTCTCCCTACTACACCCCCTCCCCTTACCCCGTACCTCCCCCACATCTCTTCTCCCACCGACTACTTAAACTCGTCCATTTTCCTCGTTTCTCTCATTTCATCGCGACTTCAACTTTTTGACGAGGTGTTGAACGCTCTTGACGACCTCTTTTACAGACCCGGGGGCACTTGCCATCACGATTACTTAACCGCCCAATTGCTCGTATCCTCGTAATAGTTTTGCTTGACATAAATTTCTTCTATTGTCGTTTGAAATATTTAAAAAAAAAATATATTAAATTAAAATACAGGTATGGCGTATGAATGTCGAATCCCCGTGTAAAAATGTTAAAAAGACAATGCTATTTTTGTCGTAAAGTGTTTCAATGGTGTCTCGATTGCAAAATGCTTAACGTCTGAAGCTCGCGCGGATTTGCAAAGCAGATATTAAGTTGCTGAAACTAATTTATAAAGTTGTATCCACTATAAACGATTAGTATAGTCAACTAAAAAAAATTAACCCGTAGCGCGCTATTTAACTACGAATTAGTAGCAAGTAAAGCTTTTTTCTCGCGGTGAAGTAAACCAAAATCGTTGGGGACCGTATGAATGGGGTGATAACATCGTTCATCGGAGAATTCGTTTCTACGTGTCGTCAACACTCGCGAAGAACCCCCGTACCTCCTTTGTCGTGTGTTTCGCGGAGAAACCGTGTTCGTCTTTCCCGCAACGTATCGTCAAGGGAAGATTTCGCGGGAGCGTCGAAGCTTTCCTAAGTTTCGCGCCGTCAGTTATATGCGCTGCGGGTTTGCTGGCAGTGTGTTATATATCGAGAGACGAGGGAAGGATAGCAACGGAAACAGGAAGGTAAAGCGAAGCAGGGTAGACGCCGTTCGAAGTTTCTGCCGTTCTCTTCCTCTTGCTTCGGCTCCTGTCGTTATCTATATACAGTATATTTCACCGATAAACCTCCAACCCGCAACTAACTTTACCAGACGCCTCTGTATCACGTGTGGCCTCCGCCGGGCGCCCACTCTCCGATATACACTGTGGATGGGTCCTGTATGTTCTAAGCTATTCTAGTATATTAAACATCCGAGTTTGCCGGTCCGGTTAATGCCCACAGCGCATTGTTCTTCGACAACTTGGGAGACTGGAGGACAAAGTTATGGGTGGGTGAACACCCACGCGAAGCTTACCGCGATGCATCGCGAAAGTACCGAACTTCACTGCTGCTTTTCACTGCCATACAGATTTGATTATTTGCTGGGAAATATGGGATACGAGAGTTGGCACAGTTAGGCAGGAAATGAGAGATTGTTTTCACTGATAAATGTTCGGGTGCACGCGGTAACCAATCAGCAACATGAGAACAGAACTCGATAAAAGTGTGTGCAACCTGACGGTAAATGCAAATGGAATTACTGCGATAATAAACGCTGATACAATAAAAACGACTTATTTTTTAGGCATTGTCTCAAAATCGACAAGAAGTACCTATTGAAATGACGTTCCTTCGTTTATTTTCCTCAAAATATCATTTACCTGTGAAAAAAAAAAAAAAAAAATTCAATTCAATTAAAATTACGAGAAAATTTCCCTTTTGATTTTTTTTTCCATAAATTTTACGCACGAGATGATTTACATATATTTATCGAGACTCAATTGATCCACTGTGGTTTTGTGGTAAATTCGAACGAAAGCTTCGTCTGTGTCTAACAGTAAAATATCGATTGTAAAGAAAGAGAACGACGTACCGTACACCATTTAACATGCAAATCGACGTTGAATAAACTCTTCTGTATCTTAACAGTCGATATACGTGTGCGGGTTGGTTTTGAATATGTTCAACCATTCGCAGAACGAGCGGAGCATCACATGCTCCGCTTCTCAGCCTTGGGACGTCTCTTTCCCTCTGTTTTAAGAATTTTCTTCTTGAGTCTTCGCTGTGTCCCCCAAAGTAGTATCCACGGATTCCCACGAGAGCGTAGCACGATTCGCTATCCCAGAGATCCGGCAAAGGTATGCCTCTCGCTCGTTCTCCTCGCCTCGCACATTCGTTTTCTTTTTTTCTATCCTATCCTCTCACTCGTTCTCTCATCTTTCGAACGTGTACGTGGCTGGAATTTAATATTCAACGTTTCGGAGGGAGAGAGCGAGGAGAGACGGGGCTTGCTAAAGAAAATAAGCATTTGTACCAAAGAGTATGCGAAACCTGCGCCACGGTTTGTTGTACACCACCGGTACGTCACAACTGTGGATAACCGGCGACGCGTGTAATTTTTTCTCGTATTCTTATCCGTTTTCCTCTCGTCCCATCCGCGGTGTAACATATCCGCCTTTTTCTTCCACCTTGGAATATATCGAATGTTTTCAAATTCAATTTTCTCGAATTTACCATTCAACGAGAGGAATTCCTGGTATTCGTATTTATTTTTTTCACGAAAAAAAAAAAAAAAAAAAAAGAAACCCGAAGGGGCATAACAAAAATAAAACGCAACGAAACTATCGCACGAATCTCAGACAAATTTCGAAATTGTATTACTCGCGAATTCTATGAACGTTCGAAGGGGGAACAGTTAAGCTTTGGGAATAATCGCGTTCTAATTTACGAGACGCCTGAGGTGACTCGAAGGATTTAAAGAGGATTTCTATCCTGTCCGCGCCGAACGCGTTGAAACTCGAGACTTTGCGAAATGGCCTTAGTCCAGGGATCTCCTTTCGTCAAGCTCTCTCGTTGCTCAATTCCCTTTTGCCCTCCACTCGCCACGGCATCCTCAACCCAAGCGATATCCTTTACTTCAGTCGCGGCAACCGGCTCCTGTCGCCTCAGGTATACTCGAGTGACACTCCGACGATGGTTTACAGTCGCTGTTTTAATGAGAATTCCAGACAAAAAAAATAATGAAAAAAAAAAGCAGGAAAACCCGGAGATGTGAAGGAGAGTCGAGGAGCTCCGATTGGAAAGATTTCGCTCCGAAGGCCTCTTTTCGTCGATCTATCTGAAAATACCTTGCGATGAATTCTTTCGTTCACTGAGATAAAAAAAAAAATCTGTTGAACCGACCAAATCGACGATTGCGAGTGATAGAAATATACGATTCATCAAGCAAAATAATTGTCATAAGGAAAGAAATAATCAATTTAACTAACAGTTAGCACGATCAACTAGGTATTTCTTTCATTGGAGTACCGATTTTGTCGTCCGCAATCGACGATTTAGTCGACGCAACCGATTTTCTTTCTCAGCGCCTACTTTACCGTAAGAATTTCGTGTTCTCGTGATTCCAGTTGGGATGCCGTCCACGAAATCTCAGTCTGATCAGTGTGATCGTTCTGGCGTTGTCGAACATGCTGCTGACCTTTCTACTCCTACAATCAGAGCCGTGCACACCGTCGGATCGTTTGCCAAAGGTGATGGAGACGAGTGTGGTGACGGATTGGAGTTTGGATTCGTTGGAACAGGAGAATCAACAGCAGCGTCAACAAGAACAATTGCAGCAACAATGCCCGACCCAAGATTACCAACCGATCCAGGATGATAATGTCATGAGACTGGACGTTCAACTCGGCAGATGGGATTCTCGGCGTCTCTTCAGAACCTTTGATTCGGTACTCGTCGGTAGCGATTACTCCGATATATCGCGCACAAGCAAAGTGTGCCTTGCGACGCAAACATCGCTGGAGAAGTTACATTCGATCGTTCAGGTTGCTCATCATTGGACGGGACCGGTATCTGTTGCCCTGTACACCGCCGGCGATGAGGAATTTGATGCTCTTCAGCGTTACGTCGCCTATCTTCGACACTGTTACGCGCCGATTCGCGAACGCGTTAATTTCTCAATAGCGATACCGAAGAACCGACCGCCGAAGAAACAACCGAGAAACTTCGAATTACCGGACAATCTCGACTGTGCCAAACCCGAGGCGACGCTCAACGAGTACGTGAGCAAAATATCACACGAGCAAACCAGCTGGCGAGCGCGAAACGTTTATCCTCAGAATCACATGCGAAATCTCGCGAGAAAAAATTGTCAGACGGAATGGGTTTTTTTGACCGACGTTGATGTTGTACCGTGTCTCAATCTCGCCGCGAGGCTCGACGATTTTCTAACGACTATCGGCAATAATTGCGAAAAGTGCGCGTACGTCGTGCCGACTTACGAATTGGACATTCGCGTTAGATTTCCCGCTAATAAATCGGAACTCGTCAGACTTGCGAAGAAGGGACTGGCGAGACCTTTTCATCAGAAAGTCTTCATTCACAATCAATTCGCGACGAATTTTACGAGGTGAGTTTTGCTTTCTCGCATAGGAAGCTTGTTTTGATGATTAAAAAAAAAAAAAAAAACGAGACGTTTTAATTTAAATGTCTATAACGTAAAAATATCTTTAGTTATCAGGCTGAAATTTGCAGGGCATGCATAGGCGTCAATTCTTAATGTTCGTTGATATTTTTGGCAAAATGTGGAAGCGATGTGCAAATTTAATTTGCATTAATTTTTGTTTTGTTGTTCTGATAATTTTGTTTGAAAACGTTAACTTGTAAAAAAAAAATGTTATTAAATCGGAAGAACAATTTTTGTTTATTTTTCACATTCGATTATAACAATCAGAATGAGATACGATTATCTCATAGAGTATATGAAAAATGTTTATAATCAAATTTTTTCCGAATGTTTTTTATTTACAGATGGGTACTCGACGTTAATCCCGGCGCGAAGGGAAACGAGAACGTCAAATCAGGACGGGTGTACGTCAGTCACGATGTGACGAATTTCGAATTTTTCTACGAACCATTTTACGTATCCAAGGATGTTGCACCGGCGCACGACGAGAGATTTCTGGGTTACGGATACACTAGAAATACACAGGTAAAAAACAAATGCAAAAATAGAATTCTCATTATTGATTCAACGGAAGCTACGGAAGCTTCGAAAGCTTCAAGAGAATTAATACCGCAGTTGAGAGCCGCGCGGAGCGGAGTGAAGCTAATGCGATCTTAAACCCAAATCGGGATAAGCGAGTAAACTGTTCTGACTTATAATGGGTTAATTGAAGCGCTCGTAACCGACGCCACTATATCCGAAATTCTCAATATAAATCTACAAAACAGCTGCGGCAAGTTGTTCTTCGCTCGCTTTTCGTCGAAAATCGAATTATATCGCAAGAGTTCGTCGATAGAATGCATAGCATCGCTCGAGTTAAAGAGAATCGTTGTAGCTAAATAAATATGAATAAAAAAACAACAGAGAAACAATGAAGCGCGATGCAAGGCCAGCGGCACAAAAGGTTTGCAGAGAGCTTTCGCCGCTGGAGTTTCACGGGCAGAGATCGGCGCGTAAAAGCTCGAGATTAGCTGCAGGGTAGTCATTAAACGAACGTTAATCCAACCCGATGCGCTCCAACGCGTCCTCATTTCGCGAGAGGACACGTTAATTTAATTACAAATTATCATTTCCGTTCAAAATCAGACGATAGAGCGATACCCCTCTCAGTAGCGATTTCGATTTTCCGAATGCAAACGAAGCTCGCGATGTGCGCGTATCCCTCGCGGGCGAATATACGATAATCAATTAGAATTCATTCAATGGATCGGACTATCAGTTGCAACTACGCGCAGTGCATTTGGCCAAAACCAACGCTTTGCGTATTGCGTTAGCGCTATTATTATTGCTTCATCTGCACATACGAATTTCTATATTTTCGCACAGACAACGGAACAAAATCGAAGCTCATCGATGTCAGACGATTATCATTGTTCTTTTTTTTTAAACTTAAATGCATTATTTTTGCGTAAAATCAATGATGCGGCATAAGATTTCCGTGTTATAGAAAATTCGGCAAAACTAAGATAGATATATTTTACGTATATTTATTCTTTCGTATCGATGTTACGCAATGAACATATATGTAAAAGTTGCATATGAGGACCTCGCGCGATCGGGAAGAAACACGAAATCTCATCGACGTGTGCAAAGCACATAGTCGATGGCTATATGCATATGAGACCAAGAGAAACACGTGGGCATAGCGAAGCGGTGTCTACGTACCCGCAGCGCTTACATGTACATTGTACAGTATGTGCACATCGAGTAGCTATGCATATACTAGTATCGGGTACCCGTCTCCCTCGAGTACACATTGGTATTCGCAAACCTTTTACCGAACTCTCACGAGTTCTATCGCTCGTCTACATAAGGCACAGAGTTATGTAATACATGTTCCAGTTGCACTGTGTCCACATTCTCATAGTTCGTTCCCGAAGCTTCGCGCGAAACGCCGGGACAATAGGGGGATATATCGCACGATTTTCCAACGTTCGATCCTCTCGCAGCGTCGCTACTTCATATCCGTTCAACAACGATTTTGTTGTTTACATCTGTAGCATTTTTGTATTTCACGTGGATTTGAGAGAAGCAGGAAATACAGGGGTTTTGTTCGATATACAATGATTGACTTATGTAACAAGCAAAAAAAAAGAAAAGTTACAGAATCGTTTGTTACTGTCGTTCGTAACTTTTTTCCATCGCTTGCAGAACGAGTGACGTGAATACGACTATTTATAGATGAAAGTACCAATGTGTTTTTTACACGAAAAGAAAAATATTAATGACGAAAGATCAAAGGAAGTTTCTTTTTTCATAATTGTTCGCCAAAGTATAGTTTTTCCTTCTGACGATACGAATATCTAAAAAAAATTTTATCGTATCGGGAAATGTTTGAAGAATTTTTCCGGTGGTTGAAAAAATAATGTAGTTAACCGGTTTTCAAGTAGAATACATGTTTTCAACCGGCAGAACATTTTTTTTTAACATTTTCCGACGGAATATCATTTTTTTTCGATTTTTGTGTCGTCTGAAGAAAAAATGATACTTTGGCGAACATCGTCATCATTTGTGATTCGATTTCCTTAACAATAACATCCCCCTTCCGCCAGTTGTCCGACGGTAGTTTGGTCGTATCTATAACCACGAAGACGCTGGACGCGCCGGTGGGTTTATCCGGTATCTCGGAATCTCATCTACGTCCGCGTGACTTCGAGACTCGAGCAAAACAGCGAAATGCCTGAAACACCCACCGATGCGCGAAACTCCGGCTCGGGGAATCGCGTGGGTGTATTGGCTCGCCGAGAATTTACACCGGAAATCGTTCGTTTGTTCGGTAAAGTATGAACACGGAACGACACCTGATCTCATGGCGATTCTCATTTACCGCGGTTCGTCGACTTCGACAACCTCTCAGCAAATGCCGATTTTACATAGTTTTTTTTTTTTTTTTCTTTTTTTTTTTAACACAATGTGAACCCTCTGGTATCGCCAGCGGTAACCAAAAACTCTCTCCAACCCTCGCGCACCTGGCCATTCCATCGAACAATGTATCGATAGTATCTAATTAATTTAACGTCTCAAAAATGGCTATAATCGTTATGGAATCGAGTGGGGGATATAATAATCAGCTTGTAGCACCTGCAACATTCGGCAAGCGACGGTCTATGGCGGAGCCGATAATAATTGTTGTAACGAAGGATAACGAGATTACGCCCAACGCGTTAGAGAGAACTCGTGAGAGGTACGTTAACGCGCGCGGCGGTAAACCGACGTCAAATGAGGATCGTACAGGGGGAATTTCGCGCAGAGTCTACTCACTTTTTTCCGCGCAATCTTAAAATTTTTTTTTTTTCTTTCATCCAGTCAATCATAATTTTTCTACTACTTTAAAATCACTGTAATTCACTTGACTATGGAGAAAAAAAAAAGATAAAAAATTTGACGAGTATCGCGCGGTTAAACTTGACACGGAAAGTCTCGTGGCAAAACGTCCGCGAACGAGCAGGAAATGGAGTTTGCGGGCAAATCTAATTATCCGTTCGAGTTTCATTCGTTTATGAAAGTGTTACTGCGTCCTCCCCCCTCCCTCTGGTTGCGAATTTCGATGGAAATCGTTCGAAACAACTCGCGTGATACGTTGCGAAAGGGCATAGGCGTGAGTGGGGTATACGCGACGAGCCAAACGAGTATCGTATTTGTGCCTAATCTCTGGGTCACGATCCAATTGATTTTGGCAACGGTTGTGGTAGTAGTACCGGTACTACTCATTTGTCACACACACACACACACACACACACGGATGCGGAGTATTATTCATAGACGCACATCGGTGGAGCCTATCATTTCGGGTTTCGATGCTACACTTCCATCTCGTATATACGCGGGTTATAGTAATAGTTTCCCGGCTGTTGGGCCATTCGTCAGTCGTCAGTTCGTTAGCCCGAATCGTCCCGCTAATCCCATAATGGCGGGAGGCGGGGTTCAGCCCATTTAGTAATTTAAAGGGAACCCTGAATCGCGACATTGCCGTACGCAATCTATATATGTATATACATACCATATATATATATATATGAACGTTACTCTCCGGAACGCATTATCGCGATCCACGATTCCCCACTGTCCGAGAGACCACCGTCGAGATCGATTGTCCTCGTCACTGCGGCCTTCAATTTCCTGCCTTCTAATTGGCAACGGCGGCCGCACATTGCTCTGTCTAATTGTATGAATGTGATTAATTCTTTCATTGATTTTCGCTTCCTTTTTATTATTGATATTTTAATAAGGACTCTAATCACATACGTCTCTCAATCAGATCTCCATCGTTGAAATATGAAGCGATCATTCGCCTCGTGATATTGAAATCTTTGTAAAAAAAATCTAAAGGGAGGTTTTTCTGTTAATAAATTATATCAATATAAAAATTAGATTTTTACAACGAAGAAAAAAAAATGTAACATTGTACTCGTGTTTATAAAAAAAATATAACTTTGCAGATAAAATTTCTAAAATTTTACAAAATTATTGGTAATAATCGAAAAACTGCGAATTTGGTATAAAATAAAATTTATTGAGATAAATTTCCTATGGACCGATGCCTGTCAAGAGTGCATTTTCAATTAGTAATTATTAATAATCAATTAGTAAAATTCCTTTAATCAGACACCGCGATCTCTGTGCTCATTGTTGTTTAGAACTGTGCGAAAAATGCGTATAACACCCGCCTATCGTTGCGTTAATAGCTCGTGCATAAAAGGGTCTAATTTGTATTCAATTGGACGGAAAATAAGTGACGTGAGGGGAACGAGGGTGACTAGTCGAGTAGATACGCGCGATCGCTCTCGTCGCCACAGGGTATCAACGACGACGACGACGACGACGTCGACGATGCTTTTCACTCCTCTCGAAGAGAGTTCTTCTCCCTCGTAAATGCCAACGCGTTCAGAGACGAGAGAACAAGCATCAAAGAAAGTGTCGAGTACGCTTGATGTATCTCATAAACGCCTCTGCCTCTCGAGAGTTCGGGCTCCTCTCGTTGATTTATCGTTTTTTCTCTCTCATCGTTACTGCTCATCAAAGGAATCCTCGAGTAGGCCACGCGATGCTTCTCTACTCTTTACGTATATATCCCGTTCGAATTTTAAAGGGCGATGTTGCCCGTTAATTTCTCTCTCCGACATTTATAATCCATTCGATCACTCCTGTGCATTAAATAGCCTTCGTTACGATTGTAATATTCGCGTGGATGGAATTACTGTTCGTTTGCAAGACACACGACCTTTTTTTTTAAGCTGCTATCACTTTTTTAACGTGAATCAATTAATAAACTGCACGGATGGGTTTCTCCCGGTTTTGTATATTCATTACGGCAACTGCACCTCTTTTTTTTTTATTCTTCTCTCCCGTCTACATTTTATCCTCTCGTTTCGTCTTTCCGACTATCTTCCATTCTCGGTTTCGCTGAATAGAATAAAAGAGAGGAAAAATAAAGAAAAAAGGGACGAGGGAGTAAGATAAGTGCCTTGATGGCCCGAAGGTATACTGCACAGCCGGATCGCACGCCGAGGCGACACCTTATTCCCGAGAGGATTTACACCGACGTGCGATCGCATAAAACTCAATTATCAGATGTACCAGCTTTCTCCCTCTTCTTCGTGTATACCGTATATAGATATAGTGAACTACCAACTCCCACCCCGTTAACAATAGCCAGTAGCCACTGCTGTGCGGAGGAAACGTTCTCCAGCATCTCGTCGCGCGATAAAAACTATTTTTTCGATCGTCTCTGTTTACCAAAGTTTACCATCTATTACATATGTAACGACACGGAGTTCGGGGCGAAGTTTTCTATCGTCAGTTCGACGCTCGGTGCGCATTCGACGAATCAATGGAACGGTACTGACGGAATTGCAATGCGAGGCTGCGCACCCAGAAAAAATATTTATTTGATTCAAAATGGAAATCTATTAAGAACGAAGAAATTTTTCTTGGACTCTAAGAAACTTTTCTTTATCCCTAATACATTTTTATTGAGTCAAATTAAATCAAATAAATATTACGAATCGAATTGAAGCGAAACTTCTAAATTTCGATATAAATCGTTTTGCTCCGATATCATTTAACGCGCGCAGCAATGGAAAACGCGTTTTTTTAGATAAAATTACCGTAATCCATTACGCCCCGATTTTTTATACGTCAAAACGTACGAATCAATTATTGAAGATAGATATATTATACCATCGTTTATATACAGAATAGATAAAATTTTCACGTTTTCCGATTTTATGAATAACCTTCGTGGTGTGAGACACCTGCTGAAAGCAATACACGCTAAGTGCTGTAATAATCGTCGTATTCCACTCATTTGCAATATCGATTGCGCGCGATTACGATTAAAAAAAATTTAATGGGCGGAAGAAGGAAATAAAGGAACCCAGGTGTTGGCTTCGCATCGGCGCTAGTAATGGCGTAGAACGCGGAACACGAACGCGGAAGCACAGATATATATATATATATATATATACATATATAAAGAGGACTCAGTTAGGGCAGAAGCGACTGGATAGAGTTCTCCACACCGCCGATGCCCAACCGTGAAATTAACCCCCGAGCACATTTCCCCAGGTACACGGAACGTAAACCACCCTCCCCGCAATGTCCAATTCCATTTACGAGTAGAGGGTACCAACTGGCCGCACGCGGAGCTGTTGTTGGGGGGGAATGAGAACTCGGAAGAGCCGAACGGGGCTGCAGAGGCCGAGGCGATAGACCGAATGGAGTTCTGTCTCTCTATTCTGGACGATACATGCATTCGTAACAGAGTAGTTCGGCCGCGCATCAGCCACGACACGTTCGCACTCTCCGCAAGCAATATTTTTTTGTTTTTTTTTTTTTTTTTTCCTCGCGTGATCCGTTGGTCGCGTTATACGCTCAAGCTTTTGGGACATCCGATCCTCGTTGACCGAAACTGCGCTTTCCCGCAGCGCGTTCACCGTCCAGCTACTGCCTCAAAATATCGGATTTCGGGCGAAATGTACCTTATCAATATCGTATTAAACCTCCAGTATCGAGGCTCTCGGCCCTCGCATAGGGTCTTCCAATTTCGCGTTCGCCGCAACGGGGATTTCGATATCTCGACGACAAACTGATTCGGTAAATCATCCATTGACGATACGTTATTATTTTCGAACGCAAACAGATGGGAAATTGTAATTTACGAAATTTATCCTACATGAAGGAATGAATTTTACGAAAAAAAAAGAACTGGAGTTATCGAAGGGGATTGTGATCGATTTATTCGTATACTGCTCGGTTTCTGCATACGGCGTATTGCGGAAGATATTCATGAGAAGCTTCCGTCGCGTTGGAAACGAAAAAAAAAATGCTGTTTTCGTGATTAACAATGTTACACTTGACTTTGGAATGAAACAGCTGTTGAATTGGTGTTTCCTTGCGATAAAAATTCATCAGAATTTATAGATCAATATTTTTCAGAATTTTTTGATTCGACCAAAAAAAAATTGCAAAGGTGTCCATTTATCATTTTTTTGTCGCGTTGTAACGACCCAAAAAATGGTTCTATAAGTTCGCTAAGTACTTTATCTTACGTATTTTTTCCCGTAGAACACGATCAACATTTATATTTTTCTGAAATTCTACCAGAAAAAAAAAAAAAACTCGGAAATGTCTACTTTTCGAAAAATTCACTGTAATAAATGTTGATAACTCGTATTCAGGCTGTGCGCGAAGTATTATTTCCTCACCGATCACGAATCTGCCGCTTATTTAACTTTTATCTAAATAATTGATACGCAAACTCTCGTTTGAAGTTTAAAAAAAAAAAATACATTATTCTCTGTCGAAAATCCCAGTCGTAAATCACTCGTGAAGGTGCGAAGCGCGCCGATGTGGCTGGTCGTAAAAAAAAAAAATTCTTAAAAATTGCTTGACTCGAAATTTGATTAAATTTTACACGATATCCATTCTCACTGGTATACCTTGCCTCACACACCCGCAAATCATTTCCTCGACGTTAAAAATATCTTTCGTTCCCTAAAATCATTTTCTACTCAACGATATTTTCTCGTTGATAGTTCCACAGCTTCTTTTCGTTACAAATGCAATGAATAGCGATACTCCATTCGCAAATACACCATCTGCCAACGGGTAGTACAGTTATACATATAGTTATGTGTACTCAGTTCGCTCCCCCATTTTCTCGCTTTATGTATCGCTCTATTCATTAGTATATATTCCAGAAACGACCTGACTCTCTGGTCTATCATCGTCTGACAAACGGTTTTAGCTTTTCATTCTAATGTTGCTTTTCCGCCAGCGCCTCATCTGGGTTGGTCTTTCTTTGTGTTTCTTGACGAAGAGAGCCGAGACAGCCGTGAGTTCGTATGCGTTAGAGAGAAAGAGGCTTTCCTCTTCCCCCCCGTAGGACGGTAACGAGCCATCGTCCACCGGCTCGGAGAAATTGCGAGAATTTACATTAACCCACCGCCGCATTGTTCTCGGATTCCGCGGCGGGGTACCCCCTCGGGGTTGGGAGCTCCAAGTAGAAATTACGAACGTTTGCTACAGCCCGCTTCTCGCGGGCTCTTTGCGTCCCGTACCACGGCGCTTGCAACTCCTGTGCGCGGCTGTGCACACCGCAGGATTCTCCATCCCACCGCACTGTTCTTCTCACCCCTCACTTGGCGAAGCTTCCCTTTTCCTCTCATCACTGTCCGCTGCCGCTTTCATTTTACCTTCTCTCGCTTATAGCTCGTTGAAGTGAGAAAATAAGTTTGAAATAAAATCCATATGTGCTGTCGAGAGCGACGACACGACCTTTGTATTACCGCCGTTTTGTATATCTCGGCCCATTGGCGTACAGTATTCTCTCGTATAATCGTAAAAGTCTTTATTGCGACTTGCATACGCCTGGTGGAGTCTATGAATAAAAGTTCCTTGTCGATATAGACGAGAAGAACGTTTTACATTGAGTGTATAAATTATTATTTTTTCTTCTTTATCGAAACTCTATTTCACGGAAAAAAATATCGTTACTTTAACCAACTCTACAGTTAAATGCTCTGCAACTAATTAACTGGATGAGCCAATAAATTGATTGGTTACATCGAACATATTAAATGTTAATTACCTATTTAATTGGTGTGACCACCAAATTTATTTATTGGGACAATCAATTAATTGCCAATATACATAGTTAATTATTTTTATTTATTAATCAAATTTTAAATTTCCACTGATAACGTAATATAATATAATCAGTTGAAAATTTTCCAACTACAACGATTTTTTTTTTGTAAAATTGACTTGTCGCGCATATAATAATAACAATAAAAAATAAATAAATAAAATATATATTTTTTTTTTTTTATTGCTCAAGTCGATCAGTGCATTAATTGCAGCGTATTTAAGTGTGTAGTCAATCGAAGCAACGATTCATTTTTCTCAGCACGCGAATAACGGTTTTCCGCGATACAGAATCGTCATTTGTCAATGTCGATTTACCGATACGAAGTTGAAGAATTTTGGCATCGAATTACTCGACTGTATTTGTCGAAGCAACGAGGAAACACAAACGTATGTCCCTTCAGGCACACGCGCCTTTGTTTCGTACGATTATCCATGGAAGACGCCGCAGTGTCTCCGACAGAACAATGCCAGAACACGGCATAGAGCGATTAGAGCATCACAAGCTTCCGTGGAATGTTGTACGGACGAATTAATATCTAACGAGCACCGTTCAACGTCACGTAGGCAAGCAAACTCTGACCCCGTGCCTGTCTGACAAATCAACACGAGATTATTACGCATTTGGCTCTCGTGTGTCAGCGCTCAGTGAGGTTTCTAATTGGTGAAATGCAGCTTCTTGACGGAGACGCGTAGTCATCTCTCGCATTCGTCGTCGACGTCTTGCACAACGTTGTAATGCGCCGTAACGTTCCTCGTCTTGTTCGTGTCTATTGCACGAGGTGAAGTGAATTCGGCAGCAAATTCTACGAGGTTAACGTATATCGTCGACAATCAAAGCGTTCACTGACGCGGCCCTTGAGACAGACGTTCCACGTTACCATTGCCGTTGAATGGAATGTTCATCGCGTGGCAGTAATACAGATTCTGCATTCGTATTGTGACTAATATTAGAGATTCATAAAGGGTGAGAGAAAATGTTGTTAATTGCAGAGACTCGTGGATTATACATATAGTAGTGCCGCTTTTTAACTCCCGACGGTCCGCTAAAGACATAATCGATGCTTTTCACATGTTACTGGTCGGGTTTTTTTGGTACCCAATGTTTTTTCTCCGAAATAACTAAAAATTCATTAACAATATTTGGCACATCGCTTTTTTTTATCGGGACTTGTGTTTTTTTTTGGATTTTATTACGATTAAGCGCCCGTCGATAGAGATAAAGACTTATAAAAAAAAGCGATTGAACATATCGAAATTTAATAACGAATCGAATAAAATCGAATCAAATAACGAATGATAATTCGCATGTTATAGTCGGGCGATTTCCACAATCACACGGTAAATTATTTTCTTGTAAACTTAAGAAATATTTTTCATAAAATTAACGGGAAAACGTTTGTGAAAAAAAAAAAATTTGTTGAAAGTACAAATATTTTTCATCGCGCAATAACGAATAAATCTCCCGACTATAGTATGCAAATAATGATTTGCTATTTCACTCTGTATTATTAATGCAATTCGTTTACTATAATCCCTTATTATCAGTCGTCATTTTTTTTTATCTCTCTATCATTTTTTTTATTTCGTACTTTATGAAAGTACAATAATAAAAATAATAATAATGTTTTCACAGGTATACGAAATGTTTGTAGCGGGTTATCAGTTCAAAGTTCTTTCGCCACTATTCACGGGACACTGGGGCCTCCAGACGAGAAAGGGTCGTCCGGCTTGGCGTGAGCGACAAAACAGCGTAAACAGGAAGCACTTTGACTCATTCAGACGCGAGATTTTGGCGCGATATCAGAGGGATACAGCAAAGCTTATGAAAGGTCCGAACTGAAAGAAGTATTATATCATATAATATATATTATATATATATAAAGAGAAAACAGGCGATGCTTCAACGCCACAACTACCAACCACCGTCCATATCTTCGTCGTTAAGCTCCCCGTATTCAATAGACAGACCGCAAGAGCGACGAGTCGAACGGGAGAAAAAGCTTCGAGAAAACTCGCAACTTTGTCGTATCCTCCCCTTCCCTTCCCTCCCGTTTCTCAGTCACCCCCGCAGCACTTGTACGACTGTCGCGCGAAAGTGAAACTCTTTCTACCTCATGAAAAGTAGATCCCCGCGGTTTCTTTGAGCGCGTGATCGTCGAACAAAAGCCAAACTCGCTTTTTGTCGACGTCTTTTCTTACCGAATCAAAGAAGAGAACTTCAATATTGCGTACGACATGTGAGTCACTATATTAATATTACGATTATTATATATACTTTTTTTTTTTTTTTTTTTTTTTTTTTTCCTGGACGTCCACATACAGCTACGATGATTTTTTCACGTCCGCTTTATTGCTCAAGCTGCACTTATTAATTTTACATGCGCAATTATTGTCGCTCGATAATTCGGCGAAATTTTTTGCACTTGTAACCTCACTAACTACTAGTATTATAATATTCGCTCGCGATGACAATGGAAACTGTTAAAACATTCAGTATTCTCAGCAATATCATCGAGACTCGGGCAAAGTAAACGGAGCCTCGATTCGCTCAATCGAAGAACAACGGAAAAAAAAAAAAAAAAAAAATTGTATCATACATTTTTTTTTTCGTTGTGAATCTCGATAAAAAATAAACATATACGCGCACATTGAAAAATTGACGCGATATAATTCACCCGACTAAAGTCGGAAGGACACAATTGCTGTTTGTAATCGTAATAAAATTAAATACACGTTTTTCCGATTTTATTCGCGGGTTTTATTGATGAAAAAAAAAAAAAAATTGTTAATAAGTACCTATAAATGGCCAACGAGGGGGCGGTGACCGACACTTTTTATAATTCGAGATGTAGCATATGTAATAATATTATACGAAAAAAAAAAAAAAAGAAAAAAAAAAAAAAAAAAAAAAAAAAACTGAATGTATTTTGTTAGACTAACTGATAAGTGTACAATTATCAAAGAATGAAAAATATCGTGGCCAATTTTCACAACGGCCGAAAATTTTCTTTTAATTACTTGATTTTTTTTTTTTGCAAATATGAGGTTAAATCGTTGTTAGAGTTATACGTGTATAAACGCCGAATGTCGAGGAGCTCAATGCGGCGAAATAACAATTGTGATGATGATAATAAATAAATGTTGTGAATTAATATTTTCTATGCGTTACTTCATACATATCCATAAAATATATGTTTAAACATAAATTTAAACATAAATGATAAACACAAACCCCGTCGTGATTATTTCAAAGATACAAATCAACTGTTTATTTCCAGAAAATAAATTTGAGACAAATATTTCGAAGTTCCGAAAAAAAAAAAAAAAAAAAAAAAAATCAAAAGTTCAAAAAAGTATATAATTGTATGTATTTCAGTATATATTTAATTTCCATGCATCGACGATAGATTGAAACACAGAATGGTACGAGAGTTTGACAGAGTCACAAATTTATAGAAGAGGATATTCCCGCAGAGGCAGAGGATATCGAGGTTAGAATGAATTTCGTATCTTCAGTCAATCAAACCGGGAGGGGGGAGGGGGGAGGGGAGAGCTTTGGACGACTTTGCCGAGAGCGATATAGATCCGCGTCGCTGCGCCGAAGAGGCGCGTTGACTGTTTGCTACAGCAAGTCGCAACTATTGAATAAAAGATGAACACTTTCGGCAAAGAGGATTCTCGTCACCATGGATTTCAATTGATCGATGTATAGCTTGCCACCCCCTGAGGCTGGAGGAGTGAATCCATCTGCGTTCCTATATCTATCACGGAATAATTAAATCGTTGCCAAGAATCACCCGGAAAACTTTGTATTCCCGTTACGTTGTCGACGCGTCGATGAAGCAAAGACTTTCTCAACTTGCGAAGAATCGTTCCACTCTCTCTTTCTCTCTCTCTCTCTCTCTCTCCGTAGTGCATATGCAAAACTCCCTCGAGTCAGACACGCGATATACAGAAGCGGCAAACTATTGAACCTTTGGAAGTCGAGTCAGACGTGTATCAAACGGTGAGTATTAAAACGAGTGCCAAGTATGGAGATTCTATCTTCCGTAAAGAGTTTAATCGAAAGTGTTAGACTTTCGAGAATTTAGTAGACCGACGACGAGGACGAGACTATACCCCATCCATTGACGTCAGCGAGCATAAAACGAAGTTTGAAACGAAGTTTCAACACTTCCGTTAAACTCCCTGCGGAGCGCGGTAACTTCAAATTTCACTCCAAATGTCTTCCAAAATTAAATGTATAAGTTTCATTCCACTTTTTTTTTTTGTCGAAGGAGCTATAAAAAATTTAGATGGTTCCAACGATACACAATTTTCATTGCCGAGTAACACGATTAAATTTTCTGCCATTATCGGCAATTATGGATTTTTATTGTATTAAAAAAAACTATTAAAAATTAACGACAATAATAATAATAATAATAGTTTTTGTTATTTTCGTAATATCGAATAAATACAACAAAATTGCACGGTCTCTTGACTGGTTATTCACTGGCGCCGTTCGTCCCGCGTTTGTCTGCCCCCAAAGCTCGTTCACGAATCCAGAGCGAGCAGCAGAGAGACAGGGGGCACCATCACCGTTGCACAATGCAATCTCGTTTAACCTTGTGTACACGTCTGCTTGCACTTTCTGACCCGACAACTCGTTTCAGAATGGTTTAATTTCCTCCGTTACACGTACCTACCCGCCGGGCGGGCTATCTACGTAGTTTTAGCCACTACGAGAAACGCCGGAAGAGTTTGCACGAGAGAAAGGCTCCCCTCGCGACAGGAGAGTGCGAGAGGGCGCGAGGGAAGAACGGTTGGGTTTGGTAAATAGGACACGTGTGTATATCCAGCAGGTACATGCCTTGCCGGAGGATACATTTACGTTGGCTCGACCTCTCGCTCCCTCCCCGTCGCGTCTACCTCTCTCTCTCTGACTAAATTATTAGATTCCGCCTCGTGCTCAGCTCTATCTACCTTCCTTTTTTTTTTTTCTTTTTTTTCCGTACCACCATCAACCCAGCGACTTGCCGTTTACTTCTTTTTTTTCGCCTTGATTCCGCTTTGCCGGCGGCGACCTCGAAAAAAATTTCCAGCCACCAGCAACGAACTTTAAAAATCATTCGTTGGCGAGGGTGCGAAGTGAACGGTACAAAGACGAAGCTTATATTCGCAACGAAAAAAAAAGGTGTAGATTGACGATGAAAATTCGCATAAATTTCGCTATGAAGAATGGTAGAAAAAAGAAAAATTCGTATTCGCGTAGTTGGGATTGACGAGTTCAAAAGCTCGAACGTATAATTCGAACGTTTCGAGCTGATGGAGTACATGCCGTTTGTAGTCTAATACAACACGCAACGTTTCCACTTATTTCCAAGGCAATAGTGGAAAATGTCATGCAAGTCAGACACAAGAGAACGACGACCGGTAAAGGGAGTTCTCTTGTTTTCTCTTAATCCTCTCTGTCGCTATGGGGAGCAGTAGACGTAATTCGAGAATCATTTCGTCGTGACGGCGAACGAGATGTCTGGCGGCGCTCAACGAACAAGTTTCGCGGAATGGCGGGAGAACGACGGGGGGAGGCAAATCCTTCGTGTCTCTTATTCTCATACTCTTCTTCTTCTTCTTCTTCTCCTCACTAATAGGGAATACCCCAGACTGATACCCCAGACTGATTCGGCGTGCTAATCTCGACTAATCGCGTATAATCTCCCGTGCAACCCAAAAGCATGGATCCGAAGCTTCGCTTCGGCTTCGAATCCTTCTTGCTGATTTCTCCTCTCGGTGCAACGTGTACGCGACGACAGTACGATTTCAATTAGCGTAAGCGTTACATCGTCAGACGAGGGCTTCAGACTGATTCGCTTGATTGTCTCTTCAAAGAAAAAAAAAAATAAGCCTTCGTCCGATCTCAAGCATAACGGCATGCAGTTGAATGAGGTTATTACTTTATACCATAAAGAATTATCCGATTACGATGAAGTACGGCTTACGAAAACCCGTGATAGTTGAAAGAAAAAAAAACGATTGAAATTTTTTTTTTATGAAACCAAAGTCCTAAAAAATTAAATTATTATGGATGATAATATATTTTTACGCACAATTATAAATATGCTTTCATTTATGTAGCTTCATTCTTATAGGTAAAAATATATTCTTATTCGTGAGAATTACTTTTTTTGGGTACAGCTTTCGCTATTGGAAAGCAAAATGTATCATGAAAATCGTTCTACGAAGTTTCATATTCAGCCGATAAGTCAACCAAAAAAATGTTTAAACATTAATATGCACCATTCATGCACCATACACCATGCATGCATGTTTTTAAATTTGCATTAGCAACGCATTGCTGTTTTTATTCGTAAAAATCGTATGAAATATACCAGATAAAGTATGAATCGAACAATGCAATTTCTCGAATGTAAATTTTTTTTTTTCCATTTTCATTTCATTTCTGATTATTAATGAGTTTGAAACGTTTACTTTTGTTTCTAATGGGCGCAATTGTACCGTGCGCTGTGTTGCGAGGTTCGCGTAATACGAACTAATATAATTATTTATACCAGCTGTTATTCACTCGACGTGTACAACGTCAATTTTAATCCACAGAGTGGTCTTTTGAATCCTATAGTAAATAGCTTTTGTTGCCTCACGTAGAGCTATAAATGGTTGCAGCCAGTAGAGCAGAAAGTATGTGACGAGATCCCGAGATCCAGCGGCAGGCATTCAACCCTCGGGGTCTCCGGGTTCGACCTTTTTATCCGTAAACACGTCACGAGTAAGTGTACACTATATTTTCATTTCCCGGGGTTCTTTCAACGTACGTTTTCTCGCGCGCCTTTCATGTTTCTAAATTTTTCGTCCGACGAAATGTCATACCCAACCGAGGGAACGCCAGCGTATGCGTGAGACAAACGACAAAGCGTTTGCTTGGCTCGACAGTGCGGGCCTCTGTACTTTAAAGTTCGTGCTTTTACTCTCTGTTCTGTCGAGTACCGTCGTAGCGGAAAGATCGCTGGATTCTGTTTTTTTTTTTTTTTTTTTTTTTTCGTTCTCTTACTCCGGAATTAGGGTCATCGTGTCAAGGTTATTCCGAAAGCACCGAAAGCTCTCAACATTGTTACCGGAAGAGATGAAAAGTCCAGGGTCCAGAGTGGAAAGGCGCACTCACGTGATTAGGGTATTCTCTTCATCTCCTCTGTGCGTATGTGTGTGTGTGTCGCGTAACTGCAGCGAAGTTGAAGTACGATGTACTCTAAAGCGTCAAACTTCGTAAAGAGGCGAATTAATTCTCGAGCTCTCGTGAGTCTTTTTTACTGAACCGGAATGCGGATGGGATAAAGTCAGACTTCCGAATATCTTAACATTTTTGGTGAAGTCATTTCATTGAACAATCACTACATACAAATCATCAGGCGTTTTAATTAATTTTTTTCCAACTTGGCATCGATATACTTCGTTATTTATTAAATAAATGTGCTCCGAAGTACGCAGTCCAATTAATTCATTGATACACTCATTGTGGTGTACCGATTTTTTTTTTTTAACTTCTAAAAATGTTTTTGCAAAATTTAGTACAGTTTTTTTTTTAAGTTTTTTCACGAAAAGGATGAAATTAAACTTGTTAAGTAAGGTGACGACACATCGAAGTACAAATTCTAAATTGATTTATAAATGCCGTTACAGTATTGCCGGTTGCTTTCCGTGTCTATCCGGAACATTTGCCGATTCTCGTACCCCGATAAGCGCGCATGAGTCCGTAGTTCGCACACACAATTTTCAGTCTTCTCTGGTGATTCTCTATTCGTTCACAAATTCCAGAACACTATCCTTATGTTCACGAGAAATACGCGAGTTTCAAATATTTGAGGAGCGTTCCAGTGGCGGAAAAGCTCCGCGTAGAAGAGTCGGTAGTGTAGAGAGATATAGAGCGCTCGTTCCCTCTCGTTGCGCGACGAGTAGAGATCCGTACAAAATTACGCTACCGGAGTCAGGGAATACGGGTAATCAAAAGTTTCGCGTACCAACGGATGAGTCGGCTCGGCGAAGGCTTTTCCGAGTGCGCGGATACGGCTTGCCTCGACCGTGAAGTGCGGCAAAGGCGAAGCTTCAGTGAGGCTCTCGCAGGTTCCAATCGTTTTGTAATTGATAGAGGTGTTTGTTCGCGTTTGTAAATACCATTCCATTAGCGTGAGGGATGAATCAGAAGGGGGGGGGGGGGGGGGGGGGTGAGGGGAGTGCGCAGAAGGGAGAAATTGCGAAGTTCGCAATGGTTGGGGCCAAAAAGTTTTCTGCTTTCGGGGCAAAGCAACTTCGCTGCACTCGGTTCATCGTTGAAACTCGTAGGGCTGCTCTTTTCCAAACTATGCTGACATGCATCGAAGGGCTTTGAATCTTTTCATTCTCGAAGTATAGATAAATGAATCGCAGACTTCATACATATTCGTCAAATTTGATCGAAGGTTTTTCGTGCATTCAGGGAGAATTGTATGCGCACGCTTGACCGCTAATAGCACTCGTTTAACTGTGGACTCCGTTGCACCGCATGCAAATAAAGCGATGGATCAAGTGGTCAATTTCTAAAGTGCTCGCCCCTCCCCTCATGCATATGCGGTAGATTCACTCCGTAACGAGCTCATATGTACCTAATATACCGACTTCTATTGCGCCTCTATATGCGGCCCATTACTAATAAGCCTATATTGCGGAACGATGCGTCAGTGGTCACTAATAGCATGCGTTTCTGCGATAAGTAACCCATTAACACAAATGTATACGTTGCGCAGTAATACTCGAAATGATATATGAAAATAGCCGTAATATTCGTTTACATCGTAACAGACGTACAAAATGGAAAAAGAGTAGCGGCAAAGTATTTAAATACGAAAAAAACACTGTAAATTTTATAAAAATTATTATTTTATTTTATTTTTGTTAATTTTTAAATACGAAATGCAGCGATGCTTTATAAAAATATTGTACATTTTATTAAAATTATTAATTCATTTTTGTTTTTATTTTTTTTAATCATCAACGACGGAATAATGAAAATTATTAGGTGGAAATACTAATTCAGTTATTTGTCCGCTCATACGTATGCAAAGACAATGCATATTTGTCGCGTAAATAAAGATTGCGAGAAATAATACGGTACTTGGTAATGGAGCCCGCAGCATGTTTTTTTTTTTATTCAATGCCCACTTGAGAATATTTAATCGTCATTTTTATGATTTTATAGTATTGTTGTTGGGAAAAATATAAATAAATGGGAATCAGTTGAGATTCTTCAGTTCGTTTCCTCTCGTTCTTGTTTCGTTCTCGAGGTAAGAGGATTTGTACGGACTTCGAAGCGGATAATAGAAGGGTATTCGAGTTCCGGTTGCTTCGGTACTTCTGAGACAACCGGAGAATTATTTTGGTTACGAAGGTAAATAATAAAAGATATATATGTAGATAATTAATATAAAAATTAGGTACGGAGATAAATGCAAAGTTCCGATTAAGGGTAACGTCTTTGATGGTACTGGCTGACTGGATGTTCTTCGTTCGTTTAGCTCGACTGGTACGGAGAATAAAAAGGCGAAAGGACCGTTGTTTTTCCGACGGAAACTCGCGATTTCTCATTTATGCATACGAGTGCGAGGATTGGAAGGGACGCATGGTCTTGCATAAGTAAATACGAGTTGGTTAAGGTACGTCGTCTCGTCGTAACATCCGAGGAGAGAGGGTCGTAGTTCCTGTGTGCACAGTTGGCAAACGTCGGTGTATGCGGGTTCGGAGGTTCTCGTGTATGACAACGAGAAACTTGGACCCGCGTCGTCGGTCGTTCGCGAAAGTGCGAGAGCGTCCTCGTCCGCTCGATGGGTTTCTCGTCCATGAAGATCTTATACCGGCATAACGGGGGAACAATGTAAATCTTGAACAGACGGACGGGGACCTGTACACGGCACCGTATGTACGTCGAGTTACGGAAACGAAACTCGAATGGCGATGTTTCCGTTCTTCCCTTTTGCCAGCCATGAAAGAGAAAACCAACGACGAGCGTGACGAAGACGAGAACACGACGAGATTTGGATTCCCCCGGTGACGACGGTGCGGTAGAATCTCTTTTCGCCCGTATCCCTTCGTCGTCGCACACCTTTATCCATTTAGCGACTTAACGAGGGACCGAAATATTTTGTTATGGTAATGCAGTAATTAAAATGTAAATTACGTCCGGTCGGGCAAATATGTTTGTACGAATATAGTATGAAATATATACAACGGGGGAGCATATCATATGCCCATGACGGCTTAAATACGCCCTCTATCGCTACCCTACTCGAGAAATCTCCCTCTTCAACTCGGTGATAGCGGATTAAGACAGACTACAGCAGTGATTATTCACGGATAGGCGGTTTACGTGTGACAACACCTATCCTGCTGTAACAAAAGACGGAGAAACCTTCGCCCGATTTTCTGATATGATACATAATCTTTGAAGTATCGTTTTTCAATAATTTCTTTTAAGTAATCAAGTCATATCCTGTCGAGGAAAAAAATGGTTCACTTTTAGGAATAAATTATGGATATCTTTGATTCTTTTATCGACGAATTATTTCGCATCAATTTTTGTCAATGACAATTTCGCCAATGAAACGAAATTCGAAACTCGATGAATTTTTATTTCCGTTGGGTATACGTCATTCGTTTTTTTGATTTTATAATTAGTCGATGACCTAAATAAATGCAATTTTTCGGTACATAGTTAGCTTCAGGTTGTCACATTTGCAATTTAAACAATTAAGGCGACGCGAAACGACTCAATCGATATGAAAAACTGTAATTCATTTTTTTTTTTTTTTTTTTTTTCGATGATCCTGAAAATATATATATCAAACAATTACGTAAACGTTCATAATACGATTCCGTTCATAAAAGTTTAATAACATTGACAGAAATGTAATACAGTTTCTCTTATCGACTGTATCGCCTTAAGAACGACGTGAGCTCCAGGAATTTACGAATTGCAAGAGATTCACGACGTTGTGGCATAACATCCATCGCCATAGGGGATCTGAAGTTGATCAAGCGCACTGGCGGCCCGTCAGTGTACGCGAGTGAGAGAAGAATGAATCCACATAGCTACTTATATTTCATGGGAATTTACTTCGCAGGGTAATAAACTTTGTAACGATCTGAGGTTCACGGCAAGCGCAGCCCTCTCGACATGCATCCACGGGATGGTTCTACGTGAGTTTCAACCGTAATACAGAGAGCACGAAGCTTCTGTTTTCATGAAATACGTGTGTACGAGAGGGCAACTTCCATTATAATATGCCGTAGCTTCCGCGGTGATGGGAGAGATGGAGAGATGAAAGCTCGCGTTAGAGTGTCTGGTGCACAAGTCCCGGCATTACTGCGACCCTTAATTAGCGCGGTTTTGATTACCCCGTGAGAGCGCCGAGTAAGCTAAAGACAAACCCTGTGTGTTAGCTGGGAAACTCGTGGAACAGATGAAACGTCTCCGTTCCGCGTGTGTCAACATCCTTTAACATTGAGAAGCAATCCTCGCCGATCTTGTGGAAACTCGACTGTCTGCCAGGAGAGAGGCGTTATCTATTCAGTTATCAAATTGACGCATTAAAATTCGAAATTAACTTAATCTTCGCTATGAACGTTTAAACGATACGTCGCATTGAATTTTGATATTTTAAAAAATGCTTCATTATTTTTATCGGAAAATATTGAACTTGACATTTTTTCGCAATTCTTTAACAATTTCATAATTTTTTTTCTAAATTAGTTATTTCTTATCAATTTTTTCTTTCCAAATAATTTTGGACAAATCGCAAGAAATTTATTGTATTTTGTTATTTTATTTTCTACTACGTTTACGATTGGACGCTTTCCGCTTTGACTTTATTCCGTTGTTATTTTATAATTTTGGTGCGGAGGTCATCCGTTCGATAATTTTGTGCTCGTTGACCGAGAGGACGACTCTCTCTTAAAATTCATTCGACTTCGTTTGTACCCCTCTCCCCGCGGCCCCCGAGAAGGGGAAAACGGATAATTCGAAACTGCGGCGCGAGCTTATCGGAAGGTGGTAGAGAGGAGAGTCCGAGTGACCGGAAGCGAGCTGAGGGTAGTTCGCGGTTGGCCGTCCGGTACGACCCTGGGAACCAACGGTAGAAGTAGCCTGCAAAGCGGTCATCTCCCAGAGGCCCTCCACCCTGCTACGGAGAATAAAGTGGAATATAGGTAGAGTTACCTCGTAAACTCCGCGGAACTCTCTCCCCAGTGTAGCAGGCGTATTGATAAAGCGTGTGTTAGTTCGAACGCTCGCCTCGCCTCGGCTTGCACCGGAATAATACACCGACACTCCAACACCATCGCCATGTGGGGCATACAAACGTTTATGCATGAGAATTCCTGACCTCGAAGTGCTTCACCAATGCTCCGATCCCGCATACTCTTATTTTATACTGAATTCTTTGCTCTGTGCAATTTTTCGATTTCTTCGATTCCTTCGCCAATCTCTTAGTGGATTATATATTGACGCGTCGAGACTCTGATAGTAGATAAACTAACGATCGCTCAGACAAGCAAATATTAACGATAAAAGGTGGAAGTGAAAATGGCCATTGTTGCTCGGACGTAAAAATAACACCTTGTTTTTCTTTTTTTTTTTGCAATTTATCGTTTGACCGAAAACGTCGAACAACCATATATGGCCACAAAATTGGCAATTTTTTTTTTTTTTTTTTTTTTTTTACGAAATGGTCACAACGCTATAACGTGTTACAATATGCATCAGTGAAGCTTGGCGACCCCGATGTTTCGTGCGAATATAGTTCTGGTATCAACAAATCCAAATTAACAGCTACGACCAATAAATTCGTCAATTTTCAGTGGTTAGACCAGTCTTGCATTTTGTATACCATCAAATGAATTGGCCCTCCACTGCATGGGGGAGCATGAATTCGAGAGTTTCATCCCGTATGTCCGGTGTTAATTACTCTAGAGAAAACGGTGTGCAAACTGTAGCGGTTCTGTTAGTCTGGTTGGTCGGATGATTCATCGCTACACGTTGTTGACTTTTTTTTTTTTTCCTCCCTCTTTTCTTTTTTTCAATTATTTTTCTACCAGTCCGTGTACATTTGGCGGTTGCCCGTAGGCGCTCGCGTTGCATACGGAAAACGCTACCATTACGAACATCGTCGGTTCATCTGCTCGCTCGAGCAGTGACACGCCAGAACGTATTTCCCCCGAGTGTTCTTCAACTTTTCGCGTTTCGTAATTGTTTATCGCGGGTCAAGGGGAGGGTAGGGAGGCTCGGGGACGCGGAAAAAAAGTCATTTTATAACTTCAAAACGATATGCTTGAACGTTGAGGCTCGATTATTGTCGCGAAGAAAAGTAAAAACTTCTTTTTTTTTTTTCATTTTTCGTATTTGCTATTTTAGTGGTTTCGTAGCAATTCGATCGTTTCACGCGTCTTTTCGTATTTTTTTTTTTCGATTATCTAATTTTTTTTTTTACTTGTTTCAACAAATGTTCACACTTCGGTAATAAAAAGAGAAACTTTCGCACTATTTCAGTTTCATCCCTCGTTTTTTCTTGCATTGGCAACAATTGCGGCTTCGACGATATCGGGCATCGCGATTCGCGGCGAACGCGCGTTAACGAAACCATTGTTTCTCTCGACCGAAAATTTCACTCGTGTTTCATCGCGATTCCCATTGCTCCACAGCGGAAATGGTATCACCGTGGAGTATCGTAAACCGTGGAGGAACTATCGTGCCGGAGGCGTGGAAAAGAAAAAAAAAAAAAAGACACAAACTCGTGGCAAAAGGCTCGGTCGTCCTGCGGGCTTTCTCGACGCGTTCCGGTAGCGTCGATCCTGACTTATTCGACGAGCGTTACTGTTGAGTCTCGAGCCCAGTCGGCTCACCGTGAGTCAGTGGCACATACATATACTGTTATGTATACGCCTCTACCTACCCCTATGTGCAAGTACTGCACCTATAATACGTAACACCGAAAGCTCCAGGCAACGCGGCAGTCCCATCTACTGGCTATAGGCCCTCTGCTTTCCAGCCGTCTCATCCATCGTTAAAATTTATGTTCTCCCATATATACCCCTACGTGCGGGGGAGGGGAGGAGGGGCTCTTCTGTCCCATTCGAATCTACATAGTACATTATCGTAGAAAGTAATGGAGCGCCAGTGAGAAGGAGCGAGATATAGTAGACGTACCCCCCACGTTACCCGATAACGCGCCGCGCGCGTAGGCCAGACAAAAGCTTTATAGTTTCTCGTCTCGCGGCTCTGTCACATTTGAACTACGCGTCCCAACATACGTCTCACATAGAATGGCTTCTTTTTTCTTTTTTTTTTTATTGGGGCTTTACATTGCTGAGGGAAAAAAGAAGTAGAATAACGCCGTTAAAAATGTGGGTGATGCGCGAGGAGGTCGAGCATTGATCAGCTCGGGTCAAAGTTATGACCTAAAGTTAACCAGCGCGAGGGCTCCGTATGAAACACCGCCCGGTGCTCGGTATGGATGACACATATTTTCACGAGAAGAAGAAGCAGCGTAGGGCAGCAGGGTCTCTCAAGAATTTTTCGAGCGAAGGACGAAGCCCGCTCGTGGTAAAACTGCTGCGAGAGCTTTAAAAATCGGAGATGCATGCCTGTGGAATACCGCAAGAGCTCTCGGAGGCCACTTCGAGAAGCCCCTTCTCGTAATCTTAACTAATGTGGCGATTCGTCACGAGACCCGCGATGGCATTCCTCGTTCTTGAAGGGAGAGATAGAGAGGGCGAGATAGACTTCTCTATATAGACTCGTAGACGGTTTTTTTTTTCTCCGGCGAATAGAGCTCACCGGGACGGAGTTGCAAATTGGGGATTTACAGGGTCTCCTTATTTTTAACGTCTTCCAATCCGTGATTTTTTTTTTTTTTTTTTTTTTTTTCAAGCCAAATGCTAAATAATTGTTTTTACTTCGCGAAAAAGATGAATTTTTTTATTTCGTTTAGTATTTGAGGTAAAAAAATGGACAAAAGTTCATCGGGAAAAATAGCGACCGCAGACATTCGACGAAAAGTATGCATTAGATTAAGAGTTATTTTTAAGATGTAGAATCAGACAGCAAAGTTTAAAATTTTAAATAGGGTCATTTATTTTCAAATTTATATTCGAATTTTCGATGAAATAAGGATTTTCGAAATGTAAAATTGTATTCTTAAGACATCGCTATAAACCCTCCCCGACGTCGGTGGATCGTTTAAAAAATATATAACTTTTTCTCCGCGTCGTTGTCGGGGCGTTTTTCGATAAAATTAAATAGCGAAACATATAAAATTAAAATTATATTTAATTATCATCCAATGCCAACGGTTGGACAATTTATATCGTCGGCAATGATATATATTTTTGTATTTTTAATTAATAATTAATCGATAGTACTTATCATTGATTGATTAATTGAATAATCGAATCTTTGAAATATCTTTGATAATTGAATTAAATCAATTAGGTTTTATGTCATCAGTCTTATCGTTAAATTCGATAATCGATTGTCGAACAATGAGAAGAAGAATGAGAGAGGAAGGTAACATCACCGTTGCGGAAGTTGACGGTGGCTTCGGAATATCCGGGACTACGAGATCCCGGTAACTTCGGTAATCCAGTCGACCATTTCCGGTAATCTGGCGTAAGCGGTCGGGTACTTGTAAGCGCACGATTGACTCCAGGAGGCTACACCTGCGATAACACGAAATTCCCCCCCGCGTTCGCCAACGCCCACGATATAGGTTCACAGTGTATACTCAAGATCGATGAGACGTGTGTGCGGCTGTACACGCGACTTAACGCTCGGGGGGTTCTACCGAACGTGCCACACCGGCGGAGCGCTGATTAAACGTGAATTATCACCGCTCGGACGATAGCGCGCCCCCGAGACGTACACAATTACATATAAGCTACTCGTGTTTGCATATCTTAAAGATAATACTCGTGAATATTAGGGATTCATTAATTATTTACCGATCAGTACGCGTTCCAGTACAGCCGGTGAACCCGTGTCGCCAACGCACGGTCCATTGCCCTCGTCGAAAACGCAAAACATTCGATCGGTGACAGAATTAATCGAGTAGACGGATCTACATTCGTTTTGGCTGATTGTCGGTACGACATTGTGATTTATGTTCCCCGACGGCTTTCCCAGAAGCTAAATCAATTTTTATACCCCGAATTATATTTACGGAGAATTTTTTTTTTTTTTATAAAATGAAAAAATAAACGATAAATGATAAAAAGATAACATAATTAACGAGAATACTGATAATAATAATATTTGATTGCATATATCGTAAGACTTACTTTCGTTGCGCCCCATCCAGCGATGTCCAGAACTGTGCCGCTTTGAACAATACGACCGGCTTTTGGTAATGCGATTGGCTGTACTTTCTCGCTGAAGATTACGCGCTCTTCCAGCTAAGATAAAAATAAAAAAAATTCTAACTATAAACATAGTCGAGGGACCCAAGATTTCGTGAAATGGGAGTTTCAAACTTTAGTCATTAAAGCCTCTGGTCGGAGAAGGTAATCAACATTTGTACGGCAAACAGTTGACAAGTTAATCAATGAAAGTCGACGACAAGATTTTTTTTTTACCTTTTTTTTCTCTCATCTTCGTTGTATCTACGGTAATATTGAAGCATCGCTAACGGAGATCTGAGGTTCTTAACAAATTTCGTCGGATATATATATTTATTTTTTTTATTTTTTTTTATTTACCTTCAAGAGACCGACATCGTAATCCCACGAGATATCGTCGTAGTTGGGATGAATCTCGATACTCTCGATCTCGTATATGCGACCACCCGCGTAGTACGATTCCGAACCAATCCGGACGTGAAATTGTCTCGGAGTTTTTCTACAAAAAATATCAGGCTATCGTAAGGCATATCAGAGGCTTTTCCCTGTGTGCACATAGTTTTCGCAGCAATGTGTACTTCTGCCGTATCTATCAAAATGTGTATTACCCGTAGCAACACTTGGCAGCAGTCAGAATCCACTTCTCACCGATAATATTGCCGACGCAGAAGTGTTCAAAGTCGTGACCATAAAATGTACCATTTTGCTGAATGGATACCTAATCGAATCGCCATTGTTATCGATAAATTTTCCAAAATTTCGCGTAACTAAATTTTATTTCACGATAATGTAATCACAATAAATGTTTTCTTATTTTTTTTATTTTTATTGTACTTACTAAATAGGGAAATTGTTCTATGGGTACACCTTCGCCTCCGATTATCTTTGAAATTTCAGAATCCGAGGGTAAAACTGGTGGAATTTCGACATTAGAAATTTCCTCGACCCTTGTTGCTGCGAACCAAGTAGAAAATGCCTTTATTATCGACAAATTTGGAACGGACACAAAACGTGTTTTTTTTTTAAATTTTTATTTATTTAATTTTTTTCGTGATTACGTAGTAAAAGTGAAATTTAATCTACTTGGCAAGTATGGAAGAGTGTGGCAGTTGACCAATTGGCAAAGGAACACAAGAGCGAATCGGCGAGTCCACATTGTAACGAAGTTCTGTGCTCGAATATTTCGAGACGACAATATTTATAGAGACGGAAAGAAGAGAGAGAAGGTATTAATCGGGATTAACGATAATTGTGGTCGATGTCACATATTGATTGACCTGAAAATATCAAGAGACTTTTTAGTGACTCGACCGTATTTATCGTTGTTTTCATCTATTATCTCACGTCAAGATCTTTGCAATTTTCTCGAGTAAAGAGAAAAAAAAAAAAAAAAATGCCGCGGCAGGGATTAACGGTACCTTGTTATCATTTTATTTTCATCGCGGTCACAGACACGGCGTATCGCATGAAAAAGTTCGTTCTTGGCATAGATTATTATCGTTATAAGTTTTTTCCCGGCGCTTGTGCGAAAATAATGTTCGTACGAGAATGTTGATGCATTAAAAATATGTAGATACTCGACACTCGGGTGTAAGTTATGCATTGAAAATGCCCATAAAACGCATCGATTACAGGAAAGACCAAGGGGGGAGGGGGAGACCTGGTGAAATATTATTCCAGCCGATGTTAGCCGGGTGGTGTGTCATATATACCCGTTAACACATCGTTAGCATATAAATCTGGTGAACCCTTCAGCGCGAATGCTTATTAGCATAACAGAAAAACGTCTCTCGCGTTAACTCGGCGGCCAATGCGTTCAAAATGAAAATCAGTCAGTGTTTTTTTTTTAATTTTTTTTTTCTTCCATTTCTTCGTACGAGAAACAGAAAATCGTCGTCGCATTAGTCTTCGATAGTACGGTTCAAAAAAGTAGGTTAGATTTTTCCTGGTAGTTTTTGCTATTAAAGATAAATTTTAGCTCATCGATCTCTGGTAGACGGATGCGAAGGGTAAACGTCGGTTGTATAAGTTACATAGAAAATATCTTTCGCATCCTTCAGACTAAACGTACGACATTCCTCGTGTCCAAAAGATCGGAAATTCCCCCTCGTAAATCCGGATGGAAAGTTGTTTTCCACTCGATCGGTGGTTATACTTCTTTTCGGCTATCTATTGCACGCGTGTCGGAATGACTCATAGCCTATACGCTGCACCACGGGTGGGATGGGCCTTAATACCTTATCGTTTATCGACTCACGGGTCAAAGAACAGTGTCGAACCCGAGACTTCTTCGCGCGAAGATCTATTATCGCAATCTTTATCTCGACGTCTGTCATTGCGCATCAGTTTTATTTCATCATTAAGCCCATTCATCCTTTCGCAGCGGATTATCGTTAAATTCTGCATCGTTTGAAAAATCAATTAATAAAGTAAATAAATGAATAAAATTATTTATGTAATAAATAGTTTATTTATTATTATAAATTGATAATAATATTCATTGCAAATTATTAAATACTATTATTTTGTAATTTTTTTGTTGTTGTTTATTTAAATGAGTTTAATGTAAATGAGCGATCACAGTTAATTAAATTTAATTCGGACGCGAGTATCTAGATGATTAAACTATAATAAAAGAACTAATGCCGGATTACGTTTGTAAGTTTCCAATTTCAAGCTCAAGCAACGAGATCGCACGTTCGCCGAAAACGTTTAGTCCGAACATAACCGCGATTAAAAGTGTACGCTACAAAGTTTTGCGAGCTCGCGTACGGTGACTAGGTTGGCCGTGCGGGCGAGATATCGCCATTGCACACGAGTGGTAGTACACAGTCGGAGACTAAACGCTCACGAGAGTTTTTGGACTTTCTCTCAGCGCGCGATCTCTCGCCTTGTCTCACCTTTCTCTCGCTCTGTAATTCTGAAGCTTGAAAGCGCATTCCACACAAGTGTGTAACAGCAGAAATAGCGTCCCTATCGTGTATATGTAACACGTACGTGTTAAGCCCCCGCAGAGCATACTACCCCTTTCCTTCACGAGAAGCGACCGTACCGCGAGAGTATCGCGAGTTTCGAATTTTCAACAGATTACAACGAATTAACTAAGAGGAAGTTTGTACACAGGTTTGCATAGCTGGTACAGAGAAGAGCCACGATGTTGCAGTAACACTTCGAGACCCTCCCCCCTCCAGTAGCACACACCCCTTGAATTCACCAATGTCATAGTATGCGGGGCGCAGTTGGCGGTCTCGGAAAATCGTCGGAATCGCGAGAGTAGAACAAACTTGGGGTCGGACTTGTCCCCGTCGTTTCTAAAAGCTGCAAACCCCTCTGTACTTCGATCAAACTGCCAGATAACTCCAATAATTCACCCAAAAAACTGAAGTTTTACGGATAAGAATATATTTTTATTTACAACAATAAACATATTTATCATAATAAATTCCAATAAATATTATAATTATTGTAATATTAATCAAATTTTTATTATTTATAATATAATAATTATTATTATTCATTTATTATATTCATTATATGAATATAGTTATTCTTGTAAATCGCAATTTTTTTATCCGCAACAATTCATTTTTTTTTTTTTTTTTCGTTTTTCACGTTAAACTCTCATCATCGCGAAGTAACATTTTTCGTTGAACAATATCATCAATTTTTTGCAATTCAAACTGCAAGAACTGAAAATTTTCCAAAGATCATCCCGGACAGTTTCTGTATCTCTGTTAAGATACACGAGGGTACTTTACTTTCGCTCCAACGATTCCATGAATTCTCGAATGATTCTCGCGCTGCATTAGGCATTATACTTCGTATCTGTGGGACGTACACCTTCTATATACTATGTGTAGTAAGCAGTGTAGTCGCGAATTAACCGAGAAATACGTTTCGTGGGTTAGACATTAAGATGCACTTCGGAGGCTGTGTGAACGACTAAAGCCCCCAGGCGACGTTGGTAGCGCACGTGAGAGCGGTGGAGGAGGCCTCGTCGTACATCTTCACGAAGCTTAAACATCGAGAGCCTGAGATCGTCTATAATCTGTGCTTTACAATGTACCACAGCGTTGCCCTCCGCGTACGATGAAGCCGACTGCATATTAACAGTTTCTGATACCGAACACCTAACATGTATATATATTTCCTTAAGCTTTCGCGGATTCGCTGCGCTCTATGCCAGCCTTCCACCAACAATATAGGATATAGGCTTTTGTTCAATTCTCCGACTCGCAACACTTCTCGGTTCTCGGGCGATTAAGACGTTTCGGTGGAAAGCGCGGCGCGAAGCTATACGACTGCTATCTACTTCCGCTAACGTTCGAACATTAATCCACCTCTTCGCTATATGTCTTCGGCTCTTATCACCCCGATAGACGATACCCATGCAAAACCTCTCGCGAATGTATGTATATATATATATATGTATATATCGGCTCTCGGGAGTTCTCCAGACCAGTGAGCTACACTGCCACGCCGCGAGAAGGAGAGATCTCTTCCGTCGAATCAACTAACCCACCACGTGCCCGCGAGAGCCCTGCCGCGGCTCTCTGTGCCCGCTTCGGGCTATAAACGCGAGAGCTTTTCGCATTCAATTCTCCCCCTCCCCTTCCCTCTATCTTCTCACAGGCGCGGGTTACGGGAACATGAAACGAATTTTTCGTTTCGATGAGCACGAAAATTTTATCATCGACGTTGCAACGAGAGAGCGCGAGATAGTGGCACAGGAGCCAAATATGCGAATAAAATATTTGCATCCCCTCTCGAAATACGATGGGGTACGGGGCGCACACTGCGTCGGCAGTTGCGCGTGAATATTCGATGGGGATGATGTGTGCGCTTAAATTAATAGTCGATATGTTCACTGTGTAGCGTATATATTATACATATGTCCACATATACTATGACGTTACGTATATTTGTATTATACATATTCAATGGAATATACAGTATATAGCTGAGTAATCCAGATAAATATGAAACGCAACGAAATATATGAGTAACTACACGCTTTTTTGAACGTGAATTTAATATTTGCGTGACTAAAAAAATACATGTTCACTCGCGTCTGTTACTTCGGATATTTGATTAATTGTGAATATAAACGAATACATCCGAAATTTCACTGCAGTGAACGCAATATAAAAATATCTTTATGCGAATCAATATTGCGCTTCGAATAGATATTTAAACGTATTTTTTCGATGAATCGTTTATACCTTTCAACTTCGAGATTATTTGCAACTGCATGGTATGCTATTGCAATTTCAACCGCTGCAATTTCGTCAATTAGCAGATGAATAATTGGATGATTTACATTATATAATTCGGTCGATGTATAAATATGTGTTTCCGTCGAGTTAAATATATCCATCGTAAATCCTCAATCGCGAATTTATTTGATGAAATTTGGGCAATTCACCGGTTCACCGATTTCTGTAGGCGGAAAATCATTATTTTTCTTTCATTTTTTTAAATGCGGAAAAAGAACGGCTTAGAGACATTCGGAATAGCAAATAATTCGAAAGGATCGAGAAGACTCTGAGAGCGTGAGAATTCGATTCTGGCCATTGCACGAGGAGACAGAAATAGGGAGAGATATTGCCACGCGGTGAATCCTTGAGTTCGCGGGCGTCGGGAATGTTTCAAGCTTAATTAAAATTCTACTAATGAACGGTCGAAACGGTTCGCTCTCGAGAACTATTTTCATCGGCGATAATTTGAATTGTTAAGTAGTATGATCCGAAAGAATAAATCGCATGGCTCGTTCATACCGCTTGTCGCATTCCAATGGAATCGAATTTCTCGCGTTGATCGGAGACAAAAAAAAATCGGCCGTTTTAATGAATTTTTTTTTTATTTTCGAAGAATAGCAGCCACACGTAGGATACGATATGGAAATCGAATAAGTCTACAATGAATCATATCATTGAAAAAACCTAACCTCTGATAGGTGATGAAGAATAAATTTGCGACTATTGTCACGAAGAACTTGTGAAAAAATCGGTATTTGGTAAAGTTAAAAAAATCCGGGAAACTCGAAGATTTAAAATAGTTCGAAGAAAATTAGTGAAATATCGCGAATATCAAACATTGCAGCGATTCTTAAAGATATCCTTATCATTGGTTATTTCACTTTAAAGACGTGGATAACCAGAACTAAGTTTCGCGCAAATGCTGCTTCGAAACCCTTCAAGAAATGTGCATATATGTTGTCTAAACATCATCGAATGTTGATGTTGTAGGTGTCCCCCGATGGGCTCGTTTATTCTCCCACAGGGTATTTGGCGAGCGCTCGTGTGAAGTAATTAATGTTTGTCCTGAAGCTTTTACGCTGCGACGATTGACAGCGTGCAGACTCGACCGACGTGGCCTCATCGCCAAACGCCAACTGACCGCTTGTATAAATATTTCGATCGTATCCAGCCCCACCCATCAACTTCCCTTTTCCATCATCAGTGACAAACGCGTGTTTTTTTCTTTTTTTTCGGATGACTCATCAATTTTAATCATTCTCCACCGATGACAGACAGTAGTTAGGTTTTTTCACTCCATCATTTTTCAATTAACTAAGCAAACATATGTTTATTATGATATAATATCCTTTTTTTTCTATTATATGCCATTTCACAATCGAAATTAGGACTCGAATTTTGAACATTTAGAACGTATAGTAAAAAAAAGCAATTAGCGAGGGTGTAATTTTTAAATAGGCAGATGAAGGCGCTGCATGCCAAAGGACAGATTAATTCGTTGTATAGCAATATAAAAAAAAATTGCGATTTGTTTAAAAAAAACATCGGTTTTCTAATCGTGAAAGACTTTAACAAATGTCTGTAAGAGAAACAGGTGACAAAATCGAGAAAAAAAAAGAAGAATTTTACTTCGAATGGCGAAACTGGTAATGTATATAATAGATTGCTTTCACGACCCTTTTGTGAGGGACACTGTCGCCTCTCTTAATTACCGATGGATAGGCTAGTGGTTTGCACGAGACATATGTGGAGCGTAGTGAAATCGGCATATTGACATTTGTACCACCTAATGCAGCCAGTGGAGTTTATTTCGAATGTTGATTTTGCGGTGGAGGCCTTTTCTTGATTTAGGTCACGAGGCACACGAGAGTGGTATAGAAGAGCAAAATACCGCTGGCACTACCCCGGTTCCCGCTCGTGGCAACAGTAACCTCTCTCCCCCATACCCTCCTCCTTTCCCCGCAGGCAACATACTGACGTTCGGCGATTGATTACCGGTGGTTCCACGAGCAAACAGTTAAGGTTTGTTTGCGATCGAGAGCGCATCAGAGTAGACCGAGTATACACTTGCAACTCTCGTCGTCACGTCAAACATAGAGAGAAGCCCGCCAGACACGCGAATACCACGGTAAACGCGTAGTATTACCCCCCCACGACGTTGTGCTTGTTGCATAATTTGTTTTGTTAGAACGGTAAACCCATCCACGCAAGCCGAACGTCGACGACCCAACGTCGTGTGCGTCGAATTTCTCACAAATCCACGCAACTATTATCGATCCCACTCAGTGGAATATTTTATAAGTAATTGAATCGTAATCATCATAACGTTCGTTGGTAACTGCGATGTTGATTTTCGTGTGGGACTAATAAAAAAAAAACATCATTTGATAAGATTTTCGCAATAAATGTGTCCCGGCTGTGAAACCGGCAGCGCGAGACATGGCGTCGGGTCAAATGACTTTCCCTCGACTCGATCGATGATTTATCGTGCATCAAATTTTTTATCGAACGACATATTTTCTCCTCGAATTTTTTCCATTTATCTTCAAATTTGACCATTTTTTTTTTCGACGTTCTCGAAAAAAGCAACATCTGTCAATTCCGTCGATGATAAAAAATAAAAAAAATTGAAAATAGGTAAAAATCTATTTTCAATTTTTTTTAAATCATCTACGGAATCGACAGACGTTGCTTTTTTCGAAGACGAAGGAGTCGATTGTAATCATTTCGATAATCTCATTTCGTAATCTCATGACGATTTTTCGGTTTCCACTATTCTATGCCCAATTAATTTGGCTTTTGGCACAAATCCGGAGATATTCGCATATTTACATAAAAAATGGTGTCCACTCCTGACATTCTTTGCAGCGACCTTGCGTTATCGAGGGTTTCAAACAACTTCGATCTTTTTCATTTATCGAGACATTACGAACTTTTCAATATCTTTTGTCCCGCCTGATACACGCGAGTATCGATGAGTTTAGCGAGAAAAAAAACAGTACCAGAGTCAATCGCGCTCGGCTCGAATGCCCGGTCGTCTGTGAAGCGTTAATGACCGTGCACCGGCAGCCAAGATTACTATGTCGCGCTGAAACTGTGTTAACGAGTTCTTAATGTTCCTAGTGAGGTGAAAACGTTACGAATTCATTCTGTACGGTGCGGGCCACAGTTAATATTAACAGCATCATCGTCTCGAATGAATAACAGGAGAACAATTAAGAGAGAATCGGGAAGGTAACGAGAGCGGAGAGTTGGTTAAACGACGCACCGCCCGATCTGCCGCGCTTACTTTCCTCGCCCGACGCAATCTTTTCCCAGCTCTCTCCGCGGTCTCGGTCTCCGCAATTTGTCTCGCGTAAATCTCGGAATCTCATCTCTCGCCTGTTCCGTGGTCCATCGTTGCTGGTTCTCTCTCGTATAAAGAAAATTAGTAGTACAACAGCAACACACCGGTGTTGTGTTCAGATGGAGGGGGTCAACGGAAACACGGGACACATGGACAGAAGCGTGTTTGCCGTGGTCGATCGATAATCCCGAGAGGCATCCGGAATGTTGGCTAATAGTTCACCACCTTGTATACAATGTCTGCACTGTACCAACGCCCGGGTTGCCTCCTGTGATAACAAGGAATTATGTAGAAACCCTCCTCAAGCCTGCATAGCATATATGCGCCATGCAAGCGTTTTACGAATTCCGTTCACGAATTTCGTAACAACCGTGAAGACGCGCGTGGCACGACGTGTTTCCATGATGGATATGTAAGGGACAAGTTTGACGAGGTGAGAATGATGGACTGGAATAGATCGAATGGTTGCTTTTGCATCTACACAACTATGTTCGGGTGCTTTGCTCCACTCGCTCCACTCGCTTTGATTTTTTGTGCTCACTGTCCCGATGAGCAGCAGCGGCTCACGTTAATTGTGAAAAATTACAAGGTCAACCTTACCGCGGCTGAGCGAGTCTAAGTCTTCTTGAGAACGTTACTCGCTGCTCGCGAGCGTTAGAAGTCTCGAATCGATCTCAGGTCTTATCTTTCTTCGTTCGTTGTCTTTTCGTTTCTTTTTTTTCGTCGCTCCGGCACCAACGAAGGCCGATTGGGCCGATCAATTAACCTGAATATCATTAGAATATAAAAGAGAAGTAACTACGACGCTTTGGCTCATTGTGCGCTTGGAAACTTCAGCATGCACTGCTGCGGCTACGTTATTTATCTTTTAGCGGCCTTTGCCGCACGGAATGTCGTACTCGGTCGCAGCTATCGAGGTACGTGATTTCAGAAAAAAAATAAATAAAAAAAATTCAAGCTGCATATCGGTGAAAGTGCTTTATCTACTTCGTTTGGTGATTTTCTTTTTTGCTACCTGCATCGAGACCCAATTATTATTTTCATCAACGACAAATCCCAGGGAAAAGCCATTCATTCACTTTTATAATTCTCGTTCCACGTTACACTTTAATTGGACTCTCCAGACGACGAGGGCGACTACGGTCGCATCGTTGGAGGCGAACCTACCAACATCGAGTACCATCCTCATCAGGCAAGTCTTCTCGTCTTTCGATACGAAAAAAAAAACAATAAATAAACCGACTGTCTGTACTGAGTTAAAACTATCTAATCTTATCGGCATACATTCCCATCGAGAACCAAAAATGTTATTATTATTAAGGTAATTTCGATAAAAAATGTCATTACGGTAGTCGAAATAAAACTCTTGGCGAGACAACGGAAAACCTGAGACCCCGTCGAGACGCGCAGCACGCTGATTAAATCGTCTATCTAGGTTATTGATCGTTTAATGAACTTTTGATTATCCGTAGATATCTTTGCGACACAACGGTCGTCACATCTGCGGTGGATCGATTATCAGCGAAACGTGGATCATCACGGCGGCTCACTGTGTATCACGGTATGCAGCTGATTATTTTGTTTTCTACGGGACATTTCACGGTGTTCGAAACAAGTTTTGACCGAATTCTTCAAGTTCGAAACGTGGTTTTGAAAAAAAAAAAAAAAAAAAAAAATCTTCCAAAAAAGTTGTTTTGAACAATTGATCAATTTTTTTTTTTTTTCACTAACCTTGGGTATTTGTTTTTAAAGTTTATCAGGGTGTCGTACAATATATCAACTGTATAATATTACATTTATGAAATATCTAAGTCTTTTATAATAAAAAAAAACCACTAGTCACGACACTTCGTGTTGTCACCGTTTTTTCATTCAATTAATTGCCTCAATCAATCTGTATGATTGTTTTTTTTTCCACAGGGGTTTTCCAGGTTCCATATCAATAAAAGCGGGCAGCTCGAGACTCAGTAGGAGAGGAAAAATCGTGGACGCAAAAAATATAATCATTCACGACGATTATGACAGCTCATCGGGAGATTACGATATTGCGCTGATCGAGGTGATTGATAAATACCGCATCGTTTTATACGTTCCTTGCTATCGTATTAAAACAAATCGAGATTTTAAATGGAGCATCCCGAAGATTCAGCATCAGCTCTCCATGAAATATTCAGATAAAATTGCTTATAAACGCTTAATTTTTATTGATAAAAAAAATTATACGAAAAATAATGAATTGATTAAAAAAAATTGTTTGACTGCGAAGATTTAATCGAAAGCTATATGGTTAATTGATTTATTAATAATCATTTAAGCCACAGCTCGACTTGTTTATCATTATATTTATTACATTGTTTTTAGCTCGAGAAACCGCTGAACTACGAGCGAAACATAAAGCCAATAACACTGGCGCCTTCCCAGGACGAGTACAGAGACGGTTCATTCGCGACGGTCTCGGGTTGGGGTCTAAAACGACTGAAGGGTTCAATAAGCGATCAACTACAAGAGGTCGAAGTTCCGGTGGTATCGAACTCCGAGTGCAGCGAACTCTATAGCCGACGTGAGATAACCTCCAGAATGTTGTGCGCTGGTTATGTCGGCGAGGGTGGCAAAGACGCTTGTTTCGTAAGTTTCCTAAACTCCCTTGTAATTCCATAATATATACAGCACAAACGAAAAAAAAAAAAAAAAATTATAAAAAACAGAATGCTTATTAAAATCTGATATCAAAAGCTCAAATAATTATGAAAAATAGAATGCTTATTAAAACCTGAAATCAAAAGCTTTGCTCAACGTAGCAACCCTCGTATGAAACCCGGTGGTCGTAACAATGTTGAAAAAAAAAAACTATCGTGCTACAAAAATAAATGCAGTGAAGATATTCAGTTTCGATTTACGTCGAGAGTACGCGCGTGCATATTCCTGTGCGCGGGCTGTACTAAAATCCCCGAGGATGTTCCCTGTTTCCGACGTAATATTTCCATTATCCCATGTTACGCTGTGTCGAGAAGCGATATCCCTGTGGCGTGTTGAATGGACTTTTTCCTCTTTCTCTTTTACAACGGCGAAGAGAATTTTTTTCGTATCTCCTTCATTCTCCTCTTCAACGTATCCTCTCCCGTGTTATTCTATCTCACTCTCCGAAGCCCGGTGTACGCTGGTGGCCGCCACCAGGGGGATTTCCATTGTTTTCTCTTCTGTTTAAGGGTGACAGCGGTGGGCCTTTGGTACAGAATGGCCAACTGATCGGAATAGTGTCCTGGGGATACGAGTGCGCACGTCCCTCCTATCCGGGGGTTTACACTCGCGTCACGGCCCTTCGTACATGGATTACCGACCAAACCGGTATGTGAAAGTATCGCCGATCCTTCGGAGGTTCGACACGTCAGGTTCGACAACGAGACACGCGCACACTACGGCCAATCTTTCTTTCTACCTATCGCGTTATTAATTTTTTTTTCAATTTTCTTTACCTGCTTCATCGATTGGACGTGAATTTTTTAATTATCAACGAGTGACCGGATACACGTGTTCAGTGATCGAAAGAATTTATATTTTTTTATTATTATTATTTTTCTACTCTGCCAATTTAAATAAAAATAAATATGTGAAATATATCTCGCTTTGTTTTATTGAAAATAATAAAGAAAAAAAAATCCCTCAACGGCCGGATAGTTTGTTTCATACGATGCTTGAGCATCGAGTGAAATCATATTTTATTTTATTTTTTTATCTATATTGCCAATATATTGTAACACTGATGAATTTCGGAATGTGGCAATCGACCGAATACGGAACACGCGTTATGTTTTCGCTTGCAAGAGGATTCGTGCGCTTCGACAATTATCGACGAATCAGCGGGATGAAAGTGCCATTGAACAAAACCAATAAATTAAACGGATACAAACGATCGAAGCTCTCTACGCCAGTGTGCCTGTACTCACGGCTTACCGTTGACCGAGTAGGTACCCGACCGGCTGTAATAATTGATTGCTACTTTGTTGCGCGGGGAGCTCTTCGCGTTGCGAATTTGTTATGAATATGTATAAGTTCGCTGTTCGAGAGCGGGGAAGGTCGAGCGAGAGCAGCGGAAGCCTCGTGTAATACGGAAAACCTCTGCTCCGACCGATGTATTTGGGATAAATACTCTTGCGAATTAATTAACGCAATCAAGAGCAATCGCGAAATTGTTAGAGCGAACGTTTCACGCGATTTGTTGGAACGATTTATAATCTATTTGAATACGTTTTTCGCGAGGCGTTTCGATTGACGGACGACGTATTTCAGCTCCCGATTTTTTCTCGCCGACAGTGTCGAAAATGTGTTTATTTTATAAATGTTGAATTAAATAATCCTTTAAGGCTTATATCGGGCGTCTGTTTTTTTTTTTTTTTTTTTTATATTATATCGCGCGAGAAAATGTTGTAAATATGGTTTACACCTATTAACTAAATCGCGTTTTAAACGAATTTTTAGTAAGTACAATACAAATTTTGGTTGCCGCAAACACATTTTTATCATGTCGAAAAAAATTGAAAAAAAAAAAAAAAATCGAAAATCGAAAAAAATCGATTAACGAGCAGCCGATTGGCTCGTAAAAAAAAAATTCTCAGTGGAAGTATGCAAATTATCTGAATGACATCAATTCGCAGCCCTATCAGATTCACAATAAAATACTTATGAAATTTCTATATTTTAAAAATATTCCTACATTTTTCATTTAGTAGGAAAATCAGATTTCCTTTCTTTCCCTGATCCAGTCTCATCTCTATCTCTCGACGGGGTTTGCGTCGAGCTTATTGTATTATTACGTGTCACGAGATCGTGCTTCCGACACGTGAAGGTGTCAACCAGTGACAAATGGTTAGGCATGCCAAGAGCAGGAAGTCACCGATGGGAACGGAAGCTCCGCGTCTGACTTTCCGATTCGGGACCTCTGGTAGCACATCGAATCACGATAAGCAGATCCAGCAAGCGTTGACCCCAAATAACTAGAATACCGAACTCCACGGATGGGGTAAGGTTGACCTGGGATTAGTACCTTCTACACTGCAGAGTTCCTACGGCAGATATTCCAGTAATTCGGTCATCCTAACCATGCATTGTATGCCTTATACGACGTTTCGAAACCGGTTGGGTTCGCGTCTTCGTCATTTGCCTTGACACGTCTTTTCCCCGACTGTGTTAGGAGAGGAGGAAAGGGGGTTTCACGTTACCGGTGCGCAAACCCATTTTCTCCAACAGTCTGTCTCGAGTAACGTTCATAGCAGAAGCACCAGCAGCAGCATCAACGCCAGAACGTTACGCTCTGATGTTTAAGTCCTTCAGTTTCACTTCCCTTCCTTCTCAACTCCCCTCGCTACAACTCCGCTCTATGTTACTCCAGGGAACCAGTGACGTAGAGGAGGTGCACGTCACATCCGTTTTCAATTTATCATGGGATCGGTGAGGGCATTGTATTGCATTAGTTATAGTCTCGTTTCAGTCTCTCTCTCTCTCTATCCCCTCTTCTATCTATATCCCATCGCTGACTCATAATTAATCGAGTCTCGACGAGCATAAGCTGACACAACGCAACGAAATGAACAGCGAAAGCGAAGTTAGCATATACAATAGGGTTAGAAGAGATCCAACTTGAGCTGTAGAGGATACGAACAAACAAGTTTCTTTTTCCTCGTCGAGTTCGAACTTAAACGATATCGCCGAGTCACTCGAGAAACGATTTCCTGCTTCGATAATGCACACCCTCGCGCCACTCCCGCCCCCGTCTTCCCTGTATTCAGAGGTTCTACTATACTACCTTTATGTACGGCTGGGCATGCGTTCACTGTCCTCCATCGCCTGTCGAACGGTTTGCTGTTCGTCAAATGGATCGAATGACGGCTCGCTTTTGCTCAACGAGATTTATGGAAAACCCGGCTGTCGACGCTTAGGCCAATCTCATTTCACGAAGCTATTTTCATTCGTGGTAAACCGAGTTCCCGAGACTCCTCGAACGCGGTAAATTTTATCGTTGCCGTTACGATAAGAGTGACTTTTTCCTATTTATCGCTTCCTATCGAAATTGCTCGCGGTCTATTTTTATCGGTGGCTGTTACGTGACATAGCTGGACAGTGGTAAGCATGCCATGGGATAATGTTTATCGGTTAAACAACAGAATTAGGTATTTGGTTGTTTAAACAATTTCCTCAGCGCTTTCAGCCATTAGGCTGTTGACTAGGGATCAGGTCTGGTAAATCAATTTTATTCAGTGAGAAAAATGATTAATTTGGAGAACAAGATGTTTGTCGGATCAGTAATTGTTTTAAGTGTACAGAAATACATTTGCTGTTGTAACTAATTATTTTTCCCGGTGTTGAATATTTAATGAATTACTTAAATGACGACTGATGGAAGGCAAATGACAAAAACGTATCACATTGATTTTTTATATTTCTCTCCTCAATTTTAATTTCGACAAACAGTAAAACTGTGTTTTTGGGAAGAACATTTGTACAAATGGAAGTCGTAGGTCATTGTTTGTATTTTTTTAAACTCGTATGCGTTTCCGCTAGAATTAGATGACGAATGCATCGATACGAATTTAGATACCGGTAACATTCCTAATCCAGCTACGCATATCCGCGACGTTGCTGTAGACTCCGGGATACTTGGGCTGTGCGCAACCGTAGCCCCAGGAGACGATACCGTAGAGAGTACCGTTCGCGCTCAGTGGTCCACCAGAGTCACCCTGGCACGCGTCCTTTCCACCCTTTTCCACACCGGCGCAAATCATTCTCGGCGTTATGTCGTTCATATAGGAATAAGCGTCGGCGCAATATTTACGATCGGTAATCGGAACCGTGACCAGTAACAATTGCCTTGAACTTGGTCCTCCTTGCTAAATTGATTATTTTTTGGTGGGTAATAAAAATGATATAATTTTTCGAAAACGAACTTATCGCCACAAATCGATGTAATATCTTACCGAAACGGCGCCCCAACCGGTAACGTTAACAGTCTTATTCGCGGCAAGTTCGACGCTTGCTAATTTTATAGCATTAACCGAATTGCTGAATCTTAAAGTGCCATTAATCTGAAATATATGGTACGAGGATAGTTAACTATGTGAATTAATAGGTAGGATCTTTACTGTATTCCGCTGGTTAATTTAGCAAGCTATCAGACGCTTTTCACATCTGAAATTTACATATCGCACCCACAGTTCCACAATGTAATATTCCTCAGGCGATTGCCATACGAGTTACTACAGTGTTGTTCCAGTCGGTTGATATGTGAATTGATGCATCGAGGTTAATCGCCAAATGTGTTGTTCATCAATGAAACTTAATCCTACATACCTCCAAGAGAGCGATATCATAATCGATCGTGTAAGCGTTGTATTTCGGATGTCTGACGACTCTCTTGACACTGTGGATGACACCACCGTATCTATCAGCACTACCAACGCTGACCGAGTACGCTCCTGCGGACGAACCAGCGCAATGACCAGCGGTTATCACCCATGAGGCGTTTATTATCGATCCTCCGCAGTAGTGACTACCGTACAATTGTACCGATACTTGATGAGGGTGCGCGGCGATCGTCGTATTTTCACCACCGACGATTCGATGATCGGGCATTAACGGCCTCGCCACGAATCCTTTGAAAATCAGGGGGAGTTTTGTTCAATCAAAACGAATTTCGGAAATAAAACGAATGTATAACTGATTGGACCACCTGCCCCACTGACTACTATCAACTTTTATCAATTAAATCCGTTGACAACACTCACCTAAACTGCAACCACAGAGAACACCGAGAATCAAGATGCGCAACATCTTGGAATAATGATTCAACGCGTAGGGTTGTCACATTGACTATTTGCGATAATTCCCGCCTTTATATACCAAGTCATCATTGAACCCCTCTCATCGTCACCTCAATACTCTGTACTTTCCCCTTATCTTTGCTCATCTCTATCATCTTCTGTAGCGTAAAAATGATTTCTCGAGTAGCATTCGTGGCATCGACTTCGCCACACATACGCACGAAATTGCACAATTTTCAATGAAACGCCTAAGACAATCACGTATAAAGGAAGAGAAAACTCTCGGTATCTGTCGATGCACGCGAGTCAGATTGTGATAACGCGCAGTTGCAAGATTCTGTATCGCATTGATACTTTTTTCTCCTTTTTTTTTTTTAACTCCTTTTTAGTCTCCAACGAGTTTTTCGTTTATTTAAAAGCGTGTTTATCTTTGGTAATATCCGAAAATCGTATTTTATTCAGTGTGGACAAGAATTGTCGACGTAGATTTGGCGGGTAAATTGAATACGGATTTTGTAATCGAATTGTTGGTTCATGTAACATCGATGAAGGGAATCAGAGACGTGTGAAGGTAATTGGATTTTCCAACCAACATTCCCGCGCCATCGTTTCCGGTCGTATTGCCGCAACAAAGTAATTATAAGTGCCGATTCAACGTTGTTTATCTGGATCATCGATAACGATCTGGATCTTGTGCACCAAGCCAATCTCATTTGATATCGATCGATCGACGTTCTCTCGAGCATCCCGCACAGCTTGATGATGTAACCGAATTCGCGATAGAATTTCCCGTACAACCGTCGTGTGTAGTGTATAAGAATACACGTTAAAACTCTTCATTCAACAATAGATCGATTAGCAGGACAGTGCGCATGTAAAGAATTTAATTTTAAGTTGGAATCATGCATCCATCTTATCGTGGCGTTGGATCTTTTGAAGAATCGCGGAACGATTGCGAATCGTAGGTAACATGTCGTAAAAGAATTTCTTGTATAGGTTTATCGATCCATTTTTTGTAACTACGATGTGCCGCGGTATCATTAAATTATCTTCCGTTGAAAATATTTTTTTTCTCCCTCTCGTCTGAATGGGAATCATGTAGCGATCATCGTGCAGAAGCTTTTACCACGGAACCCTCTTCATCCTCTCGTTTCGGACCCTTATTTGGAATATGGATTCATGCAAATCCCACTGTCTGGTTCTCACAGCGTTACGTACACCATATAACATGTAGATACAACAAGACAGTGAGTAAAGTACAGCACCAAGAGAGAAGAAAAGGCCGCGCGGTCTTCGACCCCCTTTTCTTCGCTGTACGCCCCCGAGAGAGAATGCTGAGACGATTCAATCGATCGAAGAAATATATTTGTTCTGCTCACGGATACGATAGCTCGTTGGTTCAGGGAATGGATTATTCGAGCTTTTCTACGAATGCCATATTTGACAGCAAATTCAGATACGGCATTCAACCGATACACGACAACGAGTTACGAAACGAAAAGCTTTTTCGATCGATATCGGTGTTTCGTAATCCTTTTCGAAGTGCGCGATAGTTGCGATCTCCGGGTATACTGTTCCCGCCGCTTGGTAAGATCTTCTCATCCTCACAATATTCTACTTGACTCAATGATTAGTTTTTATTTTTTTATCATCGACTTTTCAAATTATCGGATTACACGACAGTTATCTAGTAACGAAATTTGGACTATTCTCTTGTTCAACCCTTCAACAATGGACTGCACAGCGTACAAACTTCAGTATAACTTTTCAAAGTTTTAATTTTTAGTTTACATTTTTTTTTTGGTTATCATTTATAAGAATGCGTGCGACGGGCTCACTACTTGATCCTCGTATTATCATACCATTGATTTTCCAAAAGTGTTTTTCTTCTTATTGGGATAACATTTTTATAAAAATCCCCTCGCCGGATTCTAAATAAAAAAGTTATAGCCATGATTTTCGCGTCGAGATAAAATGGCCAAAAGTGTTCTCACGAGAGCGTTCCTGAAACTACTCCAAAAGATGTTTTCACGTGAAATTGTTTGGCGAGTATACACGCAGTTGACTCACTACGGTTTTTCGTACTCCAACCAATCCCACCGACAGCGCAGAACATTTTTTTTTTTTATTCCGCAGCTGTCTCGTGTTCTCGACGTTTCTTCGGGTGCGAGATACGAATTTCGGACTTGTCTACTTATTCCGAGTGTTACGTACACGATAAAAAAACGTAAAAGAAACAGAATCGAAGGGAAAAACTGCGAGATAGAAGAATAAAAGAGAGCGAACGGAGAAAGGCGAGAAAAGGGAATAGCAGGCTGCGCACTTGCGCTACGTTTCTCTACGACAGCTGTCTGGCGATTAACATATAAATCAAATCCGCGAGGATGGTGCGAGAGTCGGCGTGACGGCTTCCACCCCCCTATGTGTCTCTCGCACCGCATTCGCGTACACTCCTGGTATACCGGCAGCATATCGTGTCGAAGAACGCGCAAGACCGCTTCTGGTCGCTGAGATTTATCTTTATATATCTATATATATACCTACGTGTGGTTCGTGTCATTCCTAGCATTTCGCAGCCGTTGTCGTGTCCTTGCTGTATATACACGACGCGTTCGTTCGTATATATTCGTCTCGACGTATGTCAATGAAGAACGAAATCGAGTTCTACGGATGGTGTAGCCGCGAAACGAAGCACGGAAATTCTCGCAAATAGCGGCTGAGAAATTTCTCTGAGAAAGAATAAAACTGGAAATGCAAAGGAAAATATTCGAGAGGAAAGATAGACAAATGCGATAAAATGAGTCGTGAGATGACTCGTTCAAACGATACCTAAGGGGTGCAATGATACGCGCTGCCGGAACTAAAACAATCACTCGCTTTTACAACGAGGAATCTCGTTAAATCGAAGTATTTAATTTCTAGAATCAGTAACTTATCAATTATCGAGCTTATTATTGCGTTTTCGAAGTATCTGAAGCTTAAAAAAAACGTTATATTTTAGACAAAATATCGGCGAAGCTACCGCGTGAAAAATGGATTCAAATACTTCGTGACGTTGCGCTTTTTCTTAAAACGATCATAAAATTGGTGAACTGAAACGTAATAGTAATTTGTTTTTGTACGTCACGGGTGGTTCGGATTCTTATACTTGTTCGGGATTCGATTAAAGGTGAAGGTAGGTCACGCCCGGTCAACGCTCGACGGTTATAACGCTTAAGAGCCGTTACCGAAGGGTTGCCGGTAGAACGAAATTCGCGAAAACTCCGAAGCAAAGGCAATTCGATGAGGAGGCGAATAAGAAGTACGAGAAAACGAAGAGCTCCGAGAACCATCGATCGCCCACGGAGCTACAGCCGGGAGAAGGCTCTTCGCTCGTTTCTCGGTCGAGACTCAGCATGATGTGTGACCGTGAGGTGGGATAGGTCGTGAGTGTCGTAAGTCTGACTTGATGGAAGTAACGAGAGAACCAGTCAATCTCCGTTCGATTCGCGGCCTCGTCAGTCTCGCTTTTTTTTTATACCTATAGCTACTTTCCGCTTCCAGGAAGAATTCCAACTGGATATGTTTGACCTCTCAGGACTTCTCTGACTTGTGCAAACATTTTATTTCTCACTTAAGAAACAATCTTTGATGAATTATATAGGGCTAAACGACTCACAGCGACGAGTGCATCGATAGGATCGATAGTGCATTTTTTTACGATATTTATCTCGGCTTCAATGGTCCAATGTTGATTCTACGAAATTTCGAGTAAAATCGTTGGTCAAACAGGACATTTCATGCATTTTTAACACATTAAAATTACTCCGAAAAAAAAAAAAAAAAATTCAGAGCGGTGTGTAATTTGCAACGGAATATAGTCACCTCTCGGCATTCCTCAATAGACCGCTGAATTAATTTGTCGGTAAAACGTGTTATAGAATCCGCTATTTTACAACGAGTTTTCTCATAATTGCGTAAAGCCAACACGGGACCATTTGAAAAGAGGTGAATTTCGCAGGAAAATTGATGGTTGAAAGAGCCGTTGACATGGGTTAAATAAAATACATTTGTAACGATAGAATTAAAAAATGTTATGCCTCTTTTACACTGGCGAAGGAGGTTGCAGGTCGTTCGCGGAGATGAACGGTACGAGTGTAATTGCGAGAAAACGACTGGTGGATGGGGAGAGCGAAAAAACTTTTTGGAGTATCAACTTATATATGGTGGTGTGTACGCGCCGCGGGGTTAACGGGACCGCATTCGCTGCGGTGTAATGATGGGTTGCAGTAATTGCTCGGAAACTCTCGGGGATCGGTCAGGCGAACGTTACTAAAGCTTGTACTGCAGCACATTAATTTGAGTAGCAATTAGGGAATGTTCGATGTACGGTATGTATACGTACGTACGACGCACCCTGAGCACCTCGTATACATCCGGATGATATTATCTTACCGGCGTTGTAGTACGTGCTCTCCGGAGTCTGGGATGGAGCGACATGAAGGGATGAGATCGAGTGTCGAGAACTCAAACTAATTATCATTACGAACAACGATATTGTTTCGACAACATATTACGGGATTGTAATTTATCATGTGAAATTGGTAACATTCGTCAATAATTGCTTGCTAATTGGGCATCTTAAAAAATATTGAGAAAAAAGAGCTCATCGTTACGTTACCGATGTAAAAAAATTTTACAAAAATTAAAAAACACCCGACTAAAAAAAAGAGTGAAATAACATGTAATCATTCACATGTTATAGCGATTTCTTCGTCATTTAGTATGAGCTATTGGCTGTTTAGTTGATTTTTTCGAAATACAACACAATTCACATTTGGATTTTCCCAAAAATATCGAAATTTTCTGCATTTCGCAAAATCGACTCGCTATTTAATAAAAAAAAAACCCTCTCATTGTATTAAAACTAAAAATTATTTATCACTATTATCAGCTCTAAATTATTCTTAACCTGTGCAAATGATTCCACAAGTATAAATATTAAAAATTACCCATGTAATTTGCTTAATGCAGCCGTAAAAATGCTTTTTAAACTATATAAGGAGAGTACATTGTCGGAGATTATTTTTTTTTCAACAATTTTATTCAATCATCCACTGTGGACGCTTTTGTTCACATGTCCTTCATGCGTTCAAGGATTACAGGATTCACGGTTGCCTAGTTTTTCAAGCCGGTAGTTGTGCATAATACATACATATATAGCTTATACCGGATAGGGAGCACAACTTTGCAGCTCGGCAGAGAATCTGCTGGTTGGCTTTTGAACAGATATATAATAATAATGCTGGTTGCTCTCTTCATCTCTTGTTGTTCTACCCTCTTTCTTGCTTTCACCGGAGTTTTCTCGCCCTCTCTCGTCAGAAACGGCCGTGGCGTAGGATCGTAGACAAGACCGTGGAACACGTAAATATGCGCATATACATATGGATGCGACTGCCAGGCAAGTTGTGCTTGACGTTATAAGTTTCGCGAACTAAATTCCCAAACTAAAACTCATTCGCATCGTTCTACTGAAACCGCTTAGATGTTGCCTCGACTCCTTTCATCTCATCCAGATTTTGCACTCAGTCGACGTACGTGGCATCCTTCGGTGTAATATCAAAACCGCCGACTAACCGGTGAAAATGCATTACCACATAGGCGGAAAAAGTAAGTACAATAGGACCATTCGTTTCGTTTCATCCACTCTTCTCTCCGTATCTCGTTCCTCCGCCACCTGCCCTGCGAGAAACTGTGATAAAATTTACTTCCAACCACGAGTCGAGGCGTTTTGAAATTAAGGATTTGCCCGCGCGCTCACGCGCTCACCCGACTCGACGATATGAGAAAATCTTCTGGTATACACCGGTCGCATTTAGAACATGTGCTTCGCATCTTTTTCATTTTCGTGTATATCGCGCTACGAACGAATGTATGTGTACGCGAAGTAACTGTATATTAGTACACAGCTCAACGTAGCCGCGCGCCGCGGTATTACAGTCGACGTGGTGCAGCAGCATTGGCGCTGTTGAATCTGGAGTTTAGTGTCCGGTTTGGCTTGTCCTCGTAGGTATACGCGTACCAGGTAAGCCGCTTCCGGAAGCTTTCGCACTGGTAATCCCACGCATATTGTCGTCGTTAAGCGCCCAGACAAGAAATATTTACCAGCGCAGGTTTGCATCCGTACAGGGGAATTTTTTTTTTAATAAACGAGAAAGTCGGAAGCGTCAAGAAAATATGTAGCATCCCTGATAACTTTATCCAAAAAGAGATTTACGATAATTATGTTCGTGAAATCTTATTCTTTTTTCAATAAAATGAAGATGACAGTAAACTGCGGCGACAAATTTAAAAAAAATGTAAAAAAAAAACACTTTTTTAAAATAAATTTTAGCGTAAATTTTTTGCAATTTTTGGTACCGCATGTTCTTTGAAAATGACTAAAAAATAATGTGCTTCAACATATCGGAAATTTCGTCGATGTCGGCCGCTATTTTATTTTTTATTATGCAAATAAATAATTGGCAATTTAACCGTTTTGTTAACACAATTTCTTTATCACACTCAAATTTTTTTTCAATCGGAAATTTTTACATTTTTCGAAAATAAATTTTCTATTTCCCGTAAGTCAAATTATAGGTTATTGTCATCGGAAGTACTTAAATAGCAATTTGTAAATAGATATAATTAAAAATTTCTTGGTACGCGTATATTAATATTAGGAGTACCAAATCTATATTTGATTGACAAGCAATATGAAACTATTATACATGATTAACGTTCAATTAATTACCACGCGGATTACCATCGAAATATTCATGAATATGATGCGGGTCCAGGTATCTATCTATGAGGGCTTTTACGTTATTACTTTCTAAAATCGATAAATAATTAGTTGCGGTTAATTAATAATAACGTTGTAAGTTAGTTTGAGAACTGCAGTATGCCGGGTTGCCGTGGGAGGTTGTCGGCGCACCTGCGAGATCTTTATCCCGCGGGATAGAGGAGCAGTGAGGGAGTAGGTAGACTGACTTAATAATTTCCATCCCTCGTTTCCAACTCTTCCGCACTTGGTTAGTTTGCTCAGCGCAGCAGGAGGCCGCCAAGCCGGGGTTATTTTTCTCTCGCTCTTTCGTTCTTTCCTGAGTAAAAAACCTCCCTTTATTCGCCCTTAACAGATACGCTCGGTGGGCACATTCAACGTTGCAAGAGGTATAACAAAGGTTATAACGTACGCTAGACGTGAATACCCACAGCTAACAGTTCACCTGGAGGGCATGAATATTACATATTTGGCCTCATTTAATATTTTATTTTGGGCATTGTCCGTTGATGAGGCGCAATGGGCGCGCACGGAGTTTCGACGAGGAGTACCCAGTATTATATCCAGAGTGTACCTTTATTAGAGAGAGAGAGAGAGAGAGAGAGAGAGTGGGGGTACCCAACAGTGAAAGGAAGATATATATTAAAGGAGAAAATGAGAGAACGAGCAAATTTTTGCAGACAAGGAATGAAAAAGCGAGCGGAACGACGGCAACGTCAGCGCTGACGTGCCCAACCCTTAGGCCATTCGCATATCATAAAAGGCATGTAACGCATATAATAGAATTAATTTCGAACAGAATAATACACGTCGTAACGAGTAATGTAATTTTCTCGAAATTAATGCATTCGCTATTTTTGTGAAACAAATTTTAGAGTCAAATATGAAGATGTTTTTTTTTTTTTAAGTGAATTCCGTGATTTATGGAAAACGTTTACGAGTGTCCATTACACATTCCTCCGAAGTTTCCACAGCTTTGGAGGTAATTTATCGACGCTGTTCAACGTCACGCGAGGGGTCGTGCATCGCTGCACTTTTGTGACTGTTAAAGTTCTGGTTCGTTAAAAAATCATTTTGGAACCAAAACGACTGTTATCTGACACGTGCAAGAAAAGCGGACTTTTAATTTTTTTTTTTTTTTTTTAGACTGTGCCATAAATTTTAGAATAATGTAGCGTTGTTACGAACCTCTCTTCGGATATTGCAACACATTTTCTATTAACACGTGAGATCCCTTGACTATAGATAATAACCATCGCATACATGGTCGATATAAAAAATATTGATGACTACGATACAAAACACATATTCGCCTCGCTAAACCGCGCCAAATATGTATTCCCTTCCGGGACATCCGGGAGGAGAGTTATCCACAATTTTCATCGTTATAAAATTCAATTAACGCCGGTGTTGGCGACCAACCATTAGCCGGGTGTGCGACGATAGCCAACTCCCACCAGTTTTCCATGAAACGCGTGAAATTCTCATTGAAAAGCTTCTGTATGCGATGCTCTCGCTGTACGGGCCAATAAATGTTCGATTCTCACGTTATACCTGCCGCTTCGGTTTAACTCATGCGCCATGGATGCATAAATTGCGAATAGACTTCAAGCGTCGAAAAAGCGATTTAAACAAATTTTATCACAATAATGATTATCACAAACCCATTGGAATGTTTATATTCCAATACTAAGTCTGCAATTCCGTAGAAGATATTTTAGGGAACTGTAATTCCGCGCTATAAATTTACAAATCTTTGGTAGAATACATTTTTTATCTGTATTAAGATATTTTTGCATCAAAGTTACGAATTTTTTCATTAATATTAAAGCCGATCTTTGAAATTGCAATGTATATCTGTTTTAAATTTCAAGAACGATCGATGTATACAAAATTCCAGCACCGATCATTGGACTGTTAAAAAATGAATAAATTAAATAGCAATATAGTATGCAGTTTATAATTTAATAGTAATTATTGGATTTAAAATAATTTTATATTAAAGTAAAAGTGGCCTATTAAAAGTCGAGTATCTCTGCGGTTTTTAATATACCGTGCGTTCATTTTTCATCATAATTGTCGATTAAATTTAATATACCAATTAAGGCATAAAAATGTCCAGTACTAGTACATTAAATTTCCAGCAAATTTCTTTTTAAAGTCTAATATAAAAATCGCTAGAATATTCAACACGTTTAATCTTCGATGTTTTTTTGTCATCGAAATTATCTTGAACCGTTCGTTTTTTAATAATTTTTTTTATAAATCACTAAGTTAAACAATTTTTAAAAATTATTCAGTAATTGAATAATTAAAAAAACATAACTTCAAGACCATTATTTTAATGATCACTTTATGGGAATGTCTCGCCAGGGACTCAAACGATAGAGAGATACCTTATAAAATAGTCACACTCTCCAGAGAAATTTTAGACTCAGACGTTTTCATACTTGTCGGAACCACTTCTCGTATGTCGCGTTTTAAGTCGCGTCTCAAACGTTAGGTCGGCGAGCCCGTGGGGGGTATTAGTTGCTCAGCTCCAGTCGGCCCGACGAGGCATAAAGCAAAATGAATAATTGAGTCCGGTGAGTGATTAGGAAGCTGGAAGCGAGCGGAGAACCAGCCGAATATATAATTTACATTCCGGGCTTTTCGGTTCGGAACCAGAAGGGGGGGGGGGGGAGAGGTTGGAGAGCGAGGAAACAGCGTTGGTAATGGGTGGAATGTGTGAGAAGCCCGTGGGGCTATACATATAGGGCAGGAAGTCGGAAAATCGCATTAGAGAGACGTTAGAGATGTGCGATTAGCATACAGGCATAACGTTGCCGTATATTGCTACGTAGCAGGGCATTTAGTTGCTGCGTTAGCTTCGTATATTCGCTTCAACTCTCGAGTGTCGCAAGTGACTGCTCGTTTCCAGAACTTCTGCATTCCATGGATATTTCGTACCCCGCTGTATGAGACATTTATATTTTAATTATTCATTAAACATATCCATAATATAATTGGCTCATTATTCAGAGTTCTCTTTGGATCAACGATGCTTCGGATATTCGTCGATGAAATGTCTCTCGGCGTTCAATTATATGTTCGCGAAACTGTCAAACAAATGAATCAACGAAATCAATCAATCAACGAATCCTCAATGGAATAGAGATTAATTAGCGGCTTTGAAATGTACTAATTTGATATTCGGAATGAAATTTAATCGACTCCCAACGGACTCTGTAATTCGAGTCGAACTCTCGAAAATATTGTATTATACTATAATACATATATATTATATAACGGTATAAAGTATGCTATTAAAAGTTTTGCAAAGTATCCTTCCGGTGAGAGTCGATAGTATCGTGTTACTCGACGAGTGGAGTACACGAGAAGGCGAGCGAGTTAGTAGTTCCCGCAGCGCGACATCTCGGATGGTAAATTATTTTCAAGTGACTCTCGAAGGGCGAATACCCTTTATAGAAGACTTCTCCGAAAGCTTCTCCGAGCTTCTCTCGCTCGCCGTTTCGTATACGGAAGGTATACTCTTTGTATATTCATTTCGCGAGTTTATCCAATGACGGCATATTCTTCCCAAGAACCTTCTCCTCGGCGAGATATTGCTAACTTCGAAGCAATAAATGTGCGACCGTAGTATCTCGTCGTCGACCCCCCTAACCAACGTCGAATCGGAAAAATAAGAGAATAGTACGTGAAAAAAGTCTAATATTGCTAAATTGAACGAAAAAAAAACCACTCTCTGGAAATAGAGAAACAGTAAAAAAAAAAAAACAGTAAAAGCTTAAAAAAATACCGAGTCTCGAAAAATAGATTATTTCGTTGATATCATGACCTACTTGTGGTTAACCAACTTTTCGCGCATCGCATATACAAGATATTTTTCGTTGCCGCTCCGTAGCTCTGTGCGTGAAAATTATTCAAGCTTCTCGTCGTTGTCGCAGCGTCTGAGCATTGTGAAACAAAAACCCGTCGAGATAATAGTCTCGGGGTCCCTTAGCTCGCGAAGCCGCTTTCGAGAACAGCGGGCGCGCGCCGTTATTCTCCACACCCACCCTAAAGAACGTATCTTGGTGAACGTGTCCCGTTACGTAACACGTCGAGTGAATAATGAAGGTTTACCGTACACATCCAACGTTCCCGCCTACTCTCGTGTCTGCAACATCTACGAGCCGAAGACTCCTTTGCTGGGTTAACACATATAGAACAGTCGTACCATAGAGCCCCTGATGTCACACCGACGCTCTCGAGATACGATATTCTCGTCGTGGGAGCAACAATTTCGGACGGTTTATATACCGGAGCTGTAAGCGCGTCGAGGTGGACCCTCAAGCCTTCTAGTTCTCTTATGGACTTTACTGCTGGCTTCGTCCTTTTTATCCTTTACCCATCCACCCTGCAACGTGCTGTACATTTCGTCGGACGTGTGTCGGCGAATCCAGTTTATACCGTAGATACGGATACGTATACTCATGTATACAAACGTACGAGACATTCCACGCAAAATCTACCGCCGGTTCTCTACCAAGCAAAGGCGTTTTGTAGAAATTTCGAAAAATCGAAAATTTCCAGAGTGACGAAAAAAAAAGGACATTTTTATTATTATTTTGCCGTAAATTGGCTCATCTACGCTTCAAATCAAATTAAGAAAAAACACATGGAAAGATCGATGTTTTATTTTGTTTTACATTTTTTTTTTGCGATTGACAATGATTTTGTTGAAAAAATGGCTATAGATCATTTTCGGTACCATTTCGGTAAGAATCATGATAATTATTACCGTTTTCAAAAATATATATATATAGTAACATTTTTTTGTCACCTCATGAAAGTAAAATGATGCACTTGGCATGGAAAGCCTCACACGTATGAAGTTCTCCGTGGCTCCGTACTCGTCCGCGCGAGTACATCCCCCCGCGCAAACTTGTACGTGTATTAACGCCCTCCCCGTGGTGTCTGTGTTCTCGCGATGAATTATTGAAAATTAGACAGCAACGGTAGAAATTTGTAGCACGTCGTTGCGATAGTTACGTCTGGCAAGTGTACGTGGGTGGTAAACTTATGTTAGGCTCCGTTGCATAGGAATCTTCGTTTTCGAGTATACGACGAGTACATAAGCACAACAAGTTTCTATGTATCTATCGATAGTTTCTAATGTCCTTCGCCGCCGAGCGTCGTTTCGTTCCATACTCTCGGCAAGAGCGTCTCCGCCGCTTCCGCGGTTCTCGCTTCGCGGCGAGTGGCTTCTCAGTAGGTATGTACGGCTTTTGAGGAATCCTGCATCGAGTCCGCCAAAGTTATTCGCCGGTTATAGGTACATGGATCTATCGCCGCGGAGAGTACATACCAACTCCGCGGGACGATACCGCGACGTCGTTTTGGGCTCTCCGCTCGCTTCCTCTACCTTCCGTTCTCGATATGCGGTTGCAAACGCCTCTCGTGTACAATATTGCACCCCGTCGCGGACCCGAATGCGATTGCAACTTCGACGACAATGCCGGCGCGAGTAACGCTGTGGCAGTTGATGCATAACAGGGAGGGCGTCAATGGAGGAAATTCCGTAGGGTGATGGAAGACGCGTCGCCCAATGTGCAGATGGTAAGCGCGTGCCGTTTCGTATGTACACGTCGACGTATCTCACCCCTTTCTCTATGTACGTATAAACTATCGCGAGGCTTTCGTCACGTCTCGAGCTTTTCTCAAACGCGCGCGGCAATCTGTTTCTCTAGTTAACACTTGCGGCAAACGTGAGAATATGCAAGAACGGTATTCGGATGTATCCCATTGCGAGTACGAAGAGAGATCGATGTTGTTTGGACTCTGTGAGAAAGACGAGAGAAGCTCGTCCGTGTCTACGGGTCCCTTGCGACGGACGTGCGACCGGCGACTTCGCAATGTCGGGGAACAAGAGACCGGGAAGTTAAGTAGAAACTTTGCCAATCCGGTGAACCTACGACGTCATGCATACGTTCCGTCTTCGGGCTCATCGGAGACACCGGTTGTGCGGGGGGTTTGGTTTCATAGCACGTTCTCGAACTGTTGTAGATACTCGCACCGGTTTATCTATTCGATTACGATGTTTCTTCACGCTCTCGACTTCGCGACTCGCTAAGATTTCAACGTATTCGTTGAGAATAGAATGCAACAATCTGTATATATATTAGTATTAAGTTTACGATTACTGTGTTATGCGACAATAAATAATTCTTCACGAAAACATCGTTTTTACATACTTTTGTATGGATGTATTGCCTGACGACATAATTATTTATGCATATTATCGATTTGAGAAAACCGCTGATACCATTGTAAAATTTAGTTTTTCAGCTGTAAAATTTATTTTCATATATAAATATTTCAATAAAAGCAAACTGTATTTTAATTTTTCAGTAAAATCATAGTGCATTTCTAAATAAACATTTTTTTAGCATTTTTTTTTTAGCTCCTATTTAGGAGCCGAAATGTTTCCAAAAAACCTCGTCCTGTGCGAATGGTCCCAAATTGCTGCTAAAAAATGACACGCGGCCGCCAGCGTTTTATTCTGTGGTCCAACGGTTTTCGCATTTCCTTTTCGGCGCAGAGATCATCTCTACAGAGTTAGAATACAGGAATCTCAATGCCAAACGAAAGACGGATAGAGAAGCGTCAGAAACGGTTGGGTAGATGCGAACAAATTACGGCTATAGATAAGTCATATGCTTATAAAGAGCGACACATAGAGAGAAGATCTCTCCACGTGTTTCACTAAAACGTGTCCAACCTCACCGCGTAACTACAACCTCTACTTTGCTCGCTTGGTTTCTAAAGCCGTATTCCGTAGCCGCGCGGCGTATATTACGCGCAAACTCAAACATAATATCACGAAAAGCACTCGTAACTCGTGTGTACGGTAAGAGAGACGTTAGTGGCACACTGCATTCTCTGCATCTCCGCTGCTTTTAGACCAGTACCGATGTATGTACGCGGATACAACTGAGCGCCTAACGGAAGAGGAAGATACAGCGCAGTGTCAGAGTGTTGGCTATACGTAACTCCGTTTGACAGGCGTTTAATATTACGCTACCCAAAGTTTCGAGACTCGGGTGAAAATCCATCCTTCCGTTATCATATAGGTTCGTTCATGTACCATATGTGGTTGTATACTTAGGTCCAGAGAGGGACAAAGAAGGGGTCGATAGTATGAGATCGCAAGAACAAATAGTACCTACAGGCGAGTGGAATACTGTTGAGTTGAAGACGAGAGAACCAAGCGATGTTGTTGCCGTTGTTCGCCATTTGCGAACCTATAACGAGCTTTTCCTTCGTGCAAACGAGAGAAACCGGCGCACACATCGAACCGGAAACCGGATGTGATGTATTCACTCGAGAGCCCAACAAAAATTCTCGAGTATGAAAGCGAACCTCTGCCCTCGTCGTGTTTCAGTTATATCTGATGTATACAGCTTTGCGAAAACGTTTCCTCGCTCTCGTCAGTTCGCGAAATTTGTTCAGTTTCGTTTGACGCAGCGGCTCCGGTTGTTGACGATTTTTTTTATGTATAAATAAACTGTATACATAGTCTGTGTAGAAATTTGTTCTTTATTTTTTGGTCGTTCATTTTTTTTTTTTTTTTCGCGAGAGTTGAGTCGCGCGCCTATGAACTGTGCGCGAAAATGGTCACAGCATGGAGGGAACACAGAGAAATACAACGTGCCGAAGGGTCCGCGCGCAGTGCCGCCCAACAGCTTGGACGCCTGGGGCCATACAACCGCTTATCGCCCCCCGACAGTTCAACCGACGAGTTGACACACGCGCTTTCGTTGGCGAAAGTTGTGTAAAGCTCGTTTTAGTTACTAGCCAACGGACAACGGACAACGAAATTCTACGGGAGAGATGAGGATGAAACGGAAGAGAAATTAAGTGGGCACCGAGTACAGCATTCACGTGATGCTGCGGAGCAATGAGGATTTGCCAGAACTGAGAGCTTTTCGATTCTCCGATCAAAATTGCCGGAAAATGGATGTATGGTGATACATCCAGTGATTGTAATGGTGATAAAAATTTATTTAAAAAAGATAAAATTTCACAAATTTTGGAAGACCAATTTTTGTCATCGCGAGTTAAAAAAAAAATTATTGTTTTTTGTTTATAACGACAATTCATTTTTTTTAAAGAAAAAGTATAAATTGAATAGTAAATGAAATGAATTTCACTCCCCCCTGTGATATTTCATTCTTCCTCTTTTAATTCTTCCGACGCACAGTACCGTAAATGTGTGTTATAGTTAACCGCAGATAGCATTGAAAGCTTCGACTAGTTGTTGAAGTCGAGAGCTTCTCAAATGAGCGTTCGAATGAAAACTTCGACGTTCCCGACGCTTTCCGTAACAGAAAACGCCCGAGAACTTCCGCCCCACCGTTTTCAACTCTCCTCAATACTCCATTATTATAAATAGATAAATACGTATTCGTACGTAAAATAGAAATGGCTAAAGTGTCGCAGCGCGAGTTGTATATTTCGCTACTAAATATACCGTATTTCGATACGGGAATACGAGAGCGTTTTCAGGAAACAAAGTCCTCACTCGCCGGATGCTGACCCGCTTCTGGATATAAATAATATCACGAAAAGGAGGCGGAACGTGTACGCCAACGGGAGTCGCGAGGTATTAGTAACTTTTCAAATTACCATGACGCTTTTCCTTCCAGTGCGCGCAGCGAGACGAAAACAACACCCCCGTAGAGCTAAACTAACGCGTAATTTATGAAGACGCACGAGCGCAAAGCGTACCCGCGCCCCGTCGCAGGTTTTGTGATACAGAAATAAGAGGTAAGAAAAAAAAAAAAAAGAACACGAAAGATATACGATGAAAAAACAGAGAGAAACCAGAAGGACCCGGAGAGAAGGAAGAAACTTATTTCTACGGATCTCCCGACCAACCCCCTCGCTGTCGCGTGAACTCGGCGTCGAGAGGCTGTTAAAAATGTTTCGCTATGCAATCCCTTCCTCCTTCGCTCCCCCTGCAGGTTTTGCCACTCGCGGGATTTATGTCCGGCGAAAATTTATCGTCTGTCCACGCGGCGTTGCTTGTCACAGGAATGTTGAAATTTCCACTGTTCGACTATAGTATGTATGCACCCCAATATTCGGTGACTATGGTTTCGTATATGAACATCGCCTCATTTTGATTGGCGAACAAATCTTCCTGAATCTCACCAAGTGGCTAAACAGTTGGGATAGGCATGAATAATCGAAATCTCGTCGGAAGGGATGCGATCCGATTGAAGATGTGAGCGGTAAATGTGACCGATAACTTTATCGTATTTTTTCCGTAAAAAAAAAGTACGTAACCGCGATTAAAGTTACCACGTTTGTCACAAAACCCTATTACCTTAAATTTCATTAATTTTTTTTTAAGATAACAATATTTAAAAAATGATGACCGGTATTTTTGCATCACAAAAATATGAAAGAAATTATGTCAAATAACGGTATTTTAACGGTAATTTTACGAGAAATAAAAATACCCGTATTTGTAGATCTCTAAACCTGACAAATTCTCGAACAAGTAATACAATGCAAACTAAGGGATTGTGAAATCATGAATACTTTCTTCAGAGTCACTGCACTCGTGGAGTCTTCTATAAATCGACTGCTAATAAAAATAACGGCGTATCTTGCGCAATTTAACATGGAAAACAATATTACATACGCCTCTCTGTTTCTCGGCGATCGATGCGTGTATAATATATATATAGGGTTCGAGCCAAGAATAATAAAAATCAGTGATTCGATGCAATCGTCTTCGATGAAATCGCGTCTTGCGTCTCGAGAAGCGCGTTTACTCGAAGACTTGTGATTCTCGGGGATCGAACGACACAGAGCTTAGCCATATCGCGATGAGAGATCTATCGAAACAGGACTAACGGAGACAAAAGTTTGCCGACGAATGGATGACGGTCGTAGCATCCAAGAGCCAATAACTGTGCGATTCGGGTTCGGAACGAGTACGACCCGGATATGCCGTTGGGGGGGGGGGTCTTAGCGGCCTCGGAGATTCTCCTACGGGTACCGCTTCGATTCCGTCATTAAGGCAGCACTCATGGTTTATTCAGATGACCGTACTAGAGAAGGTCAAACCGCCTGAGCTTCTCCGGGGCTATATAGCACAGGATGCCAGGGGTCCTGGGGGTTTCTCCTACCGCCGGCGGCGCATCACGGCCCACGGTTCTCCAGAGTCACTTGTTCATTCAGTTGATTACATTGGCCTGCTCCCGGCTCTGCCTCTCCCGTCGATGTATAGGGCTCCAAAAGCTCTCTGTACGAAGATACGCGAAAGACCGAGACGACGAGATTCCAGTCAGTGGCTACGAGACGAGGAGCCGAAATTATACGAAAGGAGAAGGACGATGAGAGGGGGTTTCGCAAACGGGAGCATCTCCTAATGGTGGCTTAAACAAGGACCAACTATCCTTAGGCTGTTTGCCCGATCGTTTCTCGTTCTTCGTGAGCTCCTCTTTTTATCCTCTCTCCTTGCTCTCACTTCGCATTTCGTAGATATACTGAAAAGTTTGTTCGCTCTACCGTAAACTTTCTACCCTTTTTTTTTTTTTTTTGTTTTTCTTTATATCTTTTGGACTTTGACTCTGCGTTTTTTGGACTCTTTTGTAGATTTTTTTTAGTTTGTTTGCGATCTTTTTTTTTTTTTACGGTTTTAGTCGTTGAAGCCTCTGGTATTTTTTCTACGATAATTGAGAGCCTATCTCTCGTTTTTTTTTTTAATTTTTTTTTTTTTGAGCTCTGGGGGTGTTTTTTTTTATTTATTCTTTGTTCTTTTCCTATTGCGCGAAATTCACGCCTCAAAGAATTTTGACGATGAGAAAAAGCACTCCCGTGGATTCGATTTAACAGGACTCTGCCTACAGCTATACGGGAGAGAAACATTAGCGGGCTCGATTCGTCACGATTCGTTGGATACACCGAATGACCGTGCTGGGCTTCGATGGTCTACAGAGGAATCCCTCTATAGCTCCCCCCCCCCCTCCTCTTCTCTCCCAATCGATGCGATGAAATAACGAGAGACGTTCGATTCCACGACTAGAGCCGTCGAGAGCTCGGAATTCTCCATTCTGGAAATTGGAGATTCGTGCGCCTCTCGCGCGCTGCAATTATTCGTACGGCTCACGTTCTCCTATTGCCTCCGTACACGTTATGTATCTACAATGCACCAACTTCGTTTCGTCCGACACATAACGTGTTCGCGCGCGCGTTGTTCTCGATCGAAAGGATTTCCCGGAAAAAAAAAAAAAAAAAATAGAAAAACTCATTTTGTTTCTGTGTTTCGTGAAATTACGTCGATTTCATTGACCATATATCCCGCCAGATGTGCGATAGTGGGATGAGACGCGAAAATTGGTTCACGCGTTAATGATTACGTTGATTCCGAGAAGCAAACTGCCCATTTGTGGCTATCGCTGTATCTGGCGATACAACTTCACGGATAATCAATACCTGCTTCCAATTTCAACGTCGGCTTCGGGATTTATATAGTGTCTCGATGGTTACGAATATTTGCAGAAAAATTCGCGCCGCGTACAAACAGAAATAATTTTATGAAAATTACAAAACTTTCGACTGGAAAGGGAGTATAATTAAAATGTGTACTGTAAAAAAAAATGAAATAACAAGTAATTATTCGAGTATTGTAGTCGGGAGATTTAATCTTCATTAGGCGTAGAAATTTCTCGACGAAAATATGCGAATAATAATTTGTTTCAAAAAAATGTTTTTGTTATTTTTTATATTTTTTACCGTAAAATTGCACCCCGCGTCGCGCCATACTTACGTCGATTTTGTTGTTGTAATGTTTGTTTGGCTTCAAGTAAAAATTGTCAAATTATAAAAAAAAAACAAATTGTCCAAGAATCGAGCAACGTGACGCTGTGCCGCAAAGAAACAGTTGGGGAGAGACTGGTGCGAATTAGTCAGTAAATAAAGCAGTTAAAAAAAAGGAGGGTGTTGCGCTTCGAGCGTTTTTCGAAACACATCAAAGACATTTTAGAAGGGGGTTCGCGGAAGGTACTCTCGCGTCAGTCGTTAGTCTAACCAACGAAAACTTGACGAGAGGGTAGACCGGAGGGTGCGGGGGGGGAGAGCGAAGGGGGTGGGGGGTAGGAGAAGCCGAGTGCGCGAAGCCAACCCTCTTTTTCGTCAATATTGACCCAACAGCAGTTTGCCGCGATGAGGCAAATATTGTTTCAACGCTTCATTGCCACAGTTATTTCGTTATTTTTCCTTCATATATTCCGCGTGCTTCTCGAGTGCCTTTTGATGAGAAAGAGGGCTTTCGTCTTGCTTCCTTCCTACAATTTCGATTATTAACTTTTGACCTCAATTTAAGAATGAATTAATTCACTTCACGACCCCTCAACCCCCTAGCCGACCCTTTGCACGCTTTTCAAGTTTATCACATTCGGATAAAATAGTGTAAAGGTAATACAATTACGATGTATATGAAGTATATGTATATTTCGAGAGGCTGCAAGTACCTCGCTTCGGAAGAAAATACTCGTTCGGAGATTTTTTACCTTCGTCTACTTTGTACTTGGGCCGTACAATGGACGAACTCGAGACCCTCCCACCCCCCTTCAGGCTCGTTGTATAAAACTATCAGGATCGTTAAGAGAGCTCGTCGGGCGATCCGTAGCCCTCGAGGCATTCGTCAGTTAACAAGATCCGTAGAATTCGGATCGGGTATATACCTAAGGTATAAGAATATATATCCACCTTTTGCCGTGAGAGCCAAGGAGTGAGAGGACGAGAAGCGACTTGAACTACGTCTCGAAAACCCTCTTCGTATATTTGCTGTAGGCCCCGTGGGCCGCCCCTTAATTAAACAACGACTCGGACGGGCGCGCGCCATCGACGGAATACAAAGATATAAACCCGTACACCAGCAGCTATAACTGCCGCTCCGCACGTTTTTCTTTCGTGTGTTTCTTAATTGATAAATCATTATTCTCGAACATTCCTTGACATGACTCAAAAACACTTACTCGCGAAACTGTGAAATGAAATAGTCAGTCATTATTTTCAAATTTTTAATTTTTTTTTACCGCGAAAAACGTTATATTTATAAATATTTTTATGGATTATTATTATTCTTAATAATAATATAATAAACAATTTTAATTATTTTCTTAATTATTTATTTATTACTATTATCAAATTTTTTTTTTAGTTCGCACGGTTTTGTTTCGAGTAGAAGTACACAGATAAATCGTCACTTCTTCCGCCGTGAAAAGTAGCGCCGATGAAATTTTTTTTTTTTAAAGGTCGAAATACTTTGAAAATTAAAATAAGCCTTCAAACCGCCAGTACGCAGACGGATTCTGAAAAGTATGTGTGCTGACGGAGCATTAATCACATTACAGCTTGATGCCCCCATTTTTCGTACGCAGGAAGTACGCAGAAATGATAAATTACTGGTAGAAGAGTATTTCGCCCACTCGCCAATAACGTCACTTTCGTTGCTACGAAAAATAGAATAAATATACAGCGAAATTGTGCGCATCAACACTCAGGATGTCCTTAATGAAAAGCGATGAGAGGCGGAAGGAGACGCGCGCGTAACCCAAAATCGTATAAATTCTTTGCCGAACGCTCTATATGAAAATCTGCTCGAGGAGATTCGGTTGGTAGAGGTATCATGCAGAGAGAGGAATTGGGTATCTGTTGATGCGTCGGTGATAGAGGATAGTTGAGGTCGAGCGACGATAAATCGATAAACGATCTCGAGCTTCGGTATGCGCCAATAGATAATCATTATTACACGAAGGCAGGTACTTCCCGGAGAGCGTTCGAGCGATTAGGTATGAGGAAATTATGGGTGTAGACGGGGTCGGCACGTAGCGATGGCCCCGTAGTGGTGCCACAAGTGCTCGAAGTGAGGGTAAAATACCATCGTTGATGCTGGAGCATTCGTGGGGGTGGAGAATGCTCGCGTGTCGATGATTGAGAATATTATGCTTCCAATTAGCGAGAAATTGGGGGTGAGTGCGTTCGTTTCGCGTCGATGTACCGATCAATCGATTTAACTCCCTCTCCTTTTCCTCATTGATATAGCATTAGCCCCCCCACCTTCCTCCAGGCGACTCCATGGAGCTTTTAATTATCGTCCTTTTCCAAATGTAACGATAATTATAAAACGATTGACACTGTATCCAACCCCACGTGTGCCTGCAACCTCTTTCCCTACTGGGCAGTCGGGCGTCAATTATCAACGGAGTGTTTGAATTAGTAGGTAATAATAATATTCCGCCAATAGCTGGCCGTATAATATATTCATAACAAATTATAGGCTTTCGTTTACTATTTCCATCAAAGCAGTAATCCAACGATAATTAATCCCAAATTCTGTTTATGACGTTCCCCGAAAATCGCAGCTGTTGCAATTTTATAGGATATTACCGAGTAAAATACGTTATGATAATTTCACTTTTTACGGGATTTTTTTGTTTGTTTCACGAGTCTACGCGCGATGGTCGATCATTGACTGGTTGCACTCGTCGGCGGAGTTTTTATTATAATAAATAAATGCTTAAAAAAAAATAAAAAAAATGCATCAATCGACCGATGGAGTTGAATGCGTACATTTATATTTAATTATGCTAAGTAGAGTAATAATTATACAATATATGTAAAATATTATAATTATATTTAAATAAATAATAAATGAAACGACGAAACGATACTTTTGCTATTTTTTTACGAGTCTACAAATAAATACGTATGTAAAAAATTGAATAAAATAAGAATCGGTTGGTAAAACGGAGAAACGATACTTCTGATTTCGTTTTCGTTCCATACTCTGTATTATCCGAAGTCGTATACTTTCCAGATATTCTAAGATATCAATGCCGAGAAGGAACTGAGAACGACACTCGACGCTGCGTCGAGAGAAATTCAAGTAGAGAATAATGGAGTAACATCCACAGTGAAAAGATTGAAAGGAGAGGATTAATGAACGAGAGAAAATGGCGATATACTTTAGACAACGAAGGAAATCTGAAACACGGATGGAACAAGAGAACGAAGTGCCTGAGGCCACGTAGCGGAACTCCGACTCTACTGTGATCCAAGTCATTTCTCTCTTACCGCCTTCCCAATTAGAGAACATAGACAAAGCGCCAATTAAAAGATAAATGAGTTCAGCGATCACTTTGTGTTTATTAATGCAATATTGAGGTATGCAAATGAGCTTTTCCAGCGTTGTCAACTTACACGTTGCCGTCGCGAATTGTTTGCCATTTTAATTGAATTGTTCTTTACGTTGACGCAATTATGCATGTCTGAGGTAAAGCGGTTTCCTGTTACACCAAAAACTTATCGCGGACGATGCTGTGTAGCCATTGGCAGAGGAAAACTAATTATTTTCGTTTGTATTTAAAAAAAAATCATTATTTCCTGTTTATATTTAAAAAAACTGATTTCATTTTATTGGTCAAATTAATTGAAATATTAAAAATATTTTTTAATAAAAATCGATACTTGTCAATTTTTTTTTAATTTCACTTTCGACTCTGCAAATCCCCAAAGTGCTGACAAAGGGTCAAAATTCTCAAAAAAAAAAATACCGTAGAAATAGGTATGTTATTCTTGCAGAGAACACTGTTCCCGAACAGAAATCCGGTTAACCCTCGAAGCTTGACGAATCACAAAGCTAATACTCAACCCAACCCAAGATAAGATAATATTGCTGTAGTAGTGAAATTTTGTCCCGAAAAACAGGGTAACATTGGTGCAAGGAAACACCTTGATTCAGGAATCCTGACTGAGTCTATGGCCGTTTGAATATTCAGATGTGAAGCTGTACAGGAGATAGAGGAACGAAAGAGGGGTGGAAGGCAGTCCGGTGTTAGTGAATCGACGACCACCGTCGACGGTTCGATTCATCTGCCCGGAAACGCGTGAATATTCAACGTTTCGTTCGTTTCGTTCCGTTCGACCGGCCGGTATCTCCGTAACTTTCCTGGATCAGGAAGCCTGGCGCGCGCGGGATGGGTGGTTCGGGGGGTAGGAGGACCCGGTTCGTCCGGTCGCGCCGGTTTTGCGAATTAAGGGACGATAAAACGTAACGATTTTTCCCACCCACTCGGACTACTATATATTCTCAGGACTAGCCAACGATTCTGCGGATCCCGTTGGACTATCCATGGACGGGGGAGATGGAGAGGGTGGGGGTGGGTTCGACCCTGGAAACCCGCTGCCTTTTCTCGCTACGGTGCGGCAACTTGGAAAATTAATGCATCGAACGAAGGAGAACAGAGCGGAAGGTAAATCCGTGAGGTTCGTTTAGCTTCGCGTTATAAATTTCTCATTATCCGCGGCTGCGTAAAGATGAGATATAGCTGTACAAGATATATCCGTATATCAGTGAATTCACGGAAATATTCTTCGAACGAAATTTCCGCAAGGACTACCGCGCGTCTGGGAGAGAGAAACCACGTTGACCTCGCTACAGAAAAGTTTTTATCTCAAAAACTTGATATAATTTATCATCAAGTTTCGAAGTGTCGCGGTTGGTACCCACAGGTATACTCCAAGTGGAAGTGGTATATAACGGGCAGACACGAGGACGGAGAAGAAACCCGAGCTATTGCGCAATTTCTCGAAGAGATAAGAGTTCAGATCGAGTAGAGAGGGTGACCCGGCATTTTGAGAACTGTGAGGGAATCAATCTTAGCCCCGATTCGCCGTGTAAAAGCTACCCGAGGGCGCCTTGTCTCTGGTCTCGTGTGATCATTGCTCGGAGACATGCCACGCGTCGGCATCACGTGCTTATCCGGAGCGTCGCAATTTTTAGCGATGTTTTATCGGTCGCCATTTGTAAAAGTCAATTTTCCAAATGCGGCACTCATAGACGAGGACTTGATCATGGATACTGGAGAGAAGGTATAAAAACAATTGGTTCGTGCAGAGTAAAGGGTGGAGAACATGTAAGTAAGTGATTCAAAAAGACGCTGAAATCTCTTCTCGCGCGTTATGCTCTCATGACGATTGGAAATTTCACATTCTGAGAACCTGAAGTATGTTCGTCGAGTTTTCCAAATGGATATTCCAAACCCGCGCGGAGTTCCGTCTCATGTCGCTCGACTGGCGCTGATCCCTCCGGAGTCTGCGTCCCGCACACGACTAGGGAAGTCATCGGACCGCAGTCAGAATTAGCCTAGCTTATGCAAATAAGCCGGGGATTCCCGTGGAGATTAATTACTCATTCAGTATATAGCTCCGTAGTTAGGTCCCGGCGATTTACTGGGGTTCACTCCCATCGCTGATTGACCGAAATCTCTCATGAGGATTCGAAATCCTCGATCGCGCTTCCTTCCCTTGTCATCGGCACAATCGGAGAAGCCTCTCGCAGAGATTATCCTACCGTTGCTTGGATTAATCATGATTCTCGTATTACATAGGTGCACCAGAATAAACAATGATAACGCGCGTGGTTTGCGCATTGACCACTGCTACTGACTGCAGTGCGTTCGATTGGCTTACATAGCATTTGATCTTTCGCGAAATTTATCGAACATCAACTGGGAGCGAAATTTTACTGTATCGGCTAACAACTGTATAGTGTGCTGCAATTGCATATGTGATTTACAAAGTTTTGGGCTGAATTAACGTTCCAATAGAGAAAACCGGGGTAAGATGAAACGCGTAATAGGTAGAAACCACTATGAAAAGCAGAATAATTTTACGAAAAAAAAAAAAAAAAAATTCATAACTGAAAAAAGTGACTCAACAAAATGGCCATTGCGTGTAATTTCTTAGATAGCCATTGCATGAAATTTTCAATTTTTTTTTTAATCGCTTGGTTTCGACTTACACCGTGTTTCGACAAACCCCGGTCACCTCTACGTAAAAAATTGATTTTCTGCCTCTCGGCAAACTTTACAATGTCGATAGTATTTTGCATCGGAGTCAGCAATACAATAAGAGCAGTTGAAGGAGAGATACGAGTGAATTCGTGGCTCTCGTCCCTTTTCAACGATTAGAGACGACTGTAAAAGCTCCGTAGCAATGAGTCTCTTCCCCTTGGAGGTACGTACCGCGGATATATATTGGGGTAATAGCGAAGAGCCGCACGGCTCGGGCGGGTGCCCGGCAGTGGAAAAAAAAAAGAGCTTGCGTCGCACGTTTCCTTTTTGGACCAATAAAGGCGGCGTACGTGAGTCGAGTGCCGATAGGCCAGTTGGAAAGTTGGGGACACCACGCGTAACCACGCTTCCCCTATATGTTCTCAAGCGGAGGGCGAACGTAGTTTCGCGTGTAACTACGAGAGCTTTATGCAGCGTGGAGCGAGCGCCAGAGGGAGGTGTTTCCCTGAGCTCTCGTGGCGCATACAACGGACACGCAGACATCCACACAGCACCCTTTGCTTTCACGAGCTGTAGGTATAACAAGCGTTGCGCAAGCACTCGCTTTTATTTTCATTCTTCGGCAACTGCTGCTTACAAGACCTCCTCTTGTTCACCCCCTGCAACCCCCTGTTTCTTCTTCAAGCTTTATTTTTGCTCCGCCAGTTCTCACGAAACGTTCACGATTCACCGGGATGGTTCTGGACAGTTTGGGTAAACCGAGTTCTCGGACACGTTCTATTCTATTCTAAGGGGTGCTGTGACACGTGCGCAATGCCGAACGAGACTAGAAAAGCGTGCATTATTAAAACGGCTCGTAAGCGCTTCTCTCGTGTCTCACCGCTTTTTTTCTCTCTGCCACTTCCTCACCGAGAGACCGAAAATGTACGCAGTTATTAAACACGTTTTGGCTATAGATCGTGGAAATCGAAACATTTGTTTATCGAACTTGATATCGTTTAAACAATTGTTTGTAAATATTGTTAGCATTGATTTAATTGTAGAAAAACACAGATGGCTCTGCGAGGACCGAACTGTTTCACGAATATTTTGATTTTTCAACATTTGTCGTTTTAGGTCTCTTAGGAACGTATGTAACTTCTATGATTTTTCTCACATCTTTCCCACATTCTGGCGTTTCAATTTCACTATATCTTACCACGAAATTATTGTTTTGTGACACAATTTCGCGATGACAAAGTCATTGGGTATTCCAGACGACCTATGCGCGGCGTCTGCCTATGTGTCGTGTTTTGGGGTTAAAATCTGTGTGACTGGATTTAGAAGCAGTTTTTTCGGCAAACAAAGCAAAAAAAAAAAAAAAAATAATAAAATAAAAAGTCAATAAATATTCTAAATTATTAATTTACACGATTATTATCGTCGATTTTTTCATTACTTGAATGACCGCGCCAAATTTTTTTTTTTTTTTTAAATGAGCTGAAAAATATTGATCGTTGACGAAAAATTTCAACGATAAAGTCATTGAGTATTCAAGCAAATAAAAAAAATCCTTCAACTCGTCAAAGTTCATTGACCCGCAAAGTTTCGATTCTCAAAGTCGAAGGTAAAGTTCGAAAGCCAAAGAAAGTCGCGAAAGCTCTCGGGAGAATCAACTGTCGTGACTGCGGGGATAGAGAAAGAAGAAAAAAAAAAACAATAAAAACGAAATTCAGGAAATGAGGATTAGGAGTCACCATAACGCGACGAAGAAAGCAGTGCTATTGGGGAAAAAAAAAAGAAATAAAAAAAAACGTCGGTAGGCTTCGAGAATAAAAGTGCGGAAAACCGATAGAAGTGATCGTGGACGGTATAGTTTTTTTTTCTGATGTATATGAAAAAAGGGCCTATGGGAGTCGTCGGTAGGCGAATCACGTTCGAGCAAATGTTACACTGTATAGATTCGAGTTGCTTTCCGTATCCCCCGTCGTTTACCGTCTCTCATGTAAACGACGATTGAGCCCTTCGACGAGCCATCGCTTGATTTCCGAAGAAATCTTTTTGCCTTCCTGCTTCTCGAAATAACTCTCTCTCGATCCAATATCAGCAAGAATTTTGTATCGAAAACCATGCCGATGACGTGAACAATCTCGTAAGATTTTGCGCGTCTGTAGCACAAGTCTCAAAGGATCGAAAGTTTCTACTTCAGCGAGTCTAATTCGCATAGTCGTCTGCTGATGAAACGGCAAGACGAGATCTCTCTCGCCAGTGAAGCGCAGAGCTTGCCAAGGTACACAGTAGGAAATGGCACAAGAAAAAAAAAAAAAAAAAAAAAAAAAAAAGTTGGACAGCCAAACTGAGACGAAGGAAGGACTAAGTCGTAACGGCGTGCGAACTGCGGTGAATATACAGTTTCTAGCAGAGCAAAGTTCGCGCTGCCGGAAATCTCTTGACGTCGTCGACTGATTTCAGGTGTGTGTATGTATAGAGATATATATGTGTGTTGTATTTCTGTGTGTCCGCCGCCCCCGACGTCGACGTCTCGAGGTCGTTTCGCGAGCGCACCGTGTCGAGGGGCTGCGAAGTTCCGCATCGCGACGAGACGACTTGGACGCGAAACTGTGTGTGCGGTCTTTGCTTTAGGTGGAAGGAGAAGAGGGGGAGGGGGCGTGTTGGTAGGGCGCGTCTAGTTGACGGGTCGTTGCCAAAATGTTTTTGCCCAAAAGCCCATAGCGAGAAGCATCACCGCGCGGACCGAAACCGAGTTTCCGTATAAAGTGCGCTATATAGAGACGGGGGGTGTGGGAAACAAAATACGCCTCTGCGTCACATTAAAAGAAAAAAAAAAAAAAAAAAAAACCAGTGTCTCTCGCCTCGTTGCCTTTATCTTTTGGGCTTTCGAGACTTTTTTTTTGTTTCGTTTTTTTTTTTTTCACCGAACAGCAAGTCTCGTTCCACTTTTACGGCGTGTTCTACATCGAAACTTTTACCATCGTACGCACAGTGCTGAGATACCGTGTTATATTCGCGTCCGCAATGAGAATTATGTTACAGCTTATAAAACCATTAAGGAGGGGGAGGCTGCGTGGTACTGCTGTGTGTGTATAAAGTTGAGAAAAGTGATAACCGGAGAGAGCAAAGTAGAGACGATATTTCGAACGCATAGAGAGCTTTCGGTAGAAAAACCAGCGAGAAACGGATTATCCGCACTTCCTTCCGCAAACTCCGTTACGATATGTGTATAACGAATAAATTTTAAGTAGCGTGTCGCACTTTTCGCCGACACCTCCTTCCGCACGAGTACTCCCTGCCGCTCTACATTCTTGGCACGATACAACGCTCTACGGATTTTCACGTTTCTCGTCGAAAGTCGAGACCCCCTTTTACCTCTCGTATACACCGATATATACTATGCGGATCATAGTATAGCGAGTTTACAATGCAATTGTTATTACGTTACTACGATCAGAACGCTCGATTTACTACCAAAGTGTATTACACTCGATTTTACGATTTTCGTGTTCGACACGATAAACTTTGCATCGTTATTTACGTCGATAACACAGTTTGGTTCATTATATTAAATTGACGAAAATAAGATTCGAATTAAATTTTCACGTTGAATACTGATCGTATTTATTTCTGCATCGCGTTGTGTTCCATTTCATTGTTTTATGACAACGGGGGTAACTGTCATAGACTCGTGATATATTAATAAACGTTGCGACTCCACTTACTACTTCGATGTTCTCGATGAGTGTAATCGCATTGTAATATTCCTATTATGCACTGCACACTGTTTAACCTAAAACGGCCATATTATTCACTGCAACCCAACACTTTATTGCGGAAATAACACAACACCCGATATATCAAGCCGCGTTGTAAAGAGCGAATATATATATTTTTTATTAACCGATCGAAAGTGAGGTAATTTAATTGCGAAGAGTACTTTTGAAGATCGAGGATTGTTTTCGGGATTCTCGTTTACAATAACATCGAAGATGTTATCGATGTTGAGTTGAGAAAAAGATTACGTGGATACGGTAACGGATTTTTCGAATTACATTGTAAGATTCGCACACATTTGAACTGAAACATGACGCATGTCAAAGGAAAAACAATACTGACAGAATGACATACGTTTGTTTTTTTTATTCAATGGAAATCAATGGGTAAAGCCACAGGAGCGCGTCAATATCAGGGGGCACCGTGGAACTAACCGTTCGGCTGCACGCGAGCGCGAGACATTTGGGGTACCGTGACGCTCAACGGCGTAGCGACCATCTTCCGGGCCCCCAAGCGGCAGTAGGCGCCGGCTCGTCAGTAAGACGCGACGTGGGCTGTTTTGTATGTGATCTCGATTTGTTCACCGCGGAAAATTGTTTTCTTCGGGAATATTAATGTCGTTTTACCACTTAATACAATTCGAACGCGTATATTTATTTTCTCTCGTGCGCAGAAGTGTATATAAATGTTAATAAAGTGAAGCATTCGTAGTATTCAACTGTAAAAATAACTATCGTGAACGTGGAGTGACATACACAGTTCGAACAGTAAAAAAAACGGTATCCGATGGAAACACTGCGTTTATTTCAAATAAACAATATCGCCTTTCTTCGACGTGTTTCATTTTGTTTTTATTAAATCATTTATCTCGACGTCCCATTTAATTAACAGTGGAGTGAAGTTTCGGAGTGTAGTGGCGGATATATTTCGTGAATGCAAATGGCCGCCAATGGAATGTTACCTCATGTACTCGGAGAAAACATCGAAGTAGTAAGTCGAGCAATCATTTTTATTTCTTATTTCATTAACCATTCCAGAAACCCGATATTCCATTTTCTTTTCATAACATTCAGAGCTCAAGTGTCAAGCTATCGTTGTTCGAGTTATTGACATTTTTTTTATTTGTTTTACATCGTTCGCCTCACTGCGTCGTTTTCTTTCCTGTTTCGTGAAACAATTGCGCGTTCGTTTGAATTTGTAAGTTCGAAGATAAAATATCAGTAGTTTACAATTCGGCGAATAATCGAGACTTCGCGAAAATTTCATTCTAACTCAATCGAAAAGCATCATGTGCTATAGTGATGTAAAGAAATTCCGATTAGCAAATTCCTTCCTGTTTTCACGACGCCCACGAAGACCGAGAGTGTATCGCCCCTCGCGGTGTTGGTAACAGCGAAAACCTATACAGTATACCGTTATATTCGCCAAACCCGAAGCTTCGCGGATGCGTCGCATTAATTAAGGCGAATCTACTCATTAATCTTATTTTCTTCACGCGCTCTGTCGCCCCCTCTTTATTCCTGTCCTCCTCGCGCTCGCTCACGCCTCTGGCGCGGCTGCCTAGCGAGACCAAGATTAATGTTGTTTAGCTGTAAAAGTCGCGAGAATACAGGAACCCTGCGTACTTCCGTTTAATTTACAAGCTCCGATGTAAATTTCGTACTTACATCCTGTGGTTGTATACATAACGTCCGATCAAATTAACCCTTTAGATTCTTAGATCTCTCGAATCGCGTATAACTTTTGCTCTCCCAGTCGCGCCTTCGTCAGTTTTGTATTGTTTATTTTTTACGAACAAATTTCTATCAATTTTTAGAAATCATTATAAATAAAATAATAATCAGAGAACGTTTTACATTTGCTTTGAAAAAACGTATTTTATGACAAAAAAAAAAATTTGTACAGAAATTCGTTAATATTCTTCAACGTATACTTTATCAAGTTTTATGCTTTTATTAAGCACTCGTAATGTTTTAAAGTATCTGTCTATCATATGTGTTTTTCGTATTAAATATCATTTGAATACTTGACGCTGCGGGGGCACTTAATACTTCTTTAATAGTTTTCGGAAGTACACGCAATAAAAGGCACGAGACAACGATCGAGACGGAAAAATCATAGGGGCGACTGGTGTGTTTACGAGTCTTTTTAATTGCAAACGAGAAGAATGAGAAAGACGAGTGGGCGCCCCACGTTATCGATGTAGTCGTCGCATTCCCACAGTCTCGAGAACTCTTTACGTTGAGCCCCGGGGCCGCGATACGAGAGTTAACAATTTCGCGGCGATAATGATTTTTTTTTTTTGCTGTTTATAACCCATCGTTTCCCGGATTATGGGGGAAGCGGTAAGAGAAAATAGACGCACACGCGCTTCATTTCGACTGTGTGCCCGTAGTTGGGAGTGTAAAAAGTGGTCCATTAGGTCCTTTACGCTCGGAATGTCTTGGATATAAATACGTATATATATATATACTGCAGAGGTAGACGTCGTCTAGCTTTTCGGCTTTGATAGTCACAGAGATCAAGCACGCGGCACACTCCATAAAATCGAATGATACGAGGAGACGTAAATTTTCACGAGAAGGTAGTCGACGAAGGAAGATTTTTCAAATGATGCGACGGTTTCGTAGAAATTCCTTTTCATTTTTTTTCTCAATTTTTCTAACACAATATTTAATGTCGAACTCCGCGCCATCGTCAAAAAAAAAAAATTAAATTATATTTCGTTTTTCGTATTTTATCATTTGGAAAAAGTTCCGAAAATAAATGCACGAAAATTGTTTATTAATACCCGATTGTCCGCTGACGAAGTCGTCACCGTTAATTATTATTTTACTCTTTTTTTTTTTATTTATACAATTTTTTTATTACACTCCTGTTTCAGTCGGAAGTTTTTAAAATTTGATCGAAATTTTTTTATTTCGATCTTTTTAATGAATTTTTATATTTATTTTTGTAGTTATATTTAAAAAATCGATTATTCTTTATCCTCGAAGCGCTTACAGCATTGTAAATCACATAATTTCAGTATCTACGAGTGTTGTGAGTCGTAGTTTTCTATTAATCGATGGTTACATGGCACTGTATATAGTTTACTCCGAATACCACTGGTTTTGGCTTTAGCGACTGATACTATCGTATATACATAGCAGCGTGACTCGCTGGCACTCAGAGCTATGCTAATGTCCGGGCTATTCACCAAATTCGTAATTTGGGGTAAACATTAACGGATTTCGATATTGCGCTCATACCCTTCGTAGGATCGTCGCGAATATCGTGTCGACATTTTGGTCGCAACGATAAATAATGCGCGTGTAACCATTGATCGGTCCTCAGCTTTGAATATATCGTACGCACGTGGGACTACGATTAAGCTGACGATGCGGAGATTAACCAACGTTATCCTCATTTTCATCTACGACTAGATGCAAAATAGGAACGAAGCCGATTGGTCGAAACCCAAAGCATCGATCGGATGATCGATCATCCTAATCGCGAGCGATTTCGCGGTTCTGTGAACTTACGATCAACAGATCCGAAAGCTTGTATCGCAGAAGTTCCGTACGATACGAGCAAATAAACACGTTGATCCGAGGGTACTTCCTATACGGACTAAATTGTCCCACTCAATGGTCTTGTAACAGCGTTGCTTAACGTGAATTGGAACCCTTTGAAGTCCTAAATGGCGATCAATGCGTATTTGGAATTTAAAAAAAAATCGTAGTCTTTCGCGAATTTATTTTATTTATATTCGTTTAATCTTTTTTTAATTCTGAAAGCATAAAAAAAAATTAAGGCGAATTCTATAGTTTGTTTCTTTAGGGACAATGGACAATAAAAGTGAATAGCGAGTACCTACGTTGTCATAGACTTCAGCTGAATCCGCGTTAATTACTTAATTCATATAATAAAACTAAAACGATTTATAATATAAAACTACACGAGAATTTGATAAAACCATAACTTTGATCTTATAATCGATAAATCGAATATTGGTTATCAAAATTGAAAAAAAAAAAAAAAAAAATTATTCTCCATTAATATTCGATATCATTTCTTCGAATATTATATATTCAATAAATTGTCTACGTCTCCTATGCCATTCGCACGATAGAATACATTCGTAAGAATATTTTCTTCATATTTCTTATATTTATTTTCCAAAGTACTGTCGAAACGGTATTTCGAGAGGTCGAGTTGTTTGCACGTTTTGATGCCTCCTCTTCGGGACAAATTGTTTTTTTTTTTTTTTACATTTTTTTACGATGTATTTTATACATTTAAAAGAAAATAATAATACATAAAAAAAAATTTCATCAATACTCAATATATCTAAATAATTATCTCCTTCGACTCCGCCATTTGCACGATAGAATGAAATGCATCGAAAGAACATTTTCATAATGTTTCTTACATTAATATTTCGCAGTACTGTCGAAAAGGTATTTCGAAGCGTCGAGTTATTTGCACGTCTCGATACGCGATGTCTCATTTTTTTTTTCGTTATATATATATTTTTTGTTTACATTTTTATTCTCATCTTCCGCGCGTCTGTATACCTGTACTCTCGATTCCGCGGCACGGTGCGTCGCGTACGCGATATTCGTGGCATCGGCGTCGCGGCTTCACACGCCCGCCTCCGAGCGCTCGCCGAAGCATCTGCATTGGACAAATGCAAATAAAAGTGTCGCACGTACAAAGAGAGGCGACGGTACACCGGCAGAGTTTTTTTTTTTTCGTGTACGTTGCTGCAGGATTTCCTGCTTGGAGCATTACGTGTGCACCGACCACCGACCAATAGAGAGTTTATACGTGTGTCTGCTCTCTCGGCGGATCCATCCTTCCGTCCAGCAGGCGTTTCGTTATGGGTTCTCTCTCTCTCTCGCGACACGACGACGCGGACGATATATTTCCGCGTTGCTGCGAGAGGGTTCCGCGAGCGGAACGCACGACGGAGGATGAAACCCCCTCACGTCGGTCACAGACGCACAACCGTACCGGGGCGTCCGTCCGCTGCCCGACGATTGCACCGCTTTTATAGAGCGTTTTTACGAGGTCACCTTCGCTCCTCTCCCCCGCGCGCGCATACAAGCCTATGTATAGATATACACACACATATATACCTATAGTTTACTTTCGTAAAACTTTCGCAAAGCTCTACACGCGAACGTTCGCCCGGCTGCTATCCCAGCAGTATTAGGTACATCCGCACACAGTGCTGCAGTAATACCAGTACACGTTTGGATTACATGCACATGGGGGAGGAGATAGGGGTTGCGTATACCTATAGACGGCAAGAGCCGCATGCCGCGAAGGGATAAAATTGTCGAGAGCAAAGGCCATTTCGACAAGAAAATAAAATCACGTAGGTCCATGAAACATCATTGTAAACTCTCTTATTTTATTTTCTTCTTCTGTTTCTACTTCGTTACGCTTCCCAGCATCTCTTGTCGTGTTAATTCCAATTCGGGGATTAAAAAGAGCGCAGAAAAAAAAAAAAAAAAAAAAAAACTTGAAAATTGAACATTACCATTTTACTCGTCGGCGATGTAAAGTTTTCAGCTTGGAAACATTGTATAATTCTGCAAACAAATTATAACAAACCTGCCTCTCGTAGCCGGCTGCTGCTTCAATGAATATTTTATTAAAAAAAAAAAAAAAAAAAAAAAAAAAAAAAAAAATGCGACTTCTCTTATCGTGTTTTTCCGCGAGGGTTTCGTGTACCGTGGTGTCGCGGTTACGCTACAAGACGCCTGTTATAAGTGTAGGTTCCTTTACTGGATTATATAGCCCACGAAAGCATGATCCTTCCGACGAAAGAGAACGGAGTACCTTTACACAGAAGCGGAGACGAGGAGGGCATGCGCTGCACGCTGGCTGCGCCCCCGAGATGCACCGCTGCGTTCGCGGCCACATAAAACCGTAGTTATAGAAACTATAAAATTTCGTTTCAAGCTTACGATCGGTACTATAGGTATCTTACAGTACGGTGCATTTATATATATATATATGTGCGTTTATATACGTATATATATATATATACGCTACATAGACATTCGTTTTATCCTGAGGTTCGCAAGAAAGCCCTGCGGGTTCGGCTTCCATCCATTCAATCGGTGGACGCGCGACACCGGCACACATAGCCAGAGGCCAGAGCTCGTGGATCTCGTTTTCGTACCTTTTTCTCTTTATCTTTTTTTTTTTTTCTTTTTTTTTTTCGCCATCCCTTTACGCTTCCACCCGCCGTTGCGCGAGGCGTACAGACAGATAGGGAGCCTCGCGGATGCTGTATATATATCGTATACACCGCATCCAGAGGGTTAACCGTATCGGAACGTTACTTTGCCGCTGTTGCCGCTATACTGCCCCGTTGCGGTGCTGCCCTACCAAGAGAAAGGGATACGGAGAGCGAAGAGTAGCGAGAGACGAGACTGGTGCTACCGAAGCCATCACGAAAGTTACGAGTTTAGTGGAGTCGCGGGGGGCGACGTACCAGGCAACCGCGAATCTCGTGTGTACACGTAAATGTGTACTGTATATAGCATACAGGGTTATTCAAAATAAATGCGGCAACACTTCATCGAATTTCGACTGCGAACGTCTTTGAAACATTTTTATTAGTCGCTTCGTTGAGTGGAACAACTCGATCAATTTTTTGATACATTTTTTCCGTCATCTGGCGAATCACCGATCTTAGACGCGGAATAAAAGGGACATTTTTTTTTCAAGGTCACATTGATACCGAACACTTTAAAATAATTTGGATTTTCGACCAATTGCAGGGTACTTTAGCCGCGCTAAGAGAACGAAAGAAATATTAATTATAATGTTTTTTTTTTTTTTTTCGTTGATCATGAAAGACATCATTAATTTTTTAGTCACACTTCATATGGGTCACACATGAATCTATTAAAAAAAAAAAATTGTTGTTTTGCAGTTATAATAATAATAAATAATTTGCAGTTCTTTTAAAAATGTGTATATTTTTAAAAAAATTCTATATGGACGTTAAGTCTCGATGGACATTTTCTTACATCCGGGATTTCGATTTCGCTCCGAAAAAACGTAAAATCATAAATTTTTAGCAAAGTTTCACGAGAACGAAGACATCGATTCTCGTAAATCCATATGCTACAGTAACGAAGTTGAAATAAGTATATATAGGTATTCTATGGTTAATACAGTGGCTTTCGAAACTGGAAAATTGGCACTTTGTTACGTTGTATTTTCTGTATTATCCTGTACACCAATGTGTACCTATATATTGACGTATAGCGTAGTAATGTACACACAGACGACTCCCTCACTACAGTCGCCCGCCCGGCACCATTTTATTACTCGCCAAGTAGAGGTTTAACCGTGCGAGTTTTACGGCGCGACGTACGTACGCGGGTTATAAATCTTTGACATACTGCGATTTCGATCTGAAAGCCATACAAACCATCCCCCTCCCCCTCGTCACACACACACACGCGTGTAGCTTACTCTTCGCTTCGTACCCCGGGTCAACCGCACACCCACCCTTCGACGGGTTCAATCGCAATTTCGATTTCTCATCCAACAACCAAACACCCCCCTCTCCCAACAGATATCGTATTATATAAACGATTTTTCATTATATATCTTACAAACGCGAAACGTTATCGTAAATGCTATCGCTATATCGTCATTTTCTCGAGTAAGCGGCGCGCATCGATGTTACAAAATAATGAAAAATATTGGTGGCAATTGTTCTGGAAAATCGAGATACTGATAGTTATATCGCGGGATCAGGGGAGTGGCGGGCGGAGGGGGATGGGAGGGGGGGAGGGTCTATAAAGTTAAATTTTCCACTCGCCGAGATCGTGTCCGTGCATTCAATATCGAACGCGGCTCAATTTCGTTATCGATATCTGGCTGTTATGTTTTTTTTTTTTTTTTTTTTTCGATTTCTCTCGCCATCTGGTATTTTTTTCTTCTTTTTTTTCGTCGGCGGTCTTCAACGTCACTCTCCTACGATGTGTTCCTTTTTTTTTCACGGGTGGGGCCGCGATTGTTCGTTCGTTCGATAAACGTTACATTTAATTAAATTGCAAAAGCGCATCGCGCGGGAAGAGCCTCCGCGGACCGTCCGGTCGCGCGCGTAGTGCGGAAAATGAAAATAGCGACGAGTGGACGGAACGCGTTCGATGGGTCGGAGTGGACCCGCTCCTCGTGTCTCGTTCGGCGCGCAGAATGCGAACGCGGCAGAGTGCCACCGTAGGCATCGGTGGAGTATCCGTTGTGGATGGTATTGGGATTGGAGCCGAGCGACCATGCGAACGATAGTACCCGGAGAATTTTTCCCGGCGATGGATACTGTAGAACGCGTGCGGGAGAGGGGAGGAAAGGATGGGGAGACCACACACGGTGATAGTTAATAAATAACGTTGAATCGCCAATGCGCACGCCATTCTCAGCGTCGTAGGTGAGCGCAGAATTAATCTCGAATAACGTTTGCAATGGGTTTCGTCCGAAATATAAAACTGTTCCGGGGGGAGGAGGGTCTATGGAAATACGCAGGGTGGGGGATACCGACGGCGATGGCTGAATGGATTTTTTTTTTGTTTAACGTTCTGCGCACACTGTACCCGCGGCCTGCTTCTGGTACCACTTCAAGCTCTCCCTTCCGCGTAGCTTGTTCGTTTTTACGGGGGGTGTGTGTGTTTTTTTTTTTTTTTTCAATGGCGTTATCGCGGAACGTCGAGCGATCTCGTATCTCTCGAACTTTCCAATCCTATATGGGTATCAGTTGGAACAAAAAAATAAACTAAAAAAAATAAAACAAAAACTCGCCTAAAACTCGTGGCAGTCTCAGATGTAAATTCGATAGCGTTGATCGTTCACCGATTTTTCGTAGCTGTACGCGTATACACGGCTCACACTACGTTACGATCTCTCTGCTCGTTGCGAGAATTTGAATTTTACGTACATTCGAACTATTCGCTATTATATTGAGAGCGCGAAATTTTGTACCATGGATAAGTTAGAAAAAGTCGCGGCATATGCGGAATAGCTGTAAAAAGATTCCGTGAAATAAATTGACATGCGGTGCACGAGGTAATGTCAAATAAATTGAAAAGAAAAAGGAAAAATGTATGAATTTTTAAGTTACGTTCATCGCTTTGTTAGGGAGGAGGGGGGAGGGGTAATCCACGATTTAAAACAAAAAAGGTTTTTATTTTTGTTATATATCAAAAAAACATCGATGTATCTGATCGTGTAAAAAAATTCGCAGTTTCGGATGTAAACAATTTTAAGAGGAATATCATTTTTTTCGAATGCAATTTAAAAAAAAAATGATATTGAAAAAAACGAAACACTTTCAACAATTAGTTATATTCGGACCTGCAGATTTTTTTATATGATCACAATACCGATACGAGCAAACAATCGCACGGAATTGGTGATTCTATGTTTTTTTGCCTATAAAAATTGGTTTTTTTTTTCCCGAAATTGCTGAACTGACCATTATTCCACTACAGTATGGCTTTGATAACGAATCTGTTACATTGTTACCGTTACATCGGTTTTTTTTAACAGCTCAGTGATTCTTCGTAAAATTTGTATAACTTCCGTAAAAAAAATTAATATTTACACGACAAATCATACATTTTTGCTCGGAATTTTTTTGTTGCCTGCGCACAAAATTGTTTTTTAAAGGATCAATCGATCGAGAAAATGATAGACATTACGACTACATTCCATCGAACCCACTCGGTTTTATTTGTCGCGCCACGAAAGTTCTTAGAAGGAATATTGGCCTCACCCTTCGTATATACAGGTGGGCTTAATGCGAACTCGGGAGTAAGGGATGAGGGCAAATCGATGCGTGACTGTCAAGGAAAATGATGGAATAGCAGCTTGTCATATGCGTGTGGGTTCGGCTGATTGGGGTTGGGACGAAGGTGAAGGGTGGAAGGGGTGAAAGGTTTAACCGGCGAGGGAGGAGGGGGGTGGGGATATGTTTCCGGGGTCCTAGTCGTGCTCCATACGACAGACGAGAACACGGTACCCTCGTCGTGCTTCGAGTCGGGAGCTTGGAACGGTGCAAGTTGCGTGCCGAGGACAGATCGAGATTAATGGCAAACGGGGAAGTACCTGGTACCTTCTAGCGCCTTGTGCGACCAGCCCTCCCCCCTCCCCCCGCCCCCGATCCTTCTAACTCCCTCTGACCCCCGCACCGCCCGACAGGGTCGCACATTAGTGAGGTACCACGCCTGTGCATTATATATCTATGGAAAAGGGCATACGAAGAGGTTCAAACGACAATATCAGAGTTATTACTACGCTTTTTTTTTTATACCGCAAATTGTTCACTGTCGTGACAAATCCGATTGAGTACAAGTAGGCAAAACGTACGTAATAAAAGTTTAATGCTGAGCGTGAATGACTTATCAAACTTAGTTGACCGGGGAGGCGGAAATATTCGATTAACCCTTTGAGGCATGAGATAAATGGAAAAACTTTTCGTGGTTAAAAAAAAATAAAATTCTTTCGAAATTTAAGGGCAGAAAAAATATTCATAAAAAATCTCGAGAATTTACGAGAAAACGAAAAAACTTTTCGAGGTTAGAGAATAATAATTGTTTCGAAATTTAAGGGTAGAAAAAATGTTTTTAAACATTTCAAGCGTTTACGAGAAAAAAAAATGATCGATGTTTCGTTTAACAATTTAAAAGTTACTACTCCACTCGGAGCACGTGACCTTGTTTTTGATTTTCCTTTGATCATAGCACAGTTCCGAATTATCGACGACATTCTGCTTTCGTCGATGTATCAACGATGTTTCGATTGAATTAGGAATTTTAAACAATCTCGCGCTTTGAACTTTAAGTATAAAACTTCACGTTATAGTCGAAAGTGGGGTTCGTTGCTTTGCGAGTCGAAGAGTTAGCGCATAAATTGGTATACGCGCCGCTATAGTACCGAGCAGCCAGTTCCGCAAAAGCCACACGAGTTAAAACGCTCCAAAGTGCTTCATGCGAAACTTTTTGAGTTCTCCGAATACGAGTTTCGAATGAATCTCCGTACCGGCGTGAGACTCATCGCGGCATACGTTATTCGCTGCTCTTAAAAAACGTTTTCGCACACACTAATCTTTCAATAATACTGTCACATTGTTCCTTCGTTGAGGTTTGCTCGCTCTTTATCCGAAGCCCCCGGTTTAAATTAGTGAACGCGCGAGACGAGGGACACGAGTACTAAAATATTCAATGAGTCGTGATTTTTCGAGTACCACCCGCGCTCTTGAATCCTTGAGTCGACGTAATGAGATAAGGTATATTGCATAGAAAACCGTGAAGGCAAATGAATTATATACGAAAAAAAAAAAAAAAAAAAAAAAAAAAAATAATGTGTGAAAGAAGCGGCGAAGTGTTTCTGATGCGTAGTCACTCTCTTCGTCACCCTGGCTGCCTTAATGTGTTCTCAAAGTTAACATATATATATGGTTGTGTGTGTCGGTGCAATACACTCGAGGAATATAATACTCGCGTCTTTAGTAATATTGTTAAAGCTGCAAATTGTAAAGCATCGAGGTGGGCGCGCGTGCGCACACGTAAAACGACAAAACCACACGTAAACTCGGTTGAATGAGTTACGCCCCGGTTCACAAGAGTCCTGGTACAACGTACATGCCGGGCGAGCATAGAGAGAGAGTAAGAGAGGAATTTCAACGAGTACACATAGAAAGGAGAGGGAAAGTCTGTGTGTGTCACAGTGCGCGACGTATACACGACCCTGTCGACCTTTTATGTGCCCGCGGGGACCCTGTAGTAATCGTGGCTCTAACGTGTTCACATTAACGACGCGTGCCACTCTCGCTACTCTTCTCATTCAATTTCACCTCTCCTTTCGCCCCTCCAGCGAACGGCTACTGTTTACACGACCATTTCACCGTCACACTAATCGACGTCGATTTCGCACTATTCGCGCACGAGATACGAAGGCAACAAGCGGCTTTGCTTCAAGAAACTCACCGCATCTCATTTTCCGACGTCTCTTCGAGCGAATTTAATAAAAGATAATTCGAAATACAACGAAAAGTAACGTCATAAAAATAAAAATAGTAAAAGATTTTTTAACATAAGAAAAGAGAGAGAGAAATAATAAAAATAATGTGGAATTGCGATTAAAGTGAATTTTTTAATAAAATTCATAAAAATATATTGTGGAATTAATATGCAGAATTCAAAATTCTGGAGAGGACCTCAATTGAGGTCGACATGTGAAAAAGTTAAATCACAACATAGTAACATGTAATTAGATTGAAAAAAAAATTCACTCGCAAAAGTACCATTTTATTTGTATACCTGTTTTTTTAAAAGCGATTTATCGTTTTTTTTTTTATCGAGAAAGAAGCATTCGACGTTTGAATCGCTTACGGCGGAATCAGACGTTCCGCGAAATCTGCGTGTTTCTTAATCCATTATTCCAACATCTATTTTATCTGCCGGGGATCCAATTTATCTCAGACTCACCCCAAACCCCCTTTATCGCACAGATTCGCCTATATTCATTCTGAGAAACTTTCGTCGTCCCTTTTCTCTTCGGTGAGTGAAATCGACAAGAATTGTCACTCTCGAATTTATCGAGGCGCATCAAACGAATTAACGAAAGAATTCGAACTATGCAACGTCGGATTAATCGCCAGCCGGTGACGAGAGGGCGAGGGACAAATTTGAAGAGCGAAGCGAGAGGCTCGGCGAAAGCTCTGACGACCCGATCGTCGAGAAGAAGTATATAGTGACGACGTCGAGAGGGGGTTATAGTCCGCGAGTGGATGGTTCGCCGGCTAGTCGGTGAATGCGGAATTTAAGGCGTGAAACTTTCGCAATTACCGAATGTTCGCCCCCGTATCCTTGAAAAGTTAGGATAAGTACCGTGGCGTTAACCGGTCGACGCGGCGTGTAGGGTTTCGGACTCATCTCCTTCGCCCATCGCGTTCGCGCGCAGCTCACTAGCTGCCCGAGCCGTCTGCTCTCCGTAACGCGCGCGTCTCGACGGAATGCAATAAAGCTCACTAGAGTTTTCAACGTCTGCCTCGCTTCTGGGCACAAGCTCTTTTACTCCCCCTTCCCCCTCATCGCCCTCTCTCTCGCTCTGTCCCTCGATTCGCGAAATAAACGATAAATTTTAATTCTACACAAAAATTTTTCATTTTCCCCGACAAAATAGATAATTGTCATCTGTATTTTCAAAAGTTCGACTGCGGTCGTTAATTTTCGAATTTTTTTGTCGATAAAAAAAAAAAAGTTTCGACACATTTTTTTCGTAAGATTTTATGTATCGAGGCTCTAAATGAGACGATAATTTTGTGATGTATCATGTAACGATGATTATAGGCTTTGGATACTTTTTTCCTCCCCCTCCCTCTTCGATCGAATTTTCGAGCCGACATACTCGAGCGATTTATCATTTTTATTATACATACGGCGACGAAGTTCGAATTGATCTCGTACGCTTAAGACGAGGCGACGGCGCGCAAAGAGAACGAATGAACGAGAGTAAAGGGGGGTCCACGGAGGTGAGGATATCGCGAGCAGGCTACCGTGAGAATGATTAATACCCGGAGTTTCGTCGTAAAGGGGAAAACTTATGGTGAAAACCGCGGGCGAGTCGTGCGCCGAGTGCTACGCCGTTAAAATCTTTGCGGTTCGAGCCCTCGCCCGCTCTGTCGAGAGAGCCAGTTGAGATTTTTGTGCGAATGACCGTGGTTAAGTGGGATAGTTCTTCTTCTACGTCGTGCCTTCGTGCTTCGTTTTTTTTTTTTTTTTTCTTTTTTTTTTCTTCGCTTTCACGGGAGCCAAGGGATGACTGAGGGGTTCCCTTACCTCACTTGTTCGCTCATTCGTCCCTTTATTGCCATCCTCCGGCGGCCTCGACTTTTACTTCCCTCAAAAGAAGCGGAACCTCCACCCCGAGAGAGTTCCACCTTCTTTTTCTATCGTTACCCCCCGGGGTCGCTTGTTCCACTGGCTCGTTGCCCCTTTGTCGTTTGCCCATCCATCCTCCGAGCGTCAACTCGACGCCTGCTTCCAAACCACGAGAATGTTTAATCAAACGAGACGTTTGCGAGTAGTTTACGAGGAGTTATCTCTCAGTTCGACGATTTCTTGCTTCTTCTTCATGTGATTTTTCTTTTTTCTTTTCTATATCTTATTACTGAGGTTCGAAACTTTGCAAATAATCGATATTACGAATTAACCTCTTTTTTTTAAATATAAATTAATTCAAATAATCTCATGCGTTGCGACGTATATCTTTATGAACAAAGGGTAATTCATCGTTTCGACCGCTTAATAATATTATAAGTTAAAATTCATCGGTATGAATTGTCTGTAATTATCGAATTGCAAACTAAATTTGGTTTCCGAGAAAATCAGTTGAAATTTTTTTTTTTTGTGTCGGTTGAAAAAAAACCATACATTGGCGAACATCGCCATTATTTTTATGACTCGACGCGCTTGACGAATTAATACTAAAAAACCGCAACAATAGTAATCGGAGTTTTCCTGCTATTGATCAAATAATCGAACGCCGATTGGGTTTATGATGCATTTAATCGAGCAAAGTACCGTTGACGAACGACACTCTTATCGTTGACAAAAACGATTCTCTAAATTATCAACAGGTGTCTCTGAGACATCGCAAAGCGTATAAACATGCGCCAGTGACTCCAAAGAGTATTCGAGATAACCTATTGTCAAAGATTGTATTTTATAGTTATAGAAGACTTTCCCGAAGAATAACTCCGATGAGCATTGATACAGCTTTACGGTCGGTCGGATTAAAGTGGCCCTATAAATTTATCTCGCAATACACGATTTAGAGTTTTGTTTTTCTCTTCTTTTACCTCTCCCACGAAGCGACTAAGATAGAAAGACTTAGACATCGTTTTACCAGCGCAACAAAGTTGTCGGTAGAGCCAACGAATCAGTAGTTTCAGACTCGGGTAACCCTCCTCCTCCCCGTCACTCTCGAAGTTTAGAGACTCAGTATATACGCTCTCCCGACATCGGTATCCCAACCGGCCGAAGCAGCGAAACGCTAAAAATCAACCGGCGTTTTATCCGTTACCGCTTCTCGGCAATCGAGAAATCACACATAAAGAGAGCCGCAGGCTCTCGTTTCTCCGTCTATGACGAAAGAAAGGAAAACGGCCGAGTTAGCCCCCTCCCCCCCCAGAAAGAGAGTTGGTCGAGCTATAGTCGCACTTTTGGATTGAGTAGCGAAGAAATAAAAGAAAACGAAGCTCTCTCTATACGTTTCGCAAGAAAACGACCAGAGTTATAAATACGAAGTCGAGGAAATTGGAAAAGTTTCGGCAACTCGTACTTTGTGTGCGTGGGATGTGTGCGGGGCGGGGGTGTGCTCCCTCGTCGGTATCGACGGGTTCTCCGCAACTGTAGGTACACGTTACGTACGTTACATTGCCAGCGAAACGGCTGGGCATCGATGCTCGTTGATTTGTCGAGTGTGCAAGAGGAGAAACTCATGCGCGCGCGGGTGCACCTACTCGTGAGAGGGTTTCCGTTTGTATGTACCACCCGTGAACTGTAACACGCTATACATCGGGGCCTCCTGTTAGTAGGCTTTGGATTTCCACGGTGTCGACCCTCGTTCGGAATTATTGTTCCACCTCGGTACCTATGCTCTCTCTCTCTCTCTCTCTCTCTGGCTCTCCCGATCTCCCGATCTCTCTTTCTCTCCGCGCGCACACGCGCGGGAATATGAAAGCCGACGATGACGATGCTGAGTAGTAAACGGATTTCTCTCTCTCTCTCTCTCTCACTCTCAGTCCCGCGCTCGCTTTTCAACAGCATCAGCAGCAGCGCGCGGCATAGTTGGGCCAAACCAGACGGAACAGAAATTCAATCAAGCCTCGCCAATTCCGTGGCGAGTTGAGGCCCGACTCGTCCGCGCTCCGGTCTTTGTGCAAACGCAACACACGACGTTCAACCCGATGGCCCGTTCGCTCGCGATTCACCAACGAAAACGCATTCGAGATTCGCGGACGGCGAAAATATAATTTGTTTTATTTCGTCTCCGGTGATCACGAATATGGGTCAGTGAGTCGCAGGAATTTGTTGATTTTCAATGAGAAATACCACGCGTACAGGTAGAAAAATAGAGATGAACGGTTTTCTCATTCATTCGGAAGGCATTAAATCTTTTTTTACGACGCGAGTGATTTGTTTCTTTTTGTCACTTTGTCGTGTTATTTAATTAACTTTTTTTTTTTGCCACTGGTAGACGTTAGATTTCATTATTTAAATGGAAAACTTTAGTGAAACGGTTTTTTTACATTTATACGTAAAAAAAATCCGTGGAAAATCGATTAATTTTATATGCCTATTTATTTTTCACCGACGATCAAAATAGCTCACGGGGAACAAATAGTCGCAGTGGGAAATTGCAATACCATTTATTGGATCGAAAGCCAGAAATAGCACGGCAACGTTAGTGCGTTCTTAATTTATCTCCGTTAGCGTTTGACTGGCAACCCGTGGCTATAATTTATTTTCCCCTCGGGTTAACAAGTCCCCGACGGCAGTTACTGCGGAGCTTCTGTTATCAGTTGCGCCGAGGACAGTGTACACCGCCTTCGGACACCTGACATCAATTATAAAATGTCTCTCGTAAATAATGAATGAATCAAAACGTTTCCGTGAAAAGAAAAAAAAAAAAAAAGAAAAAAGCTCGACGATTCAACAGTGTTGGCGATGGCTGTGTGTTGCAAGGCGAGTACGTCGTACATACGATACGATACGCGCTTCGTATTACCCTACCTGCACGTACACTTCGAAATCTGCGTACAAAATACCCGATGATGAATCGTATCACGTTCCCCGCTCGATCTTTACGCCATTATCGGAAGAACATTCGTCGGTAACTCGGGACTGCAGCCAACGTCTGAATTGGCTATTGATAAATCTTCGTACTTCTACGCTATATACATTCGCTCCGATAAATTCATAAATCGTCGCTGCTTCCTACGTTTTTGTTTTTTCTTTCTATAGACAAATTAGCCAAAACACACGAAAGATTGTTCATTTCCGATATGGAATTTTTCGTAAAATGCACGATGTCGTAAATCTACGTCATTTTTTTTTCTCGCGTTTATCGTGCAATATGCATGTACTGTGAGGATTTTTTAAATGACTTAAATCGCGAAATTTCTTAACGACGAAAAAATATAACGAAGTATTGTTAGGCATTGAAGTTTATCATCGGGAAGGTATCGACGTCGATATCGATTTATGTCGTAAATTTCCATTTTTTCACAGACATCGCTCATCTCGTATAAAATTCATAGAGATAGCGAAGAGAGGAATCAACGAAAGAGACTAATAAAAAAATCATTTTAAATAATACTATAATAACTATAGATACCATAATAATGATAAATAATACAATAATTAAGGGGGTAAATACAAGAGAAGCCATACCGATGTCGAGAAAAAATTTCACCGGAGACTCGACACGTAGGGTTTTTTTTTCGCGTTGGAACAGGTGACGCGACAGGATATAAAATTCTTTTTCAGACAAATTCTTGAGGAACTATGCTTTTCCACGAGAAAGGCGAGGGAGTGTCAAACGAGAAAAGTGCCACGGTGCGATAGAGATAATTCGACAAGTTTGAGTCGAAGTGTGTTCTTAATCCGGCTTGCCAACGGGCTGTTGTCGACCATGTCCCTCATCCTCAAACTTCTTTCACTTCTTCATCTCTTCGCTCGCATCATACACGCGCCGTATACCCCCTCCCCACCCCCCAGACTCGACGAAATTCTCAACTCTTCCGACTTTCGTTTGAGTTTCCCTTTCCATCGCGAAAAGCTCTCGCTGAGCTTTTTATCCCACGAGAGTCCGCCAAACGGCAAGCTCCTTCAACTAGCCTCGGAGAGAGAGAGAGAGAGAGAGAGAGTCTGCGGTACACGAGAGAACGAGAACTATGCAGACTCCGCGTGTACACACGTAGAAAAGCTGAAAGCACACTGGAGCGTGTCTTTTAAGTCGGCGATCGGAGATTGCGCCGGAAACTCAGAGAATTTCACAGCAGCAGTAGCAGCAGCAGTACCGGTAGTGGGAATAGGACGACGTGCCAGATCCGTGAGACTAAGGCGACGACAGGAACGAGAGAGGGAGAGAATGCCGAGAGTCAATTGGCTAGCGAAAGTGTGAATTTATTACCAGAGCACCCGAGACTCCGAGCCAACCCTCTACTAGCTTTGGCTATCTGGTATCGCTGTTTGGTCAGCTCTCGAGTCCGCCAAACCGAAATCCTGGCTCCAGACAGTAGCTACATAACCGGAACTTTGGACGGACCGTTACTCGGCCATACCGAGGCTCTTGAACGACGGAACTTTTGCAACGGATGGATTAGATCCTTCGTTATCAATATTAGATATATATAAAAAATTCTATTGTAATTATCTCGAGAAGAAAGGCTCATAATCCTATCTGCTTTCGCCCATAAACGTTTCATTACAAACGAAAAATACTCCAATGACAATATACTTAACAGGGATAATTCGACGCATTTTTTGTATTTTTAATTCTTACTTCGGTGCAATCGGTAAGCATTTTTGTTTTTTCGTTTGGATAGTTCCGGAAACAGATTATCGCAAATAATAATAATAATAATGAAGAATTTTGTTTACGTGAGTAAACAAATGAAAGACGATGCTGAGACGATTTAAGGAGTTAATCGAATCGATAATTCAAGCGTCGCGGCCTTTGTCGAAGATTTCGGGGGAGCATTTCTCACCGGATACAACAGTAAGATATCCTGCGGAGGGATGAAGTAACACGAATCTCCTTTCTCTTCGACAATTCTCAAGATCTTGTAGAGTGTCGAACGCCCGAATCGGTGCGACTCGCGGTCATAGAGATCGGATTTCCATTAATGCTGACGAGGATGTAGCAGTTAGAAACCGTCGTCGTCAGTTGTCGTCGTCGTCGTCTTCGTAGAAATGTTACCACCGGCCCGGCAAATAGATCACACCGAAGGCTACGCCCTTCGCTTGTAAATCGAGATGCTGCGAACCGGTTGGGCTCTCAACGGGGGCGGGGAAAATAGTCGAGGTACCGAAAGCTGGCGAGTCCTGCGACGTACAATCCTCACAATGAGTTCAAGCCGAATAGAGAGAGCTTTCAGGTAGAATCGGAGAGGCACCGAGGGGGACGCGGGAAGAGGGTAAATGAGGTAGGTTGGCCTTACCGGCGAAGAGATAGAGAGAGAAAGTGGTCCTTCGCATTCTCTTTCGACTGACCTCACCGGGATAAATCGAAGGGAAACCCCTATAAACTACGTGAATAACGGGGGGCTCTGTTCGGGAAAGCGAACACCGGATTGGCATGTTTCGGCATAATAGCGTACCAGAGCCATATCGATTTCCATCGTTCGGATCTACAAATCCCTCGCAGTCTGGAAGCTCGTTATCGTCTTCTTCGACAATCGTAACGAGCTCCGTTCTCTGTAACTACATTTTCTTCGACGATTTTTCCACGTACATTCTGCCACAATAGCGTTGCCATAAAAAACTTGAATTTGGCGTTTGCACATGCTCCCCCCCCCCCCCCCCTTCCCTCCCATCGAGAGGCCAATTTTTCTAATTAATCGTGTATGAGTACGGGATCGGTATTGGGATCCTCTCATACACGATCGAATGAATACGGTAAATAAAAAAAAAGAATCCGAGCGAAATCCGAAACTCAATTTCTGTACATCTACATATCTCGATATTGGTTATTGGATAAATTTCAGTGAAACGCGAATAATCTTGTACCGAGTATGAGATGCGCTCCAATCTATAAAATCGATTGAAATTATTTGATGGAAGGTCAGATAACAGACGCGTTTGCCGCGCGTGTTTCGAGCGTTAATTGTTCGAAAGGCTTCGATGCTATGGTTGCCATTTTTAGTCGCTTCTGATGCTTTTCTTTTTTTATACTTATAACCAATTTAATTGTTCGATTTTCGCTGGAATGCGCGGTCGTATTAAAACGTTTTGACGGTACGTTTTTCTGCAAACAAGGGTTTAATTATTATTAATTTTATAATTAACTCCATTAATTAATAATTTTAATAAGTAATCGCGGGTTTACATGGTGAGCGAAACGAATGGCTGAATTGAGAATCCAAGCAAAATGATCGTGTCGTAGTTTTGTTTCAACGAATTCTACTGCAATTACTGACCGAACTTGCGGTTTGACCTAAAACGCGAATTCATGTTTTCTCATTTTAAATTAATTTTTATTATCAAAACGGCTATAAATTTGCATCGAATTTTCCGAGAAACAAATTTCAATGAATAAAAATCCCATTGATTTTACGGACTTTCAGGTACAGAATTTTTTTTTTTTTTTTTATAATAATAATAATGATAGCGACCGAAACTCTTCTCGAAATTGATATAAAAATAATAAAAAATGTTTGTTGGGAAGATCGAAAAAAAGAAAAGAAAAAAAATCCCTTCACAAAAATAAACATATTTTTCGTTGTTTCCGTTTCCGCCCTCACCGGGTTATTCATAGTCACTTGTATCCTTTTCGCGAACAAAAATTTTGTCATGTGCCCTCCAAACGGTGGCTCGATGCCTGAAGCCCGGGAAGCACCGCTTGAATTCGCGAAGTATGTTAAAAACAATCCTCTGACGTTAGACAAGGGTAAACAAATGTTTGTACGTACTGTGGGTGGCGCGGTTTGAGAAAGCGAAGGGAGTAGCAGAAAGAACGAGGAGACCAAAAGGGCGAGAGATAAAGACTGTAGGGCACAAACGCCCGAGGAAGAGAGTGCTGTGCGAGGGTGAGAAAGTGGGAGTGAATCGAGAATGATAAAGACAGAGGAAGAGGGTGAATCGCGAAGGCCTGGGGGTGGCTGGTGCGCGGGCGCGGCTTTGCGGGTCAGAGTGCGCTCGGTATATAACCGGGCGGATGCCGTCGTTCTTCAGTCTCGCGTTTATCGCCGTACCGACTGACTCGCGGCTATTCGTGAGCACAAAACTATAATCCCGTTTTGCGTATAACACCGAAGCGGTACGGAAATTTTGTTCACGATTAAACCGGTTCGCTTCCGGTATTATAAACGTACGCTAATCGCGCTCACAGTGAATTTCCAATCTCGTTTCAGACTCGTCAATTTTTTTTTATCCTGCTTCGCCGATTAAAAATATGCGATATGCATATATCAATCGAAGATATAACATGTGTTGACTATGCATGAGTGCATTAGTACAAAAAAAAAAAAATAATAAATATATTCTCTGATGAGTGACAAAAAAAAAATTCTCCAATGAAACGATGGATACAAGAGTAAAAAAAAGATATTAAAATGATATTCAATCAATAACGACGAAGTGAACGTGCGGTTTGAATCTTGATTCGCAGGGGCATCGGAATTGAAAGAAGAAAAAAAATAGTATTCATCGATGGAAGATTGAATAAAAGTTTTTTCTCTGATTGTCATTCGCTGGGAAAAAGTTTCGAGTCGACGGTGCTATATATACGTGGGATTGGTGTGTGTATGTGTGTGTATGTGTCCGAATCTGAAGTACGCGCGGAGAAAAGCTCGAACGAGAGATAGAGAAGTGAGACAAGATCGCGAGAGGAGTCAGCGGTGCAATCCCTGCCGGAGAAACTACTCGGCTCTCGCCGCTTGAAGTAGGTCACCGACCCGCCCGCTCTATCGGAATGGTACCCGACGATGCACCACTCGATTCTCCAATAACTCTTTAAAAATAATACAACAGGCTTTTTCTCCGAAGCCTTGTCGTAACAACAATGAAAACAAACAAACCTTACAACAACAACAAAGAATTCGAATATTAAAATATCACAAAAATACGTGTCTAAAATTCGTGTCAAAATTACCCAAAAGTGATATAATATATATATATTTTTTTTTACAAATTTGTGAATTCGATTTTTTTTCGGACGAAAAAAAAAAAAAAAAGAAGGAACAAGTGACAACAATGATACAATATTAAAGTGACCGTCCTTCGCTTGTTTCACTTGTTCTGAGTGATAAAAAGGTAACCAGTGCGCGTTCGAAAGATTTTCGATGATGTGGACTAGTCGTAGTCACGATTTTTCCAAACACCGTCAACGACGCATGATCTATGGGGTCTTTGTCAGCGAAATGATAAACGCCGTTTTTTCCGATCCCGTCGATCGTCTCGTTAGATATTGATCCGTGGATTTTGCGGGAGGGTCGATGTATCGTTATCGTCGACGGGTTCTTTATCGTTTCGCGAGTTGTTCAAATCCGTCTGATTCGCCGTTCGGCAATTCTCCTAAACGAAACGACGAAATACTAAAAGCGCCACAGTCGATTGCGTGTAACCATCGTTAAAGTGAAAGAAAGAAAAACAACAAAAACCGAAAATGAAAAGACGCAACAACAATTCGATTTACGCCGGAAACGGTGGTGGCAGTTGTTGCTGCAACAGCTCAAAGAGATCGTCGCGAGGTGCTGCTTGCGGCGATAGCGTTGGTGAAACGAACGAGCCACCCGGATGGTGCGTTTACGCAGCAGTTGCTCTAGTAGCCGTTGGATGTTATCTTAATGCTCTCGGTGGTGATTTCGTCCACGACGACATACCGGCGGTTGTGAGAAACAAGGATGTTCTCGCGCAAACAACAATCGCCAGTGTTCTAACCGATGACTTTTGGGGTACGCCGATGCAGGACATCAACAGTCACAAGAGCTACAGACCGCTGACTACACTGACGTTTCGGTAAGTAATGATAAAACTCTTTAACCGCGACAAGATTATTATGATAGCGGGTATAATCTCTACTCATCCGGAGGGTTGCGTACCGCAACGCGAGATGAATCATCAAAGTTCTGGGGTTCGTTAGAGAGATCAAGGGTCGTTGCGTCTAGATGGGGGTGAGTTAGGGATAAAGCGGTCGACACGTGTTCCTCGCAAGTAGCGCGATGTTGACGTAGGCCAAGGCTACCAGTAGAACGAGGGTGGAAACTCTACGCAGAAGGAATACTGGGGGGAGTGCAAGAGACTGGAAATCGCGAGGGATAAAGTTGACCAAAGGCTGGTGGGACTAAAGGGATCAATGAAGAAAAGTAGGCAGGATCGGGGCAAAGTAGAAAGACGAAAGTTTAAAAGACAGAAAGAAGCTCGAGGGCGTATAAGAAGCTGGCGCGTTTCGTGGTTCGTGCGATGCCTTGTCTCTGCCGGTGCCATACGGTACCCCGCCGGTTGTGCAATGCCGCAGAGCAGCAGCAGCATGTTGCAGCTGCAGCTGCATCAAGCAGAAGTTATACGGTGAACGCGTGGAATCGTCGACGGAGGCCCCCGCGCGATTTGATGCATGGATACCTGTTCGCCCGTTTGCCAGAGGGTTCGCCAGCAATACTGCATATTGGACCTCTCTGGTATCGGGTAATCCATCAACTCAGCAAGACACCCGAGAGAGGGGGACGGGAGCATCGCTCATTCGCCTTAACGCTCGCAGATGCAGTTGCCAAGTTTCGCAGAGTATGGCGTCTGTGTGAATTGAGTTTATACACATTTTAGTCATAGCTTGCGCTACCGTAGGGATGAGTATTGCACTACGCATACATGCAAATCCGACTTTGTTGACTATGAACAAAGCAGCGACACAAGCATTGAGGGCTTGGCTATCAGATAAATTGAGTTTATTGAAGAGAAAAAACTGCAGGTAATCGCGATATTAAACTCCTACACGGAAAAAAACGATAAGCTGAGCGAAATAATAGCTCAGGTGGGACATCTATATTTTAAGAAAAAATTGATTGGATCTTTCAACTAATTGTTAGTTCTTCCACGTCATAGTTTTTTTTCAGTGTAGTTATATTAGCAGACTGGTTACAGATAGCGAACTTCTTGAGTACACGATAACCTTGACCTTGAAAGATTACCCATCGCAAAAAAACTAAATAGATCGAAGAGCATCCAGTTTTTTTCGTTATTTAGTCACAATGAAAATGAAAAATCGATATTTAGAATATAAAATTGTAGATACAGATAATAATCAATAAATAAGTAAATGCATGGAGCACCATAGATCAATTTCCCATATAATCAAATTTTCTAACATTGTTATCTATCCCGATGTTCGAGTTCGCCAAGATCCTGAATTAAATCAAATACCGCACAGTCTCGTGGATAAGATCTCGGTGGGTTCTCAAATGAAATCAGATGCTGTGCTTTCCTATCTACTGGATACAGTTAGGATAGGGGTGTGCGACGAATCCGTAGAGACCCATTCCCGTTGGCTCACTGGTCGTTCACCGTTGTCTGGTAAATATACTCCAACGTCGTTGACTGTAGACAGTGAATAGGGCGAAGATCCGTATACGAAGATAGAAAGAGGCAGCGAAGTAGAGTTTGCCTGATGACGGCACAAGGCACGATGTTGTGTACCTTTCTCTGCACGTTCACGGTACCGTATACACCTAGTTGTACTGTTACTGCGGTCGTATTGCCGGACTCACGCGCGCGCGCGCGCTACCGAGCTGAAGGAAAGTCCACAAAAGGAGAAGCGAGAGAACAGAGAGAAAGGAGAGCACCCAGCGAGGACGTCGAGCAGACGAGAACGTGGAAGGGCCAGGGTTTCCGGAGTGGCACACTGCAAAGACGACGACGATGGCTACGGGGCTTTATCTCGTTATCGCCGAGTGCGGCCGAGCCAAAGCTTCCGAGTAACGTAACGAGCCAACTTTGTCGCACGTAAGACTCCTCCAACATTGCCTCCCTTTCCACCCCTTCCAGTACAGTAGAGCAAAATCGCCATCGTATATTCGGCCCTTGTGATTTTCGATTTAACACGCGATACTTCCATCCATTGGGCACAACTTGCACCACACTATTTACCGGAAAAGTTTGCCAACCGAAATTATTATTCACAATAGACAAGAGAAACGGGACAAACGGAAATAAAAAAAAAATAAAAAATCGTCAGGATTAATAATCCTCTCGAGGTTATTGCAGAATCGAGATTTCACGAGAGAATATGATGGGAAATCAAAAAAGATAATCGAGAAACCACGTATACTCGACGCGCTATATCAATAATACGTTCGGAGTGTGTGCGGTGGATAGCTGGCGCGGTTCGCTTGGAAATCTCGGTTACTCCGGTGGGGGTTTACTGTAAACGTGAATGGGATAACTGCGAGCGAGAAACTTTGTGAGAAGAATTTTCCCGGAATATATACCTCTACGGTTTGCCCGCTCTCTCGTTCTCTCCGCTCGGTTGGCGGTATTACAGAGAGAGGTAGGAATCTGGCAGACGGGCATAGGCATCCCCCTCCCTCCATTGGGGATATAGGGCATTGGAGTGTCTACAAAGTACACGCGGGTTTGTGAGCGATAACCACGATTGGCATTTTGCAAGAAAAGCTTGTAGAGCTCACGAGGTTACCGTGAAAACGAAAGAGAGAGGAGTGTTGGATTCATGAGAAACGTGTGGAAGAGATAGAGAGAAGGGTCGAGGATCGATTCAGAGGGTAGCGCCGCTACATACACTCTGAATGGGCCCTCAGGCAAGGGGGCCTTTTATCTCTGGCACTGGTTCAACTGGAGTGATCATCGCGATGGTTAAATACTTGTCACTGCTGTATACCAGCATTTTGCGGTACGCCAAATCGATTTTCCTTTGTCGTGAACTGTTTCGTTTCATCCGCTCTATCATAGTTTATTCAATGGTTCGTAATAAGCTGCGGTAGTTATAGGACTGTCGATTAAATGCGCGATGTATGGTGATTACCATACATTGCGTTGTTGATTAACAACCCGCGCGCGATATGTTCATAATGTAACGCGACAAGGGATGTATGGGTATAACAACCCTGCGAGTTTTGTCGATTACCTTTTTCGATAGAATTATCTCGATGTGAGGAGGTATAACAAGAAAAATTCCATCTTCCACATAGAAGTAAAGTCGATATCAGAATATCAGAAGTACCTTTATATGTAACGGCAAAAAAATCTTTATCTTGTAGATACCTTATATTGATAGGGGGTGATTAATGAATCTAAATTAAATCAATCAATTATTATTTTTTTTTCACGTAAAAAAAAAGTAAAAAAAAAATAAAACGAATCAATATCCGGTACGATACGAATAAACAGAATCAACTCTGCGCAGCGTGAATTGCACGACAGATTTTTTTGTTATTATGCAATATCGCGTGGCTCCAAAAAAAGGGATTGCATCGTCGGTATGATTGACTCTTCATAATCCGCGATTGTAATTTCACTATGTACAGTCTCGGTATTTCCATAGATTCAATATGGTGTATGTGCATATTAGTCATTTCGAAGTAACAGAGTATCGCGATGTGAGTGTATAGTGCGCGAGCACGCGGCTTCAGGATGCTCTGTGTACTCGACGAGAGAACACGAACCACCGATATATCATCCACGAGAGCCTCCGCTAAAACGTGTGGCGTTGCAATAACTCATTGCCGTTACATGTTCTGGCGCAGGTAAGTGAATCATCACGTTACACGGGACTCCCAGTCTATAGCTACGGGGCTAGCGGGTGGTAATCCTGTTTGCTATGAACAACGGGTACACAAACGGAAAATGTACCAACGAGCAATACTCGGGGCTTCGAGATAACTGCTCCGCAGATCCAACAGGCAAAATGTCCGACACTGTTATATATTTGTGTGGATTAATAATAAATAGCTACATTGCCATCAGTACGGGAGTTCTGGATGGTAGCACATCAACCAGGCCGTCTGAACGAGCGTAGAACATTACTACTAGCTTCGGCAATTCGCATGGCTTCCCCACCTTCCCTTCCCTCTATATACCCAACCAAACGCTTACTCATTCGCGTTACGGCGCGGGGGCTCACATACGGATGGGTGAGTGATTACGTTACACGGTACCGCAACGTTCTCGCGAGCTTGAGAGACGATAATGTCGTTTGAGTTCAGCCTCCGGTACACACTACACTCCCCGAAGAACATGCTTCTGGCGTATACATAGGTACGTGCAAGTACCCCTGGAAATTTGCTGGGGCTTTGCCGTGCATTCTCTGACTCCTACGCTTGCTCATTCAACCCGTTCGCTGTCGCGTCACATCCGACAACGACGTCAACGGACTATCTCCGAGTATCTGCTAGAAATGGCACAATCGCGGAAGCGACGTTTCCTCGATAACTTCAACGCCAACTCCCGATCTGTCCATCGTGATTTAACACGATGATGGTCACGATGATGCACACGTTGAATCAAATTATTATATGAAATTTTTCGAAATTCTCTGAAGACACGCGAAATTTGTGATGCTTCGTAGGACAAGAGAATAGAAGAATCTGAATTTTTCAGCGAATCACAGACGTTGTGTGGCATTCCTCGGCTAGACAAATAATTTTATATTATTCAGAGTGTTTCTCGAACTTCTACAGTTCTATTCGGGGGTAACGTTTCAGCGGCGATTGGCCAAACGTCGTCAAAGTTTGACCCGAGTGTCGAGCCAATTTCCGCGATGTTTGAGAGCTTTGACTCAACTAGGTGACGAAGATATACAGATGTACATTATATCAAATACAATCGCCACTGGCTGTTATCAACTCGCTAGTGGAATCACAGGGATGGAACTCGCGGCGAGTTTTGGTCGGTTGTCCATTGAGTCGCTTGCATATACAGATATAAATATTTTAGCATCGATGTCGCGGTACGTCTTGCCGTGTTTATCCGAGTACGACGTACTTGGAGACAAACTGTTCGATAGCTTCAACAAACTTTCCTCCGTGTTGAAAACTTCCCTGAGCTCGATGAACCTTTTTCTCTGATGATATTGTCGAACTATTCGTAATTGTATTTTTTTGTTAATACGATAAAATCATCAAAGTCGAAAGAAGCTTAATATCACTACTGGTTACCTTCAAATGGTCAATTTAACTACAAAATCTCGTGAAAGAATTCTGAAATAAATTGTAAAATAAGGTTGAAGTGCTGTTTTTTGATGGGTCGATGGGATTCATTTGTAGAAGATCGCGAAGAACTTGATCTTGAAGTTCGAGGAACTTTATCTGGCAGTCGTGAAGTAAGAAAATATTTATGCACTCGAGTTCTTTTCTCGATTTTCTCGAAGCCGGCGAAGTCCGTGCGCATCCGGGGAATCCTCCCACGTGAGTTAGTGTCCATCGTCCTCGGTTGCGAGTGGACTTTGGCTATCGTGAAAATCGTTTCTATCCTCACACGCTTCTCAACTACGCTCTTCGTGAAACGCGGCAACGATCGTCGAAACTTCGCAATCAAAGCTGCACGGATTCGTCTCATTCGATCCACGGAATACTCCACAATTTCGCAAACGTTCCCAGAGGTGATTCGCTCAGATTTCATTTCGTCGATTCCGATAGCCCGTTTACTTTTCAACAAAGTTTGAGCTTAAAGAGTAAAATGAAAAATCTTCACGGTACTGCGGGCATTGATTGAAAACATTTATTATGTTCTCGAAGTTATTCCAGTTTAATGATAATTCAACAAGGTTAGCGCAATACCTCTCAATATCTCAATAGAATATCTCAATATATCTATGAATATTAGCGTCAGTGCAACTCAGAGTTTGAGGGTTAAAAGACGAGGGGTGGTTGGGGAAATTGATTAACTCTTAGTATTATAGTAATAGTGGTAAACCTTACTGCTATCATTATTTTTCCAATGATTTTTCGGGTTTAACCTGTATTTCTAAAATTGTTCTCTGCACCAACTTTTTTGCAGTAACTAATTTTTTTTTTTCCATGCGCCGTGAATTTCCGACAAACGTGTTACTTAAGTGCCTAATGTATCGATTTAACTACATCGAATCTCGAAAATATTAAACCTTCGTACATTAGCGCAACGATGAAGGTAAACAATAGAGTCTTCTGCGGTTAATAAACTGTGGAAGATCTCTTAATTACATCGCCGTGGTATATCGACCGATCGTTAATGAAAATCTTCACTCGCTCGTTGCTCTTAACGTTAAAGCTCAACCTATATATACATGGATACACATATATATATGTATATATTCGGCGACAAAGTTATACCTGCCCCCTTGGTACCTCCTTTTATCGCGTTAGGGAACGTGACGTGGTATAATTGAATGCGTTAAAGCCTGAGTGTTCCTTGCCCGAGCGATATCGAGTTTTGCGAAGCTTTAGACGCTTGCGAACAGCGGAACGTTCGCGCGGCTCGTTCTCCTGCCGTGGTCCTTCCGCACACGGATCCTCTCGCTACCCCTCCTTCTTTCCCTCCACAGGATTTCCACAGGACCGCTCAACTCCGTGACGTGCATTAACGCGAAATCCGAAAGAAGAGAGGCATCCGAACCCGCCTCGGAGGACATTTGCATAACGGCCAAGGTAGTTACCACGTCCCTCTCGTAGTCTATGTGTAGCAGCAGCCTGCCGACAGAATTACGTCGTTAAAGGTGAACAGGAAGAAAAGAAAGAGAGTAGAAAAGGGCGGGCGAGGGTAGGGAGGGATAATTTTTCAAGACTTTTACTCTCCCTTCGTTGGAAATCTACTTGTATCTCTTCGAAAAACTGGCCACGCTAAACTCACGTGTCTCGAATACAAAGAATATCCGTCACCGAAAGTTTAGTGACGCATATAACGTAATCGATCGAAGATCATCGATGATTATCGGGTCGATATTCTTCGCTGGATTTTTGGTCTTTTTCTTATATTGGGACAGTAGCGCAAGCTTGGCATGGGCCGCCCACGTTTTAATCAAGAACGACGTAATGCTCGAGGTGAACACGATAATTTGCCCGGTGTAAAGGCTCTCGTCATTGGCTCGGTTATATAAGGCTCGGAAAGGAGTAGAGCAACTAAGCGCCCCTATCGCACTTTCGTGCAGACCAGTGATTCGAGTAAAACGTTTCGTGACTCGTGAAACGCAGACAGAGACGCGTACATAGTAGTTTAAGGGTGGGTTTTCCGTGAGGGAGAACGGTAAAACTCGAGACGGCGGCTTAAACCTCTCCACCTTACAATATATATAACCCCCCACTCCACCACCTCTTGGTTCATTCTATTCGACGTACGCTGCCGCTGCATGTATATTAAAGCGCGCTTTAAACTACTCCACGCGTAATACTCACGTAGTATACAGTGTGAAAGCATAGTCGAGGGTTGGTTTATACTCGTTCAAAACTTTATTGCTCTGGTTACGCGTTACATTATAATCACTGGCTTTGGCGCTATAAATTTACGAAGCAGACCTTGTATTTAAGAAAAAAATCATACGGACAAATTACCACTTCGCATTTTCATCGGAAAATATTTCTACGAAATTTATCGAATTACCCAGAATTACGCGGTTAAAAAAAATTAAATTTATTCTGCTAAAAATTAATACTTCGTTGGTCAGTGAAAAGTTAATTTATCTCTTGTTATTTACGAGCTTTTGACGATCAATGGCTTCATGGTAATACTTAGAAACCTTAATAACACGTTGTATATGTTGAATCAGATAAGCGCCATTGAATAAAAATTACATCGTAAATAAAGTAATGAATATTTTTAAAAAAATTTGATATTATCTAAAGGATGAAATGTTACAGATATAAATATGAAAAACAAAATAAAATTCTGATAACAAATTCTTCTCTTCATGGATACAACTTAATATTACATTAATGGTATCGTAGTATAGTACCATTTCGTACGAAATAATGTAACGAAGCCTCGCGGAATAATAGGTCCAATCAACGTTGTCCTCCCGTCATCTTCTCGGAGGTCCCTACTGCGACTGCTGCAAAGCTAATTATACACGTGCGACAGCCATATTCGATCCTATAATTGAATTGGTCGTAGTGGGTCCTCCAAGACGAATACTGGAAATTACAAGGCCACTGTTCCTCTATCAAATGCATAGAAGCTGCAGCATTTTGCTCCTGAGACCTGCAGGACTGTTGGCGCAATTTCGGACGAGCGTTGGGTTTCAGGATAGGGAACGGTGTTCCGCCGAGCCGACGAGACTTAGCAACGCTCTCGCGCCTTCCGTCCGTCAGATAGTTGATTACTTAATTACGTTGACGTAATTAGTTCGAGACGTAACCCTACCGTGACGTTGGTGCCGGCAATCCATGATCGACGTACATGTGTCTGCAGATAGGCAGGAAGCCTACCTATCCTCATGCATAGACGTTCTATACCTTCTTATCTATGTTTCCCTCCAGCTATCTAAATTCAAGGATATCCTATGCTGTCACCTATATACAGTACAGGTATACGAGAAGATAGCTCGCTGGCTGTTTACGTATACACATTCAGCAGCCAACGCGAGATAAACCTTCTCTGGATTCACCGGTAGGACCGCGACGCTTCTTTCTTCCTTTTTTCTTCTTATTCCCCAGAGATAAGATAGAAAAGCGTCGCTGGTGCTACTTCCTCCTAACGCTAGCTTTGCAATCTTGTTCGCCCCGAAAAAAAGAAAAAGAATCTCTTACCCGCTTAAAATATTCATACAGTTCGTTTAGTTCGGCCATTAGTTTGCCGAGCGAAGAAACTCGCCGGTTTGTCATCATCTCGCGCAAGGGATTTTATCGAGAAGCCCTCTCTCTATTTCGTAGTAAAATGAATCGTGCATTTTTAATGTTGTTGCCGCGAACCCGAGACAAAAGACAAAAGCGAGCGCAACCAACGAATCCCCCGGGTTGGCCGCGCGGTTCAACGATGAAAAGATTCCGCATTATACATAACCGTTATGCTTTGCGGTCGAATAGACAGACCGTTCTCTTGTAATTCTACTGTAATTTATTTCACCCGTTAGAATGTTAGAATCACCGAGAGTTCGCGACAGTCGCTATCTATAACACGGTAGATGAGAGAAACGTAGAAATCATAATGCAGACATCGCCGTCGTATTGGACTTCTCTATAAATAGTTGATAAAGGAGAACGCGTTCTCGTGGTATTTGCGTAACTCTTCGCCCGCTGTGTTAGCACTGCGGAGGGCTTTAGCTCGCTACGATCATATAATACGTAAGTGCACTCGCGTAGATTATCCGTAAGCTTTTACACTATTGATCGAGATTTTTATTTATTTCACACGACGACACTCGTTTCGCTTTGTTAATGCCAAAAAAATCGATTCAATCGATTACACGTTGGCTACTAAAAACAGTGACGAAAATTTCCTGATTTTTCACCGATTAAATTATCGTTTTTTTCCGATTAAAATTCAAACGTATAGCGTAAATATGAGTAACAAATTCATGAAGTTCCTAACTAATAGAAATAAAACAGAGTTTGTAAGTTACGGTGACGGGAAATAATATTAATATAACTAAGATATAGAAATTAATCACTTAACTTAATTTTCTTCTCATAGTGTTTCCAAAATTCTTGTAGCACATCTTTGGCACAGTGTTTTATTTTGATTTTCAACACTTTATTTTTATTCGTTCAGAATGCCTAACGTGAAAAATTAATTTGCTTAATTTTCTGCTCGTTCCGTTCTGTGAATCATTATCCTTGATAAACACAAAAATTCCCTGATTTTCCTGACCATTTTTTTAATTCCCTGACTTTTCCCCGTTTTTCAGGTCTTTTCTGACCAATGCACCCATAGATTAGCTTTGAAAAAAAAAAAAAATGGCTCAGTATACCTCAGTAAAAATATTGATCTTTGCCACCTGATATATAATCGATGTGCGACGTCTTCAGTCGGAATAAATTCGGTGAATAGTAAAAAAAAATAACAATCGAAACAAGGTAATAATTCTCTTGTAGTTCGAGATTTATTTTTCTCTACTATTGCTCATGTATGTTGACGGCGAATGAACTCAATCTCTCTCTCGTTTGGCCTATCGTGATACACGAGCCACCGTTGTAACGGTATTCAGACACACACGAAAAAAAAGGGTCGACCTCGCGTTGCCAACGGGGGGCTTGCAAAACGATTCCTAGCAAAGCTTTCGCGCCCGGATCGCGTGATAGCGACGATTTCCCGATGGCACGCTCTCTCGTTCTCGACCGAATAAACCGCAATTTATTCTCGACTGTGCTATGTGCTACCTACCCGCGCCGCATCGCCACTGCCATTGTCGCTTTGGCGCTAACGAATTGGCCACGCTTTTCGAAACGATGCCAATCGCCATCGGCGCTCGGCTCCCTCTCGTCTCTCCTCTTTCCGGGTTTCCGTTATATTCTCGCTTACGACAGCAGTCAACGAACGCGAGCGCAAATTTTCGCGCTCGGCACGTTCGGTATGGACGTATTTATCTGTATCTCGATCGGAGGGCGGGAGCCTATAGTTATCGTTTGGGATCGACAAACATGAGTTTTTATCGTTAACCCATTGGATATGAGTAATGAGCGATAAACGAGATGTTTGTCGATCATCGATTGCACTGAAAAGCATATTGTTTCGCGGTAAAAAAAATTATCGCTTTAGAACTGTGTAAATAATTTTATTTTATTGTATCAACATATTTTATCGGCTTTTCGCAATCTTATTGCGACACGACGAAGTGAGAACTGTTGCAATTTGTGTTATATAGCGTGGCATGTAGCATGACACGTAGCGTGATGAATAATGGAATGCCGAACAAACCGACGATTTAAAATAGTTTCGAACTTGTACCAGTCTTGTTTTTATTATTTTCGTTGTCCACCATTCCATACGATTGTTTGAAGTCTAATATTTAAATTGTACTGTATAGTAAAATTAAAAAAGAAAAAAAAACGATAATTAAGTACATCGCGGCATGTTTTACGACGTTGCATTTAAAATTCCATCACACCCCCTCCCCCAGAGGGCATTGAAATATTATTGCGAAATAGAATATTCAACGATAGTTTTTCTGCATTAAAAAAAAAACGTAAATAACTTCTGAATTTTTTAGCAACGCTTCGCAACGATAATTACGGTATACTTCGTAATTTTCGTTCGTTCGCTCGGAGTTACTTTCGCGAATGCAAAGTTATTATTCATACGAAATTCTCGCTTCGCGGAAGAGCCCCGCGGTTAATAAAGACGAGAGTCAGGAGTAGTCGAAAAATATACAACAAAACGAAAGTGTACGGGGAGCTGATATCGCGTAATGTACAATCATCAAAATAGCGTAAATTACATTTTCTCCAATGTATTCGCACGGCATGTATTATCCGTGGAGAATACTCCGCTGATTTAGCTTTTCGTGACCAGCTTCGGGCGCGAGGAAGGTTCGGACGTAAATTAACGAGGAACGCGAAAGCTCCGCGCATGATAGCTCTGGATGAGTTCCGCAACCGCCGCCAGCCGGAATTCGTTAAATATTACAACATAACCGTCCCGAATGTCCGGGTGCAGCCCAATATTAATCTGTAATTCACAAGCAGGAAGGCTCTCGTAGAATCATTCATGATGAAACCCAAATGCATGGAATTCGGACAATCTAGTGATACGAGTATTCCGTCCGGAGTCGGAGAGTAACAACTGCAGAGAGATCGTTGCGAAACTCATTTCTCTACGTGTACTCGTCAATGTCGACGTTCTCATTTCTCCGTAGAATTCGGGATTTATATTATTAAAACCCATCCGCGCCAATTCCACTTCGAGCTTTGCGTCGTACAAACTGTTACAACGTTCGCCCCGACTTCGTTAACTTACGATTTAATTTTGTAACATCGCGATGTTACGAAAAAATTTGCTGATAGTTCATTATACTGATACTGGCATTTTTAATGCATAAACTGGTATTTTAAATTAAATGTACAATTATCATGGAAAATTATTGCGGAGTATATTAAAAACCGTAGTCGATATTTTACTTTTAATAATTTACTTCACTTTACCGTAACAGTACTTTAAATTCAATTATTTACTTTAATTTCAATGTACACAGTGTATATTTATTTTTCATCGTGATTTTACATTAAATTTAGTGTATCTGCTTATGCATAAAAATTTCTAATTTTTTTTAACACTGCGATTACGACTTTCGAGTGCAATCTATTCTCGGGAAATTTTTGTGATAACTTATTTCGACATTCTTCAGCAGTCGGCATTTATAATTTAACAAAAATGGTAAATATGCTTGCGCAATGGCAAAAGTGCCACTCGATTCTCAGAACTCTCGCGTAAAGTGTTCGGGGATCAAAATGATGATGGAAAAAAAAGTAATCGCGTTTTCATCACTCTCTCTTCCGTAAGTACTCGTAGCCCTTGACGCGTTCGTCGCTTGCGGTGCGATGAAAAGAAAAAGATCCGAGCTTACTGCGGTGATTGATAAATGGGATGTAAATGATGATTACACGTCGAGATAGATTCGATCGATAACCGCAATCGCGGCGGGTCACACATACATGCCGTACCGTGCATCTCTGATATTGGCTCGATATTCCAGGCAACAATGGTCGGTGCAGAATAAAAAAATAGCGTAAAATTCCGTAAATACGTGTTTTTTTTAACATAAAAAATACGGTAATTCATTTTAGCAATCGTAGTAATTTCGATTCCAATTGATTTATCGAAAAAAAAAAAAAAAATTGTCTTCGCCAATTTTTTTTTTTTTCCATTCGTCGATACGTCGATTTTTCTCGTATTCCTTAGTTATAGACACGATCGTAACCCCGAAGGTGAACCATGGTTCTGAACGGCTTATTGGATGTCGATGGTCAATGCTACGCCCCAACCACCGCTACCACCATCGACCAACCTTCCGCAAGTCCGCACCTTGTAGCGGTCGAACGGATTGCCTTTCCCTTACCGCAAAGAGACCGCGAAAGAGAAGTACGGTCAGAATGTTCCTTGCGGTACGGTTCCTAATGCCTCTCACCCTTCATCCTAACTTGTTTCGATTGCACCTCCGACCTATAGCTCAAAACATGCCATTGCTTCTCTCGGATTTCGAAGCGGCGTCTATTTCCTCTCGCCAACAACTACTGTAACAGTGAGCAATCGAAAATTTCTCTTTACCATTATGTGAGATAAATTTTATAAATTGCGTCAATCGACTTAAAAAAAAATATCGTATGAACGTAAGAAAATATTATGAAATATATGAAAGAACCTATATGCGTTCTTAAAAATTACACTCGATTAGATTGAAACGATATTTGAAGCATTCATTTCACGATGAAGTGAACAAAAAAACGGTTTTATCGTTCTAATAACTAATCATTGTATTGTATACTGAAATAATTTGGCATCGGAGCAAAACAACCGCAAAAGCTTTCCAATGACTCGGGAGAATTTGATTGGTGTACCACACTGGGTCTTGTAGCTTTTAATTAAAAAACAATCAAGTCAGCTCGAGCGGATCGGTATCCGGGTGTGTAGAATAAACCCTCTCACCTCCCCTGGGAAAATTCATAGGTTTTGTCGTCGGCGGTGTACACAGACGACTGCTCAGCACTTCTATAACCGCTTCACCTCCCCTTTGCCTTGTACAACGTTTCGCGGAGTACCGTAGTTCACTTCCGCGGAATCGTTGGCAAAAACACGAGCACTATGCACGGTTACAGCCGCGAGGGGATGAAATGCTACTTCGAAAGGTATATACGGCGAAGGGGAGCCGGAACGACAACGACGCCGAACGTTCGGGGGGATAGAAAGCGAGGGTGGGGTAGTTAGAGCGGCAATTCACGTTTAAACAGCATACTATGTAATCTGTTTAACCTTCCGGAACAATGTCGGGGGTGGGTCTCTCTACCCGTTATCTCCGTAGCTTAGCGAGCTCAACCGCGGCGAACAGTAAAACAGGAGTGGACAGAGATGGGGTTCGGTTTGGCTCCGGCCGTTAGAGAAAGTGCAACGATGTTACAGACACTGCTGATAGTCTTCGTTGGTACGTGCGATTTTCGCACGGAATCGGCAACCCTTCGAATCTCTATAGATTCACAACAATTTTTTTTTCTCATCCCTTCCTGAGCCGGCAAATCGATGTACACCTTTATTTATCTATAAGACACTGATATTAGATTCGTAACATAAAATACTTATCAACATCGTTGACTCGGGGACGGCGCGAAAACGTTTGACTTCGCGATTAATGCGAGAATGAAAATCTCGTCTCGGTTGAGCTTTGATCGAACAATTTTAGATACGAAGAACATTCGTGCTCATTGGAAAGCGGACGTTTACAGCTCCTTGGCACGCCAACGGTGCCGCAATGTCGGGCAACTTAGCGATCTTGGTATATGCGCGAGTACTCGAATTAACTCGAATAATTCTGATTTATCGACATTTTTCAAGTGAACAGTTTACATTTTTTTTATTTTTTTTTTTATTAATAGCTACACATATAATGTAGAGATTTTGAAGGAATTTACAATGAAATGTAGTTTTCAGCGAGATTTTTTGAAGTAATAATTATTTTCAATTTCAAATCACGATCTCGCCTCGAAAGTCGTTATAGTTTACTTTGCAGTTTCACAGAAGTACGTGCAAATCGATTGGACAAGATCCAACTTTATTTCAGTTTTCTTCGCAGCCGCGTGTGTGTGTGTGTGTCTGCATTAACCTTAGTAAGGTTCGTCGTGTAGCATCGCTTCTGATATTTACGTAAACTCGGCACCCGGTTTCTCGAGCTCGACTCATCGAGAGGGTTTGAACGCGGGATGTATTCCCGAAGAAGAATTTGCATTCATTCTGGAGAGACGCTCTGGTGTATATATATATAGCTTATATATATTCGTTGCTCTACCAAAGCCTTTTCCATGCAAATTTCGGGTAAGGTTGCTTCTTTACGCGAGTGAACTTTGTCGGGAGTTGGGTCAAGAGAGTATAGCAGACACGAGAAAGAGAGTGGAACGTTGGGATAGTACAGTGGCCGCCGAGGCAAGCTGCTTTTCCTCGTTCGCTGAACTCCGCACCTTTATCCTTCTTGAATATCTTTCAAGTCTCAACCCCTTTGACCTTTTGCTTTTTTTTATTATTCTTCTCCGAAACAATCGCCGTTAATAACTGGTCTTCGATCGTCGTACATTTTTCTTCGCTCTCGCAAATTACGACGAGAAGAATTCAATGGAATGCGAGAGAAATAAAAGAATATCGATGATTCGTTCTCGAAACCTCGCGCGTAATATCAATTTCCGCTCTTGTATATATCTAGATTTCCATCGTGTATCGGGTAGGAGTTAGTGGTAATGACGAGAATTCGGTAACGAGCAGCAAGCGGCCAATTCAATACTGCGGAAGGCCGTATCGCTGGTGTGAAGAAGAAGCGAAGAAGAGAGAGGAGTGAGAGATTAATCGGCGCGCATACCGACGATGGGGGTTGCCATTACTCATATCGTCGATAAATGGCTGGATGATGCCTGGATGGTTGGTTTCGGTACTGTTGGCGAATCGCCCGAAGGCGAAGAACGCTAGGCACGTCGCGGTGATATGCGAAACGCGTTTCCCTCTCCGCATCCCGGGGAGTGAGAATAACGAGCCCTTCGTTGCTTTGCCCTCCCCCCCCTCCTCCCTTCCCCTTTGCCGTTATACGTTCATCCCTTTCTCTGCGAAACGTGGACTCTCTTCCCAAAATTCACACACCCGGTTACGCGATGGTGAAAGGAGAAATACGTTCCTTCGTATACCCAATACCTTCGATGATGGGATGCCACGTAATTGTCCGAAATGGTGATGTAGTATCCGATTCGTATAATTCGTTTAGGTACTCGCATTTGTCTGAGCGTTTGCTCAATGATTAGTCATCATGTTGCCAGTGGTGGGAAATAAAAAAATTCATTGTATCTTCACTTTGATTGTTGATTCGGTAAAAAAAAAAAGTTTGAAACCCTTTGAATCGCTATAAGAATTTCAGAAAATGAAAAACATGTCCAGTAATAATGCACATAGAAAAAAAGTGAATGAAAAAAATATTTTTAAAATATATAAAATTCGTAATTTTTATATAATTAATATATTGTATAATTTGTTATATATTCGATGACATATATTGACGGAAATGTATTCGAAAATGTATATTCTTCTTTCGTGGAAAATATACGTATTGGATATATCACAAATATCACACAAACCTGGTGATCTTTAATCGCATTGTTACAAAGATTTTCGATACCGTTACGAGTTACCGGAGATAAAAGGGCTAAATGGATAAAACTATTAAAAAAAAAAAAAGGCGAAGCTATTCGGACATTACGAGAAAAGTTTCCGTTGCCTTCGTTAACACTCTTTTAATACAAGGATTATATTTAAGGAAGAAAATACAATGAAATTTTCGCTCTTTCGTTCGGGAAATAACAAATAAAAAAGAGTTTCACTGCAGTTCGTTCAGTTTTTATAAATATATACCGTGAACTTTGATCGTAGATTCTTTGATGCCGTCGTATATTCGAGGATTAAAGAAACAAAAAAAGCAATCCATACACATGCATATACGTGTATAAAAGACTTGGAGAATGAGTGTAGAGTAGAGAGATTCAATTAAAACGCTTGTCGCATACGAGAGAACTGTCGGCTGAACCGGACAGCCGTAACTACTGAAACCTTTGCTTCTCTTTCGTTGTGTTTTTTTGCGCATTCTCCGTCGCGCACTCAGCGTGTCAGTGAACAATTTTTTTTTGCCTCCTCCGGCAGGTCGACGTTAACGGTAGGGATATGGGAGGGGAGCGGTGGGGTTCCGCGAGAGGACACTCGACGTAAATTTCTCGTACAAATAGCCGGGATCCGCAGGGTGCGCTTGAAGCGCCCGCGAACGTATACGAGTTGAGTGTGGGTAATGAAATTCGTGGATAGGAATAACGGATACAGAGAGGGATTGAGCGATAGTGAGCGAGAAAAAGAGAAGCGAAGATCGGAGAGAATGAAAGGATAGACATATAAAACAAGGGCGGCGGCGAAAGCAGCATCACCTGAATGCGTAGTAGTCGCTGCGTCGCCCTGCCGGCTCTATGTGGATTTGAAAAAAAAAAAAAAAAAAAAAATGGCAACGAACCGCGAGAGTGTGCGCAAAGCAGCGAGGGGTACGGAGACGAATAATCCTCAACGCGCCGGAAGTGACGGTGCAACTGCCCCGGGGGTTAAACCTAGCAATACCCAGTTAGGCTTCTCTGTTGCCTCGTGCATTCGATATCGACCGGGAGCTACCTGCACTTTCCGGCCAATTCGTTCGTGTATACGCGCGGGAATAAACGAAAAAAAAGGGATATTCAGCACACATAAAAAAACGTTCTAAACATTCCCCTGATACGCTTCTGCGCCAGAGAGTTAGACCGATTGATGGGCACGAACTGGACTAACTAAAACGAGATTGTACAGAAGTGGACTGAAAGAAATCATGTTGGTTACGATTGACTCGTCAAGCTGAATGCGAGTGCGTTGTTCTACAGAAATTCTCGTAAGCTTAATTGCCTTGGTACCATTTCGTTGCCATCAGCTAAGTCGAGCATTTAAGTTAAACGTTACGTACGTTTGCTTGCCACAACACTGTAGATGCGAGTAGGTTAGCTGCTCGCTCGTATAACGCGAAATAACAAGATGCGGTCGTGCGCAACGTGCTCAAGCTAACAGCGGAAGCAGCAGCAGCAACAGCGACGGCGGTAGCAGTACGAAACACAATGCCCGTTGGTATAGAGTACGGTATAACGTAAATTGGCCGAATTGTAGCCGACGGGTCAGCAACGAGAGCCAGCGCAGCAGTACCGAGCACACTGCCCTTCCCTATCCGCCTGTTAGTACTTACTGCGTACCTCTAATTAACTGAAAATTACCTGCATTGCGGCCAATACACGTACGAGCAATGGCGAGAAGGGGGTCGCAGGGAGGGCTTCGAAGTTAGCATCGAACGATGGCAACCCGGTGCGGAGGATGCCAAACCCGCGGCTCAATGTCTCCCTAACCATTGTGAGAACGAGACAAGCTCTCTAGTTTGCCATGTCTGTTAAGACGCTAATTGGCACAATTATATTTAATGCCTATGTGTATTAACAACGCAACAACTGTGTTGTATAATCCAGTCTGTGGATGAATAACATTATTACGATACAATATATCTCTATTGAAATTGTCAATTGGTTCATCATGCATTTTTATGAGAATTAGGAAAATTTTCGGCGTCTTGATACGATTTTTACAGTATTCCGAATTGAAAAAAAAAATTATCGGCGATAGTTTTCACGGTGTTCTGAATTCTAGAATTGATATATTTAAGATATCGATGAAAATTTACGAGAATTGAATACAAATATTCAACCCTCCGTCGGGACATAGGTACATTTTTCAGGCTTTCCATCTCCACGCTGAGGATTTAAAGTCACAGGATTTATAGTATCTTATTTTAAACGTTAATAATATTCATTAATACACATTTTTAATTGTAGAAACATTTTTTTTATGTAAATGTCGACTGTGCCTTCAAATCCCCAGTGTGCTGACGTAGTATTAAGCATATTATGTCTTTAGCAACGCGAAATTGACTTGCCGCAGGGTTTACCAGTACCGAGAATTGAAAGCATACCATTAGAGACGGGAGGTCGAGGTTGGTTGCTTTGCACGTTTTGTAACAGTTTGGTTCAATGACGAGCGCTGTCGCGCGCGAAGTCACCGACCCTCCTTTGTCGAGCGCGTGAATCGACGTGTTCCCGTCGAACTTGAATTTCGAACGAACACGTCGAATTCGCTTGTGTCTGTCAGCCATTTCCTTGCCAAGGGAAGGGAAGAGTATCGACGTGTTCGGCTGAACTCAAAGCTCTGCGAGGGCACGTCGTCTCACTTGTCGATTGGCAACATTTTTTTTTTAATTGCACTATGAATTTTTTGTTATTATTTTTTTACGAAAAAAATCAATTTTTTTTTTTCATTTCCACAAATCAAGACTATAATTTTATCATATAATTTATATACCAGAATTAATTACAAATATATCATTCATATATTATAATTTTCACACTGAAAAAAAAAAAAATTGTTTGATTCAATTAAATCGGCACTGGGGGTGAAACAAATACTGAGTATTTGTCAGAACAAAATAATTGTATGACAATAAAAAAATAATAATGAATTTAACTAACAGTTAGTACGATTTTTTTCGTCACCCGCAAGCGCCGATTTGTTCGGTTCAACTGATTTTTTTTCCTCGCTGCATAGACCCGCATTGTTGCACGGTCGACTGATTAAAATATTTCGAATATAACTTTCGCTTGTATCGAAGTATTGTTGACTATAACCGCATCGCTATTGATACGTACTGAACTTGAAACCCAACATTGAGGGCTTCCAACGAAGCAAATTCTCGCTTAACCGATCCTTCAAGTTGAAAGGGATGAAGAGAGAAATTCTATCCCTTGAGAGTGGTTGCGCATTGTATAGAACGCTTCCCCCTCGTGGCTCTCTTCCGCCGCTCGCTAATCCAGTTTACATGCCTCGTTATTGTTTCCATACATAGAGAACGAGGGGATAGGGGCGCGCGGAGAGATAGAAGGTACAGGGGATGAGATAGTTTGACCAAACGAGGCCTCTACGCTTTCTCGTACGAGACGAGAGTGGGAAGTGAGGGAGAGGGACCGATGCAGCCAATGCAATTCACAAGTAGCGTTTGGATGGAGGCCCAACCAACTCAATCTAGTTTCCCGAAAAGCTTTCATCCATAATAATTGACCGTCAGTTCCGTCGGTTCTAACGAACAGCGAAACTCTCTCAAAACTTCGATGTTCTCGTTTCTCTATGACCGTAATTATTAATCTAACGCTCGTTAGTCCCGTGTTTGTGTGTCTGTGAACACAGTGGGTTGCGCGAACCCGTATCACGTACCTCTGAATATATCTGATAAATATATCGTACATACAACATGTATAGCCGAGAAAACATATGCATTGTACGCGTACCCGTAGAAACTTAATAATGAGGACCCCGCGAGAGTGAGCGAAAAATCAACAAACCCAACTTTCAGCAGTGAAGCAAATGCAAAATAGTGCAAAACTTCGATTACCCGTTAAACAGATTTTTTAAATACATATCATTTAATTTTTTTATCAAAAATCTGACTGACAAATCGTTGCGGAGCTTAGGGAGGGTGAAGACTGCGTAGTTTTTCTCTTCCGCAATTATATCAAAGGCGATGTTGGAACGTTTTAATAAAATTTTTTAAAAAAACAACGACAAAAGTTGCATCTGCGGGATGTTTCCGGTTCGCGCTTACCGACGTGTCTCGGCTTATTCACGGGCGCTCGGAATATGGGAGCGAGCCGACGTGGGGGCAAAATTCTATTGCGCTTTACGACACGGTAGATAACATAGGTCGTCGGCTGGGTTATGCGTTGCGTGTTCGTGGCACGTCAAGTAATCATGACGCGCTCACCGGGTGTTCATCCCCCGATTCTCTCTCGTCTGTTTTCACCCTTCGCGCATCCCTGTATTGTGTGTCCCATTTCGTGTCCCTCCACGTTCAATTCTCGCCACTTTGTCGTGTGCGTTTCTCGTTCTTCTTTCACTCACAACCCTCGCCGTTTCGTGTCTCTCTGTTTCGCTCATCGCTCGCTCTCTATGGCTCTGTCTCTATGTTTTTTCTGTATTTCCCGCCGTTAGTTATATAGGTCTGTCCATAGTTTACCCACCTACCCATTTAGTACGGGTGTGTTATGTACGGCAAGAGGCGAAAGCAGTCTCTGCGGCGTGAGCTGGAAGTATATTTTCCTCGTGCGCGCGCTCCCGCGAATAGGCGGTATTCGCTTGCCCCCGTCTCTCGGGACAGCACAAAGGCGTAATCAGCACCGAGCTACATAATAAAAAAAAAAATAATAATAATAAAAATAATAAAAAAAAAAAAAAACGAAGAAGAAGAGGCAACTCACGAGCGAAAAATAGGACCGGCGAACGAGGACGGAACGAGAAAACTCTGCTGGCAAGAGTTGGGCGGTGATACTCCCCTTCTACCCCTCTTCCCATCCCCACCCTCTCTTGCCCCGGGTGGTCAGAGTGCGGCTATACCACTTTTAGTTGACCATCCGGTCAGCCGCAACAAAAACATCGGGGAATCTCCACCGTTCTCGACCTCGGCGCTCGCTATCCCTGAACTGTAGCGTTGGAGTGGGGGGTTCACGTTTTCTCTAGTATCCCCCCCCCCCCGGTTAGATGAACTTTGCAGGCTGTACGTGAGCGGAGAGCTTTCGAGGATTTTGCACCGTTTTCCACCTCGGTTCCTCCTCTCTTTCGCCGTTTCCATACCCCGGGAACTCCTCCCACTCGTTCACCTTCACATATATATCCCAACGACTCCCTAACACGACCTCCGCTTTTTCTCTACTCCGTGCGTTCTTTTTCCTGCCGATTCAAACTTTTCACGGGACTTTTCTTTTTTTATTTCTACTTCGACTTTTCTTTATTCGTTTCACTATATTGCACCACCGACGGGAGGCTCAAGCGGTTTTCGCGAAACCATGAAACGTGCAAACATATACTTCGCGCTTATATGTGAGATATATTTTTTTTAATATATATGTTCACGGATTCGTTCACGTTCACGGACTAAACAACCGGTCAATACCGGTTGTTTAGTTAGCGATCTCTCGAAACTTTGGTTCGAGTTATTGTGCAATAAATATTTAACAATTCTTATTGACCTTAGAATACCATACGGGTCTACTGGAGCCCCGAGACGATTCACAAAAACTGAAATTAAATTTTGTTTAAGTTCTAAAACGAGTAAATTCTACAATTTTGACTGATATCTTTCGATAATTTAATATTTTTTTAACTATCATTTTATTAAATATCAACCCGTAAAAAAAATGATTTTGTTGGTCTCATTTTTTTTCCACCCGAAAGACAAGGATCTCTCCATCGTTTCTACCGAAACGATTTTTAATTCAGAAAAAATTCGAATTTTCGAAACGTATTTTTATTATTTTTCTCATTCACCACCACAACGCGGTTTCCTTTCCGATACCACGGTATCAAAGTTATCGGATAACTCTCGACACGCAAGTAACGTTTCAAAGCGTGATGATCCTCTCGCATCGCGATGTTTTTTGTTCGGGGTTTTGTTCGTCGATGAGTCCGTGACCCGGGTGTGTTCCGGAGGGCACGGGGGCTCTCGTGGATACGCGGTGGGCCTTTGTTCCCTCGGTGATTTATTAATCTAACGGAGAGTCCTCTCACGCCAGCCCCGTCGGCCACGCGAAATTCGACCGAGAGTCATCTACTCCAGCGAGCATCCCGCGGGGGGACAGAGACCAGAGTTTGTGAGCACAAGAGCTGTGAGCGATGTGTGTACCGCGCGCGGCTCTTCATCTCTCCTATCGTTCCATATACGCGTTTATCCTGCCGTTCGTGTGGACGGGGCTCGAGGAGAAGGGGATGAAGGGGGGTTCGAGGGGGTAGAGGAACGTGTTCGCCTCCGAAAATTGAAATTTATAAACCCATATTTGTTTAAGAGGAAATGAAATTGCATTTCGTCGAAGCACGAACCTCATGCTCTGACGCGCGCGTTTCACACGCTAAAATCACTTTGCATTATACAATATACGCACTGGAACCTTGCATGGATATAATAACTATATATACGCATTCATATATTATTATACAACATTGGACAGACTCGTCCGTTCCCCGTAGAATTCGAGGGAGCAACTGCAATATCGTATGACCACGAATTCCCATATTTCCCGCTACGTTCCCGTGCCATCGATCGATATGGTTCGGAGTTGCTGGTTGCTTTTTATATAGTTTATATTTTCGATTATGCGTGCGGTTTTCCTCGTAAATATCGGTACTACGCGTGTGCGTAGTCGACGCGCACATGTGGGTGGCCATTGGCGCATCGATGAAATTGGATACATAGGTATATCGCTCCCTTCCTTCCCTCTCCGTCAATCCTATTAATCATTCGATCGTTCGTTTGGAAGAAGCCGAACCGAAGCTTGACAAGCTTCATCGTTCCAAAAAGAGAGACTGAAAAGGCTGCCAACCGATCGATAGATTCGATAGGTTTCGCGTTATACCTATCAATGGATATTCCTGCGTGGAGAACCGAGAGCAACGCGCGATGTTCTATACGAAAATTCAATGCGTCGGATGAACTATCGTCGGTTCACGCATAACGTTACAAAGCACACGCGTGTGTCTGTGTAAAATCGTTTGCTAAATAACAGAAGGGCGGCAACGGTGGCGCTTCGACGCGCAGATTGCGATGTCATTTACGCCCTTCTGTTAATTAGCAAACGTGTCTGTATTGTCCGCAACGTCGGACACAATTCATGACGGCGCAGGCAAACGCAGCCGGCAATCGGGCAGAACACGATCGAAAATTTACCTCGCACCCCCAAACGGCTTTTCGGTTACTAATTTACGCTGTAATACGATGCACTATGGTACTGTTTTTAATTGCACATGTGCCCGCGGCACGATAACGCTTTTTTTTTTCAATGTGACTTGGTAACGTATATATACCTTCGGAGATATAAAGCACGAAATATTCTCGTTGTGAGAGGTGTGGAAAAAAATGTATTTTATACTCGCGCGGCACGTGTGCGCGCCGCGGAGCGCGAAACGTTAAACCGTTCGATTCGCGCTTATGTATAGGATATAATCACACAATCGGTACAGCTCGGGAGATTCGCGCATGAATTCATTTAATTATCGTAAACATTAACGATAATCGTGCCCAGTGATATTTAATTGCTTCGTCGAGCGTAACGATATTTCGATTATTCGTTAAATTAGCAACGAATCTCCGGGTTGTGCGCGCGGGCGCTCGCGCACTCTCGGGAATCGGAGAACGGAAATTGTAGCAGAGGCAGCAGTCATCCTCGAAATATTGATATCTCATTACCGGATCGGTGCCGTTGGTTAGTTTTGCATATATACTATCCATAACGTACGGAGGCACTTGAAATAACTCGTAGATATTCCGAGAGCCAATTAAAATGGAATTACGGTAAACAACATTGATGAATATTACGGTACGATTCATCATGAAAAAAATTTATTTCGATACATTCCAGTCCATTACTGTTTTATTTTCGGTGATAATTTGTATTTAAAAAAAAAAAAAAAAACGATTTACGTAGAATATTTTCGCCTTCGTAAAAATGCGATAAAATATTTGTGACGAATATTATTGCGTCAATATAGAACATATATTCGTAAGAATGTAAAATTCATCATACAAGAGAAATAGGAAAATTGCCAATACTTTTCACTGTTTTGATGAATTCTCATCGCAAAAATGCTTCCAATGAGAGTTACGTGCCAAGAGTCTCTTCGTGAAGCCCGCAGGAATTCCGAGATATAGTTTCATGTCGAAGTCTATTTTTTTTTTTCATTCCGCATACGGTTATTTCGAGTGTAATTTCGGCTGTGGCACAGAATACAGAAAGATAGAGAGTGTGAGTGAAAACAGGGTGGAAATAGAAGGAACAGCCGGTGAAAGATGATGTTCTGTGGAGAATCATAGTCGTGTTCGTCATCGTCTAGTCGACAATGCTCGCAATTTTCGGCTACGGAGTCTCACTCGGACGAGCGGGAGTTTCAATCAGGCGAGTCGTCCCGGATGCAAACAGCTCACAGTGATCACAGGGAGAGAGGCCTCAGATTCGAGGAGAGAAAGATTTGAAACATGGTCTCCTCTCGGTTCCGTGCTTCGCAGCCAAGCCTCAGCCTCTTTCACTCCTCATCTCTCAACCGTGAGTATCGCCCTTCTCTCGAAAATGCAACGACTGTGACGAAGATGGCACTGAGGCGAAAGCGGGAACGATGATGAAACGAAGTGAAAAGTCTCGTCTTGGAGTATCTCCCACGGTGACAATGCTTCGCGGTAGACTGAACTTTGAAACACCTCTACAACGGTACGACGAGACCCTACCCCTCTCTTTCTCTTGGATATATATAGACTCTCAACAGAGTTCATCATTTATACCTTAGCCGGTTGCAAGTAGTAATGTCTCGAACAGACCAGACCAGGAACTCATTGTACTCTCATTATTATTCAACGTGCCAGTCTCTCAACCGTGCAGGACGATTGAAATCATCTTTGCGGAGAATAAACGATAGAAAGTAAGGAATAAGACATTCCCGTCGCTCATTGTGATCACCGTTTTTTTCCCTTCAATTTTTTTTTTTAAAGATAATTCCTAGGTAGCCGCGCCAACAGACGATGGATAACTGATCCTTCGTATTCCGTGTGGCGTAGAATTACTTTCGTCTGGAGGTATACTCCCCGACGAAACTTCGACTCATTCGTAGACTAACGCAGACCGCTCTGCCGCCCTCCTGTTTCAACATCCCTCCCTCCTCATTCCCGCCACATGATTATCTTGGCAAGCATTGTTGATGAGGATGAACGACAAAATGACTCGACATAGTCTGATGAATTTTACCCGCAGACACGATGCTATGCATGTACGTGTCTCAGACTCAGGCGTGTCGCTCTATGAATTGCCACTGGAAGGATATACCCCCGTTGCTCTTCTTCTTACTCTCCCCGATTTTAAGGGCAACCAGCGCGGGTGTTCTTCGCTTTTCGCCTCACAGTCCAGCAGCATTTCCTTTTTTATTCCAACAACCCTTTTCTTCTTTCTCACAAGAGAGAAAGGGGATAGGAGAGGAGAACGTTCTTTTCTCTTGGCATTATACTGCGCCTATTCTTTCTCGTCGTTACAATTCCTTGAAGACAGACCAAGGGGAATGAGGGTGAATAATATGGCTGGCGCGGTTGCCTCTTTTGCTTAATCGCTTCCCGACGGGATGTTTCGATTGTTAGCTTTTTCTTCATCTTCTTCTCAGGGGGCAGGAGAAGGGGGTGGGGGAGGAGGAGGGTTGATAATAGAAACAATGGGACACGAGTCCAATTTAACTCGTAACTTTTTTTTTTGTTCTTTTAGTTGCATTATCAAGCACCAGTTTGTGCGTCAAGAAAAAAAAAATTTTAGTAATTTTTTTTAGCATCGCGATTTGTGAGATTTGATAGAAAGAATGCAATTTTTATCCAGGCGTAGATTTTTTAATAATAAATTTAATATTAGTCGACACGTGTTTTCTCGGTAAAAGTCGTATGCAAATTTAATATCAAGTTTGCACAGACAATTTTTCTTCGTATTGTTTCGTCGCGCAGTAAAGGAGAAAGCGACGAACCAGTGATACGATAGTGCAGTTTTATTATCCCGGCCTTCAGCGACGAAGTACGCCGATGCGTATGCGCAAAAACAGCCATCAGAGGGAAATCGATTTTTTTTTTCTTTATTCAATTTACTATCATGAATAATACGAGCCGAACGAAATTTTCATCAGAATCGTGCTGATTCAGAGACACAGAGAAACCGTGGAAAAGCTTTAATTAACCTCCGACGAAGCGTACGGGAACGCACTCCGGTTTATAAATAATCATAGCCGCGCTCTCGCTTCCCGCATATATGTATACTCATCCATTCCCGTATATTCCGTGGTGTCTGATAATAATTGTCGAACTTGTATAAATCCCATGCATCGCCAGCGCGAATTCTTCTATCCTTGATGTATCCCCACTTTTCAATTATTCTTCGCTTTGCTTGATTCCACGGTTTGCTTAGTCGATTTTTTCGTATTAATTCGCGAAAGAGGCGGTATGGAAAAATAATAATTCAGTAAATTTAAAAGATTCGGTAGCAATCGTTAAAATATAAAAGTAAAGAAGGGGGCCGTCGAGAGTATAGAAAAATCTCGGTGCCTCGAGCCTAACGCAATCATGCCTGTAATTCCGGATGTTTGAGCTGTGTATTCCGCTCGGAGCGATCGAAAAATGCATATGGATACCTACTTTTTGACCGAATGAAAAACTGCTGCTACGTGCACCATAAAATAATATTCTGGCGAACGCGAGGTCGGCTGATAAAAAAATGTATATAAAATAAAAAGAGACTGAAAAATAATAAAAAAAATGAAGCGTGTACGAGACTGAGGCCGGTGCATGCTGAGCACTGCCGGAACTGGCAAGATATATCCGCGGGGACTTTGTCTGCACCCTGGCAACATCGGCTACGCGGAAAAGCCATTTTCCTCTTGAGAGCCTCCGGATCTGACTTGATCTCGTGTGCTGTTCTCGTCTACTGTATATATTCTATATTTATATATATATAATACATATATATATACATTATACTCTGCAGCTGTACAGGTTTCTGAAATAAATCCGGCATGGAAGGAAGTGAAATAATGTCGGCTTCCGGCTACGCGAAAGTCCTCTCGTGTATCTCATAGTAAAAGCTCGGAGTATACTTATGGAATGCAACGAAAAAAAAAAAAAAAAAAAAAAAAGAAAAATTCATCGAATTTTCGATAGTATAAACTTAACGATTTCTACTTTTTGTATCATTTTTTTTTAATATGCAGATCAAGGTATCGGGAATTTTCATCGCTGTCACCGGGCAGAATATCGATAGAAAAATGTTTTGCTCAATACTTTTCGATTTCCCTTTTTTGCGTCGAATTAATAATTTCCGATAGTTTTATCGTGCCGATGATTCGTGACATTCCACTGCAGCGCCTGAAACGGTCGTCATTTTTTTTGTCGCGAAATAACAATAAAGTATGTAAATACCAGAAAAAAAAAAATATGATCTTTACATTCAATATAACGTTGGAAGATAGCGTAACGTTGAACATCTGTCACATCTTCATTATACATATGTAAAACTCTGAAAATATGTAAGATTAATAAGGAAAAAAAAAAAGATATTTTCGATTTCAATTTTCCAAATATTTTCTGTAATTTAATTAAATTTACGTTGATACTTTATCGTTTCACGTGAAAGAAGAAATAAGAAAAAACAAAAAAAACATCGCGGCAATATCCCGAGATATTGAATTTTTGTGAATGAGCACATAACGACTATGAATCGAATTTCGATAGGTAGATCGTATAAGAAAATCGAGAGATTCACAGCTCGGCAAAGAATCCGAGGAATTTCGTAGCCTTTTTCATCCGAGTAGAAATCCACAGAGTAGCGTCGTGAAAGCAGTGTGGCTCGACGAAAGATTGAACGAATCTCGAGCGCGCCGATACCTTTCAACAACGAAGTTCGCCGAGGTGAATAGCGCACACAGAGAGACATTCCCAGTAACTTTCTTTACGAGACTATAGCGCAACGAGTGTGCGAACGAGATGTCGAAGAGAACGCGAACGAGATGAGAAGAAGAGTCGGAGGTCGATGTATAGGGGGTACGACCGATGGCTTTTCTCGCGTCGTTTCCGATAGAAAGAGCGATCCGAAAGCCAGTAAGAGAGTAGGCAAAAGTCGCGCGCTGGCGAGGTGTCGTTACTCTTTTATGTCTTCGATATCCCTCGTCCATGCATTACCTTAGGTACGTCGTATTCTTTCGCATACCTATGCCAACGTATATATCTCAGCAACCTGAAGTCAAGAGTGGCGTATTTTCCAATGTATAACCGTACAAGATCCGCCCTTCTCGTTTCGGTCGCTCGACACAGTTACGATCCTAATATTCCTTATAGAAAAATCGATATCCCGAGTCCGCTTTACCTTCAATCGGGAAAAAATGGCATTCCAATCCCAAAAATCTTTTTCATTATAAGACTTTTCAATAAAATCATTTTTCCATCCCTTACGAGGGCAAACGATTCCGAGCGATAAACATCGCATTGCAGGCCACGGGTAGTCGAAGAAAAATAAAATCCGAGAAACGAAGCAAGTGTAGTTACAAAGTTAGAAAATTGAGCAGTGGCAGCAAACGAGCATTTACAAGTAATTAGAGAAAATGATTAGCGCGCGCGTGTGTTAGAGAGTTAATGCCGCAATCATTGCAGTCAGGAACGTTATAATAGAGGCAAAGCTTCCCCGAGGACAGGTGACGCCTAGAGCTTGTATATCCCGCGTCAACTTTGACCGCGACAGAGCTCTCCCAGCAATACACCAACAAAAGCGCGCACGCAATCCTGGTGTGAAGGAAAGCTCGGGTTTGTGCGGTATACCCATATATTACAGTGTGCTATATATGCGGCGCTATATACTTTTCCATCCTTTCCCCGTACCCCCGCGGCGTTGATTACAAACTCACGTCAAAGCAGTCGCGATGACACGCAGCGATAAGTAGCCGCTGACGAATATTCACGTCACGCAGTTGTATGCGTGCGCACCACCATTTCGTGTTTTAACTGCACACGCGCGCGATTTGGTACAATGTAAACCGCACACATACGTATTCAACGGTATACTATTCGAAATACCGTATGTTATCAACTGTTCCCTGCGTGTCTGTACACATGTGCCGTTGTCATTCGACTCGAGGGTGCTTTTGAAAGTTCACCGGGTTGCGTTAACTCCGCTAACCGTCGATGAGCTTTCACCGCAGAGGGACCGGTAATTGCCACAACCAGTTCGGTCCCTCGTAATGGTTCAATATATTATTAATTCTACCACTGCAGTAGCTAACTCTCGATCCACACCCGCGTGGATAGATAGTTCACAGTTCATCCTCTATCTCATCCCCAAACAATTTTAACATAGATAATTCTACGTGTATGCATCGGGGAAAACATGCCGAAGGTCCGAACGGAGAAATACCGCAGCATGTTGCGGGTACGCAGGGAGTGTTAGAATTTTAATCTTTAATCACCACCTATGGACGCAATTGTCCTCTTTGATCCATAGTAACGTCGGAAAAATTTGACTGCTTTATTCGGAAATAAAGCAGTCAAATTTTTCCGAACCAGTAAATAGTACGTTGACTAACGTAACGGCTTTGTCGCCCCAGTGTGGCGTGGTAACCCTACAAAGTGCCTCACGCCATAAAATAAATGGATCACAGACCCGATTCAGTAAAATAAGGGATAGTCGACTGTGTAAATACTATATTAATAACATCCACTCCGCGTAATGGGTAACGATATCACAGATCTATGCCTATACATCTCCCTCAACGAGTTAATTTCATTCCACGAGTCTCGAGAAAGCAACGCAGAAGTAGCAGGTATACTGTTGCTGAGCGTAACGAAGTCGTAAAAAGTGTGTAGGTAAACTGTTAGTACGCCGGTACTATTACAAGAGATCCGTGCGGAATACAAGTTCGACGCTTGATTCTCGCGAACACCGGGTGATGGTGGGGAAGAGGATGAGAATTGCAAGTAGCGAGAGTTGCAAATAAAATTGACCATTCGAGAGGAAATGGCATAGTCGTAAACACGCGGAAGAGCTCTCTCTGCGTTGTGTTCGCCCGTTCACCGGTGTACCCCCGCAGCCACGGCTATTCCTTCGTCGTTTAGATTAAATCTGACGGAATAATTTATTGCATCGAACGAGAGAAAATTGTAAATGTTCTGTACAACAGAGTGAACGGGAGAAGGGACTGGGAGACGGGGATTGGGGATTGAATACGAAGATATTACGAAAACGCTGGCTCTCCGATCTCCTACCCACTACTCTTGAATTCTTTATTGCTTGTTCGTGCGTTGGTTCGTTTTCCCGTTGGCTTTTTCGTCATCGCGCTAACCCTGTTGAAAGTTCACCGACCGTCGAGGGGTGAAGTGGGATGCATGGGGGATGAGAGGGAAATCGATGGGATATTGGGTTTGACGGGCAATCGTTTTAATTCACGGAAAACCCTCGAGCGTAGCCGCTTGTCATCGGTTAAAAAACAAAAAAAAGTCCAGTGGTAGGGGAAGAACTCGGGCAAATTGCAATTACATCGAGCTGACGAATTCACTACGAGTATCGGGCTTATCGTCACGTTCACACGTCATCGTGCCACCCGCCCGCAGTTCGCATGGGTATCCCAGGATATGAGGTTACGCTGTGTGTATGTGTTTGTGTGTCTGAGTTTGTATCAATATTTTTCTACCACCTGCTTTCGTCGCACCCTTCGTTGTTCCTCCAACTGATGCACGGTCCTGACAACTCTCGTCAAACGATAATGTCGTGACTCAACCAGGCGAACAAACACGCATTAGCCTAATGAACCAATCGATGTCGAATACCAGAGGCACTTCCACAACTGCTTGGATAGCCCAATGGGATAATAAAAAAAAAACAGTGCACTTGACCGCACCGAGATTCTGTCAGTTGTCCCACTGAGGAAAAAAAAAAAAAAAAAAAAAATTTCGCGTACGATATTTCTTTTTTGACGATATTGCTGGATTAATGCGCGATTCCATTGTAATATTTTTTTCGCGAAAGAACGCGCGCATCACCGAGTATCGATTTAATTATTATTGCCGTATTGTTATCCGGCTTACAATGGATAACGGGATCACTTTGAAATTAATACCGACACGCGTTCCAGGCGCGAATTAATTGTTGTAAATCGGATCGCGTGAGGTCGATGAATCTATCCAAGTGTATTACTTTACGCGCCTCGTCAGTGGTGTGTAAAATAACGGGACGAAAACGATTTGTGTATCGTAAAGGTCGAATGAAATAACTTTGGAACGATCAATCACAAGGCGCGCCGTCCGGTTCTCGTAAAATATTCAAGAATTCGAAATAACGTCGGAGTTTTCGGTGAATATCACGACGCATTACGTGTCGCGTGTGCATCTTGGATTAGAGAAGCGCTGGATTTTTTTTTTAATAATAATTCATGATATTTTTATCCTTTGACAATTTTTTTTTACTATAATAATTGTTCGCCTCTCTTTCACGAGTTCGTAATTATTTTAAATGCTTCGTTAGTGGCATCATTTTTTTTTCTTATGCCTGCAATCTCTCGTTTGCCGATGCAAAAGCGATACAGTTGTCACTGATTTCACTACTTCGTAATACTGTTCTTCGTTAAATTGCTCGTTAGAAAAATTGTGTTTTTTCATTTATTTCTTATACCTCAGCCCGTAGGGCTCGTTAATGAAGCCGGTAGGGCTTTGCGATGCAAAGGTCTTTGCAGTTGAATCGATCGAAAAGCGTATTGATTCTATTTTTTTTCGTATCGTAGCTCAAGCATAATTGTGGGCATTTGTCTAATAGATGAATTCGCAAGATACGTAACACAGTATAGAATATGGAATATCGTTGTTCGAATTGTTCTGAATTTCTTTGTTCTCCCGGAATTATTAGCTTCGAATCCCAACAATGCTACAATATCAATTCTATTCCACTCGTAAATTCGAATGAAACCCTTCATCGTTACTAAGGTGAATATTCCTGTTTTCGACCGTTGATATTTTATTCAACATTCCGCACCAAAAACATATACATATCTCTCGTATTATATTTTTTTTGTCTATCTATCGAGTTTCTCATACGCCCACGTAGATACCGAATGTTTTCGCTGGAATAGCACACGCACGCTAAACTCCCACATGGGCTCCGAATACCTACACATAGGAAAGCGTCGGCTCGTCGTACGAGCTTCGATTATCCTGCAGAATTGTCGAGACGTGAACGTGTAACGCGGCACGTACGAGCCGACGCGGCGAAAATCGGTCGCTCTATCGCGGTATATATACCCCTTTCTACCCCCTTCCGTCGTTTCCCATTTCGTGACGACTAGCCGAGCCTGCGACGAGTCAGGATTTTCCCAGAAGGCACGAACCCCTGATCTCGACGTTTGAGTCACCGTCTTCAATTAAGGGTAATCGGTAAATTACCCCTATGCAACCTTCCGCCGTAGCGCTGCGGGAAAAGCGAAAATACCCGCTCTCCGTACACCCTCCGTACCTTCGATCGTCGTTAACGCCCACCACCTCGCGCGCCAGCGTTTCTCGTCCTCGACCCTCCGTGGCAAAATCGAGGCAATGAGCAGAGAGGAGAGTTACGGCAATAACGAGCAACTATAAAGAACGGGTCGGTTCTCTGTTGTCTCATGTAGTCTGTCGAAAGATACGGCACGAATTCTACTTCTGCCGCGTTCGCTGGGTTTGCATCTATTAAAAAAAGAAGCTGTATCCCTATCTCTGCTTATCGAGAGCCGTGGCGCTGAATTCATCTCTTGTACTATAAAACAGCGTCTAAGAGACATAATATAATACTGAGTACAGTATTAATGCTAATATTAATTAACGCATTAATGCTTTGACTATTGTCACTGATAGTCACGTTCGGGTGGTGCGGTTTGGAGATTAAAATTTCATTATGAGAAGATCGCGGGATAAATGTTGAATAGTCTTCATCATCGTTTTATTCTGATCAAAATTCATATTTTTCAATTATTGTAATAGAGCCGATAATTCAGGGTGTAAGAGAATTAAAACCAAATTACAGCTCGTAGAATTTCAATGGCCGAGTTCCATATAACCGATTTGGGATATCTAAGGGTTAAGAAGCTCTTGGAATGAGAACAGCGCGTATAGCGAACAGGGAATAAACGATTGTTTCACAGCTATGACGAATGGCAACACAAAGGGTCGAAAGTTTTCGTGCAGCAAGAGTTGCAGGGTCTAGAAGTAGCATCAGCAGAAGCGAGCAACGTTATACAAACTGTACAGGTACCTCGTAGAAAATACGCTACCCCCTCGACGGTTTTCTCGGCAGTAACGCAGAAAAGGAGCCCGGGCTTCGTCTTTCTCTTCGTATTTTCTGACGGATACAAATCGTTACTCGCTTCTCTTCCGCGAGTTTGGCTTTCTCTCTCTTTCTTTCCGTATGTTTCAAAGAAAGACCGAGAAACGACGACGACGAATAAGCCGGGTAGAGAGAAGGAGAGAAAGCTGTGTAGCGGAGAAACGCTTCTCCCGCTGCTGGTGCTGCTGCTGCTGCTGGCGCTAGCGAGCGCTGCAGCTCCGGCACAAACCCGGACTCGCGCTCCATCGCCAAGCAAGAGAAGCTCGTGGAAGGACGAGAGACGAATGAAATTTATTGCGAGACGCTTCCTACCCTATTTTCCCCAGTGCGGATTCAACGACTTGCACCTCGGGCGTTTTCTTGCTTCGCTCCAAACCCCCGCCGTGTGGTACCCGGGATTCTCGCTTTAAATTTCTCTACGATTATTACCCTCTCTCCCCCATCCCCTACCCCGTTCGTACCCCGCCCTATCGCCCTTTCCGCCTCTTCCTTCTCCCTGACAGAGCTACGACGACGTCTTAACGAATACGTTCTCCAATTCATTCCAACGACCGAGAGACGAGGAGAAAAAAAAAACAGAAACCAACTACTATACGAAGGAAAACCACAGTGTCGTTCATCTTTTCGTTGAATTTATCTCTTTACCTTTTTTTCTTTTATTACTCTCGCGGAATAACACAATTTCAAATGGTATTACGAGAAATCAATTGTATACCGGAATTTCAATTTTTGCGAGAAGAAAATTTATTCGAATCGACGAAGCTTTCAGCTATTCCACGATTGCACTGTAGTAGACAGTGGGTGGGGGGAAGTTTTCTCATAACGAACGCGCCGCTCAAAAAAAAAAAAAAAAATTCATTACACGAACAAGTTTGCTCATAGCTCAGCAACTAATTTAGGAATCTCTCGGTGTTATGAGTCGGGCGCGGATTATTGAAGTACAATGGAGGGTAGTTTTTTCATCACGTGAAAAAGTGGAGAAACCGGCCGACCGCAAGGGAGAGATTTCGCCGGCAAATTCGCGCCGTGTTTCTCTCTCGACTGCTGTGTCTCGGCGTTGATGCCTCCCCCTTTCCAACCCTCTCCTCCCTGTACCCGACTCTCCGCACGACGGAGGACGACGTAATAAAGCCCGGAAGCACTCGGTACTCTCTCGCGTCTGGTGGTTCTCTCGAGTACGCCAAGGCAGAAGCAGCCCTCGTCGACGTAGACGAGGGTCCACTTCTCGACTGCCCGGTACTAGGGATAGTTTGATCGATTATGTCAGGCGGGCGTTGTACCACGCGCGTTCTACACGAACTATAGACTATCCTAACAGGTTTACGGCATAAAAGCCAAACCGGTGTTGTAACAATTTCTGCTGCTGAATTTCGTGCAGATATCGCCGGTATAACTGAAATTAGGCACGAGTCACGCGTGCTTTGTAATACACTAAAAGACATTATCTATTCGACTCAATTACGGATTTGCTGAAATAAAAAAATAAAAAAATGCATTCAACAAATTTACTCTCTAAGCGCATCGCCCGTTTTGCGACAATAGTTACTGAAAATAATAATTTATAATAATAATTATTTTATTGTTATTTTTTTTTCGGATTTTTTCAAAATGCGATGTTAGCTGAATAAAAAATAATAAAATTTTGTTCGAAGTCGCGATCGATGAATTCGCAACAATGTGTAGCAAACTGTATATACGTTTTGCTTCTAAACATGTTTTGCACACATAACGCGTACATACATCGTATATACAACTATATTTTTTTACTCGCATTTTCCAATTTCTCTTCGACGCGCGTCTAATTCGTTCCCGTTTAGATGGTAGCAGAATTACACGCCGTGCCAAAGCGCATAGCACACTCGTAACACACACGAGAGAGTAAGGAAGGAAACTCCCCGGTTAGAGTCGAGAATCTTTACGAGCGTCGAGTTAATGGAAGAGGTGATAGAAAATGTAATTCGTCCGGACGCTTCCTGGGCGCTCCAGAGCTGCGCTCCCTCTCTCCGCTTCGCCTTTTCTTATAACCGGAGACCGAGGGGAAACGGCGGTGAAAAAAAAAGAAAAAAAAAAACGCGCTTTCACTTCCGTTGACGTACGGTCGGTTCGTCCAGCGACCGAATACCGGGAACCGGACGCCCGAAGAGATGAATGTCGATAAAATGATTAAAAAAAGGCAAAGCATAAAAACGAAATGAGAAACGGAACGAATTAGTTTTGCGGGAGACATTCGGAGTAATATCCGAGAAGTGCTGAAAGATCTCGTGCACGATGTATGCAATGCCTGCATCTATTACCTATCTCTTGTGCAATCTTCATTTTTCATTTGTAATCACAAATTTGCGATGTACCCACTTCCCCATATCGTCTATTCTCTATATCACGAGTATTACTATCAAGAGAATTCCACCGCAATAGTTCTATGCTGGTACGTAATAACGTGGAAATCCGTGGTACTATTTCGTCGATGATCATGAGAATGCACGGAGCGTCCGCGGGTAAGCGCGATGGCAATGATAACGTTGGAGAGGATCTCGTGGGCGTAAGCGGACTACCGATTACGATTAGCGGAACTAGAGAAGCGATAACCGATCGCGTGCTTCATAGAGAGGTGCGGGATACGCAAGGTCCTCTCGTGAACGTACACAGATTTGATCCGCTAATTGCGATAGTGAATGCTTTGAGGGCTAATGGACTCATGAGGCGGGTGGGCCTTTATGTGACAGAAGCCGCATAGTAGATCGGACCAGTCTATGGTTCCTCGGTGAGATCTCAAACGATCCCAGTTATGATCTGAGACGCCGCATAACTGTGGTTACGATGGTAATCCAAAGTACCCACGTTATCAATATTACACTCGAAGTACTCACTAACCGTCGCGATTTCCGATTGAGACTCTGGAGATTGCAAGAACATCGTGTGACTGCAAAGTTCGACACCGATACGATTATTTTTCTTCAATTTAACAAATCTGTAATAACTGACTGAACGCAATCCTATTTTCTATCTTCAAAGTATCTGACGCAATAAACACAATATATTAGATCGAAGACTTAAATTTGAGAGAATTAATTGATTTTTCCATTAACCTGCTGAAGGCTCGAAAAAAAACCCCAAAAAACCTTCAAACGACAAATTTGACCTTCGAAGATTTAATACCTGACTAATACGCATTCGGTCGTTTTTTATTAAGAGGGATTAGCGCTCCGGGAGACAGCATAGCAGGGAGAGCTTATATCGAAGAGGATACGAGAAACTCGCACTTTAACGTCAGAGTGTGGGTGGGGGGGGGGGGGGGGGTCAAGCAACGGCACGTATAATATCCCAAGTGAGAGCCTCGAAGAGCTACTCGAACCTACTGCCCGAGAATGATTGATCGCGTCACGCCCTACTTCTCGTGGCGCACCCCTCAGCAGTGGTTTTCGTGTGGCTTTCTCATCCCCCTTTTCGCATTTTCTCAAGCTGACGCCTTCTGACTACCCACGTGTTCCCACCGTCTCGCACCTCTCCCTTGAGCGAAGAAAATATTCTTCGGAACGCAGTAGATAAACCCCACCAACGGTGCTTAATACAAACTATTGCAATCTTCCTCAATGCGATGAGAGTGCATTGTAGCGAAGTCCGCGACACCTGCGAGACACGTTGTTCTGACCGATGCCGAAACCCGCTGTATAATACAACAAGGATGAGTCGCGAAAATCCCGGGGGTTACTACAGCGTTAATTTCATTTACCATATTCGTGCGGAGTATTGCCGGGTGGTCTTGTTAAATGTAATCTCATAAACCGAGCAAATATAAGGTGAAATCCCGCATATACAGAACGGTCCGCGTGTAATCCGAGAACAGGCGCTTTGGCGCCCCCCCTTCGCTTCCTATCGTAGCGAAGCGTATTTTCTCGTAATTTATAGCACCCGCTCCAGCGAACGGAGAATGGTCGTTGGCTTTGCTCGTACATATACCTGTGATATGTACAACGTATATACATACCATCCATACATACACGAAGGGCAAAGCGCGCTTGGTAAATCTACGCGCGGGTAACAACTCTACACGTGCTCTCTCGTCGTGTAGTGTAGCAACCGACTTTCCAACCCGCAGAGATAGAAGAAAAAAGAGTGAGAGTTGAATAAGAAGGGAATGAAGAGGATTGCTGCCTTCCGGCTCTCGGCGTGACGGTGCAAGGGTGGTGCGGTACGGGTTAAGGGGAGAGTATGGCAGAAGCATCGTAGATAGGGAACAGTCGAGGGGCCGACACGGATTTACGAGAGTCGTGCATACCTCGGTAAGCAAGCAATTTGTACCGCTCTGGATAGTGTGTGCCGTTCCGGGGAGTATGTGTGTGTATAACAACGCTTACATGAGAGTAGCGTTGAGAACCGCGGTGGCAATAAATTATTCTCACCGCGGTACTGAAAGAGCGGGTGGGAGAGTTAGGGTAGGCGTGAGGAGGGCCACGCGTTAGATTCATCGAGAGGGTGTCCCGTGGACAAGGGGGAAGGATGAACTTCGGGACAAGGAAGAGAGAAGAAACTCGAAGAACCCGCGTTCTAGTATCCGGAGCAAAACCCCGGGAATTTCATCGTTCGACGATCAATCTTACGGCGTTATAGAGAATCGGGGGAGGAAAGAAAAAGGAAACGAGCTATAAACAATTAGTCTCGCTATATTTATACGGCGCCGTTCTGCGTTCTTTTATATCTGATATTAAGTACGCTATAACTTGTATCGGTGGTATATAAGAATTGGTTCAAGCTTTTCATCTATGCCCGACGCCGTCTCGTCGCTTGTAAATCCGTTCGTATGTAAGTCTCGCGACGAAACGACTTTTACTCCGGTAAAATGATGACAATCAAAGTTTCCTGTTTGCGGCGTCTCTGGCCGTCTTACGTGTGCCTTATACTCCGGAAAATAAGTTTTTTCTTTTTCTCTAGTCGACTGAAAAACTAATAGTGTACGGCGAAAGTGAATGAGTAGTAACAATAACCGTCGCCGCGCTTCTCAGTGTAAAAATAAATTGTCGGATACGTAATTGCAGCATTGTCGCAAATTGGTTCCGCGTACAGCGTTTAATTCTTGGAAATCGCGAGGGGTGAATAAGCCCTCGTAGAGACGAATGGCTCGCGTAACTCGCACGTGGCCGTGTAAAATTACTATTTTTATTTATGATTGAGATGTTGGATGCATCATTAGTCCGCATTAATAATAGGGTCGGAATCTGGAGACCGGAAGTTGGAATTTATTTTACGAACGGTGCGAAAACAAGTGTCTTACACGCGTAATGCAGAAGAAAGTTCGTGTCAATATGAACCACCGATTCACCGTAAAAAAAATTATTCTAAATTGCGGGCATATAATCCCCACTTTTACTCTTAGTAATAAACGGGATATCAACTTTCGGAGTGACTGGATTTCGAATTTTTTTTTCTACTATTTTTTTTTTCGTAATCTGACCCTCGTTCGTAGTTCTCCTTCTTGTCGCTTATTCAACCTGCGACAAGAGAATGGCTAACGGTGAGTTTGTCAAGAGGGTGACTGATGTTGCGTGTGTCCTCGTTGTCGCGCGCGGTGCATCACAAAGGAACCTTTCTACCGTCCCGACATACCGGCGACACGCCGCTGTTCCCGGTAGCGGTTCTCCGGTAACACGGGAATTACTTGCTTTTCTTTATTTTTTCTTTCTCTTTCATCCGCGCGCTGTTTTTTTATTCGTTCACACTACAGCCCCCCGCCTCCCTCCCTTTCATCTACCTATCAGAGACGCTACTTCTCCACTATCGCGCCTCTTTCCTTCGCACCTCGTTCCCGCCAGGCTTTTCCCTCTCAACCCTTCTCGCTCTTCTTTTCCGTATTATCTCACTACGTCCCGACGCTCTGTTATTGCCCCTCCGGGTTATATCGATCGCCCTACCGCTCGTAAAATTAATCGAACATATAACGCCTATGTATGTACCTCGACGTGATTGTCGTCACTCGCGTATTCAGCGGGTCTGACCAATAGCTGGCAGTTTCTACTTCGTCACAACGAGAGCTTCATGCATAATACACCAGCTCCGTGCGTATAAGTCGATTTTTCTTCTACGCGAGATTATAGTACAGTGTAGCTTCGGCTTAATCCTCAAATAAAACAAGATTCGTCGCAGATTTTACAATAAAGACACACAACTATCGTAGATGCTTCATTGCTCCAAGAATTTCGTAAATCATTTTCGCCTGTTAAATAACAATAGGGATTAAGGCTCGTTACCTGCTCAATGTTAAAAGGTTACGCCTTTTCGTTACTCAACACGCAGTATAATTCACTTCTCCCTTCGTGTTCTCTATGCATAGAAAACACAATGAAAGTACCATCTCTATCTCAATTTCTCGTCAAGAATCATCAACGCTCGGATAAAATAAACTTGTCCCTCCCTTAATCCCCGATATTCCAGTTGGTTTAGACTGAGTTGGATATCGTGGTACCCACACTTCCACTGTACCCCGTTGGAAGAGGCTTCCTGTGCGACTTCAACCTCATATACTTCCATGCCCTCTCGAACCTTCGGTATCCAGCCGACCCCCATCGTATAATCGATTTGCATAAGTAACCAAGTCCTCATTCGCCAACGAAGCGGAAGTCCAGGGGTAGGGGGTTGGTGCAGCAGTAGAGAGAATGGAGTAACTGCGCTGGCGTGCAGAACCCGGCGAACACGAGCTTTCTCTCCTATATGTCAATATATACATATATATCTATCTGAATATATGTATATATAAGTACATATGCATATAATGTACGCTTAAGCTACCTATGTGTATCGGAATATAGTGATATACACTATATACCAAGCGACGTACATCGCAGCGAATGTATTCCAGGTGCTGTTAAGGAGAATGGGCGCGAGAGTAACCGGAGGATCGGAGGGAGGTTTGAGTTGCTTGCAAGAGTACGCGAATGGGAGGGAGGGGTGGCTCGGCAGGGGTGGGTTCTCCAAGCTTACAGTAGTCCGGTAAACCGGGTGAAAATGAGGAGAACGAAGCGAGCGATAGAAAGTACGGGTACAAGCGAGAAAGAAAGCAAAGAAGAACACAGTGAGAGGAAGCTACGAAAGAATAGAGAGTACACTTCTCTACTCCCGTCTTTGCTCCCGCAGTGGCAGTAAAGGCAAAGCACACGTATAACGGCGCAAGTATATGAAAAGAGATAGAAAAGAAATGGGTAGGTTGGGGAAGGGGTGAAAAGCCAGCGTCGAAACGACGGAGCTCAAGAGAAGACAGAGCGAAAGGAACAAGATAAGAAAGATGAGGAGTAGGTAGGAGGAGGAAAGAGTGAAAAAAGAGGAAAAGAATGGAGAGAATGGTAGGAGAATGGAGCAAAGAAGACTACAACGAAGTTTGCCCGAGAGACACGACGTCGGGGTTTGTGGGCGAGAGGGACGACGAAGGAGGTCGGAGAGAGAGGAATAGAGTAAAGTAGAAAGGTGGCGGCTGGAATCGCGTAGGTCGAGAGACCAACCATTCTCGTTCTCGGGCTCTCGCTCGCTTTCTCTCACTTTCTCTCACTTTCTCTCGTATACTCTTGTTCTCTTCGCCCGAGCCAAGTCTTCCCGAGTCCAACACCCGGAACGAACTACGGGGGTGGCTTCCTGACGCGAACAAAGCTCGCAATTTCGCCTCTCTTACCAACCATTCGCCTCGCATTACCGAGAATAAGAAGGTTGTCCTGTCACCCCTCTGTGTTCCACCGAGCACCGTGCACACGAGACGACCGCCACACTGGCGCCACGAATGATGCCTTGCATGAGCTCTCGTGTGTCTATCCCCCGCTTCTCCTTCTCTCTCTACCCTCTTCCGCCACCCCCTGTACTATATATATTATTCCAAGTGTAGAGACACATACTTCACATTAGTCGACGTGTCTCATTGCCAACATTTCCTACGTGGTTCGTTTCATTCCTCTTGTTTCCTCTCTGGACATCCCGTGCGCGCATTGTTGCGTTATTTTATCAAAGAACAATCTTACGATAACATAACGAAGAAGCGTGAACCGAAGTTGTGGCCGCTAGAAGGGAGAGGTTTACTCTGAATTGTAAATGGTAGGGGGTGCGGGTAAAAAGCGATCAGCACAGGCCATAGCTATCTGAATGAAAAATTATGCAAACCCAGTCGGAGATCTATCTTCCGTGAAACGGGCGTTCAATCGCCCGTGATAAGGGAAGAATTTGCCGGGTGAAAAAGTTTTAATCGCTAATTACGAATTTTCCGTGGGAATTCTTCTTGCCTTTTTGTGTGAATTTTATTATTTTTTTCCTCCCTTTCTCGCTTTTATTCGGCATTGAATACGAGAGATCGAAAGTGGAGCATGTTCGGCGATGTGAGCGAACGGACGAGTGCACTCGGACGATCACGTAGAAACGATTAATTTATTCTCCAGCGAATCGTCGTCTTATATCGAAAGTAATGATGCAACTAAGTCTGATTTATTCCTCTTCGATGCGGTAGTCCAAAGTATTCTTTTTTTTTTTTTCATTTATTTTTGTTTAAGATAGACTAGCGGATGTTCATGTGGGAATGAAAAAAAAAAAATCCTCGTTGCGCACATTGGCGAAACAGGTAATGGTTACAGGCGCAATGGCCTACGCGCGGAGGGTTGAGAAATGTTCGGAGAATATTGCGAAAGGCTTCGGGGCGTTTTAGCGCCGATAGTAACACCCACTGTTTCCCGAGGTCACCTGTAACCAAGTCACTAATAGTCCCTTTTATCGATGCAAATAGAAATAAACCGCTTAGCTCTGCAGCTGCGGACCCAACGAGGAGTGTTTACTGCACTGTCCGTTCTCTCTATTTCCACATTCTTGTTTTCCATTAAATTTTTTTTTTTTTTTTTTTTTTTTTTTTTTTTCGTTTACTTTTTTGCTCGATTCTTTTCTTCCATTCTTTCTTCCCCATACTCCGGTTATACCAAAGTAACGTTGCATTTTAATCCGAAGTAAAAGCTCTGAGTGAAATTCCGTAGCGTGTTGGTCGACTCGTCCTGCCATTTTCCCTCGGGTATTCTCATTCCATCGTAGGTACATGTACGATTGTACCCAAAGCGCCTGACCCTTCACATCGCATACGTACTTTAGCCTCAGTGTATTCTTTTATTTTCTAGACAAGCCAGCAAGGGCTACCCATTTTACCCGGTACTTTTCGTTCTTTCTCTACGTTTCCTCTTTTTTTTCTCTCTCGATCTTCACGTTTTGGCCTCTTGCATTACGTAACACGCGAAGCGAGCGCGATGCCTGGTAACAACGAGAACTCTCGAGCGTGTAACTCGGTTCTCGGTGGATGTCCTCGTACGTGTCCGACCTTCGTATTCTTTTTTTTTTTTTTTTTTTTTTTGAACGGATGCCGGACTCATTCTCGAGACAATACGAGGCCCTGGAGAGAAGTGGCCGAGGCCTACACTTCGGGACAGCCTCTCCCTCTTCATCGTCTTCTTTTTTTTTCTCTCCCTTTTTTTCTTTCTTCTCGCCGTTTTTCGCTATAGCCGTCTCATCCGCTTCCCTCGCAATCCCATATACCGCGTGCATAATGAGCCTACCCGTTCCTTTTTCCACCCTTCATCTCGCGCGTGAGAGAATCTGCCTCTGGGGTGCTGACGAGGGTCCCGCAAGGTCTGGCGTACCTCCGGGCTTCCGACCACTCGTCGTTCATCCTCGACACACACGACACACTTCTATTCTACCTCGGTGGAGTATGCTTTACCTACTTTTACTACCACCCACGGAGCCGTTTTCCCCCGTATGTACGAGAGAATTCGCGACACCACAACCCTCCGTCGCGGCTGGGGCTGTGTTGCACTAATAACTAGGAATGTCTGTTGCCCACCCCGACTTCTGTTTTCTTCGCGTCTCCCAACACCCTTTGGGGAATTGCTACTGTTCCGCAACAGTAGCAATCCGACCGTAGTACAACCGACCACCAGGCATAGCGCAAATGGCCTTCACTTTTCATGAAAACTTTATATTCGAAATGCAAAAAAAAAAGCCTCGTCTCTCGCACTTGGGTATGCGAAACGCCGGTTGGCCAAAGAAATCCGATGCTAGTGGAAAAATAATCAGTGTAATTTACTGCTGTTTCGGGTATTGGTTATCGTTAACGAAACAGACTTCAGTTATTCGTACCGTGCAATTAGTGAATTTAATATTTTTCGTTTTTCCTTCTATGGGCTCAGAAATTGAGACTTTTTTGTTTGTAGGATAGATATTGGTTGAAAGTTTTTTTATTTGTAAATAAATAATAGATCGGTGGTGCTACACGTGATCGATGGATAAACATTTTTTTTTTACAACTAATACACAACGATCTTCGAGAGCAAAAAATCGTGTAATTTTTTTAATGTGTATTCAATTCTTTTTCATGTTCAGTCATTGAAATTAATCATCAAATCATTGTTATTGAATTAACAATTCGTTATGTACTTATCTATAAAAAGTCCGTTAATCGATTTTTGCCGGAAACAACCGAAGATTTTAATCAACATTTAATCTTTTCATTCGTATTACCCTCTCGTCTTTGTTTTAACATATCAGCCCGATTTTCGAATTGGAAAAGATTCACCCTACGGGTTTAGTTAACTTTCGCGAGTGTTTGCCACGACAAAAGTTTCAAAAGATCGAAGAGGCTTTGGAGAGTGGGTAACGCGAGCCTACGGAGGGGGAGTGAGAGATACAACAAGACTAGTGGAGGGTGCAAGGGCAATCGGTTAGTTGGCATTGTGTATCGAGGGGGAGTCTCTCTCAAGGAGTACGGCAATGGCGTGAATAGGAGAGGTGGAAAGATCTGGCAGGAGTATCCCACAGGCAGAAACTACCGTTCTATACAGCTCCCGGGATTCCCGAGTTTGCCCATTAACCGTATTGTTTCGCCCTCTCTAAGCTATATCTCGGGGCCTTTACGACGAAACTTTATATCCTCAGGACCGATAAGATTAGCATTTGTTTCAGTCCCGCGCACCACTTTTAGCTGCTTTCCTCGCAACGTTTTCCGTTTCGCATTCACTATCCCCATAGCTCTGACCCGCTTCTTCCCTCAACTGTTTCTTATACTCACACGCTTTCCCGTTGTTCGCTCGCAAATTTAATGTCTTTCGGTCTCACTGCGCTGAGACGACAAGATAAAAAAAATAGGATAATCATCAAACTTTTTGCTTCCGTATTATGTTTCCGCTTATCGTTGCAAGATTTTACCTGCTTCGAAATCCTTTTCTCTTTCTGTCTCTCTCACCTCTCTCTTTAACTATGGAGAGCACGAAAGAAGTTATCTTGTCGCGAAAAATTCATAACAATTATTCCATCGAGTTTGCTTTACTATCTTGAAAACGATCATTCAACCTTCGCGCACGTCTGACGTCCCATAATTTAACTTTCCATTGCGCAAGAATGATGCAGTACCGGAGGGACACTCTGAATGTGACACGTAACTCGTCGCGGAGACTACTTGCACACCATCCCCCCACCCTTCCCACGACGACCCCTGTGCGCACCGTTCTCACGAAAGTTTCGACAGGAATTTTAAAATAGTTGGAAAGTGTGCGCACGGGAAGCTCGGATAGGGTGGGGAGGAATATGCTTTTCCTTGGTGGTGCCCCGAGGCCATAAAACTTTTGCTCGAAATTGAAAAACCTTAAACGAATCCTACTGCTCCTTCTGCTGCTGTCGGACCGCCCGAGACTTCGTCGGGGTTATTAAATATGCGTTCGCCTTTTTTTTCGGTATTTTTTTTTTTTTTCTGTACTTTTGATACATAGAATAATTGGATGTTCTTTCTAACCACTGTGCACGCTTTACACAGACTAATATTTTGAATTTTCTTGAGCTTTTGATGTTCCTGTATCATAAGTGGCTTTGGCACTAGCAGTGAGCCATAAAAAGGCAGTGAGGATAGATGTATACTTTGTAGATTGCCACAGCGCGACAGCATATTCTTTCGGATGATGAGAATAATTTAAAAAAACCCTTTCGACGCCACAATGTGCCCATAATAGAGTCCCATCTATCCTCAAAGCGAGTAGCGCGCTTATATGGATGTAACGTGAAAAACCAGACATTTACGAATACGATTACACAATCCTTGTTAAAAGATCTAGCGACATATTAACCTAAAGGTTAAAAAAATGAATTAAGTCAACGAAAAAAAAAAAAATTAAATGTACAACAAAAAAGAAATAGTAATATGAGTTGTTACGTATGAGGATATCGAGGAGTTTTTCCGGTATTCTTATGTCAGGCAATAAGTTACCAGACCCTGCTGAGCGACGATGCCTTCCATCGATCCCTTTAAGATAAAACGCTTATGTCCCATCTCCCCTTAAGCCCCATTTATCCCCGAATTACCCTTTATCGCGATACGAGAAAAATTGTGAGAAAGTCATCGTTTTCCGGAATCGTCAAGCATTTCATAGCACTCCCTCCTTTCCCCGCCATTAAATATGAAATAAAATATGTATCCAACATTTTGTGTATTCCGTTTGACAAACGCGTTTCTTTTATCGCCATGACGGTAACCGCTTTACGCGAACGGATGACCCAGCGGGGAATGTATGCTGAATAATAAACGCGGCAAAGGTCGACATCGGTGCGTGCGGCTCGTTCGATATGTTGTTCGGAGTTATCCCTCCACCCCCTTCCCCTCCCCGGAAGAGACACACGACCAAATATTCGAAATTCTCGGGAGAGGGAATAGATGCGGACACGTATAGACTGTCGGTTGGGTGAAAAATGTTAGCGGTGAATTCTTCGGTCGGTGTAGCATATAGAAAGCCAAGAGTCACGAGTGAAAGGGTGAGCGGAAGAACCCCGACGACAATGAAAAGGATGGTTTGGATATGCGGAGCACGCGACATATACTCTGCATAAAGAAGCATCCCGTCGACTGGCTCCCTTGATATATATGGATGAATTCACCTTTCTTTTCTCCTCTTTTTTTTTTCTCTTCATTGGCAAGAAAGCTCTATATATCCGTTGATGCTGCGTATATATATATACAAATATTTATACATATATAGATTTTTAGCAATTTCACAAACCCCCGAAACGAAACAACGATACGAAAAATGTTTGAATAAAACGAGTCTTCGCATTTCAGCTTACGCCATGAAAAAAAAAAAGAAAAACAAAGTTGTACAGTTTTATCGTCAGACATAAGGCAAATTTATGTCTGCCGAACTTCGGGGGTTTCTTGCTCGCGAGTTGAAAGCCTCATACTTACACACACACACCAGACTCCGTAATTCCGTTGAGATCGTCTGACAGACGTGACGGTTTCGTGAAAGATCGACTCAGGAAGATCGATCGCTCCCACAAGCATACGGTGACACACGATCATTAATATTTCAGTTGGTTTGAAGAGCTCTGACTCCTTCGTAGCATACACGAGTACCATCAGCAGCAGTAGCAGCGTCATCGGTATACATCTCTGCCCGCATACGCTGTGTTACTGCTGCTCGTTCTGCTTTGCAAATAAGTACGTACATCGTGTATACCCAAGCGAGGTATACGAGGAGGGCTGATGGTTGTCAATATTTTACCAAGGCTCCTGGGCTGTACCAACGTGTTCTGCACGTAACGCGCATACCTTCACGATACTCCGATAGAAACGTTTCTCCACTAAAAATACATATATTCACAATTTTCAACACCCCCTTTCCCCCGTCTTTTTTATTCCTCGTTCTCATTATCCGAGCTAAAATTTTGCCATATTTTGACGAATAAATCAGTTGCTAGTTTGTCGTAAGAAGAACGCAGTCATACAGATTCTTCTCTGACGCTTCGATGATCCTATTTTTCTTTCGATGCGGAATTTTTTTTTTTTTTTTTTTTTCAGCGCTCGAGAAGAAACTTCCTTGGCCCTCTCTCTCTCTCTCTCTCTCTATATTCTCGTCCTAACACTCGAAGCATGGCTGGTTGAAATTACGATTTATCCCGTGGTACACGCGAGCCGCAATCAAGTAATGACGTACCGCGAAATCTTGTATACATCTCTTACAGTCCATTGGCCGACAAAGGGGGCGTTATAGTGAAACGGCAAGAGGTCGGGAATTGCTTGAAGGTATATATACAAGTGAAGCTCGAGTGAAATTGCCTCGTTCTAATTTTTCCGTCGAGTTCTCTATGCTGCTGGCATACTGTTTTCTCGGTTTCTACACCATGTTTTTGCCGAAAGATCGATTCCTGATGAATCGCGAGCTCGAAACACACACTCTCGGGATCGAAATGTGTTTTCTCCGCGTGCTTGTAACTACAAGGCGAATGGGGCCGAGCTTTTCGCCGTTGTTTGAGGCACCCCTTCGCTCCCGCCCCGTCGTTGCCTCCTCGGTGAATTGTCTGAAATGGAAACTGGATGATCACGCTTTAGGTGTAATATAACGTGGCTTGTTCCGATGGTGAGCGGGTGTCCGCGATATAAGACCCCAACGGCACCTCTGGTGTAGTCACGCGAGCCACAAAGTGTCGGAGAATTCGCAAGCTCTGGGTGTGTATATACAGCGTTCGCTGGCTGACGATCTCGCACGCCAACTCGAGAAACTCACGGACTGCCCCCATATATATGTATATACAACAGTTCTCATTCTTCTTTCTCCTTCGTACCCGCCTCCTTCGTTTACTTCGAGTAACACTACCGGCTTTATACACTCGAGCGAAGAAAATATTAGCGACGATATCGCTAAACATCTCGAGCACATATTTGAGTAAATAATCGTCGTTTGCGTTACACTCAATGTCGAGCTTTCACGATATTTCTTTTACGTTTGCTGTCACACAGAAGAAGGATAGTATGAATATTTTTGTGTGATTCTTCAAAAGCTAACGCCGCAGTCTCTATTATTTTGGATTCGAAAGCCATAAAATGTAAGCAATTGTGTAACTTCTAAGTAAACATCCGGACCGATCGTAAAATTGACGCAAAATCCTTTTTTTTTTTGTTCAACTCGCTGAAATCCATCGATCGATGGCCTCCCACCTTTCTCTCGTGAAAATCTATCGGGCTATTCAGTGGCAGTAGCCACTTCACAGATTTTTTTTTTTGTTTTTCATCCCGTACCGAAAAGAGTGTACATATATGTAGTTGTGGGGCATCGAGGGGCCATTATTTTTTCCCTCGGGGGCGCTGGGTAGTGCCCATAGCCAACCCAGGGGCTCAGTGCTTTGCCGATAATTTTCTCGTTGTTTGCGCTCAAATGTATGCCACATGCCCGTGCGCTGGTTGCTCGGCCACTTTTTATCACTTTGGCGAATGCCGGTCTGCCGCCTGTGCTGCAGGCAGGCAGTCAGGCGGGGGCGAGAAAGCCATCGAGTGGAAAAAAAAAAAGTTGAAAGCCGATTGCACGCCGGCAATAAAAACAAGGGGTTGAATGGAGAAAGGTAGGGCAAGGGGGGGGGGGGGAGGAGGGATGCTTGGTATATATGTATGTACCATGGATACATAAATATACGTATATGGAAATAGGTAGTACATAGAACAGGGAAGTTTTGGTAGATGAGAGAGGGTTGGAGACCGTGATCTACTAAGCGAGATTCGCGGTCGATGCAACCAGTCTGGACGTTCTACAACAGCAGTAACGCCATTCATTCAACGCCGTGTGGATTCGTTGAATTTTCACGGTGCGCATACAAACGCAAGCGCGCGAGATCGTTCAAAGATATTTTCACGAATTCAACACCGCTGCATGGAACTAGCATCGGACGGGGGGGTTGTTGATCATGAATACGTAGCAATACCATTTATAGATATATAGAGAAGCCGGAACAGCTAACAGCCGACTGAAACCACTGTAGGATAGCAACGATGGAATCTACCTACGGTCTCTTTGTTGGGCTGCTGCTCGCAGGGATTACGCACACACAGTCACACACATTCTCGGCGAAAATCAATTGAATTGTGTTGCGACTTCTATGGAATGACGTTATCAACGGAATCCCGATGTAGGAAGAATTTGTTTGTTATCGCCATTGCGTATAACGGCGTTCTAATATCACCTGTAAATTACAGATCGCGTATTATCCTTTCAAAAACTCGACTCTCGATGTGATCGGAGTTCAGGGAATTTGGGACGATTAAAAAACCGAATTCGCTCACACATCGGGCTCGAGAGATGGCGCTCGATCGGTTATTGATTAGTCGGAGGCTTTCCGATTGACCTATAAATCATAACAATAACTCCAGTTTTGTTCAGCGGTCCCGAAATGTTTTCTAGCATTTCGATATGTTTAAATTCCGACTGTCCACCCCCACAAAAAACGGGAGTTATGTATTTCATCGTGTACATGTGCTGACTGTGTGTTTTTTTGGTATTCGATTTTTTCTTAATAATCCGATTGCACACAACGAGATTTCATCGATTTATGTCGCCATTTTTTTAATCTAAATATGTAAAATGAATCCTCAAAAAATAAACTTCCGAAAAGGAGAGCAAAGAAATAAATTTGCTTTATTTTCTCGAACGATATCCGATCGATAGAGAATTATGGTTATCGCGAAAGAAAACTCATTCCAAGAAGAGCTTTTATCCATTCACGCGGGCGCTTTATACATGTCTCACCCACTACATTCAATGGATCTAAACCATAATCAGGTGGGTACGTTGAAACCGCAGGTACACCAGAAGCTTACACGATATATATCATGATTACGCAACATTGCCTCTCACGCAACGTGCATCGAATGTGTTGCCGCTTCACTACCCCGGTACATGCGCTTCCATCGTTTGCTCGAAGTGGGGAAAGTGCTCCTTTATCACGTTTGGCAAGCGCAAAGGACTCGCCGGACCATATTTTCCAATATACAATCTCTGCAGGCGCACGTACATACCAAGAGCCCTCGTGGAGGAAGGCAACTACCGCGAGAGTATACCGCATGAGTATCATCATCTAACTATAGATACCCACAGCGAGAGGATATAGGTAAGCGCATGCGGGGATGGTGTGCCTGCGGGATTCCGAGGGGATACACGGTACCACTCAAGACGCGTATAAGTGCTCGTAATTCACCGAATTATCGGATATACGGGATAGTTGTGTGGCCATTCGCGCGAGTGGTCCTCGCATTCGCAATTTATTTTACCGGTTACTGCGCGATATAGTATACATAACCGAGTCTACGGTACAATTTGGCATAGTCGTGGGATGATGTTTGGTAGTGGAGCGAAGCGTAACGGTTGGCGAAGCGTGAGCTTTGGTGGCTCATCGAGGAAAAGGGGCAAAGTGAAGAGGGAAAGGCAGTGAAAGGGCCGGCAAAACGAGAGAAAGGAAGAGTGGTCCACGCGAAAGCGAAGGGGAGGACCGGAAAGGGAAGATAAAGGATGAGCGGTCAGTCTGCGGACGATTTAGCCCAACTCTCTCTTCCTCTTTATCTATCCATCTGTATGCTTCTCTCTCGCTTCTGGTTTCGACCTCTCGCCCATCCACCGTCGGACGATTCCCGTACCAAACCTCCACAGTCAAGAGCATTATATCGGCGTGCTTTACGCTCTCTTATTCCCCGTCCCAAGGACTGGCCGAACCCATTGTGCCGGTGAAGGCAAGAGAAAGCTTCGTAAACCTGGACTCTCTCTGCTTCTGATGCTTCGGCTACAAGCACTTCGCTTGTATTATAGTATACCATCCCAGTACCTACTGCGATAGCACTTGTGTCTGCAAACTCTAATACGTGTACGCAGTTTCCAACAGTAGCTGTACCGATGGCACTACTACAACGTAGTATCCCACTTTCACGTTCTTCTTTCTACCGGCGACGAGGCTCTATTCTATATACTTTCTGTACTGTACTCCTCTGGCTCTTTATTTACTTTGTAGCAGACGGAAAGTGGAGAGGCCACGGTGCATCCTTCTCAATCTCACGGTATATCCTCATGGACCTCAAGATAGGAATGACCGAGCCGCGTTTTCTTAACCTTTAGAATTTTAAACGCGCACAAAGGAGAGCGCTCAGGCGGCTCAGTAACTCGGACGATTCGCTAAGAGCTATTCGCTGAAAGGATATATATGCACACTGTCTACAGTATAAATTCGTGTAGTTTCCTGGCATTCATTGCGAATTCTTCGGCTCATTGTGCCGCAAGGCTCGGTTCCGTGAAACATTTTCTGATTTCTTTTGAAACGTCTTCGTTACGTAGTGCAGAAAATATATGTGTTCGGAAGATAATCACTGTACGTATTTTGTCGAAATGTTGATTGGACGGATGTTAATCGATCATTTAAAAAAAATCATGAAAAACGCGATCCTCTTTGGCATAAATTTTTCATTAAATTATCATTTAATTTTAACTTTATAGCGAATAATTGTAATCAACAATTTAAAACATTTTTTCCTGCGACGATTTGTAGAGAAAAAAAAATCCGATCGTTCATGGCTCCGTCGCGTACAACTTCTCTGTTCCTGCAGGCGATTTATCTGTCGTACGTATACGTGACCGGAAGTCGTGGTGGTGGGCGGTTGGACCGGGAGCTCCGTAGCGTCCCTTAAATCACCGTTGAAACGGCGAGCAAGAGAATAGATAGGCCGATAGAAAGAGCTGAATCGAGCACAGGGAATCGAGTAGAAGTAGAGAGCGAACCGTAGGGATGCGCTAGTTGCGTCGCTGTAGCAAACGTACCTCACCGCCATCCCTCTGTATAGAACATCGACTGCTCGGTTATATTCCGCACACGACAAATGTTTCGGGGCGAATGTGCCACCATACACCGCGCTCGCACCGCTGCTCGATGTCTCCACGTCGAATCTCGAGACACGAAGCAATATTTCCGCGCGAAACAAAAGAACGACGAGAAGCGCCGCTGCAGAGAGACAGAACCGGATGGTGCCGGAACAAATGGGAAAGAAAGAACGAACGACCAATCGTAACGTCTCTCGTCGGTCTTGGCGCTGGGTATATCGACTTATCGATACTGGAGGAACCGCACACGCGAGGTACACTCGTCTCCAAACCACTCCAACATACCATATTCTATATAAACACACATACACGCACACACTGCACTCGACATATGTAGTTGCACAGTGAAGAAATAGAAAGCGACACGTAAAAAGGAATTGAGAAAACCTATTGGTTCAAAGCCACGGGTGAAGGAAAAATCGAGAGGATTGCGCGTAGAAAATAGTGACGGTGGAAAAGCGTAAGACGATGAAAAGATGGAAACGGAAGGTTGAACGAAGAGAGAAGAGAGTTGCCTGTGGCAAATTACACGAAAGAGAGTACAAGATGGGAGTTGGTTGAGACGCGAAGAACTCGTGTAGCTGTAATGTTGCGCGGATCGGGTTTGGGAGGTTTCACGGAAACCGCGCCCAGCAGCAAAAACGCTCACAGTTCCCGGAGAGGCAGTAACATCTTGGAACTTTCTAGAAGTTTGTTTGTGATAAGGGTATCAGCAAGGGCTATAGCTAAGCTATAGCTGATGCGACTTCTATGTGTGTATGTGTGTTCACTGCTGTCAAAGGGAGAGCAAGGAAGTCGAAGGATACAGAACCTCAGAACGCAGAGTCCTCTAACTCGCTCTATTCAACGTTCTTGGCTTCGTTCACTTCCCGTTCCAGCTTTTCTTCGGCTTATATCGTCAAAGTAGATATATACTATTTATTACTCGGCGAATCCTTTGTTCGTACAATATTTGAAGTTTGCTGCATGTAACTCGGACCCTTCGTCTATGAGCCGTTCAAAGCAGAATGGCACCAAAGGATCGGTAAACAAGCCTATCTGTCTCGAACATAATTGCAATTATATCTCGGAATTGAAACGAAGAAAGATTCCTGTAACTTAAGCACTCAATTCAATGGGATTCTTTATGATATAATAAGCTGTAAATAGGATTCTTCAACAGTAAGTGACTTACAGCATTTGATTCTTATGATTATTCCGTAAATTCAATTTTCTTCGTCTTATTTTTTACGATCTTATTGTTATTTGATATATTAGATATACAAAAGCATAACAAGCCGGAAGTCCCAGTCGGAGGGACGTCGCTATCTTTTGAAAGTTAAGGTTACCTTGGCCGGCAAGCAGACTGTAGCCTCCTATCACTGCTGAGCGGACATACACGAAGACGAGGAAACGTCGGCACGTCGGCCTCGGGGACGTACACTCTCTTTAATACCTCGTTACCGCAACTCGTTCGCCCACTTTGATTTTTTAAAAAAAAGCAGCTGCTTCTAAGATCCAAGCGAAAGATTTCCCCTGCGATGTACTTTGAGACGAAACGGAAAAAGTAAAATTAAAAAATATATAACCAGTCAAAGCATAGGAACCCTGTCGTTCGTCAACATTTGCATAAAGCCGGTTGATGAATTTTTTTTTTTTTTTTTTTTCATATCCTGAAAAAAGAAAATCCTATTACTGTTTTTTCTTGAATTCGTTGGATTGCACGAGAATCGATGCAATATAGTATTTAATGATCCAATATCGTTAATTTATCTATCAATATATACGTCTATGTATACGACGACTGAATTTATACACTGCAGCCCTTCGAGATACGGAAACTTCATCAGACACGAGAATAGTTCAAAACGTTCGCGACTATTAAGTATTCGCGAGATATTAACGGATAACGAAATATGTAGGCGTCGAGCATCACGTACCACAGTTATACCTACTTTATCTCTCGATGCGGTGAGTTACCTTAGGGACTTAGTAAAACGTAAATTAAATTAATTATGGAAATGTTTGCATAGACGTGAAGGTTGTGCCGACTATGTTCCATATTTTCCACAATTATTCATATTCGGTGCTTAACTTATTCCACGTATTTCTCACATGTGAAAAGACGACGCGTGACAAGAAGCACAGGCGTGTCTTCTATAGAGCAAAGCTACGTGATGATTGCATTAGTGGAACCGGATAATTTCGGTGCAAAGCAAAATATGAAGGATGATAATTCTTGGGCTCAAACACGTTGGCATAGTTTTGATTCATATATAAATACGGTAAATAAGGCTGCAGATCTCGTAGCCACAGGATTTTTCATCCTCGGCAAGTGAAAAAATATGTCAGAGTGGTTCAGTTCTCGTGCGAAATTCCCTACACCGGGAATGTGCGTCGTCGTTCTCATTCTTGTATCGTATGGCCGGCCACCCCGTTTCAACTGTAGGGCTGTTTTCGGAAACTCAGTTCACATGCAAATTTGCTCGGAATAAAAAAAGTTTGATTCACCGTCCAAAAGGCAATGGGGACGTTACAATGTAATCCGTTTACATGGCCTCCGAGATACGAAATGTAAGCTGTTCCAAACGAGTTTGTTTTTCCAGGAATTTTCGTATTTTAACGCAATTCATTTGCGGCTTATTTTCTTTTTTTTTTTTTTTGTGATGTTGATGTTGGTCAGATTGTTTTTGGTGGGTGAGAGAAGCTACGATAAACCAAGGCAATGTCAGCCGAGGCAAAATCTAATGAGAGTAGGTTACACACAGTGGATGCAACCAGCGGGGTTGTTCAGGCCGTCTGGCTGCAGTAGCAGCAACATTCGAGAATAACAGGAAGATAGTTTATGGTTCGCAATCAGCAATTCGTATATCCGTCTTAAATCATGTGAAGTGTGGTAGTACCAGTTCTATTCGGAGAATGTCTACCCTTTCCGTGTGTCGCGCTGGCAGTATTGGAGCCTCGGACGCCTCGGTAGCCAGAAAGCCAGTAGTCTCTTTTGTTTGACCGAGGAAGAGGCACGAGCCAGGCTAGGCGGGTATACGCCTCCGCGCCGAACCACCGGGGGACAAGAGGGGATCCTTGACACCTGGAACACCGCCAAACTTTGGTCTTCCTCCGTGCTGTAAACGTCCGGTCGGTCGCACACACCTCGCCTCATCCCATCGGGGCGTCGACCTTATGCCGCCGGCAGACTTCCAGAATTATTGCTTCACCGCGTCAGCGGCTACACAGTGTTTGTTTTCATCTCGATCTCCCGCTGGCGCGACCCATTTCCACACTATATTGTCTGCAAAGACCCTTAGTTTTTTCGAACGTTTTCTACAACTACCTCGAGGTGTCGTCTCATGCGCTCTTCCTACCCACAAACGTGAACAACTTCGAGCATTTGTCTTGAAGATCGCCTCGTCACGGCAAACCTTCGTTACCGGACAAATCGAGATGTCGTGGAAAAAAGTCCGGTACAGATGCAGCTATGTAACTAGCACGTCTGCTTGAAAACACGTAAGCACCTTATGTCTCTTTGATGAGGGAATAGCATGTTTTGTAGCTTGTCGGCGAAAGTGCTTCAATAGCAAATTCGGTCAGTTCCTCCTATTAGCCCAAAAATCGGCTTACAGCCTTCATTATTACGTAAATGGTCCTCAAGAAGCTTTCCTAAGACTTTGTTTGTTCCGGTCTTCCTTCTTCACAATACGAACATGAAGCCGGCTGAAATCTAGAGTGCAAAAGTTGCCAGGCATGCTAAAAGCTGGTCAAGTCAAGCGTGTTTATCCGATTATCGATGCGGCTTTCTCTGATACCTTTCTACATCAAACTTGACCACTCTGTAATCTTTTCTTCGTTCCATCGGGACTTGTTTGTTTCTAAGCAATCTTACGACGTTTAGAAAACAGCATCAACATTAATCGATAAATGTTGATTTTTCGTGAGAATTCGATATTGTAACGTCGAATAAAACAGAGAGTTGCGTCTGATAAAAGATTCCGCAAGAACCAGAGTTGGGCAAAAGCTACAAGTACCTATATGGTATACTTAAGTACTTAATTACTTGGGTTGGTTGGTGTGTACGGTATTCGTGGAGAGCTGCAGTCCTAGCATATTATGTATCCGTGTGACCTTTTCGGTTGCTGTACTTGCGTACACCAAGTAGGTATCTGTAGCTTTCACCCAACTCTGGTAAGAACTTTGCGTATGTATCGGTCGCTAGGACACGAGGACATACACAAGCGAATGAATATTGCGGGTCTTCCTGATGATGGAAACTCTAGCCAGTGGCGAGTAAAGTGAACCCCATCGGACTGCAGAGTGTCCTGTGTCCTGACATTCCCTCGAATCTTGTCAGAGATCCGCCATGCGGACGAAACTGATTTCCCAAAAGCAATTATCCAATCATGATCACTGCAATGTCGCGCTTGCAGTTGGTCACTTGGATCGCCAGCATCAGAGCCGGCGTCGACCCGAATCGTATGCATCGTTCAACCAAGACGAAATTGTAATCCTCGCATGTCCGGTTTCAATTATTGGCCGATCAATCGGACTCCAATTCATCGCTTGGCTCTGGCCTTGTGAATTCCGTTTGAACACGATGTTCTGTACTGTCCCGCGTGAATGTGGAGTATCGGGTTGGGAATTCCGCCTCAAACGATATGCCACAGCCAGTACAATTTTCTTTAATTCTATATTCTAAAATAGTAAAACAAAACGTATACGCATAAATCAATGAACGCGTATCAATGATTCGCGTATTATTTTATTTTGCAGACATTAATGTTCTTTTCTATTTTATGTTTCAGGTTGAATTATTTGACGGCGGGCCTTACTCCGATGTGGTATCACGCGACGAATGTTGCCCTTCACGCCGCTGCTTGCGTTCTCGTAACGAGGGTTAGCTTAGCCGTCGCTTCTCTTCGTCCAGGTTTTGCAGCATTGACGGGTCTACTCTTCGCGGCTCATCCCGTTCACACCGAAGCGGTAAGTTTTTTTCTTTTTTTATCATAACGGATAAATAGAAATAGATTCTTTCTCGTTGCAAGTAGCTCTACGATTCTGAAAATAGTTCTTTAAGTACCCATGTGGCGCTTCCGGCAAACAATCGATGAACGTCGATAATGAAGGCAATTGCAATTGTTTTATTTAGATACAGAATGGTCTCTCAATACCGGAATATCGAGATGCTTGTGTAGAGATCTCCATTGTTTATAAATCTTTATTACGATATTGATGGCAAATTGAATACTTGGATCGATATTATAATTAGCAGGCTTCATCCCGAGACTATTAGACATTCTGGACAAGGCGATAGATACGCGAGTAATATTATATCGTAATAGCAGGTTTATTGACAGCTTGCGTTGACGCGAGAGCATCGATATACCTGGTTGCTGAACTGAGTTTGGTTTAGAACATAATGTAGCTACTGTTCATCAGCCCCTCTTGACGCTTGGCGTGGCTTATCTGTTATTTCAGAATGCTGTTGTGGCAACGAAGAGAATAGCGCTTGGGATAGGATAGGTGATACCCGTGGTATGAAAGTTTCAATTATGATGGCATAGTTGCACGCAAGTTACATCAGAGTTAAGGGTTGGTAAGAGGAGTAGATGAGATGACGATTACGAGGTGGGATAATACATAAACATATTCAGTTGCGCGGTAAAATCTGTTCGATGCACGTGAAGTAAATACATTTCAATATAGGTATATTACACGATAGGATAAAGAGACTCTTGATATATAAACCGTGAGTGTGATTCGCTATTAGAATCGTTGGTTGTTGCTGGTATAGTCCGATAAAGGAAATATTCTCGTCTGGCGAAAGCCGAAAGCCTCTGAACCACGGCGCATTACGTACCGTTCCATCGGATCGCTTCTACCGTCCACGCCCTGCTTGTGTACCAACTACTATCGGTTATACCCGCTAAAGGGTGGGAGTTTGGCTCCGTGAACCCGACAAGCGATCTGAGAGAACGAGAGGAAGCGAGAGCCTTCTTCGTCGCAGGGTATTATAACGATGTCACGAGGCTACTCGAGGCTAAATCCCGACTAGTGCCCGGGCGTGTTGCAACGTTATATACAAGGTGCACTCGCTACGCCAGCTTACCCTTCTCAGCTCCCAGTTTCAACCTCACCCATCCCCCTTTTACTGTCCGTTACCAGCATAGTAGGCTCACTGTACCATACTCCGATCTCACCGACGCTCTTTCATCGTTTACCAGCTTATATTCTGATATCGTTCCGGGGTCACTGTGCGACGACGATAGTGCTTAGATACACACTGAATTTTTACCGTGAACAAACCATTCAACGCATCGTTATCACGTCATTCTTTATGGCTGATGTACTTTTTTTACAAATCTTGTAGAAATTTGAGTCAATCTACGATACATAATTTTTGCTTCGAATACTAGATATCTGGTGAATAATTTACCAATCGGCATAACGTATCAATATTTTATCAACAAAACATAAAATCATAACTACTTAGCCGTTATCAAAGCAACATTTGTCGATTATTCAAAACTCTTTGCTCTCTCAACCTACACATTTAACGGTATTATTTCCCTCTGGTGGCATCCAATAGCAGTTGTCTGCATTCCCCAAAACTCATTTCCACATTTAGCTGGTATTTCGAAGTTTAGCCATTCGGCAATGATGGAGAATGCCGCACGCGATAACATTAGTAGTTTCTCGGTCATCATTGTTGGGAATAACGGATTATTGTCCGGCCTGCGGGATGGCGCCGATACGTCGAGGGAGGAATCGAGCCAAAACGCCGTCGTTCCCCGACGACGACGGCTCTGCTATGGCGACATATATGCAGCGTCGGTATGCACTGATGTCCTGCGCAATCCTGCTGGTCGTCTAGCCACAGAACGACGATGGGGGATTCGGTACTGCTCGTTGGTCACGCACCGCATCCTGTCACAACCCCTCCCGCCCTTCTCCCCTGATGATGCTCCGGTATCGTCCGTGTCAAGTGCATGTATATCCAACAACTGTCCGGCGTCGGATAGGAAATTCTGCACTGAGAACCGTTGAGCTTACGTCCTGTTGTCTCATCGTTGCTCATCCAAATCCCGTAACATCGTGTATCTCTCTAGTCGAACGAGCTAACTCGGTTTCTGTCTACCGTAGTTGCACGATCGTCATTTACCTAAACGATTAAAACGATCAACCAAGGAGAATGAATGATCTACATTGACTGGCAAATCGAAGATCCCGGATTTCGAGACTTTATTGATTCTATGACGGTTCTTCATCAATCGCTAATAGCTGAACACTTCCAATCGATTCTCTCGACACGAGTTTATTTTTATCCCGTTTCATTCGATTTTAACCTCTGATACAAAATCGTCTAAGAGGAACGGTCTATTACGATGGGTCTTTTATAAGCGATTTGAGAAAATCGATCAATTGACTGAGCGCGCGACGAAAGATGAAGGAACGAGAAAACGCCACGGTACACGAATTTCTCTCGAGTCAGTCACGAAACGATATCTCGATCAGCTCTTATCCTTGGTTAAAACGCCGGGTGCACTTCGCGTTACGAACCCATTGCGATCGATCTTCTTGCTTGCCTTCGTCAACAAGACGAGAGAAGCCCCTCTTGGGAGCTGTTTCCGCATCTCTCGTTTTGTTGCCGGGCTGCCCCCGCGTACACCGAGAAATGTTCTTCAGCACTCCGATTTCCAGCAATACATATATAGCATCTGCTCGACCTCTTTTGACGGATGCGTTGAAAAGTGCTTCGTCGTCCACGGGGCAGCATCAGGACGGAGAGTGCTATACGTAGTTGTAACTATACTGTATTCTCCACTAATGCAACAGGGGAAGTAATACCCAACGGGAATTCTATGACGGCTGCTTTTCGCCGCATACCTCTCAAGGTTCTGATCTAATTCTCGACCAGCTTCTCCACAGCGCTACCAACGGTAACAGTACGCCTGTTACCGTGGACTCGCGAATTCTCGACTTTCCAACACTCGCGCGTGAGAGCTGCAAACTCGATAAGAAGTTACAGATGAAAAAAACAAAAAAAAAAACGCATTACGCTGGTGACGGAGTGCGAAAGTTTGTCGCCCATCTCCCATGTCTGCGCTTCAGTCTCAACAACAGTATACATTTTCGAGTACTTCTCTCACCGGCGCACTCGCTACTTCGTCACTTTGTGGTCTTTTTCACGATGGTAGAGAAAAGTCGTGGAATAATAATAGCGAAGCGATCCTGCCTTTCGCAATCGTTGATAGCGGTATTCACTCTTATTAGTCAAACTCTAAGATCTAATCATATTCTGATCGTATATTCCCTAATAATCGGTACAAGAAATCAGCAACGTAATGCCATTTTATTTTTTCATACTTCTTAGAGCATTCCGCAGTTCGTTTAGGTAAAATTCTTGAATTAACGATTTTCCGGGGAGCCGTAAGAAAATGCAATTTATATTACTCAAGTGCAGAAAATTACTTTTCACTTTGGGTTCGTAGCGAGAATGGCATTGGAATGCATCGGTGTCTTGAATATTCCAATGGTAGAGAGGGAGTAAAGATAGACGGAGCGAGAGTAAAGGGCTCTGCACGAAGCATCCGTGCAAATCTGCCAGCTGTACACGAGAAAGCGGAGGGTGAGAATATAAGCGCGAGGGGGGCGTTAGGAGTTAGGAGGAGAAGGATTGAAGGTATGCCGGGAGCAGCGAGGCGCAGAGCGCGTCTCAGCACTCGAGCATCAACTCGTGGGTGCTTCTATGACGTACCTATCTGTCCCCCGCCACTCCATGGTTATATTATTCGAACTACGTAGTTGTGGGAAATCAGACGGAAAATCGTTGGGCATCTCTCGGCGTGATAGAAGAGCACAGAAGGAAACGCTCCGGTTGCTGTTACCGAGTTAAACCTCCTCTTTCCAACGTTTCATCGCAGCGTTCAACTGCAGCGAAGCACATTCACTGCTGTGTACACAGAGACCGTCTTCCACACCGACGACTTGAAACTATCTTTGATACGAAGGCGGTGTAGATATTTTTTTTTTTTTTTTTTTTTCGGAGTTGAAAAGCGAGTTTAGGGGCGCGAAAGGCGTGCTTCGTCTGGAATGCGAGGATCTTTCGACGCACCTATAGACACGGATTTTCATCAAGGGATATTTCGATCATACTATCTTCACCTTGGACCTTCGTGACCGTTACCTATCTGTATTACTCGCCTGTATACCCTTCTCTACCTTTTTGTCCCCGAGAGTTACGACTCTCGTTTTCCAGATGACCCGCCTTTACTCTCTCCGCTCGCGCGAAAGCTCTTTTGGACTATGATACTGCGCAGACTTGTGTTGTACGACGCGAACGATAAGAATCGCGGTAAGAAAATTTATTGCACATATATCGAACATCGGGATCGATAGGCGAGAGGGTTTTCCATTATCTATTTCACGGCACCTTGAGTCTCAATCTTTCATCTAATTTTCAGCTTATTCTCTGCCCTTTGATCCTTGTTACACAATGACAGAATTATGAGTTTAAACGACGAATAGATAGTTAGAAAAATGACTTTTAAACAAAAAAATTGTTGGGTCAATCAATCTAATCATTATTAGTTTTCCCGACTTATTGTTAGTTAATTCAAATAATTAATTCTTTGCATTTCACTAATAATGAAAAAAAAAAACAGCTTCTCATTTGTGGAAAAACGCAATTTTTCTCAATTAATCGGTACATTTTTTCTTTTTTTTTCTTTTCGTTTTCAATTAGTTTTCTAACCTCGTCGCGAGACAAGCTTCTATAATAATCAAAGCTTTTATCGCGCTGACGTCTACCGTTTACAAAGACTCATTCGCGTCACGTTCTGTAACCTCGACGTCGGATGAAAACATGCATACAGCAGACGGGGTTTTCTCGTACTCGCTGCATGTTACATCTATGTGGGGCACGCGGCAAAAACAGCGCTTTTAATTGGAGTCGCCCAGTCATGCTGCTTCAGGCTCGAGTTGCCTCGAGTTTTCATCCCCCTCGACGAGCAGAGTGCATCCCATCCCGCAGCAACGTACATCGCGAAGGCTAAATTTAGTTTCGTGCAAAACACATTTAGACACGTACGACAACAGATTCTTTAGATATTCCTGATATTAATTCGTCGCGTGATCAACGTGACGAATGAAAATTCATCGACGTCACGTGATATGTACGAAATGCCTTAATTAATTAATGTAACCCGCATAGATTAATTCATAATTCAGAATTTTCGATGTTTAGTTTAAAAATACATTTGGCGCCAATATATTCACGTTAAACTCGAATATTTGAATTAAAACCGTTAATTATATTCTCACATTCTCTGTATCCATAATTTCACATTGAAGATTCCTTAATTGTTTTACCATCGGATCGAAGCGGTATGTCTGAGTCGAAACGACGTCTCTTGAAATTTCAAAGCCTTTCGATTAATTCATACGGAGGGTACAAATTTGTAATTATTGCGGCAGAACTGCGAGCGTTGTATTTGCTAACTACGTTACCTCCTCGAGTTGCACAATCAATTTTAATTGACAGCGAAGATTGGAGGTAAAAACGTTACTTCAGTCCCAGCATTGCCGGCCCTTTAATTCATTGATGTTATCCAATAATTGCAGACCTTTTTACGAATATAATAATCATTGAAAAATTGGATCTTGTCCTATAATTACGAATCTTACTGCATCAAACATTGAAAAACTTTGGAAGTTGAGGTGTTAAAGACGTAATATCCAAGAGAATCTCAGCTTCCTGTTATTATTTTTTATCCGTTTTATTCACGTTTTCTCTTCTTTCTTTCTCATTAAATTTCGCACCTTTCGAAGCTTCGAGAATGGTAAAGAATGAAGAAAAAAATGAAAAGGAATTCTTGAGACAGAAGCAGAGCGCATTCCGGTATATAATAACTATATACATATACCTTTAGCGCTTTTACTTGAGACTTTCATTATCGCGGACTATCGATTTTGCGGGGAAGGACCCGCGCGCACGGAAACGACTATGCCGGCGACCTGGAGTTAACAGTTCGGAGCTCCAAAGTGATTTATCTCTGATTTATGGGGGCCGCGCACTATCGAGAAGAACCGGCGGAGTCCCTCTCGCCGGAGGCTGAAACTTTCACGGCTTTTCGACGCGTTCCTTTTCGCTTGAAAGAATTATCGAGAGTCGATCGGTGGTTAGTACACGACGGCACTGAGAGGGGAGATGGGAGTTGCACAATGGAGGGACAGGTTTTCAATCGTCGCGGTCGGGATATCGTTTTACACGTTGCAACCCCCGCGAGAGTGAAACTTTTTTCGCTTAAACGGAGTCGGGAGAATCATTTGTCCGGTGGAAGCTCCGGATGCATAGCACTATCAGCGGGTAGTTGTGCGTATAACATGTAAAATGATCGAAAAAAAAAAAAAGAAAAAAAAGAAACGCGGAAGCACGTTCGTGTATACTTTTGGCTGCGACATGTGAAGCGACAAACGAAAAGACAGAAGTGGCAGAGGGGTCCCAGTGGCGAAGTTAAAGTTCCTTTTTTTTTCGTCACAAAACTTTTCGGTCGGCGTGGAGCACCACTCTTTGACTTCGGACGATAGAACACGTGCACGTTTTGCACGTAGCCCTCGGCCCTCGGCGGTAAAATGTCTCATGAGACTGGAAGTTTTGTCAACGGGCATTGAAAGGGGTTATTCCAACACGTGTAGATCGTCGAGCGAGAAAAGGACGAGCGCCGGTTGTATTACATACTCCGGAACGGACGTGTCGTGCTACTCAATTTTTTTTTTTGGAATTTCTTCCTGTATATTATTGTACGAATAAAACGAGGCGCTATGATATCAAAGCCTTCAACAGCTTTTAGGGTTCTTTCTTATCAGCAATACGATTTTTTTTTAATATTTCGTATTTAATAAAAAAATCTGAATTGCTATCTTAACGCCTCTACTAAATTATCCGAATGATTACGATTTGTAATTTGAATCTTAATCAACACATCGATGTTTAGCATTGAATTAAATAAATTGGGAATTTGAGAAAAAAAAAGTTACTTACCCGTCAAAAAGTGCCAAAACTTTTGAAGTGAATAAGCGTGTTATACCGCGAACCAGTTGATTGCGCAATTCATATATCCCTCACTACACTTAATCCAACACGCTTCTTGGCGTCACACGAAATATACATGTACAAGTCCCCGTAATCACTTAGCGCCTCTGCAGAAGCGGGAGGGTTGGACGAAGCTGCATAAACCGAGTGGCGATGCTGCTGGTACTATGTACCGCGTTCCCTCGCCTATCTACCGTCAGCCTCCCCTTAGCGCTCGTTACCGTCGCGAACTTCAATTTACGACGATGAAAGGCAACCCCCGCGAGTTTCACCGCACATCGTCGACGAAAGACGAGTGGATAGAAATGTGGTTTTCTCCCGCGATAAGGGAGAAAGAGGTTTTATGTTTTTTTGGCTTTTTTTTTTTTTAACAAACCGAAAGCAGCTCTCCCGCGAGAACGACACGACGGCTCCTCCCCCCACTCTGCCACGCGACGCTCACTTTTATATTCTCTTTCTTCTGCCTCGCTGTACTCTCGTCACCGCAATTCTCATAGTTTCTTTTGCCAACCGTGTACGTCATTCCTCTTGCAGGAGTCGGAGTAGATTTGCGGTTTATAACACGAATATATTCATTCAACGGGTCGACATACGCAATTTTTGCTATCTATTTGACCTGAGAATACGTGCCTCGGTACGATTATACGTAAGGGTACTTCTGTCGTCGTTGTTATACTTTCGGCCCCCTATACCCTTGTCCCCCATTCTTCGGTCGTGAAGCTCGGCACCGCGTAAAAACCTCGTCGCTCCGTCACTTTCCGTTTATAAAAGAGAATACCCGCGCCGAGTTAATATCGTAAAACAGGTATTTTACTTTAGTGCACCGCGTCCGTCTAAACTCCGTGACGAAGGCGTCAGGCGCGGTATGCCTCCCCTCCATAGATGATTTGGTATTCGACTTGTTTCAAACGTTGAATTATAAATGAACAAAACTGCGCGTTTTAATTCAACTGAAAAACTGCCATTGACGCTCTTCCGTTGAAATAAAATCGTGTTATAACTTTCGTAAAAGATGAATTTTCACGGATAACTGTTTTTGCGCTCGGGATGTTGTCAAACTGACTAAAGTCCGCGTACAGTGCCATTCATGGGCACCGAGTGCTGAACTCTCGTTCTCTGTCCGCGCAAACCGCACCCCTGAGATCGCGAGGTCAGTTCGTAACAACTCTTGACGGGATATGCGCCGCGGCTATGTTGGGCACACGGAGAGAAGCGTTCTTTTGAACGTCGTTAAAAAACATATAACTGAACTCTCGCCGCTGTTTGGTATGCAAATGTTTAGGTCTTTATAGCTCGGTAGGCTACTGAAAACAAGAGAAAACGTGGAAAATAGTAGATTTTACTGGTTTTAACTACGGGTTACGGATCCCGAAGCAAATAACCCTATAGCACCGTACCTTTTATTTCAATTGCTCGTACTTCCGTCGAATAATATTTACCGTGCATCGCGGTCGGTGGCTTCCGATTGAACTCAAATAAACTATAAACCTGTCGTTTTTTTCCTGTCCAACCGTCGATGAATCTTTTTTGGTTTTTTTTTTTGATGATACATCGAAACAGACAGTATAATTCGCAACGCGATACAAAAAGACAGCGATGCGCAAACCACTCATGGAAATTGGAAAACGAAACAGAACAATAAAGTCGACTGCGCGATGACTGGATGAATGGACGGACGAATATCGCTAGAAAGGCGATATATCTATGCATATGTATAAGCTGTGTTTAATACACTCGATATACCCTTTTGTCTCCACAGAGTACCCGCGTGATGAATTTTACTTCCTTTTTTTTCTGCGCGCGAAGTATTTCGAAACACCACAACTTTCAGTTACCATATTCGACTGCAATCACATGAAACAGTGCCTCTCCCTCATGGCGACGAGACAAGCGACGTTAATACATTTTCGATTGGCTTGCAGCTATTGGGATACTTCATGAGGTTAAATTTAATATAAAATTTTCATTTTTTTTATATATATCGCTGGCAAATGTCTACTCTCCGTCGCTACAAAATTTCAAAGTTCTTTTTAGTTTTAACGAAGTGTGATATACATTAAAACTTCACTGCCCCGCGCTTTCTCATTCATGAAAATACCGGCCAAAATTATTTCACAAAAATTAAAAAATTTCCTCTGAAAAAGAGAGAAAAAAAATCGCGAAGTTAAGAAAAAAAAAAAACAAAAAAAGTTGTATTCGTTGATAAATACATTTTATTAACAAAAAAACGTCAGATAACAGATAACTTTCCGCTTATCATAGTCGGGCGATTTATTCCTTATTGAGTGCGAACTTTTTTTTTCCGTCGACAATATCGCAGTTAATTGATTGAAATAAAAAAAAATACTATTACGACTTTCAAACTTCCGAAAGTGTGATTAATCCTCGACTCCTTTAGTTTCGAAACTCGTCGCGCGTGGAGTAAAGCTCTACTCAATTACGCAAGATTATAAAATAATCGATCCCGCGTTCGATATCGAGCTATAATCGCCGGACTCTTGGGACTTGATTTACGACGGGATTCTGGACTTTTGTGTGCGTCTGTGTTGAAAGTTTAAACGGTAGGAGAGTATGGGCGAGAAAGAGGGACGTGCGGAAGGATTGAAAGTTCATTCAGAGTGCATTTCTTCGTCGACGGTTCTCACTCTCTCACCCATGTTCGATGGTCCGCTCTCTCTTCTCTCTTCGTGTTTGCGCTGTGGTCTGTAGACTGTACGGTCACCAAGTTTTCTCGCGTAGCCTCGCGCCGCTGTTGGCCATCTCCCGGTGAACGGGAGAGTATCTCAGGGAATGGACCTTAAACGGCAAACTTTGGAAAATAGTAGGTAAAGGTTGAAAGTATGCAGTGGTGTCTGTGCATCCATACATGTCTGTTGTTTGTATGCGTGCGTTTGTGTACGTGAAACAGGAGGAAAGAAATGTAGTATAGAATGGAGAATGCGGAACAGGAGGGATAGAGAAATGAAGAGAAACCCAGGAGAAAGATCCATAGAACCTCTGGAAAACGTGGCGGCAACGACACGCTCAGCCTGTCCTGGCGTTTGTTCCCGTGGAAAGTTGGCGAGTGCTCTTGAAGCTACCCGTAAGCTCCGCGGACAGTAATTGAGGGCAAATAGAGAAAAGACCCGTGGCCAGGAGAGCTCGACTCCGGGTTGATGGTCCGATGCTTTCGGTCTCTCTATCCTTTTCCCTTTCCACTATCTGACCGAACACAAACCCCCGCCTAGACTGGTTGCACGCTCCCCGACCAGTTGGACGTTTCATTAACGGATATTGCTGCTACACGGCGTAGCCAACTCGACCGCTCCTCAAACCCTCCGGGTCGTTCGCAGTATGGCGCGAAAAATAGAGAGAAAAGATTGGAACCCAAACGCAACCCACGTTCGTGAGAAAGAGAAACGGAAACGAAAATGGTAGCAGCGGTGTACAGCGGAACGTTAGCCAAGGCAGCCGCCACACAAGAGTAAATGGCGAAAGCACTGCCAGTAACCCACGTCATGATGCTGGACGTCTTCGATTATTAGGTTCTTCGGGCACACGGGCGCGAGAGAAGAATTCTCGTTTACTCGGGGGTTTCCCCACGAACAATATACCCCCGGGGCAAATGCACGAAGCAATAGTGCGACCGATAGTCTTGAGACAAACAGAAATGAGGAAAAATCACATTGTTCACCGGGATCAACGGTACTCGAATTTTCCATTATTGAAGCTGCCCACTTTATACTAAATTCAATCCGGTTAAATGCACCCTTTATGGCCATTTTTACTATAAATTACCGTCGTCTAGTTATTCTTCTACATTTCGATGTTCATAGTCTTTATATACATGTATCGAATGATCAATCCGGAGTCAAGTAAATTTAATTTAATTTTACGCAAAGTTTTATACGTTCAAATATGTTGATCAAAATTTGGCCAAAAGTGGAAAAAATATACCTATTTGGTCTAATTTTTCAAAATTTGGTTCACACATTGTGTTTATTCATCAAAATAATTCGTTTGTTAAACACTAATTTGCATCCGATAACCCAAATGTTTTTGAGACAATCAACATTTTTTCTGGATCAACCGGATGTTTAGTTGAACGGAGTTAACGAACTCTGTGTCAATTTTTTTTTCAGTGTACTTTTACACTAAATATCGCTTCGTTTCGCTTGCATTTTTTTATATATCTGCGTGACAAAAATATATCATCGAATGACCCAATTCGGACATCTATAGACCAACACTATAACATTCGATATTTGTTGTACGACTCCAAAGATATTCCGAAAGCACTCGAGCAAACATTCCGACGTCCCACAAAATATTTCGTCGCGATCGTGAAAAGTAAAGAGAGTGAAGTGAAAATCTTCCATGCCTTTTATATATATTTCCCTATGTATATAAAACGATTTCGCCGCTGTCGCCGTCGCCAGTGTTTGGCTACACTGAAGAGCTCGGAGGGCCTTGGGGGTCCCGACGCAGGGGTGGGGGCTGAGGTGGGTGGCCGAAATATTCTAAATCCCCCTTTGGCCTAAAATACCCGAAATATTTTAAGTCCCCTTTAGAGGGATAGTATATTTTTCTAAGTCCCCTTTAGAGGGACTTAGAATATTTTTTCCACCCCTTGAGCGGCCCTTCGGCCCCAAATATTCGAAGTTACTTTCAGAGGGACTTAGCTCTGTAAGCGACGGCGATGACGAATTTTTATAGTGTCGATAGAAGAACCGCAAGCGCGCGAAGCCGGGGAACCTCTAGTGTATATATATGTACTATATATCGAGGGAAAAAGTAGATACAGAATTTACGTGGTACGACTGCACATGGCAAACTTAGTGATACAACCGTTTCGTCGGTTGCCGCTGGTGGAAGTTCGCCGGCACTGGTGCGGGACGAATGGAGAGTTGTTGGAAAAGGGTAGACTGGTGAGCAGGCAAAAGGATACACGGGGGCGTCGGGCGTGAACGTTCAGAAGGTACAAGTGTATTTACGAAGAACCCTTCAATCTCGAGGGCCACGCAGAGAAGTGTCTTTCTCTCGTCATCCGATTTCACTTCTCTCGAAGGGTAGGTAACAAGCACCAAACTCGCAGCTCCGGTCTGCCCCGTGCTTTGCCCTCGTGTTTCGCGAGAGAATTCTGACGATCAGCAACTTTATATTCATGAATGGGAAACTTTACGTAATTTACGAAGGGTAAGGCGCGATGGTACATTTAGCTTTATACAATATCCTTAAAAGTTTCATTTTAACAAGTGGCTCCCGTATAAGTTAAGCCCTCTAAAACTTTATGAATGTACGAAAGAAAAAAACAAAAAAAAAAACACCAAACAAATGCTAAACATTTTACAACCGTGAAATAGCGGATAGTATAATATATATAATAATAGAATAAAAAAATCGTGTATTTTGTTGAACTATTCCTTTAACATATAGTGTAAAGTCCCTTTCCCTCAAAATTGAACTTTCGCGGGTTGATCATTTTTTTTTTTTTTTTTTCGTACTTCGTCATGGTTTTTTTTTCTATCTTTGGATGATTAAGAAAAATTTTCCACTCGGTCCGTTAATTATGAAGTAAAGAAACAATTTTTTCTTTACTAAATGTTATTCATGGCGCAGTTTTTAAAATAAAAAAAATATTTTTTATTTTACGACATCATGACGGGAGAAAATTAAGTCGGGGTAACGAGATAGATATTTCATACGTATAACTTGCCGACGATATGGTAAACCATTGTTCGTACACGATGCTCACTCCACGCTTTCATACGCAATAGAGAGCCTCATGACGCCCGTCGTGCTCCTCTCGTTTGCCGCTGCCAGCTTGCGCGCGGAACGGGTTCATTTTAATCGATTAAGAGTCCCGCTCCACGGGCCACCTCGCCGATATTCGCTCTCAATTAACGTCACCTAATTTCAAACCTGCACGAGCTGCAGCCGACACCGCTTATATGTCAGAGGCGCCTGCGGTATGTCGACCCACGGGAAATTGATCGTGACGAAGCCATAGCATAACTCCACTAATAGATGTATATAGTAGAATACGAATATATCCCGTATCACAGTCTGCTATCGTGTACAATATAGACAAAGTGACTCCAACATCATTAACCGGAGTACAATGAAGTTGCCGCATGACAATGTTCCCCAACTAAATCAGATCACTGTTAAATTATGTCCAGCAACCAGAAATCACGTAGAAACCATATTTTTAGCATCCACCAAAAAAAAAAAAAAAAAATAATCGATCGGCACTTTGTTCGATGAATTAAATTACCTTAATTACCATAAGTATACGAAGAAAAAAAATTGGTGAAGCGAATACGTCCAACTAAATATTTGATTGAAATAACGAAAATGTTGATTGTCTCAAATATATTTTGGTTTTTTGATATGCGAATCACTGTTTGAGAAATGTATTTTGCTGAACGAAGCAAATATGACACCTTTTTGACTATTTTTTTTCTCAGTGTATAAATAATCCAATCGTCGAATAATCTCACTGTACCACTAATTCCACAGCGGAAAATAAATTTACTCCAAAGATACTCAATCAAACTTAGCTAAAGGTCCGCAAGTGTGTTTAACAAACTATCTGGAACTTCGTGATCGCGTAAGGAATGTATCGACTCAGGTAAACCGAGACACAGCCCCGAAGCGAGGGATGAGTGATTCGCGAGAGAGTGCGGAGAGTGGTCTCTTGGTTTAATAAAGCAACTACAGTACATAACTTTGAAGAGACTTGTTGGAGTAGCTACTTGAATGCGCATACCTATACGGCTCACTCTGAGAAAGGCACGGAGTCTTGTACACACGTATTAACTATATACTACATATATATCTCTATCTATACATATATACAGATATAGAAGCGCTTGTATCTTCGTTTCTCGGGTGGTTCGCACTCTGGTAGTGATAGTCGTTACACGCGTTCACGTGTGCACATCCTTATGGCAGACGAGAAGTGGAGTAACGATACTCTCAAGAGGGTGTGATACTGCGGGTATAGGGATATAGACTCGGAGTCGTAAGGGACGCTGGAACGGAGGCTGTGAGACACGCCGTGAAAGTGCGAAAGCGTTAGACAGAGACAAAGCCATAGCCATAGCATGAGAAACTCAGACGATGGAAGCGTGAAGCCAGTCACCGTTCCGCGGTTACGACGTCGTTGGCGTATCGGCGTATATTGCCAACGAAAGAGACCTCCATAGCCAAGACTGCTTCAGAAGGGTGAAGAGGATAGAGCGCGTGAGAGGGTGAGACGTAGTCGTCGCTATATAGCGAACTGAGAAGCACAGCAAAAGCTTCACCGAGCCCCGAGCACAGAGAAGCCAGAAACGGAATGGGAATGACGCGAACCCGCAGTGCCCGCGGTCCCGTGGTTTCAGGCGAAATTAAACCTGAATCCCTCCGGGTACTCGGAAACCTAACTGTAACTTCCCCACCCCCTTGTCGTCCCCTCCTCTTCCTCCTGCAGTCTCTCCTCAGTAGCTTGGTAAATTTCTCCTTCGGGAGAATTCGCGGTAGCATTCTCTCTTGTCGTCGAAGCAACCCAACTCTCATGCATCGGTGTGATGCGGTCCCCGTGTCTCCCGAAACGCAACTCGGCATGTCGACCTCAAGAACCGATACACCTCATCTACTGTGCTTCCTCGTCTGCTCGTTTGAAACATCGTGCACGGCAAATTACTCGGAGGGTTTTCGAACGTTAACAAACTCACATCGTGTATAGAGTAGAACGTCAATTCACACACGCGTATCACCATAAACGTTGATTCCGTAATAAAGGAATTGTTTTTTATTTTTTTTATTCATAAACGATGAAAGATACATTGATGTCTCATCGTAACGTTGACGAGTTCTCGTGGGTATACAGAATAATGTTGAACGGTAAAAGAGGAAAGATAAAAACGCCCGAAGATACGAAAGTACTTTAGTATGCAAGTAGCGAGTAAGAGACTTGCGGATATCATAATCCCATATCTTGGTCCATAACGCGGTACATTGAGTAGATTGAGTTTGATCCACCAAGAGTCTATCTATATATATCGATATTTTTATAGTATAAAGCGGAAATAGGGAGGAACCATCGGCGTACAAGCGAGAATGCGGTGGGAACGACGAGTGGGAAATTGTCTGCTGAGCTCCGGACAGATCCATGCGACCTATAACAACACAGTTCCCCAGGAGAGAAGAGACGACGACGAGTCTAACGCAGGGCTGGCCGAGACCTGGGGAACAATGGCACTTTAACCATCCTTAGCATTGTTATCGCGCCCGGGGTCTCTCTCAACGACGACGATGACGAGAGAGGAAAAAAAAGTAGTAAAAAAAAAAAAAAAAAAAAAAAAAAACGTAGAAACGATGTGGAAGGCAAGTGCCAGAGGGAGGAAGCAAGCGTAAAGGAACGTTGAAAAGAGGCTGGGAGCGTTCTATATTGATAAACCGGGTTTCGCGTCGCGCATCGGATAGCTTCGTGTATACATGCGATAGCGATATATCGAACGAGAAGCAATCGACGCTTCTCGATATCCCGAGCAGCGGCACAACGGCAGAACAGCGGAGATGTGGAAGCGTCGTAGCGCTCTTGTCAGCACCCCGTGAGAGAAGGGAGCCAGTTTTATATTGGCTCGTCATACCGCATTATTTTTTTCTTTTTTGTATAGTCGTCGATACGCTTCACTGGGATATCGATAAACAGATCGAAGGGTTGGTGTGTATCCTGCCTTGCTGCGGATGAGTTTCAATGGAAACTCTACCAGAGAGATAAATGGAAAAAGACTCGAAGCTCGTAATACTCGATCGTCGTGTTTTACCGTTGACAGAAAAATACAAACTATTACTTCGATTACCGAACATTATACTCTTCTCTCTCTGTTGTGACTTTAGCTGTAAAGCATGTATATTGGTTTCAATCGTGATATAGAACTCAATCGATTAGACACCGTGAATTTCTCAATGGCAACGAAATATCGTGCGATAGCCAAGTTTCCGCTGATGGGAACACAGCGAAGCCCGGGCATCGAATTGTACCAAAGTCTTCATCGGATACGCGTCAACTTCTGGCATATCTTGCTTGGGGATATAACGTTGCCGGATTGTTTCGGTCTTATCCCTCCCTCCGCAAACTGGTGCAGTACAGTGCAACTCTCAGAAACAGTACTGAGAGCGAAATAGAAGAGCGATCGTGCGCTTGGTAGTCGATATACATAACCGATCGTTCGTCCGTCGTAAACCGTGAAGCCGTCTCGTACCACTGGCGCAATCTTCGCAACGCCTGTAACCGTCGAACAATGAACGATTGGGCTAAAGCTCGAGGCGAAACTGGGCCACGGAGTAGTAGCCGGTTCTCGAGTTCATAGAACAAACGGGCGTGCAATCGAGTGGTTATCGATGATTCAACGAAGCTTATTAAAAGCTCGATTAATACAGAAAGAAAATATAATGGATTTACCACGCGAGAATTAAAAAGAAGAGTGGGGCGGCATGGGGATGAAGGGGAAGGAGAATTGCCTGGTGAGAAAGTCGAGTTTAATCGAAAGCTACCATTTAAATAGCTTCGAGAGAAAAAAAAGATTGAAGATTTTCTCGATCTCTTCGGTGTTCCGGGATTTTTCACCAACCGCGAAGCCATAGAGACGCGAACTGTCGGGCTTAGCGCTCGTCCGGTGATAGTCTTTGAATATATATTACGGTACGAAGCTCTCTTCGCTCTTTTCGACTACTGCGCCATTACTTGATCTGTGGCCGCACGCGAATGGGTCACTCAATTTCCTCGACGAAGGGCGAAAAGCACTGACCCAATTGCGGACGATCCCTCAGCTCTATCTACGTTTCGACAGATCGTTTAGTACGAAGTTTAATTTACGCCGACGCCACTTGGCAACTATATAGAGCGAGAGCACGAGCTCGCGAGTGAACGAGCTGTAGGGTTGTATGGGTTGACGCCAGTATGCCTAGGCGCATTGTTTTTCCCCTAATTCGATCTCATCGATCGATGGACAATAGGAAGAGGAACGAAGCGTTGGGGGGGTTGAGGGCGGAGTGATAGGGAAAGGGTAAAGCGTAGGGCGATAAACTACCCCTTGTGTATACAGTTATACACGTGCTGTGTAAATCGAGGCGTCAAAGTTGCGTGCCACTCGAGAATTAATTAATCGTCGGGTATTGGAATTACACGCACAACCGCGCATGATTTTACGCTAATAATAATCGACACGGGGTTTAGAGACGTGTATGTAGCGTGTTATGTGTATGCAAAGCGCTGGAAAACGAGAGTACACGAGAGTCAACAAGTAAATAAAATAGGCCAGCGAGGGAACAAATTCATTTGTTTCACGTGTCGAATGAACGAACCGCTCGTTCATCGATGCGTTTAGACGTTCCCGCTGCATGAACACATATGAGGATCCCGAGAACAATAGTCAAAATAGCAGTAAAAAAATGCGAATTGCCTTTTGCCGCGAAGTTGGTAGGTGTCGAATTAGATTTGGATCACAATTCGTCATCACCGAAGCTGCTCCATTGAGTATCTCTTTAACAAATCCATCGCCTCAACTAACTCACGATGATGTCGGATTGTGTATGCAAACCGATAATTTTTCATCATCGTGATTGTGAAAGATGGTAGACGAAAGAGAGATAAAGATGAATGGTTGTATTACCCGGGGAAGCCTTTGCAAATGAAAAAACTACGAGAAGCGTTAGGAAGCAGAAGATGATGAAGAATAGTAAGAAGAGGGAGGCGGAGTTGGCCGGGCTGCTTCGCAAAGTAACGGACGAACTACTCCGGTAACTCCCGTGCTCCATACAATCAATTAGAACTCCTGAACGAGTAGAGATGGTAATGGAGTTGCGCGTGAAGGTTCTTGCCTCGCCACGTGCTGCGGCGGAGAAGGAGGATAGGAGGCCGTTATGTAAACTGGAGCAAACTATACTGCCAGCATCACGCCACCGCTGAGGAGTCACTCGAGCTCTACTGCCCGCCATCATCAACGCTTATACCTGTATCCTACTCTTCATCTACCACTACAAATTCGACGCGAACATCCGCACCAAATCCAAACGGCGCCAATTGCATACACGAGTAACGAGAGATACGGGACAGTCGGACGTATCCGTTACCTATAGAAACATTCGTATAACATAGTATTCCGGTGAGATTTGATATCGATCGTTTCAAGTTTCCACTGACAGACTAGCTAAATATTATCTGAAATGTTCCATCCGGTGGCTTTGTGTGTTTCCATGGAATACCAAGCGTTCTGTACTCCATGTAGAAATCGTTACGAGGGATTTCTCTGCATATCTCGTTCGACAGCGGCTCTGGTCTATTCGGTATTAGGGAATGATGAACACATATATACAGAAGACCGGGGCGAGTCGGAATGCCGCAAAAAAATCGAAGATTTTACATAGTGAGTAAGTAGATGCGCCATTAGTGGCCACTGTACCCTGTATTATTATTTCTTTCATAATTTGGTTATATTTTGTTTTATTTCTGCGAATGCGATAGCCATAATCGGACCTGAAGTCACCAAAAACGGAACGTCCACCCTGTTGTCTTCTAAGGAATAACTCACCGCATTCTGAACTCTAATTCCTTAGAATGCCAATTGCGCAGTCTGGAAACCTCCATTTTTTGATGTTGGAGCAATCAACGAGCTTCGAACGAATTGATCATCGAATTTTTCCGCACGACGGCTTCATTCGTGCACTTGAAAGGATTCATTCGTCTCGTAATTCTGGACCTCTGTGGATCATATTTCGTTTATATATATCGTCCAATGTATTTCACAAGGTGTACCGACAAAAAAAGAAAACGTTTTGCGCCTTTGCCGGAATGGTAAGACTTCACAAAAAAGAAAGTATCCTAAGCACGAAGAGCAATTACAGTTAGAACTCATTGGTCGATCGGCAGCAGCCTCTTCGGGACTCGAGCGTTCGAGAGAACGAAGTAAAAAACAAAATAAAAAAATAGTTCATGGTACGAGAAGCTACGTGGGGCGATCGATTCCCTTCGAGGTTGATACCGGCAATTTTATTTTCCACGGAGTAGCCTCCCGCCTTCTTCCGGAACTCTCTCAGGGTATATCTCTATATGGTCAGTTTCTAGCCGTGGCGACGTCTTACAGGATTCTGATGCTAAGACGTAACTCTTCCACGTCGGGGGTGTGCCGTATACGGTAGCACGTGCCTTGTATTCTGAAATTTCCTCGAACGACATACTTCCGATAACCGGATTGACAGAGTTTAGGTTGTCTCTCGGCGGGCGAGAGAACCGAAAAGTTCACAGAACCGAGAGATCCTCCCGCGATCGAGCTGAGAAGCGTAGCTAACCCGTTTCTTTTTCTCTCTTAGCTTTCTCCTGTTCGTTTCGTCCGACTTCCGTCGCGCTGATAGTAAAAATACTCTTGTACACACAGGTATAGACTGATGTGGTCATACCTTAAGTACGTACGCGAGGAAACGTCTCACGTGCGAGTAGTAACATTTCAATTTGCTTCAAGTAAAAAGAATTTCGTGTGTTTACCATTTCCGCATGCTATTCGCCGATGAAAGAGTTCACTGTGGACAAAGGCTACTGCTGTGTTTGACCAGAGTCGACCGCAACTGTTACTGACGAGACTCTCTCAAGTGCTGCGGCGCGATCGAATCTTGTATCCTTCGTCTCTGCTCTGTTGTCTTCTTGTGTACCCTACAATGCGTGCTTCAGTCGCCGTTTCTAAGGAGAGTGTATCGTTACATGTCAGCCGAAAGTGAGCACAGAGAATTTCAAAACCTACCCAATGGAGTACAATTCTCAAAAAAATCATATCGATTAAAATTTTTTCGAAAAACGGAAGTTCCGAAAATTCGAAAATGTTCGAAAAAAAATCATATGTATTCAGAAACATTAACGAATCACCTTTTGCTAAAAAAAAAGTTCTTTTGTCGGATGATTTGGTAAACCATTTTTTTACACTTAATTTGTTAATACCTTTTTGGAATTAACATTATCCAAAATTAATGCCTTGAACACCGTTTATATCGATGATTTTTTACGATTTTTATCCCATTGGGATGATTTGAAAAGTCTCATCGAATTTCACTTTTGGCCGACATATACCGATACACTCTCCTTAACCGGACATTATTTGTACGCAACCTAATCCAGCGTTCTAAGTAATCGCTGTGTTATTTTCTACATTCACTCGATATCTCGTCACTTATTCTCGCAAATACGATTGCTTAGAAAGCCTGAACAATATCGTCAACGACTCGGTGCCACTATACCTCATTGCCGTCTGTCGGAACGATGCTATTTCTCGGTACACAGTGCATAGTCACAACAACTAACAACACAACGACAGCTCCCTAGAACTCAACGTTTTTCTCCTCATAACTTATAAATTCGTAAATTGTCTCTGTCTAGACTCGGATATCGCTCGGATGATTCGAGTAAACCTCAGCAAAAGTACATACGTTAACATGGATATTGCATAAAGTAGACAAATAAAGTCGTGTCGTTTGCGAGAAGTTTGAGTGACGCAATTGAGGTCATTAAACACGATAAAAAACATTAGCGATATATCGCGGTCGATAATTCGATTATGTTGTTTACCGTATCATCAATAAATCAGTTCGTCTAGACTATGATGAGATAATTGAATTGATTGCTGAAAAAGTCTATATGTTGACACGGATACTGCATAAGTACAAATTGCAATTGTCCCGACTGTGAAAAATGTATGCGATGGAACTGAGGCAATCAAATTTAAAAAAATGTATTGCCGATATGTCGGGATTGGCGTTCCGATTATGTCGGTTATGATTATGCCATTAAATTAATTTCTCTGGACAAATGATCCGATAATTGAGTTAACTTCTTCAGCGATACATCTGTAAACATATGTATTGCATAAGTATAGAGATCGAAGTTGTTTTACGAGTAAAATTGACTATCATTTGTTGAGATTAAATTTTCGATTATATCGGTTATCGCATTATTGCTAAACTGCGATCGATGCTCTCCTTCTCCGTTCTCTATCTATCAATCAATTAATCTCGAGGTCGACAAAGTTCGAATGTATTTTCAGCAAAATCTTGCAGTCTATACGTATGGTATACTTACGGTGTGTTATCATTCTGGTGAGCAGTGTCGCTATATTTTTTTTAACAGTCTACCGTAACGAAATTATTCTCGATCTCGTATTTTCACCCGAGACGAATGGTCTGCAGTTAGTCTAAAGTAGATTGCGTGCATGTTTGAAAATTGTCTGTCGCTTTGGCTCCATAAATCCGCAAGACAGCCCTCCACGCACATCGGACCGCAACGATGCGTAAGCTTCTCATCTCATGTTCCCCGGTAATTTATCGCGAAAGGCCTGCCTCTCACAATGTCGGGTTATCTTAAGTGATTACGAAAGGAGTCGACCCTCGATTTAGAGAACGCTTCGATATACGGTATACCTGTACCATACCGCAATCTACATTAATCTAACATTCCCCTCGCGCCCCTTGGACGTTGACGAAATACCACATATGTGACGCCCCCGCATTTCGCCTACATGAATTACTACATTACGAAGGCAAAGAATCGATTGATGCGATTCTAGAAGTGATATACCAGGATGTGTTTTTTTTTTTTTTTTTCTTTATTTTTTTTATCAAATTATACTCACTATTTTCATTATTCCGTCAATTTGGAGTTAAAAAAAAGGAGTAATTGGACATTTTTTCATCCATTCTTCTTCTTCAAACGAAATTTCAATCGCGAATGTATGAATAAAGAAATTTTTTAAATATGTCGGGAATGCTGTATGAAAAAATATTTTCACTTTATATAATAATGAAAATACGTTTCGTACAACTGCTCGAACGCGTTTCAATAGAAAAATAATACTGCTTCCACATTGTGCGACGATCAAAAGCATGAAATTCCTCTTTTTTTTCTTCTTTTCTTCATTTCTCAGCAAGGAATTTTCTAAAAAAAAAATATTTTTTTCTCTGTTTGTCGCAGGTCACCGGAATCGTCGGACGTGCCGATGTTCTGGCCTGTATATTCTTCTTGCTGTCATTCCTCGCCTATCACGGGTAAGCGAAAAATATTCCAAACTCGACGCGCATGAATACAAGACGCGAAGCCCGGAAGGCGTGAAAAGCGAGTGTGTTGAATCGCGTAAGGCAGGCAGAGTTCGCGTTGTTACACGAAACGCCTCGATGTACACTACGAACGAAGGATATAACGACGCGATCTCGTGGTTCAAGCAAACGCGCGTCTTCGTCGTATCGTATCATATACATAGAAGGGGTGGTTGTAAATTGTATATTTTATGCATAGCTGCTTTGGCACGGATGAAAATTCACGCTTCGCCGTATTCCGCATTCTCGCTCGGCATCGATAAAACGAGAATATAAATTCGCGTTATAACTGGGTGTACACCGCGGAAAGTTTACGAGAGAGCGAAGTGAACCAACCGCCGCCAGAACGTAGTTGAATCAACATTCTTCACCTCAAGGTGAACCACTCAAATCACAATTCTAACCACCAGACGAAAGGAGCTGTTAAGATTTCTGTCCCTACGAAACCGCTTGTGTTATATTTCCGAGATTTCTACGATATATTTATGGGGTTAGAAAAGATCTCAAGTAGCGCGAGAAGCTTGAAGGGGAGCAAAAATGAAACGAAAAAAGAAAAAAAAAAAAAAAAAAAAACAAAAACGAAACAGCGGGTAGCGCAGAATCGGGAGAAACCGTTATGCCGGACTGAAGCATAAATTATCGAGAAAAAGCCGAGCAACTCAGCGAGATAGAGGAAGTAGAGTAAAAGAGAATCGTGAATAACCTAATAAGCCACGAGCTCGTTCCCTCCGACGGAGTTGGCTCGCTTCCGCGGGGCTATAACTTGAGAAAAGTTGCACAGGCAACCCCCGCCCCCCTCTCCCCCCGTGCATACGTCACACGAACGGAGAGTGGGTGGTAGTTCTGCGGAGCGAACAGGCGGGTTCGGGGGGGTGGGTTGGGGGGGTTGGAGGCGTCGCGACGACACTTACCGCGCCATGGCGACGCCTGCCTGACGCCGGAACAGAGCGTCAGCCATTTATTCTCATGAGTGCTGTTGCTTGCTTCTACTGTTCCGGAAGGAGGGTTGCAGGGGGTTAGGTAGTCCCAAAGAGACATAGAGAAGAGGCGACGAAGGAATTATAAACTAAACTAATTTACCGTGACCCGTCGTCGACTGGCCGTTCGCGCCGGTCACGTTCTAACACTCCCTCCTGCTTTCTGGGCGAAAAGCTTTGTCGCTACACCAGATTTACTGCCAAAGATTTGTTGCCCTCCGCCGGTAACGTTCACCGCGAGGGTAGCATGGAGCATAAGAAGCAGCAGGTGTGTATATTCCGTCTGAATCATTTTGACGGTACCATTTTGACGGTAATGGTAACATTTTGAGTCTCTCAAGGTTTCGCTGAATTGGACGATTCTCGGGAGAACATAACCGGATTATTAATAATGACGTGTATCTACAACCTGTGTAACGGTATACGAAAGTGGTCCGTGTCAGTTATAGTTAAATGGCAGCTTAGTTCCCTCCACCCGAAACCTCTCTCAATCTTAATTCATATCCGTTGGCCCTTACTGAGAACCACTAGAGCCTTAATATAAATTAATGTATGAGAGTTTCGCAGAACCAGAACACACTCATGGCTCATCCCGTATTCGCGCGGTGTGTATGCCACACATATACATAATGTATAACTTAAGCTCAACAGTACGGATTATCGGGTATGTTGGCACAACTGCTGGAGCGACTTTACCTTCCATACACACGACAGTCACTCTGACATTCGATAACGAACCACAACTTTAATGACGTTGGAGATCGCATGCGAGAAATAAATAAAACGCGAAAAAAATTCAGCCGCAGCAGGTAACACGGTCGACACTTCGGATGACCCAGTTGCCCGATGCTTTAAGCTTCTTCAGCTGAAAACAGCCGGTCTGTGTTTGAACTCTTCAAAAATTGATTACTTCGAGTCACCTTTGAGTCTCGTCTTTTGCTGATCTCATCCAATCTTCTAGTTTCGTTTTTACCTTTTTTTGTATACCTATGTAGCCATAAGTCGAAGATAGAGATCGCGGGATATTCGGATATCGTTTTTTTTTATCGACGGTGAAATTACTGAGAAAACAAAGTCTTGGATGCATAAAAATAAATAAAAATGGACACAATGATCAGCTGTGTTCGTATTAACATCGAAAAAGTACATCAAAACATCGTAAATTTTCTCATAAAACAAAAAAAAATGTATTTACGAGTTTCAATTTAATTTCCATATTTTTGCGCGATATCGGAACATCGAGACTCTCTTGGTACATGAATACGTTTACGTAGCTTTGACGTTTCAACTATTCATATCGCTCTCGTATATTTCTGGACGCGAGAGGCGTTTTAAATTTCGATTGAAAAATTGCAACTCAGCACTTCGGCATCGCTGAGATGCTCGTTTGGTGCTTTTGCTATAAGGACGGTAAAGAGAGGAGGTACACAGAGGAGAAAGCCTCGTCGAGGCCGAACTTTCTTTTCTCGTCGGGGGAGGTAATAGCTTCAGTCCAGATTCGAAAACTTTTTTAATATTATATGACCCGTCTATCGGATTCTCTGCTGACTCTTTCCGCGGAGCATCGCTGATATGATTAACGCGTTTACCTATATACTCGTGAAAAAAAAAAAAAAAAAAACAAAAAAAAAAAACTTTAACGAGTATAAAGTATTGCAGGGTACCTATGTTGTGCCGGATCTTATATTAACGAGAGGCTCGAGTGAACCTCACCTCAACGAGGTTTCAACGAAAGTTACTTCGTTGCAGCAACATCCCGCAGGATCGCTGCCCGCTGCTTTTATCGTCTTCGATATCGCAGCATTTTCCGTTCGCAGTTATTATTAGTTTTCGGATGCAGATGCATTTCCACCGAAATCCACGTAATACCGCGGATAAAAAAGAAAATCGCGGCAGAAAATAAGTTATATAATTCGAAGCTTTCAGCGCGACTGTCCGGGGATTGTAATTTTGTTGTCACGATTTTTTTATTACCGTCAATTTGACGATTGGGGAATCACTTGTATGAATTCGATTTCGAAAGTGTATTCTGTCTATCGACGAAAGTAATGCACGGTTATCCGTATATATAATCGAAACTGGCAAGCAACGGGCTTGTCGGGTATTTGGAATTCGGAAGCCACATTGCAGCGTCGACACTTTTAATCGTTGGCGCGTGTATCGCTATGCGGGCGAATGCTGCTTTCGCTCGATCGCACGGAGCTAACCAATTTCATGGCGAGGCAGACAGACGGAATTCGGGATAGCGAGAGAAGCAGCCAAACAACAAACGAAGCGTCGAATATGAATGAGTTTCGCGTACAACTGATTGCCACGCGTCTACGATTTATTCCCTTTCTGTTCTTTTTTTTATTTCATTTTACTTCACTGTCTGCGACATCCATTAACATTCTTTGGTTTCGATAACAAACACGAGAGGTGGCTGCACCATTTTTTTCTACGATCGGACGAGGCGTCGATGGACGTAAAATTTCACTGTATAAGACAATAAATATAAAATTTTAAATAAAAAAAATATACAAAAATTTAAAAACTCCCGACTGCAAAAAGAGTGAAATAACAATTAATTATTCACATGTCATAGTCGAGCGATTTCTTCGTCATTGAGTATGGAAATCCCCCGACTATAACATGTGAGTAATTAATTGTTATTTCACTCTTTTTGCAGTCGTAGCGTTTACACTCGTTCGGGATGCCACCGCGAGGTTACGTGTCGTGAGAACTAACTGTTCGAGATCGCGAAGTTAGGCACTCACACGTACATTGCATTTTGAGAATGTAGCAGTGTATATCGCTTATGCGATATTTACGAATAGGCATGTTTACGAAATTTTTTAAAACTCTTTTATCTCCGCGGAGACACAACACATCGTAAGAATTCATAAACATAAACCGAATGTCCGGTCTACAGAAGCTATATCGCGAAAACTGTTAAAACATTCTTTGTCGTTTTGACAAACACCGGTTACAAACTTTCGAGGTGCGAGCGCCATTACGGATTGAAACGCATAACTCCCGTCTTTTTGCCCTGCGGGCAGTCGGGAGTTAAAAATGAATAAAAGTAATATTAAAAAAAATGGACGAGGCATCGATGAATGTAACATTCCGCTCGAAAAAACAATAAATCATGTAATAAATATAAAAGATAAAATAAATAAATAGAATAAAATATAACATAAAAAAAAGAGTATAAATCGCGATAAAAATATAACTCTCGTTTTTTTTCGATTATGTGTTACAGGCAACAGACGGCTTACGTCTGGAGCAGCGTATTTCTCGGTGCTCTCTCGATGCTTGCCAAAGAAACCGGTGTGACGATTCTCTTGCTGAATCTTCTTTACGATCTCTACCGTTCCTGGCACTCGATAAAGCGGTGAGTTACAAACAATAAGTATTACAGATAGACACGTACGTAGCATGTGTACAGATCATATCTAACGTCTGCAAATTCCCTACAATATTGTTAATCATTCGAATAAAAAAAGCAACGACTTAATTATCCCTATATATATATGTATGCGACGGGAATGCCGAATTTTTTTAACGTTAATTTCGTCGCTGATATCGCGAAACGCGTGTGTCTTGATATACGTACGGACTGCAGCTTTGACGCGGTATTGTCGTCTCTTTATATACACAACAGTACGTCCCAATTATTGCGGCATTCGGCTGTATACGCAAGCGGGTTTCGTGCTGCACGAAGAGGTCTTTACACGATATTCGTCGACCGTTTATATGTTCCACGGGTTCTCACAGTACCTAACTTGCATTATAGATATTCTACTCGGTTTATACAGCTTCTTATGTTCTCTCATTCTCCCACGAAACTCTTTTCCCTTTCTCGTTTCTCCCCTATGCATAATAACGTCGGTGCCCATGTGTTTGCGTTGCTGAATATGACAACCGGCATGAATTCGTTGCTAAAAACTGGTCAACATTCGCGTTACTCTGACCAAAGAAATTACCATATGTCCCACCGTACGTCGCGTGTTTCCCGTCGATGTATCATTCGACCGGAGGGAATGGCAGGGGGGTAGACGAGGTTGCAACTGCGAACCAAGCGACACGGATAAACGAGCGCAAAAATATTTGGAGACTCTCCCCGTAACGTCGTCGCCGTTATTGCTACCGCCGTGTCATTCTCTTTCGCCGTTTGACAAACTTTCCGACGTTACTGGCTCCGGCGTGTCTCCTATGTCAAAAGGGGAAGGTTGAGGCAAAAAAAAAATGATCGTCCCAACGTTTTTTTTTTTTTTTTTTTATTTACAGATCTATCTTCGAGGCGCGATGGAACGACGAGTCGAGGCACTTTTCGAGACGCGCAGCCGCTCTTCTCGTTTCGGTAAGTAAATTTAATGAAATTGACGATATATCGATCGGAGAATTTAAAAAATGTATTAATCACTTCGAAAAAAAATAAAAATAAGTATTTCTGGACTCAATCCATACAATTTTATCGTTATGAACGAAATGAACCCCACAGAAATACAGTGGATTTTTTTCTTTTTTATATCGATTTTTTCTTCGTATATATCTGCAAAAAATGCTATATTTTGTATATATCTCAGTATATACTTAATTTCCATGAAAAAAATATCATTCTCTCGAAATCACCGGTGTATTATATTCCATTTTGTGAGTCAAGCGATGTATAAAATTTTTGAATATCCTTGCGATGTAACGTGGGAATGTACACCAGTTATGTGTGCAGCATACCCCGACGAGGCTTCAGTAAAATTCGGCTTTTTCACAGCTTGTGAAGTAGCTAACAAGGGATGCAAAGCTCCAAAAAATCCAAAAAACATTCGATTTTTATTACTTTTTTTTTCTATGCTATCGAAGTAGTTATTTTGCAGATGCGTGTTTGCATTGAACAGATACATACACACTTAGAAATGAATTCCGATGAATTTCAACTAATCGCGAACCCCTTAAAAGTAGTCGCGGAACGGTTCGAGTAACCAATAAAATGCCTCGAGCTTCATGATCGGATTCAGAGACACAGCGGCCGTGAGTATTAACAGGAAGTTCGTGGGGATGGGGGATGTGGGGTGGTGGTAGAGACGTGGCTAGTGGCGAAACGGCAAATCCTCTTATCTCTCACGTGCGTATACAAACTCTATTCGTGCGTAGAAGCCCCGCTGGATTTGTGGGACTGCTGCAGGCTCTCTCTTCTGTTCGTGTTTCTCTTCACTCACATCGTCCGCCATTTTTTCCCGAGCTTTGTTATTATCGCATTACCTCGGCGTGTTGTTCGCCCTTTTGTCATCGCCAACAGTGGTATGAAACGGGTGAAGAAAGGCGAGACGCAAAAAAGAAGAAAGAAAAAAAAAAAAAAAACGAATCCATTTAGAAAGTATGCGTAACTTGTGCGTTGGTGTCATTGTCTTGGCATTGGTGTCAAACAACGTCCGATGTAGGAGACCACCTCGCGTCGTGCCCTTTCTTGTCATCATTTTTTTTTTTTTTTTTTTTTTTTTTTTTCAAATCTCCCCATCGCACTGTCGCCACGTCGTTCAGGTACATTGCGTCACTTTCATTCCGTTCCCGCGGGGGGATGCAAAGAAAGAATTTTCGCTCTCATCGGCACGCGGTGGAATCTCGTTAGGCTGCATCGAGCCTTATACCATACGTTGACGAAGTGTTCGCGAAGTATTGGGACGGAAAAAAAATGTATGCATCCGCGTCGCGGTGCTCCGGGATTCGCTGAATATTTTTTCTAGTGGTTGAAGCCACACAGTGCACACACGACTTCAACGGGGGACAAATGAAACAAAGACGGTCGGGGTGAGGGTTGTACGCACCCTCTTAAGTTTACACGAGCATTTGTACACTCGTACGACGGTGGAATGCGTGGGTGTGTCTGTGTTTGAGAATAGACGAGAGGGAGAGGAGGTAAGGGGCAAAAGAAATAGTGGAAACGTCGTCGAGCGCGAAATCCTCGTACTAAGGGGGGTATAGGTACTCGCAGAGCTCGAACAGACGCCCTTCCACAACCCTCTTTCCCCCCCGCGGCTACGAGTATCGACGTAGTACTTACGTACTCAGCCGCGAAACGTAGAAACAAAAGCATTCAGACTCAAACGTACAGTGTCTTTCCTCCTTCACGTGTTTATTCTTCCTCTCGCACTCTCGCGAGGCTTCTGTAATCCGTGCCGGAGGCTTAACGAGACTCGGAGACGCGCAACGTTTCGTATTACCCTCTTGTCTATTCCACTTTTCTTTTTTTTTTTCTTTTCATTTCCGCCGTCTTGGTTGTCATTTGTGCTCCCGTTGCGCTTCGAAACCTCCCTTTGGTTATTCCGTTCTCACTAATTGTAAAGCCTTCGCACGCGTGCGATTGAAGGTTTTTTTTTTCTTCTTTTATTCATGACTGGAAATTCGATATTCATGACTGTGTGCAGTGTAATCACGCAAATGAATGAACATTGTCACACATTTATTCATATTTGCTAAGTTATTCGTTGAAAGAAATGCATCGATTCATCGTTCGAGAGTCGGGGATGTGTATTAGTTTACGACAATGTATAGAGTACGAAAAACAAATGATTAGTTTGGAAAACCTTTTTTTCTGTTATTAAAATCTAAAAGTTTCAACTAACTATTAATAACTTTAATTTATAATTTATTTTAAGTGTTAAAGCGAAACGACTTAAATGGAATGAGAACTAAATTCATTTTTCTATTATTCTTCATCGTTTTCTACCTTTCGAGTTTCGACAAATGGATTCCGCGCGTGTGTATTCATATATGGGTGACACGTGAGCTCTTGAGGAAATCCACGATGTTGGCATTGCCATGGAGGAGACCGCTGGGGGTCACGCGGAGCAATCACGCGTTCCCACATCCCTGAGTACTTACGTTAGGGCCTTTACGATGCACCATTAAATCTTCGTACCTCCTGGACTACCGAGTCGCCATGCGCTCGGGAAACTGCGAGGCGAAATCACAGGGCACCAAAACCGCATACGGACAGTAGAGATGCTGCAGTATAACCTCATCCACTCGTGAATTAATTTAGACGACCCTAGCCGTCCGACCTCGGAGTCCGGCTGTACGTACGTTATACTACTATCGTCCTTCGTGACACACGCCCCGGAAATGCCACGGAATGACGATGCTGCTTCGGGTCGTTTCGCGTGTCACGCACATTCGCTTCGTTGTCGGACACATTCGGATGATATGCAAGTTCAGTTATTTTTATAGCTGCGTTGATTTACTCCGTCGTATCCGGTGTTATACTATCGATTTTATTACACTCAACGAAAATTTCCCATTCCAGAAATAATTAATCCGCGGAAATATTCATAAAATATTATCGATACTTAAAACGTTAGTCGCGTCCAAAAATAAACTAAAAATCGTTCGAAAAACGCCAGTTAAAATTAAATTAAGCTGATAAATATAGCATCAATTTGTATCCTCTGTATTGTTGTTTCAAGCGTCTAAATTTCGCTTTAACAAATGCTTTTTGTCGAACAAACTTTAATTATGCACCATTTGAAATTGAAATTATAATCCTACCGTCGATCTATCGAAATGTCGTGATGTATAAATATAGACCACGTCTCTCAGGAAATGTAATAGCGTTCCCTTCTGTATACCGTGTCATATTCGTATTCATCCACTTTATAATATCCGTTTCCGTCTCAAAGTCTGTCAAATCTAATGTTCCATTAACCAAGAAATTCTCGGAAATTAACCGATACGAGGGTTTTTTTTTTAACAATAGTAAAATGATCAAAATACTGGCATATCCGGTTCCTCTACGCTGATGTCAACGGCTTCGTGAGTTCATCCACTTCGATATCTCGAATATGAATAACCTTCGGTTCAACGAGCGCACATACACATACGCATACAGCCGCAAACCCCTATCCTTCTCGAGTTTTCTACGACGACGTCGAGGATCGTCCAAGAAAACTTTTATGTCTTCTTTTTCTCGAACATTTCGAAATGTCCAGAAAGCGCTCGGAGGACGAGAGGAAAGTGGCGAAAGAGAAAGGATAACGCCGGATCCGGACCGTCCAACGTATATCGGGTTAGTTCGGTGATGCGATACGTGACGGACACATCGATAGACGCGCGAGAGAAGGCGGGGGTGGCATCGTTGGCATCCCTCGTGTTACACACTCTACCGTTCGTGAAAGTATACGACCGTTGGAACACTGGGCGCAAGGAGGGTGATTTTTATTTCATCCCCCCATCACTATCGCTTCCGATGCCACGTGCGGAATCAAGCTATTTAGAAAACGTAACGAGATTATCACACCCCCTACGCAGCCAAACCGTATCGCGAACGAAAATGTGAACAACGACAATTGACGATAATCGGGGTTGACTACAATAGAATTCCATTTTACTATATCGAATTTACGTCAATTGACTCGTCTTTTTCACAATTCTTCGTGTCCCAAGGTGTATTTTACTCGGGTGTTCCGGGTAATTCGAAACTCCGAATATACCGAATCTTCGAATTTATTTTTTTCTTTTTGTAGGGGAGTTTTCGGTCCGAAGAAAAAAAATTGGAAACTTTGTTACATTTTTTTTTTTCGATCGTTTTTAACTTACGAACAAATTTGTCAAATTTATGTGAATAAAAAACCTGTTGTACCTTCCGCATATTTGCAACGTATGTCTCTCTTACTTTTTGCTGCAACAGACATGATCTTTCTTTTTTTTTTTTTTTAATACCTTTTATCTTTGTCTTTTCAGCTCGGTGTGCTACTAGTCGTGCGGCTCGCCCTGCTCCACGGCGCTTTGCCAAAGTTCTCGCCGCAGGACAATCCGGCAGCCTTTCATCCCAGTTTCCACGTGAGGTGAGTAAAGACAGGCACGTCCTTTGGTCTACACGAGACTCCCGAGAGCACGAATTGCGTTTCATTGTTACAAAATTCCTGGCATGCCGTGCATCCACTGTACCAGAACTCAATACCCTTGTTATTCGTACGTATATCTACCGTCAGCTCAACGGCTACAATCCGTTCTCGTGTTGCGAAGCTTTCACGAGTTTGAGAAACACGAAGAAAAATAAAAGAATCCCGAAGCGATAGAAAGAAAATTACGAAATTGGAAGAAACGCGACGAGATAATTGGCAAAGAATTCTTCAACCATTTTCAAGGAAGCAGATCCTCGCGAGCTTCGTATTACGTATCGTCTGAAGTAAAATGTCTGGAAGAAAAATTGCGATAAAATTGCGAAAAAAAAAAAAAATGCCTTTTGCCTCACTGCTGTTGATAATTTTTGAGAAAATATCTTTTTCCATCGGGTGGGTTCGCTCGAGAATACGATGGTTCGGATTACACGGCGACGCTGCGGCAAATAATGATACGCGATTGGCGCAGTTATTCCCAATTATTTTCGTATTACGACGATTATTGGGAAAAATCTTCGAAAGTTTAAAAATATTATTATTCATTTGACGTTCATTAGTGTTATCTACTGCTGCGTTTAAGTGTCGTATCTTTTGATCAATTCAATAATAAATCTCTATGATACCCTCAGAAGTCTCGTATATCTATTCCGCAGTTCAATTTTTTTTTTTTTTTTTTTTCTGCTATGTAATCAATTTTTCAGCATAATATATATGAAAAATCGATATTCAAACAATGAATACTTTTTCTCGATACTCTGTCGGGATTATAATTTGTTTAGTATATAAGTGAATATTTCTTCGATATATCGAAATATCACATCGTTGCCGTTCAGGACGCACCTGGTTCATTGTTCTCTTATCCTCCGATACCACGGAGCCTTCGCGGAGTGTGTCGGTATCGCGAAACTTGGAAAACCTCTAGTCGAGCTTTTCGAATGTTGCAGCTAAAGGATCCGAGAGTAGTTACGGATAGATAGTAGTAGTAGTAGTAGTAGCAGCAGTAGTAGTCGTCGTGGTAGCAGGATAGCAGCGTAGGAAGAAGAAAAAACAAAAAGAGACTCTTCCTCGATTCTTTACCGAGTTAAACTGTGCGCTCCCCTGCTTCCAACTTTTCCACTTCGCTAACCGCTCTCGGTCGCACGCAGACCCATAGCCCCATCGTGCGCGCCTTTCCTATACAACTCTACTTGTGCAACGTCGCATCTTTATTCTTCTTTTTTCTTTCGTCTCTTCTCCACTATAACTTCTATGCTCATATCGGCATCAGCCTCTCAGCCACTGCGCACTTTCTTTGAACTTTGCGGAAAAATTCTTCTCGTCCCCACCCCCACCACCACCCCCGAGGCCACTTGCCCGCTGGATTTTCACATTCACCGAGCCGGAAGAGAAAGAAAATACACACACCTACACCCCCACACACACACACACATGGCATGCATAGAAGACGAGTGGCAAGAATCACTTGAAAAGTTTTACCACGAGTAGACTGAGGCCCGATATAAGTATTATGTTCTACTAAGACAGCGTCGCTGTTAGCGTTTTGCTGTCCTGCCGCGTGCCTTTTATTTTCATTTCGGATCGACTAGCGTAAAAATTTCGATGCATCGAGTTCTACTCGCGTAAAGCTCTATATCTTTCGATTATTATACGGCTCGAAGATGTTCCCCGGACGAGCTGAGATGCTGTAGTCGAGATAAATCGATCATCGTCCGTACGAAAAAAAAAAAAAAAAAAAAAAAAAACTGAATACCGATCGCTCGTTGAAAATATGGAAATTCCTCCTGTATACACACGTCGAGAAAATGGTATATGTATCGTAGGATTATATGATATAAAAGAAATAATACGTAACCTGATATCTTCATGTATTACATGATCGTCGAAAGATGTATATATCGTATATACAATATTGTAACAATATTTATAGTGCAAACAGTATCCAACTTGATTCTCCTCGAGAGAAAGAGATCAGCCTTCGGGTTATGTATCGCGAATGGGGGGGAGAGCTTTGAGAGTAGTATGTACGGGTGGGGGGTGGGGGGCGTGGGGGGGGGGGGGGGGGCAGAGAGGAAGGAGGACAACGTAGAGGAGATACTTCGGAAATTTTAGCATATTGAAATATCTGTTCTTTTCATTCCTCGTTATATATTCGCTCGACGTTCAGCGATGGATGACGACGACGTTGGTCGTTACGTTGGTCGTTACGTTGTATCGGCCACTCCGTGTTTCTGCCATTTCACTTTATTCCTCGTTTCTTCGATTTTCTTCGTATTCTCGCTCTCCCTTACTCTCCTGTGCCAAACGCGCTTTCCAATACGTCCTCCAATACATAACTGCTTCTCTTCAAATCCCACCCTTCCGAGCCGCGAGCGTCGCTATTCACCCCCTTACGGTATTCTCAACCCTCTTTCTATATCTTCGTCTTTACTACTTTCCTCATACTGTCGCCTGCTGTTGCCAAGATATTGCGTCGAATAATTTTACGAACGATACATTACGAAATTGCATGAATAGTTGCTGACAAATCATAAGATATTTTCTTTCTTTTTTTTTTACGAGATACGAGGGGATCAGTGTATTCGTACGGAATACAAAGAGTCATATTGTAGTTAAACTTATAATGGTATATAACGTTCGTTTTCATGTTTCTCTTATTGCTTCGGAACCATTTTCATATTTAGTCTGTAATTCAGGGTCTGCAGTTGATATAATCAATTTTTAGTTGCCACGTTTCTTTTTTCTCTTTACTTACTTATTCTTGTATCAACTGCAAGAAATTTGATGTCTCGAGGAAGAAAAGAATTTCTTTCGAGACGATCGAAAATTGCACTATAATATATTGTAACGGTACGTTTTTGTAGGCTTACAGCTCTTTGCTCCAAAACGTTCGCTATTGTGAGTTTTTGGCTCACGTAGATGTGAGGGCAGGTGCTGTAAATTAGAAATCTATTTGTTGATTCGAATTGTCAACAATAAATTTGATTTTATTGAAACAATGATGTGAATACAAAGTAAAAGAGGAAATTTGTCCAATAATTTGCTTGGAATTTTATCTCTTTAATGTTTAATTTGCGAAACAGATCGACAGGTTGTTTTATTTGTGGAAGTGTTTGGGATTTTAGCTTCTACGTTAAACTGTCACTTATCAGTTAATGACGAGACGAAAGCAGTCGCCGAGGTCCCCCAAGGCAGTCGCCGGCGCTGTCACGAAGAGATAAGCCGTGCAAAGAATGATTCTACGTTAGATGATCGATATTAGCCACCAACGAGACGAAAGCAGTCGCCGAGGTCCCCCAAGGCAGTCGCCGGCGCTGTCGTGTACTAATACGTCACCGCAATGCAATTGATTCTACGTTAATTTATGATTAGAAGGATAAACCGAGACGAAAGCGGTCACCGAGGTCCCCCAAGGTAGTTGCCGGCGCTGGTTTTTTATAGGAAAGGTAACACTAGACGAAAGCGGTTGCCGAGGTCCCCCAAGGCGGTTGCCGGCGCTGTGTTTGGATAGGAAATATTTAAATTCAAAAAGGATCTGTTCGCTGTAAGAAAAATGATTTAATTAATGATTAAAACGAATGGCCGGCGTTGATTTCTTCCTTCATCGATTGGATCGTTGTTGAAATATTGGTCCCTTGCTTCTTCTTAGCGTCGGGACTCTGTCGAGTAAAGCAACGCTTTACTCGAAAAGGAAAAGTGTTGAACTCCTCTTATCGAGAATTATCGATAAGCAAGATGGAGGACTCAAGATCAAACGAGCCGTAGCCGCGCATGAGTTCCTCCTCGTTCGAGTTTTTGGATCGAAGTGCCGTCTCTGTGCTCGCGATCGGTCTTATATACCCGAGCGCGAGGCCCTTTTTTATGTCCATTGACGCACGAAGTACGTCAAACTTCGCTGTCCTTTATTATCGCTGCCCGGGGTCTGCCGCAACAGCTTAAGAAAACCGTGTGCACAAATGATGCAATACTACCGGGCGGCTCCCGCTATCGACCGTCGTTATTGATTAACTGCGCGGTCGGTAATTCGTATGCTGACTTCTTCGCAAAGTCTGGTAAATGACCGATAATCGATCCGGCATTTACCATATGAATTTTCACATGGATTTTTCGTTCTAATTATTTGCATTCTTCTAGTGTAGGGGATAGTTGAAAATTTAATACCGTCTCAACGCCCCCCCGAACTAAAGCGTGTTTATCTGAATGCTTTTGTTCTTACAAGAGGTGTCAAATTTTTTTTTCTTCGATATCAAACGCGGTACGTGACCTCCTGCCCCCCCATTTTCCTGGGTGGTAGTGTAGCTCTTCGTATTTTGCGCTTCTGAATCTTTCGATGCTTCTCGTAGCATATTACTCTCGTCTGGAGAGCTTCCGTGGCATCCTGTCCCATCGTTGCGGTGGGTAGTGTGGCTCTTCGTCTGCTCCTTCCATGACTCGTTTCGATTGCGAAACGTGTGTCCTTCTGCCCCCCCAGGTGTAAAAAACACTGTACGTGGCCTCCTGTCCCCCCATTTATCTGGAGGGAAGAGTAGCTCTTCGTACTTGGGGTTTCTGAGTTTCTCGATGCTTCCATAGCATTATTATTTTCATCTGAGAAGCCTCCGTGGCATCCTGTCCCATTATTGCCATGGGTAGTGTGGCTCTTCGTCTGCTCCTCTCAAGATTCGTCTTTGAATCCAAAAAAATTCTGCGTGGCCTCCTGCCCCCCCATTTAGCTGGAGGGAAGTGTAACTCTCCGCTCTATCGTCGTACTGCTTTTCGAGAGCCCGACCTATCCTTTTCATCTTCCTTCTACTTCGTCGTTTTTCTTTTCGGTTTTCCGTTGTACTCCGTGTTTGCTCCCTTCTTCTTGTATCCGATACGGGTACAACGGGTATTAGTTTCCCATCGTCGATGTAGACGATTGGGCTCCATCTTGGTCCGTGGACATGGCCTGAATCATCAGAATCTCAGATTTATCTGATTTTGGTTTCTGACTACTCTCGGAAAGCGTTTGCCCCCCCGGACCTTGATTTTTATTCTTCTCCGAGAAATCCTTGTTTCGTTTTGTGTTAATGGGTCCTCCCTGGTCGATTTTCTCGAGAAATTCCGTAATTTCTTCGAGAGTTTTGAAACCACGAGCTACAATTGTCGCCTGTATCTCGTCTGTGAAGTGTTGCGCTAGTGCGCTCACGATCTCCTTGTCGCTCGGAGGTGGGATCAAATCCCGAGCGCTTCCAAATATACGCGTTGTGTACTCGACTTTGTTAGCCTTTCCGTCTTTGTTGTAGTATCCGAATTCAAGATTCCTTCGAATTTTACGCTGCGCATCTTTGCTCCAATATCTCTGGATAAATTTTGATTCTAACTGGTCGATGGTACTAACGTACTCCTCGACCAAAAGCCACCATTCCTTAGCTGCTGCTTTGAAACATTGGCCGATGAGGTACTTCAATTCTGCGGGTTGCGGTTGCATAACCACACAGTATTGTTTAAATTCCCGAAGGAATTTCATCGGACTTTGACTACCCGATGCGTCGAAAGTTGGTGGAGTCAAACGGATATGATTTTCCGTGGCTCGTCTGTTACGTAAAGTTGTGTTTTCTACTTCCGGTTGAAAATCTTCATCTTCTTCTGGAAAGTATGTGGTTTTTTTTCGGTTCGTATGATGTGTTGGGACAATCCGAGTGCTCTCGATGTCGTGTTGGTCATGGTGACAGATTTTCTCCGCCAGATTTCGTACTTTGGCTTCTAGATCCCGTTGTACCAATCTGTGTTGTGCCGTATTCACTTCGAGGAGACTCATCCGTTCTGCATTGTCTTGGACTTTTGTGTCTAAATCACGCATCTTATCCTTCATGGAGGCTGTTACCTTACTAACTTCCGTCGCAATATGCGTTTGGAAGATTTTAGTCTTCTCCACAATACGTAGTTCGACACATTCGAGACGGTTGTCAACTGCTTTGACAAGCGCTTTTTCCATCGTATCGATGGCATGGCTTGTCTCTTTCCGGTGAGCCATGAAGTTATTATCCATGGTCTCACATCGACTGGTTACATCGATGACGACTCTTGCCAGTCCTTCCACCTTCATCGACATATCGCGTATAGCCTCGCGTATCTCCATTAGAATCTCCTCAGTTAAGGTTGATTCTCGGAGTTTGGGTGTGACGCGTCTCGGTGGAACTTGTTCGGCGAGAGGTTGACGTTTCTCTCCGAATTTCCCGTGTTCCTCAGCGAGAAACACTTTTACCGCGTTCGATGGGAGTGTGATGTCCGCTTTGGATGTTCCTACACCCGAGTCGAACAGTGCTTGGATCTCCAGATCTTCGGGTGATTCGCGATCCCCAGTCTGTTCGATGATCTGGATGCTGTTGTCCGGTATGTTGACGGTGTCGTCACCCATCTTCGGGTTGGGTTTATCGACGCCGTCGGCCATTTTAATTGTTTTAATCAATGAATTTAATAGATTTTAATAGGCGCACCTGCCCCACGTTGGGCGCCAGTTGTAACGGTACGTTTTTGTAGGCTTACAGCTCTTTGCTCCAAAACGTTCGCTATTGTGAGTTTTTGGCTCACGTAGATGTGAGGGCAGGTGCTGTAAATTAGAAATCTATTTGTTGATTCGAATTGTCAACAATAAATTTGATTTTATTGAAACAATGATGTGAATACAAAGTAAAAGAGGAAATTTGTCCAATAATTTGCTTGGAATTTTATCTCTTTAATGTTTAATTTGCGAAACAGATCGACAGGTTGTTTTATTTGTGGAAGTGTTTGGGATTTTAGCTTCTACGTTAAACTGTCACTTATCAGTTAATGACGAGACGAAAGCAGTCGCCGAGGTCCCCCAAGGCAGTCGCCGGCGCTGTCACGAAGAGATAAGCCGTGCAAAGAATGATTCTACGTTAGATGATCGATATTAGCCACCAACGAGACGAAAGCAGTCGCCGAGGTCCCCCAAGGCAGTCGCCGGCGCTGTCGTGTACTAATACGTCACCGCAATGCAATTGATTCTACGTTAATTTATGATTAGAAGGATAAACCGAGACGAAAGCGGTCACCGAGGTCCCCCAAGGTAGTTGCCGGCGCTGGTTTTTTATAGGAAAGGTAACACTAGACGAAAGCGGTTGCCGAGGTCCCCCAAGGCGGTTGCCGGCGCTGTGTTTGGATAGGAAATATTTAAATTCAAAAAGGATCTGTTCGCTGTAAGAAAAATGATTTAATTAATGATTAAAACGAATGGCCGGCGTTGATTTCTTCCTTCATCGATTGGATCGTTGTTGAAATATTGGTCCCTTGCTTCTTCTTAGCGTCGGGACTCTGTCGAGTAAAGCAACGCTTTACTCGAAAAGGAAAAGTGTTGAACTCCTCTTATCGAGAATTATCGATAAGCAAGATGGAGGACTCAAGATCAAACGAGCCGTAGCCGCGCATGAGTTCCTCCTCGTTCGAGTTTTTGGATCGAAGTGCCGTCTCTGTGCTCGCGATCGGTCTTATATACCCGAGCGCGAGGCCCTTTTTTATGTCCATTGACGCACGAAGTACGTCAAACTTCGCTGTCCTTTATTATCGCTGCCCGGGGTCTGCCGCAACAGCTTAAGAAAACCGTGTGCACAAATGATGCAATACTACCGGGCGGCTCCCGCTATCGACCGTCGTTATTGATTAACTGCGCGGTCGGTAATTCGTATGCTGACTTCTTCGCAAAGTCTGGTAAATGACCGATAATCGATCCGGCATTTACCATATGAATTTTCACATGGATTTTTCGTTCTAATTATTTGCATTCTTCTAGTGTAGGGGATAGTTGAAAATTTAATACCGTCTCAATATATTTGCCTCGATGAGTATTTCCTGCACGCGTATTATACCATTATAAATAAGTGAATATACGAAGTGTAGACCACTTCTTGCGGAAGTTTCGTGTCGGCTTTCTCAGGCATCAAGTTGTATAGACTAACAATCGACACAACGATTTAGCGACGCCATGACTTACACGCGAGAGTTCGAAACGGCGAATAAACTATCGCTAACGTTGAAGACGTGTCTCGCTTCGTTCGAGGAAAATAGACTTTTTTGTAGTGTAAAGCTATAGCGTAAAATGGAGGTGAACGATCTACCAGAGTCCCTACTGACATAGCAGCATTGGGGAACTTGCAAAAACATCGAATCAATTGATAGCTCGATAACTCAGAGATCCGCTATGGAAATAAATAGGTGCATAACTCAGAACCTACGATCAGTCGTTTTTTTAATTATCTCATTCCCGCGATGAACACTATATAGTTCCGTAATTCTAGTAGAAGCATTTTAATAAACAAGAATCGTCCAGGCAATGAGCTTCACGATCGTTGTCGGCGTCGTCGCTGTTCTATAAAACGAAAGTTCGGGCTGCCGGGCGCCTCTTCCCGAATAATCGCTTTCTCTCGTCGTGGATTTAATTACCGTTGATATATATCTATATGTATATATACGTGTAGTCTATAGCGTAGTATGTATAAGTCGTTTGCGCTTGGCGAACCAAACGACAGCTGGATGAACGGTGTGCTGCTCGTGGGCCCGTTAAACGTTTCAGGTACAGCAGTCATTCGGCGCTACTGGAAAGATCCGAGGATGCGGGACTCCCGGCTTATACCTCTCTTCTCCACTGGATATCTTTCTCCGCGTCCGGTTTTCACCACCCCTCTTTCCCCCAGTCGACGAGCACACCATTATCTCTAGCGATGCTTTACGCCCCCGTCGTAACTCGTACCCGTCGCTCACACCGATCCCTTTCTCTCTTGCGAGTTGAATCACTTCTCGCAAGCATTTACGGCGATCACCCGGGGTATATAGGAGGCACTCTCCCAGACGAAGCCCATCGCTTCGCCTATATTAACTTCGGACTTGGTTCGCTTGTTATCGCGAAAACGAAATGCCTCCTTCGCGTTTCTCTCGAGCTTCGCTGAGTTTCCTCCGGTATAACTCTATCCGCGCGCGAAGTAGAATCCGGCCGTACGAGGGGAGGTTGATTCGGTCATTAAGTTCAACGAGACGATTCAAATCTCAATGGGTAGTGCGTCGGTTTACCGATATATCTTTACGACTCTGTTATCCAACTTCGACTGGTGTGCAAAGACTCCATCCGAAGCCGGCTATGATCGCCATTGCTTCGTTGGCTTCAAATGATTTTCATTGCACCGGGTTTCAAATAGATTTAAGCTTTTCGCGTTTGGGATTGTGAAAAATAAATGAATATACGAAAATGTGAAAATCAGTCTTTTATTAATGATTCGCGAAACCGCGGCTTATTTTACTTCGAGATCAATATTTTACGCCAGAAATCAGGTCAACAGTTGGTTTTTGTTTTTTTTGTTTTTTTTTTTTCTCAATAATTAAATTATTCCCGATGACGAATACAGATTGGTCAATTGATGGAATATTAGTTTTTTCAGTTATGCAATGTGTAGACACAATGTGAAAAATCGATGTATATTTATAACAAGTAACGCAGATTTTATTGTTTTATAAGCTCGTGATTTTCTGTCACAATGTTGCATCCTCTCTATCGATTATTCGACACGTCAATCATAAAGGTTTCGCACGGCAAAGCGAAATAGCGAACAATACGATCGAAAGATTAATCGAGAAGAACGAAATAGTTCGATACTCAATCGTTACAGAATCCTATAGATACGTCGGCAAATGTGGTCAATTGATATGTCGATAAAACGTCCGTTCGATAATTGAGATGATATTTCGAGGATATTTTTTTATATTTTTTTCTACTCTCGATGCTAACGATCGACGACAACGAGTGATACGTTACGCAATCCATGATTTTTTTTTTTTTCCCGCGTACATAACCACTTCTCGTGTGCACACTGATGGAACGATCATCGACATTTTTCCCATCTGTCGTGCGTTTCCTGCATTCTGGTTCTTTGTTTCTTTCATCCCTTTGATTCTTTATTCATTTTTTTATTGTCGATTATCCAATTTATAATGCTGAATTCGGTACTTTGCACAAAAGATCATTCAACTTGGTGAAAATCGAATAATTCACAACAAAGGGAAACAAAAAAAAATAAAATAATATATGGATAAAGAAACTGTTGAATTTGACAAAATGCATTCGCCGCAAAGCTCGCGTATCATAAAAAAAATTCTCTTGGTACGGCATATACAAGTGTGACGTGCTTTTCTCGCGGAATGCGCATCGATCGTCTTTCGGTGAAACCGCAGAAATAATACGATCCCTTTTCAGACTCGCGCGGGAAGAAAAATTCGTTGCAATATTTATGCAGTGCAATGCACAGGCAGAGCAGACGCGAGTTTTCTCGTATGCTTTCGTTCGTACACCACTTGAACCATACGCCGCCACAAGATTCATATTGTAGTGGAAAATCTCATACAGTTCTCCGCGTAGTTACATCACAGTGGAGAATGACATAAGCCATCTACGCACACATTTGCCAGTCTTGTAAAATATTCCATTATGCCGCTTTGTGAAATGTGTCGCATCATATCAAATTACGATTTTTCGACTCTCCACGACAGTCGACTTTCTGTTACAGATGAATGAAAAAAACACTGAAAATTGTAAATGTTCACATTGCTTTCTCATATTGAAAGCTTTGCGAGTAAAATAAATCGATGATGAAGCAATGCGAATATTAATAATTTACTTGTTTTTTTTTTCATCAGTAAAATTATAGAGACTAAAAATATGAAATCCCGCGATTTTTCGTAATATTGTGAACACATTGACTTGAAAAACTCGAGAAAAAGAATTTCCCGACACAGCTTCCTCCATGAGGAGGGAGCATAGCTGCAAAAAAAGATAATGTATCTGTCTACATTGTTGAAAACAGGGTAAGGCACCGTTTATATAGGATCTTTGTTTGGCCGAAAAAAAATTATTTCGACTCTGCCGTTTTGAAGTTTATGATAAAAATTCGTCGGTCCGTTCTCCCAAAGCCCCTCCGGCAATGAAAAATAATAACTGAGATAATAATAAAAATAGATATAAAAAAAAAAATCCTCCGGATCTCTGGCGGAAACAAAAGGGTAATCCCGTTATTTATTACACTCACGGACGTATTTGCGTCGGTGCGTTCAGCTTTCCGCGAGGGGTGGAGAGCGAGACAGAGAGTTTGAGTCCGCGGGGCGTGCACGCGAAATCGCGATAAATATTTGTTTCGTTGTCGGCATGACCGGCCTCGGGTACTGTCGCTGGCTATGCGTTTACCAGCACTTTGAAACATTCATTCGCCCGTCAGAGGGAACGGAAAAATATTTGTCGAAAGTAAATAGGCGTGACAATGTGCCGGTGTAGTATTGCCAGTGGGGGTAGAACTATGCATGCAACCGTGCATTATTAAACGATATCTGGCGTTTTATCGTTGCGTATACGTGTACAAGCTATCGCTCCTGTTGTATGCATTACTGTCGTCCATCCATTTGCTCGCTAATTTTATCGTTCGCGCATATCTCAAATTTCGTAACAACAATGAATAATGGTGGGACCACTTTAAAACGTCCCCGTCGCTCCTGCCACTGTGCTACGTGAATAGATATTGAATTTAATATCATAACTGTGCTGCCCGTTATGGATTATCTTCATGAATTCCATTTCACGCCGAGCTTTGTTGACTCGTAAATTAAAATTTATAAAATTTTTGAAAAACATTAAAGCCACGATTTCCACGTCGCGCCGAGAGGCCCGAGAGGGCGATAATAACTTTTTTTTTATATTATTTTTTTTAAACATTCGCAATCCAATGCATCGATCAGTAGATGAAACATTGGTAGTCGAAAGGGTGTCGTTCAATTGAATTAACCCGTATCCCGTCTCCTCAATCAACTCAGATAGTAACAACTATATGCTCTCGAAAAGCAAAGCGTTAAGTGAGAAATTGCGTTCCCGTGCACCGCCTTCGTGGCTCTTATTCAACGTTATACGGAGACGAGAAATGGCCATTTTAATACCTGCAGTTATACCTATACAGATTCGTAAACTACGCAATGGAAATCCGACTACGGAAACTTTGCCAGCGTCAGACGGTAATCAATCGTACAGTCGAAGCACGGATCGTTTCTCATGGACTGGGAAAAGCTCGGAGACGTCTAATTTTCCTCCGAGAATGTAGTCCCATTAGTATCCCGAACTTTCGTCCAGATAAACAGTAATCATGCAACTTCGGTTCTTTTGGCGTATCACGCGACACGTTTGGCTCGTTGATCCTCGTTATCACCGATGTCGGGTTTTTTTTTAACATCCCTTAAGGGAATCAAGTAAACTAAATGAGTGTTATGTTCGCCAAAATATACTTTTTTCTTCAGTCGACACAAAGATCTAATAAAATCCTATCAAAACAGAAAAAGTTTGAAGAATTTTTCTACCGGTTACAAAAAAAAATGTTGTCGACCGATTTACATGGAAATCGGCAGAAAAATTCTTCTAACATTGTCTAAGATGATAGAATTTTATCAGATTTTTGTGGCAACTGGAGAAAAAACCACGCTATGGCGAACATCGCCATAACTTAGTTAACTCGACCCCCTTAAGCGCGAGTACAGCTCGTATCAAATGCGGACATAAAAGGTATAAAGAATCTGCAAGATTATACGCGAGTAATTAATGCTCAAGAAGGCACCAGCTGTGGAAATACTTAACTCTATATATATTTTTTTTTTTCTCAATTTTCGCAAAAATTCTGAAAGTTATAAACAAGGAAAGCGCAATGGACCAGAGAAAAGCTCGGTAAGATATTGTTAATAGGGGTGTGTTTCGCGAGCCGGAAGGCTATCAGATTAAATAATTTTCATTTGCGCTCAAGAGCGTCGCCGATGTAGCACTAAGTCCGGTGGGTACACACCAGTTATAGTAGCCATGCGGAAGCTATACAGCTATACAGCGTCGCCCTCCGCGCCGCAACTATATCGTCTTACTCTTCCGTGTACTTAATGTCAACCCTGTAAGAAGGTCTCTCCGGCCCTCCCTCTCGGTACTTCTATATCTTTCATAATTTATGCTTCCTTCCAACACCTGCGCCACTTACACGAATTCTCGCGGGGGAGAAGCCAACGGGGTACAAAGTCCAAAGCACGGTCTCTATCCCTCCCCTCCCGGAAGCTCGCTGTGTAGAGAACTAAAGTAAAGTGGACACACACACCTTACACTTCGTAAAGATTCCGGAAGCGTATGAAAGCCGTCTCAGGTGCAAATAGTTAACAAGACTCTCACAGCGAGTTTTTTTCACGCAGATCCTTTATTTTTTTCTCGCATTCATTATTCCTTCCGGAAGAATCGCTGAGTATATTACGCTTTTGGGTTTATCCGGATGCGTAAGAAGCTGCACACACACCCACACATCGTTACATCGTCTTCTTACTAATGAATTGAGAACTCGACTCGATGTAGGAGTCGAAAGGAGCGGTTAAACTCGAGCTTTGATCTGACATGCAGGTACAAGACGAGTTTCAAAGTTTAGGCACGTCTTCTAGCTCCACCTTAATTGACGATTCATTGGGGGCTTTTAGTTTATTGCGTCGTTTGCCCGAAGGCATTTTCAAGGAGGACACACACACACACACACACACACACACACAGAAAACAAGAACCGAGAGCTGCTTTCTGACCAAGAAGTTCACTGGTTCCTTTGCAGCGAGACGGACGTAAACAATTAGCGAAGAACGGATGTAGCATAGCGAGAGACGGGGGTGGCGAAAAGGGGAGGAAGAGTTCCGAGTGCACGGTTTAGAGCTCTGGAAACTCGAAACACGGATCCTCTTTCGAGAGTCCTTTGGCTACGGCAAAGCTCGTTTGTCAAGGGACAGAAGTGGAAGAGGAAGAGGAAGTATGGGCGCAACCAAGGAAGCGCCCACAGTAGGGCCGAGAGATGAGAGCTCGGGGGTTAGGTCAGAAGAAGCTCAATCCGTCGGATAGCCGCAGGGGCTTTTCCTCAGCTTCTGCTTCCCAAGCCTTAGCTGTAGCTGGCACACCGCGCGACCCCAATGTCAAGACAGCATTCTTGGTGGTCGGTGGTGGGAAAGGTTCTGGGCGATCAAAGCTACCCGTCGAGAGACCGAGTGCAAACTGCAAACGTAGTCAGCGGTCGACGTGATTCTCGCCGGAAGGGTACTTTCCAGCTTACCCGCAGTACTCGACTCTTTTATACTGTCGTCTTCTTGCAATCAGTCGGACTATATATACCAAAAAAATCTTCCGGATACCGGATATGAAAAGCTCGACCGAGCGAAATAAAAAATGAATATACGATAAAGAAGAGGCAGACGATAAAAAGAAAAAAAAAAATGACCAAACAGAAATGCGTAATGAGAAAAGAGGACAATTCATCGAGTGGAAAGAAAACATGGGCGATGTTCTTTATGGACATGTTACGTCCGGAAAGTAATCAATAGCGGCTGCGAACGTTCGAACGCCGAGCGTATTCCCTTTCCCTGCCGCCCCCTTCCTCCATTTTCTAACCGAGTGAATGAAACAAAGGAAGTTGCTATAGAACATGGAGACCTGTGGATAAAAAAAGGTGCGACAAGATAGAGGATCCGAGATAAAAGGGAGATGAGAATGCGGGAAATGAGAGCTCTTTTTTTTTCTTCATCCCGGAGCGCAGTATCCAATTAACCGGCACTCTCAAGGGACGGAAGTATAGCGGCACTGGCTATGGAACGCGAACGTACTAGTAGCCTCGAGTCTCGACAGAGAATCTCTAGAGTCTTTGAGTCTGCTGCACGAGACTTGTAACGCTGCTATCGTATCGTCGACTCTGTATAATAAATGGCAATACACCCGAAATTTTTCAACCCTTATTTTCTATTATTTTTAATTCTGCTTCATATTTTTTTTCTTTCCCTCCTATCATGTTTCGATTACTGTTGTTGGTTATTAACGATATTGCGAAAACAAAAAAAAATTTTTAATGAAATTATTAAAACTCGACAAGTACACCGTAATTGTAGACTCTCGTATTTGCAATTGTATCTTGTTTTATGCACAGCTCTCTCGCTTCTCTCGAAACTAATATACCTCGACTCCGACGTATATATACTATATATATATGTATACTATGTATATAGAGTATCTGCCTTAACTTCATCCCTTCAAACCCGTTGAACCCTTAACGGCCGTCTCTCTAAAGGGGTCGATTCAACGAAGCGTATTTTCATCCAAGACTGCTATAGAATACCCGCGTAGTTGGTAGGTGAAAATGTAGAAAGTCCGTACACCGGTGTGAAAGAGCCTTGACGACGGGGAAAAGGCGCTTTCCAAGAAGTCCGTAGCAAATTTCAAGATGGTACTTTATCCGGATGTGAGGCAGCATAAGGCGGAGTGATCTTGCGAGTACACAATACAGTGTCGCGTGTATCTCGTTCTCGTATCTCTTCGATATACGCGCGTTGAACAACTGTCGCGTAACTCGCTTCCACGGGGATAGTCGATGAAAAGCCGTTCGAAAAGGTTTTTGCTATATACATCAATCGCGATCGATTGGAAAGAATAACGTTTCGTTGAATTGCATTCACTGTACATTGTGCTATAATCAACAGTGTTGTGTACAGCATCCACGCAAGTTGATAATTCACAGAGTAATAAAATTCGGTTTACCATTATTTTGTCGAATTTTCACAAAAGCATGGAATTTCAGAACGAAACAACAGCGGGTTATAGCGTCGCGAGAAAATGAATAAAAACCTTTGGGAAATCGTTGAATTCGCAAAGCGCATTCAGAGAGCCGAGAGAGAGTAACGGCGTGAGAATTGTGCCATTTCAATGGATTTCGAGGACATCAGCATTTTCGCTCTCGGATGCGGGTAAATTCGACTGTAAATTAACTCGATTACAGTGTAATGAGCCGAAAGCTCGATGCTCATGGAATGTACACGCCGGAAACTTAATATCCGCAAGCATCGATGAAGGATTTCGCGATAAACTCAGTTGCGAATTAACATTACGAAAAAAGAATCGATATTAAACTTAAACGATATACGACGATTATTAATTGAAGTTCATGAGAGATCTAATTAGCAGTTTTTATAAGTCTGCTCTGCCTTTCAATTTGATGAGTCGTGAACGATCCTCTCGCGAATGTCCAATTATCATTAATATGAGTGATCGCTTTCCTCTTCATTTCTTTTCGTTAATACAGATATTTCTCGATAATCTGTAATAATCTCGAATTCTCGAAACTCAAGGAATATATTATTCGTGACATTTTCGAGATGAGATTTGCCTCTCTCCGAGCGATTAACGTATCGTTCGATGAAAGGAGAAAGGGTGGGGGGGGGGAGGAGAGTCCATACTTCGAATTAACGTCATTAGCGAAGTATGGAAACTCGAGTTCTCTAGAGTCTCTGCTTCGATTCAACGACTGCGGCGACAACGACGTCGACGGTGAGCGTCGAGACGGCTCTGGGGTGTAGACCCTCAGGGAATTAAAGGAGAACTTGGCTTCGCTGCCGCTTCTATGCTGTATGTGTAAAGTAACGGAAATGGGTTGCAGCCCCTTTCTTTAAATTTTTTCCTTACTTATTCACTTTTTCATATTTTGTACGTCGTGCATTGTCAAGATAAGCAAAAGAATAGTATTATAGTATAAACGTATCTGCAAAGTGCACATATAACACGAACGCGAATGGTATAGTATAAGGGATGTGCAGTTTGCGTACAGTACGCGTCATGGATTCTCGCGTCAGGAACCCGTCATGTGAGTTATACGAAATGCGCGTTTCCGGGCGGTGACGAAGACGCACGAGAGTTCCAACTTCCCTCCGTTGAAAACAGTCGAGACACCAGCCTTGCAATTTCTCTCTTACTCTCTGGAAACCCCTATTCGCTGTTATATGTATTTGCTGACGGCTTATTCCGCGTTTCAACCCTATATAACACGGTGAATGACGGTAGGTGGCTGCGAAGAAGCTTAGTCGTTCACGTACTTGTCGTCGTTTGATTCCGCGTGCAACCCTCTCGAGCACATACATTCAACGGGCGCGCAGGGCAAAGCATGTTGCCAAGTCTTGAGAAACGGAAGTGTATCGTGCTCAGCGAAGCGGTCGCATCCGGACCGTAAGATTAATCGCCAATAAACTCCACCGTCGTTGTACGCGATGCGCGAGAAACGGCCCTTTGGTGCTCCAACCTCCTTTTCATTGCGTGGAAAACTTAACTCGTTGTTTCTTCTCAATTCAAACGATGTCTAGTCTAGTGAACGAATTGCATTTCTTTTTGTCGAAAAAACATAAAGTTCATTTTCGATGCCTCGAAGAATAAACATTTGCATCAAATTCCAACGTTAAGGCATTCAAGTTTTTCATGCATTTTTTTTTATTTTCTATTTTTTTTTTTTGCGTTAAACAAAATATTACATAATTATGAATGAATCTCATTGTATGAAATAATGGAAAGATAAGGAAGTTAGAAAAATGAGTGTTAATTAACAAGGACAAAGAAGCAAGATGGAAAGAGGATAGATAAAAGGCGTGTACCAGTCGGCGATGCCGAACTAGTCTGATATTATCGTCGGTGGAATTATTTCCGCGGTGATCGCGTGTCACGTTCGTTGTCTCGGCCCCTCGTCTCTTATAGGACATATATGTATATGCCAATCGACCAACTCTGGGCACTTAGTCGAGTTGAAGGCATAGACGTCAAATACGTAAGTCGAACATCATAACAGCAAATTAAAAAGAATGATTGAAAAATTGATATCATTGAGGAGTAAATAAATAAATAAATAAATAAATAAATAAATAAATAAATAAATATATTGAGGGTAGGAAGCGCGAAACTCGCTACATTGATAATCAGGCAAACGTCGAAAGTTAAATCTCGAAGTTCCTATGAGGATGTCGTGTACCACCGTAGATCCTTGTATAGCCATAGCTCAGGTGGAACGTGAGAAAATTGTGCTCTCTTGCGAATGCAAAGAAGCCCACTCTTCGAAGATCAAAGAAATTTTCAAGTTCTTACATAGAAAGGTGTGAAAAGGAACAAGACGAGAGTGCACGAGCAAAAAGTGCAAGGGCAAAGTAAAATCGATGATGCTCGCCGTGCTCGTGATGTAAGATTCTCCGGGTTGGCGAAACGCCCGATGCTTCTGAAGGTAAATCGCCAGCCGCACTCACTGATCTCGAGAGCGAAAGAGAGAGAGAGAGAGTGTGTGAGACAGAAAGAGAGAGAGAGGGGAATCGGACCTCGAGAAATGTCGTCTGGAATGATTACAATTTTTTTTCCCTCTACTTCGCGCCCGTCGTCTTTCCGAGAGATGCAGACATCGTCTTTGCTCGTGTCGTCGAGGCATTTACACGCATATACGTGGAAACTCTGAAAACCCCCGAGTGTCTGACTATTGGACGACAGAGGTTGTCTACTTCACCGTCTTCCCTCCCTTATTTTTTTTATTCCCCAATCCGTTTTTGCATAGATATACGTAGGATCGAGGCTTAGCTCGCGCAGGCAGCAGCGTCAAACGTCGCTGACAACTCGAAGACCCGCTCTGTACTATGACGGGCAAATCGAATGGATGGAAAAATCTTTCCTCCAACGATTCACGTTTCTACCGGAATTCGCATGAATATCCTATTTGACGAATACAATTTTGCTGGTATAATGCAACCGCTAATTAAGTGAGAATTTTTTTTATCATCCATAAACATGAGCCGTCGACTCTTTCATTATTAACGGATTTAATTTTAATTCCGTATTTGACGAATACAATTCCGCAGCTAAAATTCAACCGAACATTAAATAAGAATTTTTATTATTATTAAATGGGAAACGTTGACTCTTCTATTTTTAACGGGTTCAATTTTATTTTTAATCCCTTATTGTACCAAGCCTCCTACAACCGTATATATATCCCATCGTCGGCCTCTCTTTGAGAAAAGTTTTTCATCTTCTTCGTCTTGTGTATAAAAGTGAAAATAGGTTTTCTCTCTTGCGACGGGAACTGCCCGAGGCATCACTTCTTCTGGTCCGGAGTTGATAAAGAGGGTGCTATCCGTCATCGTGGCCGTAAATAACGAAGTTTTCAGGAGAGCGGTAGGAGTTCGGCTCCGGCGGGGGGTCAAAGCGGTTCGAACTGCGCGGAGGGTTCGAGTTTTACACAGCGGGGTGTAATATGTTCCAGAAGAACATTCCATGGGTTCACGGATACTCCCCCCTATTAGCCCTGAAAAGTTGTCTATATTCAGAGTCCGTACGATGAAATTGACGACCTCATTACAGTCATTTCCGAGGAAGTTAAATCCGAGAAAACTCTGGTAAACCGGTCAATTTCATCGTACAATCGTACGCGTAGGATACGACCAAAGAAGAAACCACCAATGTGTCCGTAACCGCAGGTAGACGTATCAATTACAGTTGAAACATTGGACCCATGGGAGTCAATCTCTTGCCAAGGTGGCGAGAAGTCTGCCTTTGCAGCCACTGTTCTCTAACTCAACTGCGAAAGAGCTCTTTAATTTCCCATTGAAGGGGTCATCACGCAGTGGTTCTCTCGTGTATAAAGGTTCGTGCGAGAATGCCGTAACTGCTGTGCCAGTCATTGCACAAGAGCACTGTAAACTTTTTATTCAAAATTAATTGCTTCATCGTCGCTGTAAATTGCACTGAAGAAGCATCGCATTCCTCGGAGTAGCGAAGGGTCGTATAGTGTCTTGATAGTCGTTACATCAACGAGAAGTCTGTGAGGAAACTTCGTCGTTCTTTATCGACGTTATATAGGGCTGTTATTGTATTACGATCTTGTCTGTCAAAGCTACTGGGGACACAGACGATAAAAAAAAAGTTCCCGAAACGAGAGCAAAATTCTCTGGTGTTGGTGTCGCAACAATATGAGTATTTTCGTCACCGTCCGTGTGAATGGGATAAAGCAGGTAAAGGTACGGAGGGTGTTCAAGTAGTTCGCAATAATGCCACTGACGACGTTGATTCGACGGCAGACACCGGCTTAACGCCGTAGGATAACAGGGCCCGACGTTAATGTTCATGGATATTGACAGTGCTATCGATTCTCACTCCTACAGAAGCCTCAATCTACAATAGGTATCGCATGGATGTACGGTAGGGTCGTGTGTCAGGTATCCAGGGAAAGACCAGAGCTCGGAAGCTTCATCCGTTCGGAGGCCCGCGTACTTGCGGATTAATGGCGGCGGGGGGGCTTGTTCCGTGAGCAAACTCTCCCTATGTCGCTGTCCTCGGCCCTTGTCCTGGCAGCCCTACCTCGGCGAGAAATCCCGCAGACCTGACCGTCGTCGAGAAGGCTTTAAATTGACCTCGATAGGGGAAATCGCTGTTGAACGACTTACGATTTCCCCTCAAGCATCATCAATCGCGTTTTCGCCCTTCCCTCTTGCATCGGCAATGATCGACTGGTTGACGTACGAAAGAGACCGAATAAATAACATCAATCCCAGACGAGACTGTAATCCCGCGACGAACGGCTTTAAAGCAGTGGATTTAAACCATTTAAAAGGATTTCATAAGGTTTCCATTCGACACGCGATTCGTTACAGAGACTCGAGTTACAAATCGAACGGAGTTACAGAAGAAAACATTGGCATTACACTGTCAATGATCGAGTATAACTGATCCAGTACTGCCACTTGCAACGAATTGAAGGGTGACTCGAGTATTTAATTCACATTTTCGTTTAACACATTTAGATATATTAAGGATACATGTATATATGTATATGTGATATTGTTTTTAGTTTGTCATATGGTTTTGTATACTTTTCGAAATCTTTTTGCGTCGATATCCATCCATCGTCATAATTGAGCTCTCGTTCTTCTCTCATGTCTCGCTAACGACCTCAACGATCCATCTTAGTGCCGTTCAGCACTACTGGCCAATCTCTCTCGTCGAGTCCTTCGCTCGTTAGTTATTAAGTTATTTGCTTCTTTCATCGAATCCCCGAGAGACTTTGTCGTTTTGTTCATTATTTCGGCTCGTGTCTTTCATAATTTTTTGTATCTGATCTGATGTTTGTAACTTCCAATGGCCGGTTTTTTTACACGTTTTGAATTGGAACATTGGACCAGAGATTTTTTTTTGTAATACATACAATGATCTCCGCGTCAGAGATTTCATTCCATATGTTTATCGTCAGACGCGAGTATTCGGATTCCCCGATTAGTTCCTTCTGGCTTAACAGCGAGAGGATCCGTGACTTCTACTCCAGGCGCGAAACTTTCTCGTTACATCGGCATCGGAGGTATAGCTAACGCGAAATGTCGGAATAGGTCGGCATCGACGTCAATTTACTTGGTCCAACGAGCTCGCGGAACAAGGCGAAATAGCCCCACATTGATCGAGGAATCGCTCGAAGGCAGACGCACGAACACGGTAACGTGGCTGTACGTTTTCCTGAGTGGTTTGCGCGAGCGAGTCGGGGGGCTTTCGACGGAGTAATACGTGTCTCCCCTTGTCACACCGAATTACTGCCGTCGTCTGAACTGCCTTCATAATTTTATCGAACCCTCCATCATGCGGTCGCTATAGATGTATGGGTCGATCTTCTATATCATACACCTCCGTTCGTCTGATTTTCGAGCTTTCACCGTACCCACCACGTCCGTTACCGTGACTCCCGAGGCAAACGACTTTTCGATACTACGGAAAAGTAATTAACTGCGATATTCCGTCCATCTACAAGCACATGACTCCTCGCATCGGCGAATCATTCTCTATGTACCTGAATCTTCATTTCCACAATTTTTCACCGTGATTAATGATATTTTATCGTTTTCTTTGAATTTATTGAATCTCGGAATTCTTGTTTTTTTTTATAAGTAATTACATTATTTTTTGTACACTGATGAAAATTGCTATGCATTCAATATACTCAGAAATGTTGAATTTATTGATAATTAATAAATTGACCGATCGTTCGTCAAATTAAAAAATCAAATGGCATTAAAATCGTCAATGTAATCGTTGAATTAAAAAATTACAGCGAATATATGTTTGAAAAAGGTTAATAAAAATGAATACATCGTTTTCCACATAAACTCTCAATAACGGTAAATTCATTTTTTTATAGATATTTTTTTACTGTACAACCGATATACGAGATGAAATCGTGATTCTGCATTTGCACACGAAATCAATATTACACGAGATTTTATACGATAGAGTTATATTGTCTTTTCAGTCGGATGATCATGTATCGCGACTGCCTAAGGTCTACGAAAGATCCGAAAAGATTACGTAAGGGGAGAAGGGATCACGTCCGTTACGAGAAATATTCTCATGACGTATAGCGGTCCGTGGAAAAGCGGAGCGTAGAGATGGTCGAGAGTTATTTGTATTCTCTTGGCCCGGTTCGCCCGGATAGACAAAAACTCCTTGACGTACGGTTTGAATTATTATTTTGTCATCTCGGATTTGCCAGCGTATGCTTCTCTTATGCAAGCTCGGCGATGCGTTTCTTTGAAACATTAATCACGGACTGGAAGCAACAGTATAGATCTGTTATATATTTTGTCCTCGGGAAAGAGAGTAGAACGGAAAAATGCATGTACTCATATGATCCCTGTATCCTATATGAATAAGGGATCAACTGGGGTCAATATAGACTGTCTATTTCATGATATTGAATGGTTCTCCAGTGACGCATCAAATGGCATAGTACTGCCGCATTTAACACCGGCGTTCCGATATACGTCTTCCATGCAATATCTCTAAATAAATTCCTGCTAGAGTTTCACGTAATCGAAAATCGGTACATTTCACATCCGGGATAACCGCAACGGGGTCACTTTTCGGTTGCAGTCACTGAATATATGATGATTCACGCTCTGCTTCAATGGTTCGATTCTGGTAAATGCATATCTTATAAAGAATTGTCATCGTTAGGATCAATGGGATGTGATTATCCAACGATGATACTGAAAGTCCGTCTCTCGCGTCATGAAAGCTCATGTTTTTCAAGCCGCGAGATCGACACTCATCTTCGTCCTTCTCTCGGCTGAAGAAGTCGGTTATGCCGCAATGCAGTTGAAAGCTCCTGGCGGCTTAAACTTCATCGTCGTATCCTTTGCATATAAATACACCGAATAACATTCGTCTCCGAGTCGCACCGCATGTTTTGGAGTATAAACTCTGTACACGCAGGATATATATAAATACTCGTGCAGATATCCCGAGAGTGCGAAACCCGGGTAAATAGTCTCTTTGTAGCAGAGTTTCCTACGTGAATGGATCGCTACAGGGAGACGAGAATTTCAGGAAAGTTGCAAAGAGGTCGACAATGAACCACAGTGGAGCTATTCTGTATATTCTTTTTTTATCTGCTTTCTGTCATTCATTCCGCACTACATGGCTATATTTGAGTGTCGCATAGCAAGCCGAACAAGCGTACGTACTAAATTTGTTGTTAATCACGGTAATACAAATAAATCTGTTTTACCAAGCAATTTCATTTATTTCCACAATGGAACGCAAGTATGGAAACAACCCGCCTTATGCGATAAAGTATCCTTTGACACGAACTGCATTACATGAACGAATCAAGACAATCTGTCAAGTCCTTTAAAAGTGTTTCTCGAGTTTCCAACGCTATGATTCACCACAATGCCCTTTTGTCTATGACGGAGCGAAGCCCCTAGTATGATATTCAAGTGTGTGCTCTTGACTACCATTCTCACGGATAACACAAAAGCGTGCGATCCGATCATTAATGAAAGGCTTGCGCTTTGTTTTCCACGAGTATATACGCCGGAGACAAAGAGCGCAGAGGACCATTTTTTCGTATCGGTTATAAGCCACAGTAAGAATCTGACTTCGATGAGTCGAGATCGGTACATGATAAACCAGCACTTTATCAAAAATTCCGCGATAACAAGACAATAGATAATAATGTGTAACAATAGATTTTTTCTCGTATTTCGTGCCTCGATACACGATATGCATAAATTCTGAAGTGGAACATTGCGTGTCTTTTGTCTAAAATTGACATTTTTTAGATGCATAACAATTCTTGAAATATACATTTTAATTTCTATCGAAACATAGAAACCGTAGAATAATGGCCACTATTCCGGGAATTAATATAACAGTACAATTTAATAAAATGAATGCCAGAAGGCAATGATTAATTGAGACGTCTGATAAATGAGATCAGCTATCCAGTTGGGTTAAGCATTATAATACCGTTCCTTGTTCTTGAATAGGAAATTGAACGTACGCTAATCTATTTATAATACGTGCTTGTAGTAGGTGTCAATATCCCACACCCGGTCGTACCTTGGCCCGGATTAGCATTGGTAGGTACTGGAAGTGCCTCTCACGTTCCCATAGTATCACGAAACGACTACTCGAGTGTTGACGAGAGAGTTCGTCCTCAGCCTCCCCCGACACATTCGCTACTGCAGTACCCGGTGCAAGACAATAGACTCGGCGAGTAAGCCGCGCAAGCTCTCTCTCTAGTATGGCATACAGCGAAACTTGAAACGCTTCAACGTTGAAGAAGATAGCGCGAAAGACGGGAAGCACCGGTACGAGACAGCGCGTTATAGCGGCGATTATATCGAGAGATGCTGATAGCGAGAAAATGAAAGCCGCGACGTCAGCACCAGACAACCATCCTTCCCCTTCGTGGTTCTTCTCCGGCAACCCAGCATAGTGTATAGTTTATCCGTGTGCACACTCTCCTCGCGGCTGTGCTTCAATATCGCGCCGGTACCCCACTTCATCCCGTCATTCGCGGAACAATGTCGAGTGCGCGAGAACTCATGTTTCAAGCACTCTCACCGCCATGTGACCGCGCGAGCGCTCTCGCGCGTTGACGTCAGAACGTATACAACTGTTTTTGAAAGCCCAGTGATACTTTTATTGTTTTCCAGCGAGAGGCTAGTAGAGAAAATACATAACGATACTCGTTGTTTTCACGAATTACTGTGGGAATTGATATTTTTGATAAATACACCCAACGACAGCTGTGACAACACGTTCGACGCTTCACATCGAACGATTTTGTACTTTTCTTTTTTTCGTCATTATTCTCAAATTATCTACTGAATTTAATTTTGATTAACGAGACTTTTGAGCGAAAAAGATTGATTGTGCGATTAAGGAATTGTGAAAAATATGAAACCCAATAGAAGTGCTTGATCTACGGTTGTGATCGATTTGATCATTATTCGGTTGAGATGTGACAAATACATGATCATTTTTCAGGGAAATATTGCGAAAAAACTGATAAAACGTGTAACGGCCTTTTTATCTGAATATCGATTGCTAGGAAACTGAAGGGCCAATGTCACATTGTTTTACGTACACTATAAAAAAATGTTCTCAGAATTTAGTGTACCTATACTGGAAGTTTTTTAATGCATAAACTGACACATTAAAATCAATATACTATTATGATGGAAAATTTATATAGAGTTTATGAAAAACTGGAGTCGATACGGTACTTTTAATAATTGACTTCAATTTTACTATAAAAGTACCTTAAATTCAGTAATATACTTTAATTACACTTTAATTTTTCATTACCGTTGTTGTACATTAAATTTAGTGTACCTGTTTATGCATAAAGACTTCCAATTTTTTTAACTGAGTCGATACCGTACTTTTAATAATTCACTTCAATTTTACTATAAAAGTACGTTAAATTCAGTAATATACTTTAATTACACTTTAATTTTTCATTACCGTTGTTGTACATTAAATTTAGTGTACCTGTTTATGCATAAAGACTTCCAATTTTTTTAACAGTGTATGGAGCGATCCGGCATACGCCCTTCTACTCCTCCAGCGTTCCGTCAATTTAAGATTTTATCACGTCACGCGAAAACTCGGTTCAACTGTACTTAGATGTTTTGTCTTCGGATTTCAGATTGCTGACATTTTGTTACTTGGCCGCATTGAATTGTTGGCTGTTGCTATGCCCGGCGACGTTAGCGCACGATTGGCAGATGGGCTCCGTGCCACTGGTCGCTTCACTCGCCGACGCCAGAAATTTGGCGACTTGCCTCTTTTTCGGTGGATGCGTCGTTCTCACGTACAAAGCATTCACAGATTTCGAGGTATGTCCTTTTTTCAATCATTATTCCGTCCAGTTATTTGTTTTTTTTTATATGCGACTTTTGTCAACTATACATACAATTATAGGACACAATGGTTTTGTTATAAGCGAGTGGTCCATATCATTTTACCGCCTCAAAGTTATCCGATTTTCTGAACAATTTTTTTCGGTTTAGTTTCTTTTCAATGAATTATTAATTTCCATTAATGCAGTCATTAATAGACTTTATTACGAAAGAAAAGCCGTCTAAATCCTAAAGGCACTTAAATCCTATCGATGAAAATCAGCGTCTCATTCAGGCGATGTCGACGAAAAATTTAATGATCAATAATATCAATCCCCTAGGATTTATTAGTCTCGATCGTAAAGCTTTTTATTACATCTTATCACTGTACCGCGTCTTATAAGGTATAATATCCTCAATAACAAAAAGTATATGTTTTATTGTATTCTAGCAACACAGACATCCGCCTCTCGCCCTCGGCTGGATGTTTCTCGTTCTACCCTTTCTTCCCGCTTCGAATTTGTTCATTACGGTCGGTTTCGTCGTGGCGGAACGGGTTCTCTACATTCCCAGGTAACTAGATATACACTTTGCGATCTTCCAGCCAATTTTGCTCTCATCATTCCGCGGCATTGAAATGTACTCTCAACGCCATTGTAATCTTGATACTTCAGCATCGGCTGGATACTGTTAGTCGTCTATGGCGCTCAGGTGACTTGGACAGCAGTTCCCAGACGAAGAAGTTTAATCACAACTGCGATAGTTGCTCTTTTCCTTCTGGGATGCTGTCGCACAACCTTAAGAAATCGTGACTGGGCATCGCGCGAAAGTCTCCTCAGGTTGGAAGTTCAACTTGTTATCTTCAACCGGTCACCACTCAATTCTTTCAAAAGAATGACACTGATTCATCCTTTCCATTGTTCTGTTCTGTTACAGAGCGGGTTTGAGGTCACTGCCTCATAATGCAAAGATGCATTACAATTTCGCTAATTTTCTACGCGATACGTCACAACCGAATCGGGCCATTCTTCACTATCAACTAGCACTGTGGTAAGTCGAATGCCTAACTATTATTTATTGCGTATGAAATCCCATTCTATAAGTTGGATGTTGGATATCAGATGTTGCTGGATGTTGTACATCCAAGAATAATCTCACATATCCAACAATCGTCAAGAAAGAAGTATTGCTTTAGGTTTTTTTGTATCCATATCGTTTTTCGCTAAATCGTTTCGCCTTATGCTGTCTGCTTGACCAACCGCTATGTAGAAAACATGCCCCACTGGGATCCGAAACTTTTTCTGACCGAAATTTAAGAAAATATCAAGGAAGGCTCCCCGTCCGCTTTAGTCATAACGGCAAGCTGCCACGCTGGTAATTCGCTCCGCAAGCTATTTCGATGGAAACACCCATTCGAATCGCAGCTTTCTTGCTTGGGTCTCCTATAGCTGCTCGTTTTTCTTTTCCGTGTATACTGATAAGGGCAGTGGAAATGGGATGTTCGCAGATGGTTTGGGAACTTCTTCCACACGTAGGGTGTCTGGAAACATTTGGTCAATCAGATATGTCGTCGGTCCGAAAACGAATGCTTTCCGGACCGCGAATCTCCTCGCACCCGGCGTCACGTTTTACGCATTCGTGGCTGTCTCGGCAACCGACCGGCACGGGCGAAACTCGCTCTATATCCACTTATCTCCTTTCACGAGTTCAGTGACGGTTTCTCGAGCGAATCAGAATGACCCGACCGCGTCGATACGCCGAGGGTATCTTCATTCCGATTTCTCCTGAAAGCCGATGTAGAATCTTCGCTTGATGCACTATGCTGACTATGTTTAGGGGAAATTGGGTAAAGGTGATAAATCTAGCGATTCGATTAATGCTGGAAAGGCCATGCAACACTTTTGGTCAATGGTCAACTGCGCCTAAGGGATAAATGGAATACATCGAGTGGCCTTATTGCACCATTTCACTAATAGCACTGTTCTAATCACATGGAGAGTAAACCTAACCAGTCAGTAGCATATAGCCGTCCATTGTCTAGATTCTCGCTGTGACCAGGATTAATCCACCGTCTCTCTCTTGTCATTATTGCGACCTAATTATTTTGGATAGGCTTTCGCCAGCCAACACAGACCACTCACGCTCGCCAAACATGCCGCTCTTTGTTGCCGAGAGGTTGCGCCGAGTTTTCTCCCCGGTGAGTCTATCCCGACGCGCGCTACTGCAGCAACGTTCGGAGCCACAAATCTCCTCCTGCCCGGTGCAAGAGGTTTTGTTATGGCTTCAGCATAAAGCGGCTACAGCGATCAACGCGCTCATGAAGTCGGGTGTACCTAGTAGCGGGTCTAAATCCTCGGAACTGTGGCTACGCATATAGGCCCCCGTCGAATCAACAAAACAGCATTAATTAACCGCGAGTGCTGCTTCCAAGATGGAGTGCATATACCCGAGACTCGTTCAGCGTTTCGTTGCCAGACTACTCGACCTTTTTTTCACCATAGACGCGAAAACGGTAGCGTAAGGGATGGCGCATTGGACATATTCCACTGTCCAACGCAGCCTCGTTAATTCTGCATCCAACTTCTATCTAATCTAAATGTATTTTTCTTCGAGATCTATTAATTCGGAATATTACGGAGTTCAATAAAAGAATTGTGTTAATTCTTTGCATATTACTACTCATGCGGCACCTTTATTCGTCATTTAGTATTGAAATTTTTCGACTATATTACGCGAGTAATTACTTCTCATTTTACTCTTTTTCTGGTAATACAATTTTTTAATGTACACTTCATTTTTTTTTTTTTTTTTTTATATGAACATCGACACTGCGTATAGCTATTTTTTTTATTTATTTTTTTTTTAACGCTATTGAGAATTAATTAGTACGCAACGTAAAAGTATTTGACAAACCTTGTGAATATTTTTCTGGAATGATGACAAGTTCATTACCGTCCGCAGATGCAATTAACGCACACGCAATCAAAACGACGACTGTCGGCGGATTCTCGCACTAGAGAGAGAACTTGCAGAATACGTGCTTTGCGCATAGAATTCAACATATATATGTAGATACAGATACCGCACAGATCTGCGGAGAACGTGAACGCGCGGACCGGCAACGATGAACTGCCGCTCGAATCTCCCTCACCTGTGCCTCACTCGCTCGCCGCGTTGTTGTTTCATTCATGCCAATCAGCTTTGTCATAATATTGCAATATTTGTCTGTGAAAATGCAATCAACTTGGCAAACACGACAGCGACGGCTCGGCTTAGTGCAGCAGCCGAAGCAACGTCGAGTCCAGGTGGTTCTCGCCAGCAGCGATGACCGGACGTGATGCACGTTGAAACAACGGAGCGCGAGAACGCGAATACGTGAGCGAACGAGAATCGAACGAGAACAAGAGAAAAAGAAATAAAATGAAAAAGAAAAAAGAAAAAAAAAAAAGTCGTGCTGCCATTGGTGGCTGTGAAGGAAGGAAATTGCATTTTATCGATACGTGCAGTAGAGCACAAGACCGCGCGATACACAGCTATCAGGGGTAGTTGTTCGCTCGTTCGTCCACGTCTGTTCACTCGTCGATCTTATTTCCCGGAGCTCTTACGTATCTCAAGTTTCCATTCCTCGTTGACTCCGAAGAATGGAAGCATCGACCGACTAACTGGCAATTTCCTTTGAGAGTTCTTTTTTTCAGTTCCGCCTTTCGTAAAAAAAAAAAAAAAAAAAAAAAACACAGTTCATGGGGTCCCGGATACTTGAAATTTTTGCACTGATGTTTCGTATCTATAATCAGTCGAAAAAGTTATGCATAGAATGTATATAACATAGATATATATATAGTATACATACTCCATATATACGCTTTATATATAATCAATGAATAACTTTATGTATTAACGGTATTATAATTTCGAAACCGAAAGAAAAAGAAATCTTCTTCAAAGCTGAAAAGCGTAGTTTGCTAATGGATATACCGAAAAGACGGATTGAAGCTTCGTGATTGGTAGCATAAAACGGCGGCGTTGTCAAGTTACACGAAGGAAGGATACACAAGAGAACATATCCTGAATATTATTCTTCAACGTCCTACGGGATTTCCCACGAGATGCCGTCGAGCCGCCAAGCGCACGCGAACTTTCATCCCTTTTGGGATTAACTCGACGGTGTAAGTAATTCTAGCGAGTCGAGATTGATCGCACGTATACGCGTAATAATTGAACGTCTCGACGGTAACCCCGGGGCCCTCTTCTGGAGTTGGATATACCGAGAGGGACGGGAGGTATCGCCGTGAACGGGAGCTTTTGCTGTGCACAACTTTACTCCGTGAACAAGTTTGCTGCCAGTAACCCCGCGCAGAATCGCTCTTCTTGTATTCCTATATACATAGAACCAAAACCTGATTTTGCGAGGATGGCTCTCGCTTGTTCCTCAACGGTTTTATTGCTTCCGCTTCTTCGTGGAAAGGCAACTCTCCCCTTTCACAGAAGCGATGAAACGAATGAAAGGGTATAAGAACTTTGTTGAGGAGGGGGTGTCACATGTACCAACTTTACGCTCTGATACTCGGAAGATCGTGAAGAACAAGAATTACGCGTCCTCGGCACCGCATCGCTTATTGCACGATGTTTTTATATCCGGCAACGGAGGCGCTACATTTCCGATATTTATCGTAACCCAACACGCCTATGATTGGTTTAATGATAACAAAAAAAAAAATGTATAAAATCGTAATTGCCTCCATGAATAAACTAATAAAAATGAAAAAAATAAAATCATTTTTAGATTTCGATCGCTCGTGCGACCGCGTAATAGCTATATGATTACTGAAAGGCTTTAGAGACTATGGTGCTTTCCATTTATTTCTTTTTTTTTTTTTTGATCGCGCGATACTCGCGTTTCCCCGACAATTAGAAAACACGAAGCATTTGTCGATGCGTCTATTCAATAACAACTCCGCGATGATTGCTTTGATACGACACTACTACACGCCTATTATTGCCCGGAATAATTGACGCAAACGGAAGTTGTATAACGAGTTTAGTTAATGATGTACAATCGTCTGCCGGCAGTGAAGGTTAGTCTCGTTTGATATGTAAATATGTATCCCTATCGTTGGGTTATGCTAGTGACGAAAGGGAGAAGTTCCTCGTCGGCGGTGGGGAAGTCGAGGGCGATATAGATGAACCATCAAAATTTTACGCACAAAGGTATACATCGTCGTATTTACGATAATGCATTATTTGATTGCGGTTTTACGATACCTGTGTGCTTTTACTATTATTCAAGCTCAACGGTAATAAAAGATCTAGCGATGCGTCCGGGTTTACCAGAGGGGAGGGCCACGCGAGGTCTTTCCGTAGTATCTACCCCTGTGCTGCGTGTATCGTGTAATAAATCAAGCGTCGCTTGAATTTACCGAACGAGGCATACACCGCTGATCCGCCATAAAAAAAAAATTCTCCATTGAACAATCGGGTATCTTCTTTTGTGTTCGATTTATTGCCTCAGCTTTTTCTCCTTGACACAAATACAGCCATGAAATTCGACTCGGAATTTTTTTTTTTCCAAACATTAAAAAACTTCCGACTAAAAAAAAGAGTGAAATAACAATTCATTATTCACATATTATAGTCGTGCGATTCATTCGTTATTAAGTATGGAAATCTCCCGACTATAACATGTGAATAATTAATTGTTATTTCACTCTTTTTTTCAGTCGGGAGGTTTTGTACTTGTGGTTAATTTTTTTTAATTCATTATTTTTAAAGAAGTAAAATTTTAACTAAAATCCGACTTCCGTGAATTTGAGGTTAAACCGCACAGAGATCGAGTGCCTTGCGAGCCTCCGAGAGTCGAATACATATATCGCAGAAAATGGCGCCCACTCTTCGATATATCTAAAGGACTATTCTGTAAAATGCTTTTTTCTCTACGAATATTCAACCGATTTAAATTCTCCATTGCAAACGACGTTGACAATACGTCATAGGATCGCTGCATCAAATTCTGTTAAGCAATTTCTAGCGGTTTTCGAGAATATACCGGACAACGAAATCGCCCGTCTTCATGAAACGCATAACTCCCGTCTTTTTTCGCGGCGGGCAGTCGGGAGATAAAAAGTGTCAATGCGCGAATGTACAGAAAATTCAGTACGACTCGACGAATTGATGAATTCATCGAATTCATCGTCGTTCTCAAATGCGCATCAGTTTCCTAATAGAATAACAAACCTTTGTGTGTCATATTGCAATGTCTTGTAGATAAAATGATTGAACGACCCGATAATGCATACAAATGAAACGCTTCGTTCAATTTAACGTTCCGTTTGATATCGCAGTGTCTGTGTGCGTCGTTGGTCGCCATTGAGCGTCTGCTAACGTGTGGTTGAAAACGATGATTCCACCGCAACGGGTTTGCCCGTTACTTCCACGTCAGTTCTCGTCGAACGATCGATCGGACCGATTAAATCGAAGCGTCATAAAATTCTCCGAGCACCGAGAGACGTCGAGACGCGAGAGGGGAGAGGGTGGGGGTGGTAGGGAGGGATGTACGCGGCCAATTTATTCGCTGACGTTTCCCCGATGTCCCTCAGCTTCACTCGAGCGCCCACAATGCCCGATGCAATTCGATACGAGAATGACGACTCGCTGTTCGCGAAACGAGTGCTCTCAGGCGCGGCGCGTACTCCTCTACCTCGTCATTGTCAAAAGGGATAGAATGATATTTATTCGAGAGTGTACAGTATGTATTGTATGTACAATATAGACGATACGGAACATAGGAACAGAACAGGAAATGGCGGGAGGGATAGATACGTTTCCGCGATTGGAGCTGACTGTTGGGAACCTGTCCAAAGCAGGTTTCCTTGGCTTGCACGTGAGTTGGATACCTCTCCCACTTCTGCTTTATATAGCTATAGCTTTATTGCTTCTTCGGCGCGGTCCTCACACTGTATACCCGCTTCTGGCTTTACGTTCGTCCAACGGGTCTTCAGGGTTACCCACACACGAGCCCCCGCGGCTCGTGGATTCCCTCGTAAACCTGGCGTTGCGAGAATTACGAGGCCACGATTCCGTAAGAACCACAACGCTAGCGGGCGCGAGCGAGCGTTGCGCGTGCGGCTTTACGGCCCCTTCGAAACTGCACACGACGGAGCATTCTCTCTGTGATGGTGCAAAATCCTCATCTCCTCTGTTCCCCGTCTCGTATCACTCAGTCTCTCATACCAGCGTTCGAACTATCATATCCACGAAAAAAAAAACTCGGCGACGAATAAGCGAGAGGGAGTTGGTAAAGTTTCAACCTCAATTCGTTTCTCTCGATCTCCGTATAGAATTTTTTACAACGCTATCTCGTCGTTTGCGAGTATCGAAGAGAAAGGACCCGCTTCGGGGGTCGATCTAGTAGAAAGAGCGCTCTTGAGTCAGACGCGTAACATCGGATACCGTGAGGAGTTTGTCACACACGAATATACCGAGTTATTGGATAGCCTGGTATGTTTCAAGTAGACGAAAAAAAAAAAAAAAAAAATGAGAGAGTCGAGAAGATTGTCCCAAAGCCGCAACGATATATCGAACAGATGGATTGATATTTTTAGTGGATTTCCAATAGACCATATCGGGGGACTGAAGTGAAGTGAAAAGAATGGAGTAACACAATGGAACGAAAGCGTATAGGCACTTCTATACAGTTGAGGGGGTTGAGACGCGACAGTGGTGGAACGCCAGGCCCAGCAACAGTGTCGGAGAAGACGTAGAAGGATATGTTCTTAGGGCGAGCACGCCACCGACGGCGCTTTATCTCCTTCTTATAAATGAAACAGGTTATTTATTATCCAATAAAGAGACACTCCTACACCGACGTACAACAGACCCCCGCGCGGAGTATATACTTTGCGGAACCGTTGACGTTGGAATTCACCCTCTTGTGACGCGTAAATATCGAGGCGGTGACCCTGGGTCGACAGGCGAGTTTCTTTTCCCGACGAAATGTACACACGCAGCCTATGTAACTCGCACGACCTTTCATTTTTTTTTTTTTTTTTCATTCCATACAAAGCTTCACAACCCTTGAGAAAAAATTTCCCTTCTTTCTCGCTTATTGCATGAATATCTCGCGGTCAAAAAAAAAAAAAAAAAACACTTTCGTCATTCTTTCTCCGACAGACAATTTACATCGGGTCTCCGTCTGCACGATAGTTTTCTTGCTAACCGAGGAAATTCGATAATCGTATGCGTGACTCACTTGTAGCGATCTTTTTATTTCGATCGCGGAAAAACCTTCGATTTGTGTTTTTTTTTTTTTTTTTTTTTTTTTTTTTCATGGAGTATTCCGTCTCACTTAGTTTGCTCGACATCGGTTTCTGCACCTCGATCGTAAGAGGTATAAAAAAATGTAGTATTTCGCAAAGTCCACTTTTCCGAGAGAAAAAGTAAGATGTCGAGAGGGGATTGAATGGGTTTAACCTGCCTGGACGGTAATCCAGGGTACGACGATGGGAATGAGACGAGCTTCTATAACAGTCTGACCATAACCCCCTCTATCCCCTTCACTGCCATTTCCCACCCTTCCCCTTGCAGTGGCTGCGGGCGTTTTAAAACTATATCGTCCGGGCGACCCGGAACGACGCAGTTCGGCCGCGTTGGACTCTCTCTCGCAAAACTTTAAATAAGTTTTCAAACTATACGTGATTGATTTACTTTTAACTCGATCGAGAGTTTTCCCTAACGGAGGAGGAGGAGAAGGAGAAAGCGGCGTGTGCGCCACATCGGGAGAATCTCACGAGAGATTGCGAGAAAGTGGTTGCTTCTGGGTAGCAGTGGCGGTTAGAGTGGAGACTGTTATCGGCGGATAGGGGAGAGAGCCGATGCTGGGATAGCTGCCATTTCTCCAACATCGGCTCTCCCGTCGACACGAACCGTTACGTTGTTCGATAAATGAAATAACTATACGTCAAAGAATTCCGTTGGGAATAACGTAACGGTATTCGCCTCTATCAAATACAATAGCTCGCCTTTTATTTCGTCGTCCCCACGGATGTGGGGAAACCTCGACAATATTTAATACCTGACTGTGAAGTCGCCGTGACTTCAAGTTGGTTAACTTTTTTTTTTTATTTCCATTAAAAAGCTATCCGAGAAATCGATGATTTCACGAAAATTCTATTGGCGTTCGATTACTTACTTTACGCTGTGAAAAATAACTGTAAAAATAAGGCGATCGATAATAAAAAAATTTGCAAACCATCGCATATTAATCGGAAATTAAAATATTATTGCCTGTAAATTGGCATAGCATTGTTGAAATAAAAAAAATGTATACCATCAAAATCACCAATTTTTTTTTAATATTTCGTAAAAATTTGTTTAACACATCTACACATATTTATTTTGATTTCATTGCACAGTTCACGCATTAAAATTTCCAATACCGATATCGGTAATCACTTTTTCCGTGTATTATTATGATACAAGCATTTTTATACTAATTTTTTTCGAAGAATTTGATTATAGAAAAATAATTTTCTTTTTAGTCGTTTCAAGTGAATGATGTCGATCGTTTGTGAAAAGATCTATAGTTGTGTTTTACGGTACTGATTGTTCGAGGGAAAAGGGGAAAACATTGTTTATGTATCAGTAAGTCTGAGAGTTAATTCTATTTGAGCGAAGAGGGTTCTTAATGGTGACGGGGGTCCTGGAAGAGTGCGAAAGAAGGGTGAGCGACGATGAGAGGCTTTCCGAGAGGAGGTCGAACCTTCTCGAGTTCTTCTGTGTTTCTACCGGTTGCCTCTGCCACCGCTGCTCGGAAACGGCCGCGAACTCTGCCGACCCGTCCTGCGGTCGCTGCTCTTCAACCGTAGTAATTACGAAAAGTCCTCCCCCTCGGAATCCTTGCATGCTAGTTGACTTTTCACCCGGGAAAATGCAGATGGGTTTCTTTCACGATGAGCTCTTTCTCGAAACCTGCGAGGCGTCTTCCTTGTTCCCTCGTCTCAATTAATGCTATTACATGGGGAACCCCCGCAATTCAAGCGAACCCGCCTGACTGCGGACTTCTCAAACAACTCCACTTTACTGAATCAGTGACTTTTCACAAATTGCTTCAACGCCCGATGTCGGACTCTTCAGATCTAATTACACCTGAGTTCCGGATATCCCGACGGAGAAAAAAATTTGTTGGCGTCATCATCTGTACAGTTAAATACGCTTTAACCTATTAATTGATTCTGTTAACCAATTAATTGGTTCAGCCAACAATCGATTGAGTAGACCAACCAATTCATTAGTTGGACCAACAATCGATTGCGTAGGATAACCAATTAATTGGTTAATCAACTCAATCATTTAGTTGACTCAACCGATTAATTGGTTATCCTACTCAATCGATTGTTGATCCAACTAATGAATTGGTTGGTCTACTTCACCCACTCAATTTATTGATTGGAGGACTTAACCATACAGTTGACTGAAGCAACAATTCACCTTTCCCTGCAAAAAGAAATTGTATTAACGAAAAAGAGTAAAATAACAAATAACTATTCGCATATTATAGTTAAGAGACATCCATAGCTAATGACGAACAAATCAACCGACTATAATATGCGAATAATCAACGGTTATGTTAGTCTTTTTTGTTAATACAATTTCTTTTTATACTCCTTTTTCAGATGAGAGTTTATTAATTTCTGTAAAACTCTTTCTCCGTGCGTCGGACTGAGTTGAATTCTTGATCGAGTGCCGGTCATGATGATTTTTTTTTTGGTCCGTAAAAGAGGTGATATAAATACAGTAATATCGATAAAAATGAATTGGGTAAACGATCTCTTATACGTTTTTATTTTCGCAACGCCCAGAACACGATGCCGTTTTTATTTCAGCATCGTAATGCGATTCATTAAATTATCGACTATTTAAAAGGTTATCGTAACATTGCCGTTCTCAACGTTGGTACAATTGTCTCGCCTAATACGACGTTGAAACGACGAAAAAAAAAACCCCTCGATCAGCACATTCGAACGATAAACATCCGCTTGAATCTTTCGAATGAAACACAGAACGTCCAACACCGCGGAAACACGAGAATAACTCGTCTCGTCATTGTGTTATGAGCGAAATTAAAAAGTCGTTTCGAATCGTATTTTTCGGAATTTCGAACGATCCGAGTTTTTCAAGGGACGAGAAAAGCCCTCGCGATGCCCAGTGAAATGCGGAAATGCGATTGCCATTGGGAACGACAAAATCCATCAATGGCTAATGGATTCCGCCCGTAGTAATTCCGATCCATTATCTCACAGCTCGCATATGCACACGATTTTCGGCAGATACGCATTCTCTCGTTCACGAAAATTTCGACGTTTATTCTTTCGCCCTTCGCCTACACGCCAAACTCTCAATTTCCGTTGAACTTTTTTTTAATTTCGCGTCATTCGAGTCTTTCTCTTCGGTTTATTTATTTACTGCAAATATATATTCAAAGCTTCACGGGGGTTATTCGCATATTGTTAAATTTCGACAAAATGTTGCCCTACGTTTGGTACTCTACGCGCGAGTCACCGCGCGAAGACAACAAAGCGAATAATACGGTATACAAAATAGAGAGGCTTCTCGACGAACAATCAACCTTCGCACACGGCAGCCGATTGTTGGCGTTAATAGATTATGGATTTGTGTTTCCACTGTTGAACGTATTCATCGACCATTTGTTTGTCGATGGATAATTGCAGATATTATGTCGAAACGAATCCAATATCGTCCGAGAATAATGGGAAAGAGACGAGAGCAGCGCGTGTGTCGCCCGAGTTAACATATTCCACTCGCAGCTCGTAGTTCGGTTTCCGACGCGAAATGTTGATATCGTGGCATTTGCACTAAGCCTCAGTTTCGAGAAGTTCGTTTAGTGTACCGATGAATTTTTTTTGAAATTCAGTGCGCAATATTATTCAATTTCCAGAGAATTTTTCTTCGGTTTTTTTTTTTTTTTTTTTTTTAGAGAGACATTCATTTATTTATCACTTCATTTGCATGGCGTACAACTTCCGCAGTGTTTTTTTGTTTATTTAAAGAAAACGAATAAACCGAAACGTCGCTTCTAGCGGTTTAGTTCATCGTTCGTAGAAAAGACATTGTCTCGAATATATATTTAGGAATAAGTTAACGCGAACAAAGTTTCCATCGTGTCCATTGAAATTGATTACAATCCTTCCGCTTCCGGTCATTGTTACAACTCTGCGCTCATTAACGAGACTATATTGGTTCGTTAAATTGCACGGAAAGGTACATTATGAGTCCCGACGTGGGGGACGAGGAACAAAAGTAAATTTTCCAGGTCTCACTTGCCGACCGACGAGACTGTGCCGCAATCCCCTGTTTCGGGTGGAGTTGAATAAAAAAAAAAAAAAAAAAAAAAAGGTCGCATTACGTTAGCCCTCTCCCCAACCCCTTTGGAGTAATTGTAAGCTGCGGCGAAGTATCAGCGCGCTGTTGTAGTTGAAGGTAATTAACTCGGAGGAGGCGAGAATTAGATCGAGTTAAATGGCTTCGTGAGAAGTTTCCTTGCGCTGAACCGTGAGCCGCCACCGCCAACCGCCGCGTGTTCTGCTACGCTCCAACTCTTCCTTCCATCCTACTTTGCCACAGGTATTTCCTCCGCTCCTTACTTCACAGGCGAACCCCAAGCGAAGAGAGCTCCGTGCGCTACACCGGTGGGGTGCGGTCCTTGAAAAACGGGCGAAAGCCCACTTTTCGCTTTAATTTCGCGGCAGCGCGCTTCCGAGCCTCTCTCCCGCGAAATTAACCGGGGGTAGTCGCTCGAAAAATATCCGAATGCTCAACGAGGAATCCCTTATTTCCTCACCGGCAAAGCAATTTTTTTTTTTTTTTTTTTTATTCCTACGACTGTTGACGCAATGTATTACGAAAAATGTACAGACCACGTAGCCTAAGCGTAAAAAGCCGTAAAAAAATATGAGAACATAAATAAAAAAGCATTTAAAAGTTTCGAGTGAACGGAAATCGAATAAACGAGACGAGTGGCGCGGATTTTTCACTGCCAATCAGTCCAAAAGCTAATTGAACTTTCGTTGTTAGTTCAATCGAGAAATAGTTTGACGGTATTTTGAATGAAAAACAACAAATCAGTTTTTGTTCTTTCACTGTGGAAAAAAAATGCTATAATTAATGTACCAAACTGGAAGTTCTTATCCATGATGTGGTATGTAAAATTTAATGCGCAATTGGGATGAAAAATTAATATACTTTTGCAATTAAATTCAAGTTAAATATGGATATTCAAGTACTTTTGAAGCGAAATTACGGTAAATTATTATTATTATTAATATTATTATTACCATCATTATTATTATTATAGTAATTATTATTATTTACGCTACAGTTGTCGATAAATCGTATATTAATTTTTCCACAGTATTCGATTGTTGCCGAACGATTAATCGTGTTATTTTAATATTTTATGAAGTAGAAAAAAAAATGTTCGCCTCTGTTTCAGGCTCTGGCCGTCGTACGCGAGCGCTCACAACAATCTTGGTACTCTGACGGCGGGTGATCAAGCCGAACGGCACTTTTTGGCAGCGATACACGCCCAGCCGGGCCACGTGAACGCTCATTACAATCTCGGGCAACTGTACAGGTCAGTGTAGTTGCTGGTAGAACATATCCATTCGTCAGTCTGGCGCGTTGTGCGTTGACAGTAATTAAATGCACTATGCGGACGCGGAGACAGGAATAAAAAAATGTATATACTGAAACGGTACGATGGAACCCATTGCCGCAACGAGGGACGATATTAAACGTTATAAAATATGTCCTCCAGCGATACACAGCCGCTCCGCCGGGTAGCCGCATATCGTTTGCGCGTCTCTACCGTTCGACCGCATTCATTGTTTTAACGTGCAATCATCCCACCGGCCCGTTACCGCCTGCGATAATTGTATGACAATTAATTACTAATACCGCTAAAGTACCGCGCGAATGTGGCTTCGCCGACGTATTATGCAACACCGAATGGGGTTGTTGTTCGATCCCGAAACTACGGGTTGCCGCTGATATCGCAGAGATGAACGCTGCCGTGGGGCATCGCGTTTTGCGTGCACTCCTGTGACTGATGCTGTGCAAAAAAAAAATCGATAACCTACCATTCGCGTATTTGTTCCTTTTAAGAATGGAAGATCAATTATTAAAAAAAAAAAAAAAAAAACGATTTTGAAGGTTTGATTCTTATTCTGGTTGACATGGAAAAAAGTATATCGAAAATATATCTATGATATATGCAATATATTTTTATCGTATTATACGTTAAAAAAACAACAAATAGCAAAAAAAAAATCACAATACAGAATATATTTTTTAATATTCATGAAATTTTCGTAAAATTTCCCGAATTTGGATGATCTCGGAAAATTTTCCGAATTGCAGATTGCAGGTTTCCGAAAAAATACTCTGTTGCGATTTAGAATTCGGAAGTAAAAAAAAAAAAAAAAATTGTTTTATTGCGCACGGTTTGGAGTCATCGGTGGGATAAGAACCGCGCGATTTAATTTCTATTTTACGAATGAAACAAAGAACAATGGATATGTCGCGCTGTTAGGTTTCGTGTTCTCACGCCAATCGAACCCGCGAGTCCAACAACAGCAGCAGGAACAGCAGCAGCAACAGCGACACGAATGGAAACGGGATTGATTACGTGACCGGTCGTCGCGCGATGGTCCTGATATAACAATCCCCATTCTCCTAGATACATATATATATATATATCTATATAGACATATATAGTATATATATACCTTTCGCGTTGACGAACGTACAAATGTTTCGCGCTCTATCCCTCTGTATCGAATGGTCACGAATGCTGAAACGGTATTGATTCTCCACTGATTTCGAGGCTGTAAAAGAAATATCTTCTGGTCCGTTCCACTATATACGCGGAGCGGAGAACGCGCGATGCGGATCGTTCGAATTCGCGTATTCGTCGAAGCATCGCGCGAGCCACAGATGCGTTCGCCCAGTCACGTCTGAATTGTACCTGACACGATCGCTGATTACGTCTGACCGAACGCCGACACCGCCAGCGAGGCACTGTATCTATCGTGTCTGCCGCGTCTGATCAATATCGTCTTTATCCACTTCCATAAAGTCTCTTTCCGGACATTCTTTTACCACTTGAAATACTTGAAATTACTCGATCCGAATAGGTTGATTCTTCATTTCGATCAATTCGTAATGTGTATACAAATTAAATTGTTCTTTACGCGCATCAATATTTATGAACGGAATAATTGACCGGAATATTTGGGAGGAAAGAAAAAAAAAAAAGCGCACCAGAAGCTCTAAGCGTTATGGATATAAGGGGCTTTTTGCAGATGCTGCATCCGTGTCCGTAGCTCGGCGTTATATAGCCCGTAGCCGGGTTTCTATCGAAATATATTCGCCGGCTTGCGAAAGAGGCAGAGTAAAATCAAACGAGCGTTTACACTCTCAACGGTAAATCTTCCATGGCGATGCTTCTGGCGCCGCGGCCAAAATTAAAGTTTAATTAACGCGCGCGCCGTGTGCTGCTGCTGCTGCTGTTGCTGCTACTGGTTGGACGAATGGAAGAGGATGGGAAAACGGGTGAGTTGCAGCGCAAACTCGAGACTAAAACACGAGCAACGCCGACGTCAGGTGATTTTTTTTTATTCTCTCGCGCCACTCCTCTCCTCTCTCCTTCTCTTGGTTGGCAGCGGTAGCGATGTACTCGGCGGAATGGATTTATTACACAGCTTCGAGTGTAATGCGCGAAAGGATGACGAGTGTGTGTGTTGTGCACTCGCGAAAAATCGAAGCGTCGTCAACGTTGAATCAATAGTTTCTTTACACACGAGACTGCGATTCTTTTGATCGCAGTTCCGTGCGCAACTTTTTATTTAAAACGTTCGAACCATAATTCTCAATGACTTTTAATTATAATAAAAGGAATTGAGTTAAAACGCAATTGAGAATGTGTTTTTTTTTTTTTTTCATGCAATTCAAAAGCTCTCTCGAGAGGCTTTGAATATCATTAATTGCTCTCGAATGGCTGCACGCGGAATTATAAATAAAATGAATGTGGAATGTTACTATTCGTTAATAATATCGCTGAGAGTCTCTTTAATTTATGGGATGCCAATGATTCGAATTATTTTCGATTAATGACACTATATTAATTACCTTTTGCGAGTTAAAAAAAATGATGAAAACGGATGGAAATACTGACGAAAAACAGTAATTATCGATCAAACGCATAGAGATCGATTGTTAATTGGAACCTTTTGTTTTTTTTTTGTTTTACAGAAAAACGAACAGAACAGAAGAATGCATACGAATGCTACAGACCTGTGTGGCACTCGATCCTGCGTACACGCCGGCGTATTTGGTTTTAGCGCGACTGGCGGATGGTCATGCGACCGGCGTATTACTGAGGCACGTTGTTCGACTTCAGCCCAGAAGTCCCGATCACCTGGCAGAGTACGCCTCGTGGTTGTATCAGAACGGTGAGTGCGATTTCGCTGATTTTCAGCTCTCCGACGTGTTTTAAACTCTCTCGCTATCGCGCCCCTATGAAAATGAAATGTATACTAAGATATATACGAGATATCGATCTTTTTTCCGCAAAATATACAATTTATATATAATATAAATAATTCGGAGATTCAAAAATACTTAAAAATGCAATTTAATTTATATTAATCCCTCGCGTACGAGAAAATGCTTGCTGACCACTTACAACAATAGTGTCATTTGCTAATAACAACAATGCATAACGGCATAAAAAAAATCTCTTTAAACCATCAAAAAAAGAAAATTTAAAGGTTATTTTATAAATTTTTTCACTATAATACGATTTTTTTTTAAATTAAACGACCCATATGAACGTAATGAGTGGTGAAAAATGCCGGACGCATAACTTCGTCACCCGGACGTGAGGAGTTACATATATACCTAATATCAATATTTTTATGGAACTTTTTTCACATATATCTTCTATATATGTATTGTGACAGATAATTTATTTCTATAAAGTCTCATATGAATCATCGGACAGTAAAATATCAAAATGGTGAATGATCAGCTGATCCATCATTCTACTGCCTGACGTGCCATACGTAGCACGTCAGGCACTTCGGACTTCGGATTTAAGGGGCTAATAGTTGAAGCGTTAGATGCTGCTTTGTGGCAAATTATTAATTATCTCTCATAAGCACTATGTACTATGGTTTTGCAGGGAAATGGCTACCGTCTCTGAAGTACTATCTCATGGGTATGGAGGTCTCAGCCTCCCACAGGTCGTCTCTTCTCGGTACAGCGAAAATTTTGCGATCGAGAGGCCAGTGGCCTCGTGTACATCAACTCATAACAAGGTAAACATACAACCAAAACTAATCCACACAACACATAGATCGCAGAATCTATCAAAAGTTAAAAAAAAAAAAGCGTTTCTTACGGCAAAACAAGAATTTCGTAATTATTATCAGAAGTTCTTCCAATATTGCGTGCGATACTTCCCTATCTATTCGTAATTCTTTGCGAGATCCCCGGATAATTAATATACAAAACGGAAAGATAGAGAAATTGGTGTTGACATTCCTAGCATTGTCAGTGATAAAACATCGAAAACAGATGAGAAATATTGATCCAAATGAATGCGTTTCATCGCAAAGTATTCGTTCGCTCTGACAGTAGATTTTAACGTTTCCTCGTTGACTATGCGTCACTATCAAACGAATATCGATTGCAGCCGTACAGACATCGGAATTGATACGGAAACGTAAATGTTCAAACGAAGAACATTTATTGCTCATAAAAAAAAATCGCAATAATCATACCGTCGGATCAAAGAGATCTACCTGTCCGTTCGCGATGCATTACCGCCTGGCAGCGAATATTAAACCGTACCTCGGGGCTATTGTTTTTATCCGCAACTGCGTGGGCGCGTGGAAAGAGCGTCGGCAACGAGGATTGCGGCTAAAGAGAAACAAACGTTATGTCTGACGGTGATGAGCTGTCGGCAATCCAATCCTTTCGCGTTTCGCTCGTAAAGCCAACTGCACTATAACCGAACTTCGGGGGGTGGGAGCAGAGAAGAGGGGGGGGGGGGGGGGTGGCAACGCAAAATTCGCATCGCGGTGCTGACGTATACGCGCAGCGAAAGATCGGCACTTCGTTATATTGCACGGCGAGAGAGTGAAACGCTGTCATCATCAAGTTTCGTTGGAGGCAAACCTCTTCTTTTTTTTTTTTTTTTTTTGTAATCGCAATCACTCTTTGCGGCACTCGATAGATGGCGTGCAAATAGGTAAAAAAAAAAAAAAAATGCGCGCCTACGCGGAATTCGTATTTCTCGCGAAAAAATTTGCGTGTGCGTCCAGTTAGACGGTTTTGTTTTTTTGCATTAGCAGTCGCGTCGCGTGGGGGTTTTTTTCCAGGATGTGACGAATTCGCTCGGAGTATTCGTCTGCGTAGCCAACGGCACCCGCATCCGCGTTGGAGGGGCTATGAGAAATTTCGGCGCGTAAGGTTTACCGAACGAACGCCCATAGTGTTGTCGGCGAGAGTAAATTCTCGCGGGTACACAACGTGCAATCTCTATGGTCACAGTCTCCCCCCCTCCATCCCCATCCACCCCCTCGACATCCCCGTGCTGTACCAACTTTCAATATGCATCGTTTGACAGATGTGTCGCAACATACAGATTTTAAATGCAAATATAAATCTCCCAACGGAACGGGGACGCGAACGGTACAACGAAACGAGAGAAACATCCGACGCAGATCCGTGCGTTCGTCCGTTTTGCTTATACGCGTAGCTGTGTGTACGCAAGGAAAAGAGAAACAAAAAAAAAAAAAAAGAATGAAAGAAAAAAGAAATATAAAGCGAAATATATCGCGCTTCGGTGCGGTTGCGAAGAGCTAACCGCATCCGGGGGATTTGTCGCGAATCTACAGAAACATCAACATAATGGGACTACCTAAAAAAAAAAATGAAATAAAAATAAAAACAAACAAGAGACGGACTAAAGCTTTCCGTGTATCTCGCGCCGCTGTTGTCACTAATTCGCGGAAAGTTTATTCTGTCATCAAAGCGATATGTGTCTGCGGCTCCACTTCATTATCTCTCCGCAAACGTTTTATTTTTCTCACGTGGTATACCGGATATTATTTTTCTCGTTATATCACGTACGTCATTAATTTTCACTTTCGGTCAATAAAAAAAATGTTTTTCTTTCGATTTCACACTGTTTCATGATTAAAGATACCCGCGAGCTAAAGATACCGCTACTCACATGAAAAAAAAAGTATATTGCCGAATATATCATCCATATTATATCCAATTTATTTAACACGAAAAATTATGCACAGCGGATTTTTTTTGAAATTTATTTCGGCAAATATATGCGACCGGATATATGAAAAATTGTGGTTTAAATATATATCATATATATATCGATATATGAATATCATATCAATTATATAAAAACACCGAATTTCATATGTTTTTCATGATATTTCTTCCATATATTTTTTTTTCCATGCGGATAACGGCAGTTATTTTTCAGAATTTACCATTTCGCGTTCTTTGCATTTTTTCGTTTTTTACGATGTTTATGACGCTTTTAACTCGCGAGTACGAAAAATAAAGAGATCTCTCTGTCTGGCTGCTGTTACTCACGAAGGGACAAATGAAGACGAAGAACAAGTAGTGGGAGGAAAATATCGATGTTCGTGTTCGGCGGAACAGAGAAATTGGCTGAAACGAGAAAACGATTAATCGTTCTCGCGGTTTCCGTTTCTTAGTTCGTTTGAGAAATATCTTTCGGTTTTGGCGAGCGCTGTGTGTACCTCGCGTTTTTGGCTAACGATTAAGGTACCACGCCCAACGGGGCGCGGACGGTAAAAGATCGCGGGCAATACGCACAAATGTATTTTTCGGACAAGTCGTTTCGCCTTTTTGTCACACATTGACAAATGGGATATTTTTTTTTGCTTTTAAAAAGAGGCGGAGAAAATACGGAAATGGATACAACGTGAAATTCGGTGAATGGTCCGAATTTTCCAGGTTATTTTTAACCCATTGGCGATCAAGCGAGCGAATCCAACGCGGTTTTGCTTCGTTCGAACAACGGTGCCATTTCTGGCGTTTCGACACAAAACAGCCAAACGACCTACGCGCGTACAGCCGGCGCAAGAAAAAACATCGACAAACATACGGAGATATGTGAAACCCATCAATTTTTCGCGAATTAGTCGGATATGCTTACCGATGAATATTGGATTACACATGGATACCTGTGGTTACGGATTCGCTAATTTCAATGACCGGGTTTTCTGAAGCCACTCTGTAGACTCGTGTAATTATGGGGACATAATTAACGAAACAGATATATTCGGATAGTTTATCGCAGTAATTTGACTTACTTTCGATACACTTGATACTTATGAGAGTAAAAAATCGTTACAATTTTTCTCTTTCGTTATGCAGTTTTATGGGCAAAACGTACTTCGGCGCTGGAAAAAATTATTAGTTGCGAGAACTAATCGTTAGCGCGGTTACTGCGTGGAGTTGTTACACTCCCCGCATTAACCGCACTAACTATTAGTTCTCCCAACCAATCATTTTTTTTATTTTTTTTTATTAATTTGTATGCGAGTTATGTACAAAAAGTCGAAGGGATTCGTATATAGATAATGGTTAATAAGGGTAGTAAAAGCAAAAAAAATCGTCGAAAAAATAAATGATCGGTCTATGAAATAGGGATGGAAAGCATATGGAACGTTGAAGAGACACACAACCGCACGTGCATCAATCGTGAGAAATATAAACGTAAAATCGAGGCGGATATGGAGAAAAGAGAGCTGTTAGCGGTGGACAGGCATACAGCAATGATTCACGCACGATTACGCTTCGCGCAGGCTTCACGCTTGCGTAACGACTCGTAGCTTCAGCTACCGCCGAGTACACGTAAATGCAACTGGCGCGATAACGATCCGCGCTTATCCGATCGACCGAATGCCAGTAGCCGGTAGAGACCGCCGGTAGTTTCTCGCTGTTGGTGCGCTACCGGACATACTGCACCTGCATGAAGCACCACCACCCTGCGCGCTCGTCGGGCCATCGAGCGAATCGATAATACCGCCACTATATTGCCACGCGCTCTCGACCTATCGCCCAAAACATCTTCACCGAATCGTTAGCTCGCTCGCCGGACAATCTCGTCGTAATTGGGACGTTTTCAAACGAAAGAAAAATATCCGCGGTATCCGCGGTAGTACAGCAGACATTTTATTAAAAACGAAAAACAAAAACAATCCCGTGAATCCATACATGTTTTTCAATCATCGATAACTCGGAGCCCCCCGCGGAACGTGTACACAACAACTTTTTTTTTAAGTAGAAAAATTGTTATTCACTTTGAATAAAAAATCTCGAAAATATCGAACGATGTTATCGATTTATCTTTGTACCGAGCTACTGGCGCCAAAAGCTCGAGGCGAAACAAAATACAATCGCAATTTTTTCGAAATAACGAATATGTCATTCCGCTTCAACTCAGAATAAAAGAGCTTTGTATTAAGTGTGGAAAAATACACCGAATCATATGGTGAAAATCGGGAATTTAACAAAAACGTCGAAAAATTCGTGAATTTAACAAAAACGTTCATCCGCAGAAATGCACATGTCATGTCATGTCATGTGCCATGACATGACACATGACACACTGACACTGACACTTGTCTTTGTCATTTTAACAATAGGAACGAATCTGTTTTTATAAAAAAAATGGTCAGTTTAACGTTTCTACAGAAGTATTGTTCAGTGTGCAACTCGTTTTTAACCATAGAACACAACAGGGTATCGATTTTTTTCGAAATTTTATTGGGAAGAAAAAGTATAACTATTGAAGAAACCCGTCAATTGCTACTCCTCCTAAAAATGACAACAAAAAATATAAGTAATTTATCCTTTCGGTAGTCTTTCCGATGTATTTTTTCCCGCTGATACTAAATTTCCCTTAATTCACGCATTGGGTGTCGGGGTGTTTCTTGGGGTAAAAATTCGCGTCAAAACTAGAATACAATTTTTTAAAAATCGCTGTTACAAGTCGCGTTTCATTACTCTCTATACTGTTATTGTTATAAAAATGGATCGATATTCCATTTTAATCCGTTAAAAAGAAATGAAACTTTAACGAAGAAATGGAGCCTTTGTGCTTCAAAGGTTTATTACGAAGAAGTATCGTTATGAAAGTGCATCCCGTAAGATACGAAACAGCATAATATAAATTGAGGAGAAGAGGTACCCAAAGACGTTAGTTGGAAAGGCGCGAAAGGCCGGAGGGTTAAATGTATAGACTCTCTTCGTCGAGCACGCGATCGACCCGAAAGTCCATTCACTTGGATTCAACGAGAGAGCGATGAAGGTAAACGGCAGTAATACACTATACACATAGCGTTATACTACATAGCTATGTAATAGCAAATGCCTACATACGGGCGGTAGGCCGCCGCTTTACGTCGGAGTCGGAGTCGGTGCACAAGGGTTAAACGTCAGGAGTTGCCGAGGGCTCGCGTCAGGCGGCGGTCTCGTCCCTCCGGCGTGTTGCCCTGATACTCGCCTTCCACGAGGAGCGATGACGCTTTAGCGAGTCTCTTGTTGTAAAGCGGCAACCGCCTTTTCTTGCTTCCCGTTTTTTTTATCGTTTAAATTCGCAACGTTTGCTTTAGTATACAAAAAGGCCTGTGGCCTGACTACTTACGCCGCTGATACCCCCACGAAAACATCTCAAACTGCGACACGAACACTTCCGTAACATATCGTACGCGAGGGTCGGCTTTTGTTTGAAATCTTTTTGTATTTCCCAAACAGACTTAACGCGGAGTGTCTCCACTCGCACACGAGTACTTTAACGAGTTTTTTGTTTTGTTTCGAAAGCTTTCATTTTTTTAAATCAGAAAATAGTAATCTTGACGCAGATTTTTGTCTCGTAAATGGAAGACAATTGTAATCAACGCGGAATTGGGGATTTTCGTTCGTAAATTACGTTTAATAAGAGTTTAATGAGAAAACTTTGATTTTTTCATTCAGTCAAATGGAATTTTGCGCAAATTTTATCTCGGAAATGGAAGACGATAACATGTCTTCGCTGAGATAGGAGTTCTCGTGCGTAAATTAAATTCAGTAGGTGTTCAACAAATAAATGTTTAAAAAAAGAAGTCATCAAAGTATTTATTTACTAAAAAGAAATCAAATGATTTACACAAAATAAGTAGAACAAGTTGCTGCTCACGATCTCTTCTAGAAGTATCGATAAAAAAAAAAAAAAAAAAAAAATCATCAACTTTTAAAATGATTTACAACATCATATTGACTGTCGTCTGTGATGCGGGTGGTGGTGGTGGTGATGATGATGATGTCTGTCGTCGTCGTGATGTCCATGGTGTCCGGAACGTCCCGCGCGATAACGGTGCCCGTGATGATAATGACTTCCGTGATGAGGCCTATCGTGTCCGCCGTGATGATGAAGATGATCGTGATGACCGGGATCTCTAACGATCCTTGCTGCAGATTTATCGATACCTGATAAGAAAAATAAAAAAAAAAAAAGAAAGAGAAAAAAATCGATATTTCCTCGATGATGAATCACAGATCTCATCATTAATATGGGATTTTTTAAATTATACCTTCACTTTCGTTAGGAACCGCCAAAGCCACAGCAAGCGTCACTACAACGAAGATCAGCACGAGTCTTGACATATTTAACTTTCCTCCAATCAAATTTTCACAAACAATAAATGATTATTTCCGGTATTATGGACACCGAACCACACTGCGCGGTTTCTCGAAATTTCCACTGAGAAGTGTTGAATGCAACGAGATACATTTTCATTTTATATGCGAACTCGTCTTTGTCTTCATGAGTGAAACATTATAATAATCTACGTGCTCTATCGATACGTGTTCGTTCGGCGAATACGAGACGTGTGCATCCGTAGTGCATATGAGACAATGGTTAATTGGGGTATCGGACTGAACGGTGTTTTTTGTGAAATATTTTCACTGTTGAATCGACCTTTGCGCAACTTATGCTATCGGAACGTGAGAATACTGTCATCAAGGTAATGCAACGCGAATAAACAAAGTAAAGTTTGAGAATCGAGGAATTCTTGTATTGAAAGTCATCATTCGAAATGCAGTTATCTTGAAACTGATCGCGCAAATGCAATTCGATATTAATGTTTAATTGATGAGAAAAGTGATAACTGATTGACATAATTTGGGTTTCTTGTGCCGCGGTATCGCAATAACCTCTTCGATTCGTTATTCGCTCCTTCAATGTAAACGAATAAAAAAAAAAAACATTCATTTTCCGTTCAACGGTAATCGATGTTTTCGCAAACATTTATACCATTATATAGTAATCATTAATAATTTTGATAATAATTGATGTTTGAATTATTAATAGAAACAATCAATAATTGTTAATGTATAATAATGAATTATTCATTTATAACGAATTATTACATTATTTTCAAAGATCTTTAGTTTCGTAACTTTTTATTTATTTTCAATTCTACGTTTCGCAGTCGGGAGTTTTAAAAATATTTTTTATTTTATTTTTTTACACGTCGACATCGTATTTTTTTCGTATTTTTTTTACTCGGCGACAACATGATAATAACACGACGAATGTCGATCTCGTTCTCGACGAAATATGAATTCATATAGTCAAAGAAATCTTATAAATTTTATATCACGTTCTCGTGATTATATTCAAATGGAGGCTTAGTGAATGGAAGAAAAAGGCGGGAAGGTCCCTCCAGTATGAATAATATACCCGGACTATAGACATCTCTGCCTTTGTAGCTTCGAAAAAGATATTTGCGAACGTCTTTAGGAATTAAGCGGCTGTTTGCTTTCAGTGAAGTGGCGGAAGGAAAGAAGTGCGTCGTTTACGTAAAAGCGTAACGACCTTATATGAAATTTCCGTTTCGAAATGTATCCATAAACCTTGTTTACAACTTATACTCAGTAATGCCTCGTGTTTCGAGTTTGTACCACGCGTAATAACGTATCAGGTTGCATCGTCGGCCTCTGACAGTAAGAGTTCTTGGAAAAGTAAAAAGGTTTCTCTCTCGTGTGACGACGTTTCTAACTTTTGAAAAAAAAAAAAAAAAAAAAAATACACAGCGTCGTCGTTTTACCCGGAATCGCGGGGATACTTTTTCCAAGAAAAAAAAAATGCGAGCCGAAAGCTCCGCACTACGCCGAAGCAGAAAGAGGCGAAACACAACGTAGCCAATATTTTCTTTTACGGTGTTCCAGGTGGCATTTGATGTTACGAGCGAGACGAGGCGGACTCATATATCGCGGGGACCTTTATATTCGCGCGTGGCAGCTGCAGAGCGAGTCACGACGAAGGGCTCACCAGCATCAGCGCAACCTTTGTCTATCGGTAAGTTTTTTCGTAAAAAATAAATAAAAAAAATAACAACAAACAACAAAAGTAAAAAGTTACAAATAAAAAAATATAAAAAAATTATGACTCGCGTAAAGAAACGCGGGAAGCCGCGAGATTTCTCTATCGTACGCGCTGCGCCGCCGCAGGCTGTCCTTTACAAGTCGCGAAAGAAAAATCGTTTTTTTTTTGTGTCTTTACGGAAATTCAGCTATTACCGATAAAACTCAAAGTGCACCGGATGTAGTCGAGAAAAAAATTCTTTTTCGTGATCGCGTGATAGTCAAATCGGCACATTATTGATTTGGCGATATTGCCGTGTGTACTGTAGTGTCGAGAATCGTATACGCTGGTAGCGGCTCTTTCGAACTCTGTGAAAATCGTGCGAAACGAGAGATTTCGACAATCCCTTGATGCACTCTTTTAGCGAAAGCAACGTTCCGAATAAACGACGAGGGAAATCATTCCGAGACTTTTCGCGCTTCGTATCCCTTGAGCTTTTAGACGATTTGAAACAGTGAGACGACTATACGGACTATGGGAGTATAGTGCAAATACGAAAAACGACGTGAGACCACTTACTTTTTCAATTCGTAGTGTACCTCTGTTATACGAAACTCACCCTCTGGATCTCACGCTTTGCCTTCCAGTTACGACCATCGCGCGCACGCGCGACGAACAGTCAAAAAACTAAATTATCAACGATTTTTTCTATCCAGTTTTGTACACATTGACGACGCAATAACGTATAATTGACGCATTGCTAACGTAAAAAAAATAGTATGCAAAAATGATATAAAAAATATACGAAATTAGGCGCTTTTATATGATTTTTATTTTTATTTATATAGCGACATAAACTTGCAGAAATTCAAAATATATCCGTAATATATCATTTATCGACGAAAATAAAATTTCATTATAATAAAATATTTTTATGTATAATATTTATTTTTTATTTTAAAAAATTTCATTTATAGTGGATATATCATATATATATTTTTATTATAGGATTCATTTCTATAGTCTGAAGTTTCGATGAATAATTTCGATCGTCAGCTTATCGGTGTTAAAATAATATTTAAAGATCTCTCGAAATATTTTCAAAGTTGATATTACTGCCGTCTCATCTTCCAGACATAAATGAAATTCGACGTGTTTTTAAATATTTTTTTGCACGCGTTTGTCTTTAGGAAAACGGATGTTCGACACCACGAGTCGAGAGTGTCGCGGTGCATCTCGAACAGGACAGCAACAAATCAGAACAATTGGAGAGAACGCCAAGATGCGGCGTGCGAAATTGCCGTCCGGCGAGAAAGGGAAAGCCGCGAGTAACGGCGCCGGCACTGTTGGTTCAGAATCTCTTGGAGACTCTTTAGCTTTTGTCGGCTCGTATCGAATCGGAATCGCGGCTGTGTCACTATAGTCCGGCGAAGTGAATGCTGAATATTATGAATACAAAAATAAAAAAAAAAAATAAAAAAAATTCGCTTCGCTAACCAAACCGGGAAAACAGCGGGGTGACGAGGTGAGACAACGGGGTGAGAAATGTCTGCTCTCGCGACACATAGGGAATGCGTGAATATTTTTCGTATGTACGGTTCTTCGTGAGTAACAAAAAAAAAAAAAAAAAAAAAATTCTCCGCAATGTGAGGTTCGCGGGGAGACACGATGACGAAACACAATTGATTTTGATCGATATGATTCAACGAGAGTGCGTGATATTAAAGATGCCGATGTAAGATGACTAATAATGAAAAAAAAAAAAAAAAAAAAAACAGAACGGACCAAGGGAAGAGTTTTAACGTCGTTCGATTGATAGACGAGCGCGCAACCCCTCAAATCCTTAACTCGTTCCTAATGACATTGACAACATACGCAAAAAAAAATGGGTTTTCATCGAGCATCACGATGATACGAGAAATCGAGGTAAAGAGAAGAAAAAAAAAATGCATCGACCTGTAAATATATTTTTCCTATAAACTATAGGTAAGAAAAATATTGCAAACAAAAAAAAAATATATATATATATAAATACATATATATACGAAACGGGCGTAGAGCTTCGAGGCACGAGGAGCGATGCAGCGGCGAGCGGGATGCGTAAAACCATTTATTTACAACACTATACATCCGGGAAAATTTTATTTTCACACGAAGTTTGCGCAAAGAATAGATCGAAAAATAATTGGTTCTGGTGAATCGCTCGTCGTTGTGTCGCCAAAGCCGAACTTCGGGGCACTTCGAGGCGTCGCGTAATAACTGTAACGTTAATCTCGTCCCACCCGACTGTATTTCCTTCGCAACGTAAATTTTACACGGTGCCAAGTAACAATGAAAAAATAAATATCCCAATGTAAAAAAAAAAAAAAGAAAAACGTGTACAACAGAAATTTTGATCGGAAAAAATAAAAAAAATCTTCTCCCGTTCCGTCGATAAGTATTAAGTAAATATTTGTCCACGTTGACGATTTTCGCGAATTATTTCCAACGGGTCAAGAAAATTATTAGGAATGTCGAAAAAAAAAAAAAGATAAACTAAATAAAACTAATTGATGAACGCAGACGCGTTTTTTTCGCGATCTCGATATTATATCGTCGGTGTTAAATTTCATCGCGGCAATTTTCAACAATCGTTATTTGACGAAATTTAATAAAAGCGAAACCCGCGACACCCGAGAGAGGCCTTTGCTAAGGGTGATACGAGCGTTTCTCGCGCGAATTGTGTCGGACCCGACGGGGGAGGATTGATGACGCGGAGGAAGTATAAGTAAAATAACGACGATGGGGCAACGGGGAGATGAGCGGATGGCTCCATAGAAGCCTCGAGAAGAGTTTAACGGATTCCCTTCCGAGAATTTCCTCGCGAAACTACGTTATCAACGCGGCGAGACTTAATCACGGGGGTTCGCGTGTCAGATATTTGCCTGCTAGTCGATGTGTATTATCGGATATAACGCGAATGCTCCAGGAAGCACTCGACGATTTGTCAGTCTATTAAGAAATATGCGATCGAGAGAACGACAAAAACCTCGGGGATGAAAAAAAAAAAAAAAAAAGAGAAAAACAGCTAAAAAAGTTTCTTAGACTTGTAAAGCTTCAGCGACGCGTCCGGAGGCTCCTTTCAATGTAATATCCGTATTTTCAATCGTAAATTTCACCGAAGACACTTGCAAAAAAAAAAAAAAAAACAAGAATTCTCGCTGAAATGAAAAAAAAAAAAAAAAAAAAAAAAAACGTCCGGTTTATTGACAATAAGTCGTGATTTGTAATGCGACGTTATCATTGACGATGGAAAACCGCGACACCAGTTTCGTACAGTGGAAAGAAAAAAAAAAAAAAAAAAAAAAAAAAACAAGGAACGCGCGCGACGAGATATACGATCCAAAAAAATAAAAAGAGGTCGTGAGAGAATTTTCATTGTGACATTCGTCGTGTCGCGAATGAATCGTAACGCGAGTACCGAAAAGAAATTCGCGATAAAATTCGTCGATTCAACCGATTGAAATTTACATGTACATAACTGTAAACAGAACTCACATCGAATTTCGCGATGTTTAAAATTAAATTAAAAAAAAAAAAAAACCAAAAAAACCAAAAAGACAAAAGAAGAAACGATAAAATAAAAATAAACTGAGAAAAGAAAAATAATAATAATAATTCTTTACCGAGACCTAATGTTCGGCTAGTTAACTTCTAAATAATGTACTATAATGGGCTATGATTGTGTACGGTTCACGCATGTGCTATTCGATTCATGGTATTCGAAAAAAAAATTTCGACGCTCAAAAACGCTTCATCATTAGTGTCCTGCGTGATGACAATGCAGAAGACGTTGACGGATAAGACGAAGAAAAGAAAAAACGAAAAAGAAAGAAAGACAGAGAGAGAGAGAGAGAGAGAGAGAGAGAGAGAGAAAGAAAGGGAGAGTATTACTCGAGTTACTTGACGATAATCCGTGAGATATACTTATATTTTTACCCGCGATCGAGACGATAATACTCGAGAGTACCAAGAATCGAAGTAAATATTGAAAGATCGTCGTATCACCGAGATAAGTGTGTGTTCTCTCGGGCCGACGATTACGAATGCATAATTAATAATTCCAAAGTCTCTCCTCTGATTTGTAACGAGAAACGAATAAAAACAAAAACAACAACAAAAAAAAAAACGCGATATTGGCGCTTCTATGTTCAGCGAAAGATCTTCGTGCGAATTTTATTTATAACGATGTGAAGAAACTAAAAAAAAAAAAAAAAAAAAAAAAAAAATATTTTGGCAGAAGCAGTAAAAAAAAAAAAAAAAAAAAAAATACTTAGCTACAGGAGATTTACGCGCCGATTTTTATTTATTGATTACGAGATATCGTTTGCGTTACGTGCGAATTTGTGAGGCTCGTCTCGGGATCGCGATAATTGGAAAATTAATCGAATTTTCGGTATACGCGATTGCCGAGGTACAAACGAGAGAAACAGACGAATTCGCGCTCTCGAATAGAAATAGTGGAAGAGTGCGAGAGTGTGAGAGGAGGAGAGGGGAGGGGGGGGGGGAGGGACGAGGGAGGAGGATACTGTCGAAACCGAGCGAGTATAGCGGCATCGACATGGTTTTGATATGCAAATTTTACGTAAATACCAAGCGCATTATTAGCCTCAATTTAATCGGCATCCTATGTATTACTTGATAGACCAGTTTGTATATTTAATTACAACACGTTATCGCGCATACTCATTGTGAATACAATTATTATAAATTACCATAATAAAGTGTATGTTTGTATATAAATTTGGTGTTTAGTTTCCGTCACCATTGGGTGACATTCCTATCCCACACGGGCGATCGTATTCGAGACTCGTGTCATCCGTAAAATCGATTAATCGAACTCCACGCGAACGCGCGATTGGAGAATCGTTCGATTGTCCGTATAAGCCGATGCCGCGAAATTCGATGCTATCTTCGTAAAGCTCACCGACTCGGGACACGAGACGCGTTCATTAATAATCGAAAAATTAATATTTTCCTTATTGTATGTAAAAAAAAAAAAAATAAAACGAAAGAATTATTAATCCTTTTAGCAATATTATTCGAAATCTTTCGATTATTTCAGTCGGCGCGAATACAGTAAAAACATCGATTATCCACAATGATAAAGTATCGGATTTGTTTCGTTTCCGATAGACGCATTGATTTTATTTCTCGCGCGCGTATTGTGTCTGTAGCGTTATCCGGAATCGCGGGAGTGAATGCGGTGAAAAAAAAAAAAAAAAAAAAAAAAAAAAAAAAATAACGAAAAATAAACACGAGAAGTTTTTTTTTTTTTTCGCTCGGAATCTCTCGTGAATTTGAACAAGTTGAATAAACCAAGCCGTTCGCATACATTGCGAGAGAAAAGCGAGTAAATTCTCAAGGGGGGAATACAGCGATGGCATTCACTGAGAAAACGTGGTGCACCGCTCTGCAAGACCGATCCACCGCTATATTTCTCTCGTTTCTCGTCGTCGGGCGAAACGAGGAACGAGCGAGCGTACAGCCTCCGTTGGGGAATAATGGAGCTCTCTCGCCGCAATGCAGAATTTCGGTGTACGGTAAGTATCCTGTAATTTTAACGGTAATTGCCCGCGGTTCAGCTCAACACAATTGAAATAGCCCTTCTCCCCTTCCGCCCTTTCCACCCTCTGCCACCCCCAGTGCGAGAGGCTACCGAGGGCGTGAATTTTAACTCGTAGGGGCCGACAATGGAGGGTTGCAAAGAGAGTTGCAACCATCCAAGCGCCGCAACGCTACCCGTCTTTCTCGTCCGAAATCTCCTCTTCGACTACGAGAAACTACGAACGACGAATTAACTGTTGGCCGAGTGGTCGCGAGCGGCCCGAGAGCCACAGCCCGGCTTCGCGGAGGGCCTAATGAACCGTGAGCGCGCGCCATTCTCTTCCTCGAACCACTCTTCATTCGCGCTCTCGTGCACACGAGGCTCGTTGACCTTTCGCTTTTAATTTTCGCCTCTTTTAACTACCCTTTATCTCAAAGTGGAGCAAAAACGAACAAACGAACCGAGCAGATGGATGGGGTGTGGACCGCAGTTGAAATTATCAAATTAAGAACGACGAGGTCGTTCGTATATTCGCTCTGCCAGATTTATAATGAGTGCTCTCTTCATAACTCAGCAGAGATTTCTTTTGTACGAAAAAGTTAAAAAAAAAAAAAAAGGGGGTGGGGGTGGAGGGGGTTAATTATGATTGCCGGTTTTATTCAAACGGAAGCTGTTCAGATGATAATCATATCGACGTGGCAGCAAATAATAATTATTAATTGGTATTGAATCGAATTGACTATTATCAGTTTTTTTTTTTTTTAATATTATTAATAACATTTATTTTTTAATACTTTGATATTAAATTTCACGGCGAAACTGCCCATAACACACCTTAATCATTAATTAACTGACCAATATCACGCGTTTCACACGCGTCGTTGGGCTTTACTCTCATTATATCATACATTTTCGCGTAAACCATTATGATACACGGTATACCGTTAATTACTGAGCGTTAATTAACGTCGGACCGAGTGAATTCGCATGGTTCGATAACTTTGGAGAAACTGGTATACGGGAGAAGTCCTGCTATACGCGGAGGATTTGTACGATGTGTCGAGATATGCAGCGCGAAGATCGGGGATTCTGGACGTATGTACGTTGAACAGCTGTCGCTACTCATCGTTGCTAACAGCCATACTGTCGAGCTTCGCGAATTCTAATTAGTTCAACTCGTCCAGCAAGATTAGCGAAACGTTGGCTCTCTGATGCCTGACGAGAGAGAGGGAGAGAGCGCGAGAGAGCGGGAGAAATTGTCGGCTAATAGTCAAGACTTCTCGGGAAACCGTTGACGCGAGGAAACTCGTGGAAATTTGCATATAGTATACGGATAATCAAAGTACCATAGTAGAGGCAACATACCGGTCACGCGACGGATGCATCAACATCCTTGATTATTAACATCAAATCGATCGCGAGCCATGCAAACGTGTGTAACAACGTTGAAAATAACGGTAATACTTACGGAAGACAGTAGGGCTATTGTACTTTTTTATATTATATGAATTGAAATGGATTTTTAATGTCGAACTCATTTCGTTCGATTCAAATCGGTTGATTATCACGTGAGGCGAATTAAACAGACCATTACCGCGACATATCAAAACGAAATTCCTCGAACCGAAATACTCGTTTCGTGTCTAATTAAAGCTCATCATTGCGTATTTTCGCCGAAATATCGTTCAATTTTGTGTACCGATAATTTTATATCCGATTTCAATATAAAGGATTATCGCTAATATTCGGCTAATTGAGAACGAGAAAAAATGAAAATAAAGATTTCTATTATTAATGGTATAATTAATGGAAAATTCTCTTTGTAAAAAAGTACTTTTTCCATTTTTGAAAAACAAAAAGAAAAAATCTGTGGCGATGTATAGGCGAATCAGGCAAAGATATCTCGATACTTCGAATACATCCTCGGGGAGGATATTTGTCAGCGATATTAGATTCCTTTTTCATTTTTATTTCGGAATAACCGATCGCTTTTGCTTCCCAGGAAACACGGAGCTCGACACACTCGCGCTAAAGAAATCGACGGTGCTGCTGAGCCGTAAAGGTATACATATACTATATAACTGCTATGGATATTCGTATCCCGGTCCCGAGTCGCGAACAGCTAAGGAACGTCCCGCGCGGGCCGTGAGGTTTGATTTATAGACGGTGAAAAAGTCCGTAGCGATCACGTTTTTCGATGGGCGGATTCTCCCGATAATGGCCTAAGGATCTGCATGATCCTTGCGTCACCGAGGGAATACGAATCCGCCGACCCGGACATCCGGACATTATACGTCGATAGTTCCTGCCGCTGCCTTGTGTCGCTTTTATATCCTCTGTCACACGCGTCAATTTTTATCTGCGTACTTCAGCGAAATTTCTCATAGCGTAATTTTAAGGAGTATTTTACGAAGGCGAGTAGTGGGGATTCTGCGCACCAATGCGAACGAAAAAGAACGAAACAGAGGGGATATCAATTAATTAAATTCTCTCATCGCCTCGCGGTAACTAAACTTTATCAGTCACCACGCAACAGCTGTTAATCGCCTTTAATTATTCAGTCTTTTAACAACTCTCAAACGAATAAGTCTTCGTATATTCTTTCGAAAAGCTCTGTAAAATTTTCCAAAAATCAACGAGACAAGTAGAAAACGGAATCGGACGCGAAGAATATTACCTGAACTCATCAGATCACTTGTGAGTCTTACGTAAGTATTGTATATCTAATAAAAATGATTCAAACAAAAATTTCGTACATATATATCGAATATATGATAAAAATAAAATAGTATATAATTTTTTTTTAATTATCACATATTTTTTTAAAATATTGAAACTTTCGAAGAGTTTTCATGAAAATCGGTATTTTCGTGATTCAAAGAGAACCGGATAAAGATCGCGAAAGGAAATGTAAGTACATCCTTTATCCTGAAGTAGTCTTCGAAAGTGATAACCTTCGGTGGAAACGATTATTCGCGGGAAAGCTTGCAATTAGTAGCCTCTCGTGGGTGTTTCTCCGTTGGCTAATCTCGTTAAACGTACGGCGTACGACCGTTGGCTGTGAACACCGACACGATGATTCACCCTTATGTGCGGCATTCTCTCACTGACCGGAATGGGGATATATATGCCTATATACGTACACACCGTAGGGGACGTAGGGGTATTCCCCGAGATAGCGTGCTTTAAATCAAACTATGAGCGGCAAGTTGCAAGAGCGTATAGTAATTACGAGGAGAGGCGTAATTGAGGGGCGTGATGGGCCACCGAAGCGGAAGTGCGAGAGCCGGACAGTGATAGAGGACGTTACGATAGGAGATTCCAGGATGATATAAAGTTCGCATGCGCCGCCGGGGGGGCTGCGAAACTGCCCGTTGTCCGTCCCCGTGGGTCATCCACGACGCAGAGAAAATACTTTACTTTTTTTTATCGCGAGAAAACACCCATTATAAAAAACGAACGTAACGCGAATGCAGGCTGTCGCGTTAGTAACCGTAAAATCTTTCCGCGGCACTGATGCCGCGCTGTTCGCGCATCGACTCTTTTCAGCTCGAAAAAAATTAATAAATAATGATAATAATAATAATTCGACTTTGATTTATCTATCATCTCGTTAGTAAAACTGCAATAGGTTTTTCTTGACACTATTAGGTAACTAACAACTTCCGGAAAAGCATTCAGAGAGTCAGTCGCGCTTACCGAGCATAAAAGCTCCGTTTCTCCGTTTCTCTTCGGGTACTGGAACCACAAATGTGTCGTCGCTGCTCCGACTTCCGAGTTATTACGTCTCTTCATCGTTGGGTAATGCTTCTACGTGAATCGAATTGCCGGACGTTATTTTTCGCTATCGTAGATTCTCCTCATACACGGTTTTGACACGAGAGAAAGATTTGATCCGTCCGGTTGGGCGGTTTGATACTGCGCGGCTACGGTAAGTTTCACGGTTTCATCCTGACCACGTCGTCAGTGGATAGTCCGGGTAACCATCCCGCCGTCGTGAATGAACGCGGTGAGAAGGTAAAAAGCCCGTCAATCTTATCCTCGACCACAGAGGGCCGGTAAGTCAGCTTCTCGCCAAGTAACGCCGAGAATTTTAAGCGGTACAGAGCGGGAGATCTCACCGCGAAACCGAGAGAAAGAACGGAGAGAATACTACGAATTCGCGAAGTGGCGAGCGCGCGCTCGCGTGTCCACGCCATTCGTTCTCTTACGTCCTCAAAGATAAATTTCGTCGAACTATCGGGGCGTGCGGCGGGGGCGTGTGTAACGCCGGTTTGCCTCCGGTTTTATTGCATTCCCCGGTTACGAGAATAAAGAGCGCCCGTGTATAGAAACGCGACTGTGAGGACAGAGACGAAAGTAGACCCGGGAAGAGAGGGATAAAGAGAAAATAAAAGTTATCGGAGCCTCGAGGACGCTTGCGGAGAGTAACTTATCGTGGATACGTGAGGGCCACGAAGTGCGAACGGGAGTATGCGAGACTGGTATTAGGTATCGAAAACCCTTCCGTAACTCTCGGACATTTTATTCCGCACCTTCGTTCAACGATTCCTGTATAGATATCTATTCGACTAATTAATTTTTTTCTATCCTTTTTTTTTTATTTTGCGCAAAATGAACTTTTGTTCGAATATTTATTTGTTTATGTATAATTGTTTCGTTGAACTATTCACATATACCTTATAAAAAATTAGTTTGTTAATTAATTTTTTTCTATCGTTTTTTTATGTAAAAAAAATCGTAAATTGTTACCTTGCATATCTATAATTATATAAATAAGTTTTTATATTTTTGGAAAGAAATAAATTCGTCAATAAATATCAATCAGTGAATCGACTTTTTTTTCACATTGCGTGTATTAAAAAAAAAAATAATATTGTTTTTTTGTAATTTTTTACTGCTTTCGGAAACTTTAATATTAATATATCTATCAAAATTCAATCAAAATGCAACAAGACGCGACGGCAGATTTCGTAAAAATTCCATCTCACAAATGTAACATCAACGGAAAGATAGAATTCTAGCGAAAATATCGTGAAGAGAGAGTCGCGCGTTGAACGCATCGGAAGTGTTCTCGTCACATACTCAGCTGTACCGTAGATACGTTAGTGGGTTACTTTCGAATGGTAGAAAATCGTAAAAGCAATGTGGAAGACGTGGAAACACGGAATACATACGAAAGGACTCAGCGATGAGAGTATATACGTTAGATAGACAAGAAATGCGCGGGGGGGGGGGGGGGGGGGGGGGGGGGGGGGGTTAAGAAGGGCGACAGAGGAGTTCAAGTCCCTGTGCGGTCGTCGTCACGCCTTCGCGTAATTAAACTTCCCGAAGCTTCCTCTACGACGTTCCCGCCGCTCTCGCTTTCTCGTCATCTCGCGTCCCGTCCAAACACAGACGAAAAGCCTCGGGGCAGCCGAATTCACGTCAACCAGCGCGGCCCGCGACACACGAGAATAAGAGAACGAGAACGTTTGGTAGAGTATCAGAGTTGTCTCTCCGCGCGTTCAACGCGAAGAAAACCCGAGCATCAGAAACCCCCGATGGAGAGATGTTCAGCGCGCCGCTATAGAGAAACACCGCGCCCCCCCCCCCCCCCCCACCCCTTTGCCGTGTTTTTCTTGAACGAATAAGCGAATGGTACTTTTCAATTTCGCGCGGTCGGTTTCGCTCTTTCGGGTACTACTGTTATTACTGAAGAAAACCGAACGACGAAGGCGACGACGAACCTCCCGGCGATATTCGCCTTTTTCTTCCCCCCGACTATCCTTCAAGAATGAAAAAGTACTCGACGAATTTACCGTCACATTTTCATCTCCCGTTCTCTCGGTACACACGAAAAAACATTTTCGCAAAAAAAAAAAAAAAGTACGAGAATCTTTGGCACACGTAGTTACACCCCAATTCTATGATTCATTGATAATAAACGATTTTCTCGAGTCCATGTGACACTGTGACGATGGAGAGTCGAGAAGTCGATTAAAAATATTTCACAGACGATATAGCGTCGGCGATGGACAACGGTCGAGAAATAATGCGTTTTCCGGTCATCGCGGCCGTTACAAGGGTTGAAATATAACTCCGCCCGCGGGTTATGAGTAACGATGTTTGATTTTATACGATAGCCACGGACTCGTTGGCGCCGTAACGACGTAAACAGCCCTATCTTCGTGACGCAGAAAAATACGATCTTCGTATTCTCTTACGGAACGAGTCGCTGGTTACCGGTGTATAGAGTATACGAGTGCTGATATACGCTGTACGGCATTCCGGTATCTATCCAAAGCGCACGAAGGCACCCTTACGCGGACACGGCGACGATCCTGCAAAACTACCGTCGTACTCACGGATAGTCCGAGCTTCGAAATAGAGGTAAATCACGACGAGATAGAGCGAGAAAATGCGAAAGAATGGAACGGAGTAACCCACTGATACCCAAACGGGGCCTTCGTAGCCATTCTACATTTTATCCCGTAAATAATAGCGTGAGGCGGCTTCGGCTGCTGCGTCGGTCGAGGCTTTCACGTGCGCACACCGTCGCCTTTTCCCTCCATCCCACCCCATCCATCCCCAACCCCCACCAACCCCTTGCGCCTCTTTCCCGTCTATAGTCCGCGAAGCATCGAATTTCTTGGCTTACGTGGTTATTCGTAAATTTATAGCCGTGCGATTTGACCGGTCCATGTGTCATTCCGAACATTATCATCTATCACATCCGTCGCGCCTCGCCGCGTTCTGGTGACTTCTATATCGCGTGGGATCGGTATAGTCGCGCGCAACGCGCTATGCCAGCCCTCGAGCCATTCTTCCCCCTGATAGCCCGTGTGCATCCCTCCGATCAAGATTTCCCAGGTGGCCACTCCACGCACGTATGCTCTGCTTTCGATAGATCCAACCGCCGTGAGGATCTCTCTGGAATCGCTCATTAACGCGGAGGAGACCGGAGTACGCGATAATCCGTCGATCGAGATTATTGTACCGCAGTGAAAGGTCAACGGTTGACATTAACTTCTCACCAGGAATATGAGATATATCATCGGTCTTATAAAACGCGGAATTTTATTGAAAAAAAATTCTATTTTTTTATTTTTTTTTATTATTCTTGAAAATTAGGATTTTTCGCACGGATTACGCAAATATAAAAAATTAGGTCGATTGAATTAAGTGTTCCTTAAAATTAAAAAAAAAATGTATTTTGATGAAAAAAAATCAGATTCATAAAAAACTTGAAACAATTTTTTTTATTATCGTCAATTTTATTTTTAAAAATTCTGGAAAAATATGACGAACAGTACGGTATGATGGAGTAAGTTAAAAAAAAACTTAAAAAAATCGAATAAAAATGTATATACATTTTTTTACCTTAAATGTAATAACTTTTCAACTAATTTCCAATATTTGGATACAAAAAATAATCGGGCAGAAGAAATTTTGTTTTTTTATCGGGCATTTGAGAATTTTTTTTTTTTTCTTTAACAGATATCAAGTCGCGGGTTTGAAGAGTTAGTGATATTAGCACAAAAAAACGTTACCCTATACTCCAGAAACTGTTTTTTCTATTTTTCCTTCAATATTTTATTTATCTCACAATTTATTATTGATTTTTTTTTTTTTTTTTTTTTTTTTTTCATATCGGACACAGCGAAGCTGCGGCGAAGAATCGCCTCGAGCAGTATATTCCCGCTGTTATAATTTATTTATATTTATCCAGTTTCGATGTATCGAAGCCAACGATATTGTGGCATCGATAAAACATCGTTTAATCGAAACATCGAAAAATTCGAAATCGTCGGGGGAATTAAGCAGATGTTTGAATAACGAGAACGAGACGACAGAGGTAACACAGCGGCGGCGGGGGCGGAATGACGAGAAACAGCAATACGGTTGACGGTTTAGCGGTTTACAGCAGGCTGCGCTAATGAGCCGTTAATGGTAAATAAATGGACCAGCAAGCGTCCCTGCATTGCACCAACTCGTGGGTACGTGACGTCAGCCTTACGTCACAGTTGATCAATGAACGCGCTTTGTTCCCGCGTTGAGGTCGATTACATTAAACCTTCACCCGTCCTAAACGCGCGCAATGCAACATATATAGATCGCGGCAAACTATTATACACCCTCTCTATCGTCCCTCAATTTCTTCGCGCTACAAAATATACAAAGATTCTCGAGATCCCCGTTTTTCTCACTCATATTTTTTTTATTTCTTCGACGAGACCTTTCTACCAAAAAAAAGAAAAAAAAAAAAAAAAAAAAAAGTGTGATTAAAACTGACGTTTGAGTATCGAGAACGACGACCTCATTCCGAGTCTGACGCGTTTTTGTACTTTGAACTCGGAATGTGAAAAAAAAAATCTTTGAGTCTCATTCACAGTTTACCCGTTGCGCGTGGACCGCGTTCTTTGCTTTTTCATTTCACCGATGCATAATATTGCGCGCGGAGACTCTCGGAGATTCTTCCAACGACAATCTCTCTTTTACGCCGAGACGCTTTTTTCTTTCGTTAGTTTTTATGATGAAAAATACATTGTAGCCGTGTAGCAAGGGAAATGGATGAAAGTCGAGAAGTCAACTTTCCGCGAGTACTACAAGAAGGTAAAGAAGGGCTTTGAATAAATAAATAATTAAGTAATTTTCGGTGAATCGTGTAGATTCGGCGCGTACAGTGTCTACACAACTCCTTCATTCGCAATTGTTAACTGCAGCGCGAGAGTTACCGTGCCCCGCGGACGGAGAGATAATTATTAATATTGGAGGGATATTAATTGCGATATTGTCGGTTCTCAGAACGTTGCGAAAGTACGTACGTTGACGTGTTTGCGAATGTATATAATTGTGTTTATATAACCCTATTAAAACGAACGTTCACCGTCGCTCTCTATCTCCGCCGCGTACCCCTCGACTTTGGGTTGTTGCGGTCGACGGGTTTCGAGAATCCATAGGATGTATATGAGCGGAGCAACGGCGTCCGGTTCGCTTTGATCGTTGTCAACGCGAAACAACCCCAGGCGTCCATTAACCGTCCAATCGTCGACAAACATCGAGAAAGGACGACGCGGCACATTGTCATATACGCTTCTACGATAGCGTATTTATAAACGAATTTGTCATGCGAGAGAATCGCGATGATGAACTTTTGGACTCTCGCGATGTTTTGCGTTTGTAGGGTTTAAAATAAAATCTGACGGGATCAACAGAGATTCGGGGAATACACGATCGCGCGTACGGCAAATCCGTATTATCGTCTCGTTTTACATGCATGCAGCACGCAGTATTGGTCGAAAAAATAATAGAAATATGTGTGTGTGTAATCATCAGAGTGAAAAATTATTTTGCAGATGTTTGGAAAAGTTAATTCGACAGTGATAACGCATTTCCGGTGGATTCGACGAATTTTTCCTCATTTATTAAAGTACTTGTTTTTGTAGATTTTTCAGTCGGGGGTTCTTTTTTTACAAAGGGAACTTTAATTTTTTTTTCATCCATCTCTTTATCGCATATCTCACAAAGGTTGCTTCAATTACGATAATTGGAATAGAGAATGGAGGAATGTACGTAGATTACAACGTAACAGTGTCGTTGTGTATTCGACGTCCGGTATAATACTCATAGTGCATGTAGCTGCAGTCTACCAAACGTAAGCCGTAAATGGTTCGAACGTAAAAATCTCTGAACGAGGGCGTAATTATCTCACGGCACAATGAAAAAAAAACAACGCGGTGCGGCTAACGATGTCGAAATGAGAAAAACAAAAAAAAACGAACAAAATATCGCACATCGTTATCAAATACTCGACGAATGATGAATGAAACAGAAACATGTTATCGTGAACTGTATGAATTCGTACCTTATTCGACTATCGAACCGGTTGGAGATGTAAAAAAATGAAAAGGATACGCCAGACGCCTCCGAAACTGATGTAAATCCCATTGACACATTCGCATCAACACACTGTAACACTGCATAGAATTGAAGAGTCCAGAAAAATAGTCCGCGCTTCACTTCAAAACGTCACTGCACTTTGTTCATCGAATCGTCAAGCTAATTGTTTTTATATAAAAAAAAAGTTTAAAAAAAGAACGATATTTTATAACAAATAAACAGATAACTTTTTTGTTTCTCATGCTTTGGTAGTGCCCGAGCGCCATGATGAATTCGATTAGTTCATGAAACACTCTGCGTTGGCGAAAATGGCGCCCACGTTTTTATTATTCGAAAGCGATTTCAACGGTTATTTGCAGTTCGTCGCACACGAGAATGTATAATACACGTTACTGAATGGAAATTCCTGGTAAGCGCGATGTTTACATTTTCGATGAAAACACGACGTGAAGATAGATCAACGTTGACCGCTAAACGGTCTGCTATACCTCGCGGGTTATACATATTGCTCAGGTGACGCCGGCCGGCGCTTGGGGGCACGGAGAACCGATCGATACTGCGCCGAGCGTCGAGCCCCCGTTGTTACCCACTGTTCTTTGCGCTCTCGTGTTAGTTGATCCGTAAGATTCACAAGGGCCCCCGATGAATACGCGATGTCGCAGGTTCTCACGTCGCATTTTCGTTTGCGCAGTTATTTATGTTTTCGTTTTCGCGAGTGAGTGATCCCAATGAGACGATGTGTTGTGCAGGACTCGAACGTATTTAAAAAAACGTTTTATACTACTAATTGTTAAGGTTAAAAAATCGTGTTTATAAAAACGAAAGTTCTATCATTAATTCGAAGGATCAGACTACTTTTCAACTGTCGAGTGCATTTTTCTTTCAATTAATCAATAAATTCATGCGACATAACCTTTATTACCCACAGTAAAAAAAAAAACTTGAACTAAAAAACTTGAAAGTGTAGTGAAAAATATGGCCTCTTTAGTTCGAAGAAATGTGCAGTGTGCTATGGAAATATTACAATGGGGTTACAGAATTCATCCAGAACATCGAGAAGTAGTAAGTCGTTCATAAAGTATTAGCAACAGTGGTCATCGTGCCGTTCATTTATATGATTCATATCGTTCTTAATGTCTATTAAAAAATCGATTTTTCCCGATTAAAGATTATTTTTTTTTAATAAAAAAAAAAATGCATACACTTTTTTATACCTCAAAGACTGTCAGTACAGTTCCATTTTTCTATTTTTTTATTCCACCCGAAAGAACAAACTTTTATAAAGTAAAGATACATTCTTCCGAAAGATCAACGGTTCCGAAACATCGTCGGTCTCGACTCCGAAATACCGGATAGATGCGTCATAGTTCGTAGCTATAAATGTCTGTGTCACGGAAAGTTAAACCGGGCGAGGATCCGACTATGCAGCGATAGTTCAAAGGGACCACAGAAATCGGTAGACCTTCCGAATGAACGGTAATCGCAAACCTTTGAACCCAAATGGTCTGCTGTACTCTCTCAGACACATCGCCTCTCCTTGCCCTTCGAACTAACTGTTATAGTTTCTACCAGTATGTATCCCAGCAGTTTCCCGTTTCATCCACGACGTACGTCGTTATAGTTCCCTTCAAACTTTCCGTTGGATTGTATACATATAGATATATATGTATATGACGGTTACGTTTCCGAATAACGTATAATAATGTTTTCGCATCGGACCAAACAGGTTGATTTACTAACGAACAATGCTTACACGTTTGTCGTTGATTGTCGCAATCAGACGTCGACCGCTGAAAGGGTTCAACGATTACTCGATATTGATAAACAATTCAAGGGATTCGTACAAAGATCCCCTTTGTGTCGCAAGTGTAACCAAATTAGCTGCGCCAATACGTTTTATCGTAGTCGTTTCGGCGATGTATATGTATAGATAGTGCGTAGGTAGTCCAAGATACCTTGCGTTCTCGAATAATTCTCTATTAATTGAAAACGTTCTCGTTGGCTTTCTTGAAAATATTCTATTAATCGGAACCGTTTTTAGCGGAATTCTCGAAGATTCGATTAATCGAAAACGATATCGATATCGACATTATCGAAAATGTTCAATTAATCGTTCTCACCTGTAGGATAATTACGGATTAAAACGTATTTATCTCGTAGTGTAATAATTTCATTAAAAAAATGGTATATATCGAAACTTATTACTTATATCGATTAAAAAATATGAATTTTTACGAAAATGCATAGAAAAATAAATCCGTCGAGTTGTTGGATTCTTGTAGTTTAATCCCTGCGGATAAACGGTCTCTTCATCCATCACTACTTATATCGATAGATCGTCACGATAGCCCGCGATAGCCGATGTCTATTGAGCCTTCGGAAGCTCGCCGCATCGTTGCCAAGGTTTCTCCGGGATCGCTATAATACGCGCAACGAAACAGCGTACCGGATTATCTTTAAGCTCACTGCTTCTCATTGTTCGAGTCTATCTCCACGGACGGAAAATACGAAGCTCTCCGTTTTCCCGGCTTCGCAACGGAATACTCCTGGGAGATCTATGCCGATAGAATATATAGTTGTGGATCAACGAGCTTTTCACGAACTCTGATCTGTCACATTGTGCGACGAAATACTTAATAAAGCGTCGCGGAAATTCTTTTCACGACATTGAATTGTACCGTCGCGCTGTCTCGCAGTTCGTTTTTTTTTTTTTTTTTTTTTTTTTCGACGAAAGACATTATGGAAATTTTCTCTTCGCTTCGTTCGCCCGAGTCGACGAAATAATAAGGGACGAAACACTGCTGCGAGATAACAATGAAAAAATGTGAAAAAAAAAAATTTAATAATATTTCCGATATCGCGGAAAAAAAAAATTTTGCACCCATTTCGGGTTGATGGGACTTTCGGAAGCGTTAAACCGATGCTGCGAAAACTCTTTCGTTACATCCCCTTGCTGTTCACCAGTCGAAACTTCGTTTTGACGCGCGCAGTGACGGCGAAGTTTGCAATTATAGTCGAAAACACTTATAATCACTGCGCGAAACGTCGCGCGAACGTATCGGTCTCGCGACATGAATTATTTACGAGCCGAATACGATTTTCCTCAAAGGCCACGAGGCGCAAGAGTAACACTAAAAAGTTTTCCTGTATTACTCGCACGTGTGATGGCGATTGCACGAGTGAACCGTCGTCGCATCTCTCCGGGAAACTTGTAATTACTCCGTGTCACACAGCTCTCCCCTGTGTCGCTATTCGCCTCTTCCTTCTCTTCCAGTCTCTCGGTATACGTCGTACGTAAGTCATGAATATTTATTCACTTATTAGCGCCTCTCACTATGGTTCAACGTTGCAGAGTTCAATCTTTTTTTTTTTTTTTTTTTATTATCATTGTTATCATTTTTTATGTCCGTCCGTTTACGGACGGCGGACGCATCGTTGTTTTAAAAAAAAAATCTAAAAAAAGATCGCGTCATTTTACATCGTTAATGGTACTCGCAGCAATGGCGACGCGTGGATACTATTATTGTCCGAAATGATATATAATTCACTTTCGTTCATCGTATTCGGTACCCCTTCGGTCTTTTTAACTTTTCAAAATATCTTTTTATCATTGCATGATAAATTTCCATATCGGGCCTCGAACTCCGCAACACATGAACAATATTCGGCTGCATATGAATAGTTTTATTACGCGACGGATATCGGGCAGACAGATTAATCGATAACCGAAGAATGCTTGATGCGAAAATTTTGCATGCGCAACCAACGCTTTGTTTGATTGATGCGGTTTATTGACGGTCGCGTGTGTTGGACTGCATAAATAAATAAATTAATAAATAAATAAAATATTCCCTATCATTTCAACAATTTTTCAGCCGTTCTTAATGATAAACGATATTTTTTTTTCCCCGAAAATATTTATCGAAAAAAAAAAAAAAAAAAAAATTCGCGTTCGTATTGTACAAATGCACTTTACGATAATTAACTGCAATTTGCGAGTTACTGAAGTTATTAAAATATTCAATAAACCGTTCGAAATGTATACACATTCGGTTTATACCGCATTTGAAAATTGGAAGTAAAATACGCAACATAGAATATCACTCGTGAGATGAATAATATATATATATAAATGTGTGTTTGACGAATGAAAAATCCATAGGGATAGGTATAGGGATATAAAAGCTATTAACACATCGCGAATACTCGATAAAATTTTCCCAGCGTTATAGCAGTCTGTATTATTAACAGTATTATGGCTGTTTTACCCGAAACGGTTAAAACATGTGCGTCGGATAAAAGCCCGAGCGCGGAAATGGTGTATCGGAGACGAAAGGGTAGGAAACATTATCCGCCAGCCGTGTGCGAACGCGAGCTGTTATTCCCCCGTTACCTCGAGTTTTATGCATTTTCGATTATCATTGTAAAAACCTTTCGCACCCCAACCCCCCGTTGGGCCTCCGGGGAATGGTCGCTATTCAATTCTGTCGGCACCAACATCGGCCGTTCTCACCTCTATTTTTTTATGAATTTTTCACGTAGATATAGAAACAATTTTTTTTTAAATTTTAATTCCGTTGCAAACCTAATGGACTATCGCGAAATAATGCAACGGTCGCTGCATACTCATTCGGTTTCGGGAGTACACGTGTCCGTTCGTATGCATTAATAATTATCGGACTCTAATATTATATGCCGACGTATTCGCGAATCGTCGGGAGGGAGGAGGGGGGGGGGGGGAGCGTAGCATAACGAACTAACGAACAGATGAATAAATCGAATCGCGCACGAAAGTGCTTTCGAGATTACGTCGGTTAATGTCACGCGAAAACTCCAACCCGGAATCAGATCGACGTTTTTCGACACGCATAACATTTTAATCGTTTTCACTGTCGTAAAAAAATAATAAAAGGGAAGTGGAAACGAAAAAAAAAAAGAGAAAAGAATATTATTACGCGAGGTACACAAGGCTACAGGGCTTATCTGACGCGCCCAATGGTCTATAATGTTTCCGAGTACACGCTGCCGACAACTGTTCTCACGCGATTCGCCATTTTTTTTTTTTTTCTCGTTATTAGCGAGACACCGTGCAAAAAAACGCAACTATATGATTCAATCGAGGTATATCGCACCGCGCGCAAGTGTTCATTATTTTTGTCGTAAGTTGCTATACCACGAACGGCGACGCTGAAACGAGTATATGAACTACGCGTGCGCGCGCCGCTCGCGAGTAGATACGTTCGCCACAGAGCTTTAGCGTCATAGGATATCCGGACCCCGAATATCCAGGACCCGATCGAACGTAACGCACATTTAAGTACGAAACTCATTCAAAATCGAATCGGCGCTCCCCTCGCGATAAAAAAAATCCACTTTTTTAATAGAACATATTAAGCTGTCGAAGGGCTCGTCGTACCCCATCGGCTAATTGAAAAGATTCGCTAATGTTCTTTTTATTTTCAATCTAAAAGATTATAAGATCGTTTTTTTCTGTTCATTATACGCAGAATGTGTTCTTTTTTTTTTTTTTTTTTTTTTTTTCGTTTTTTTAATTTATGAAAAAAAATAAAAATAATATTTTTCAATTAAAAAAATAAGAAAAAATTGGAGACGAAACAACGCTTTGAAATGATTATTATTTCCTTCGTGAAAATTCATCGAGCGTACCGAGCGAATCGTGAGTCGGAACGAAAGTGAAATTCGGTAGCCAATGGAGAAACAAAAAAAAAAAAAAGAAAAACGCGCGAAATGTATTATGCATGCGCTCGAGGCCGATTCTCTCTCGACCCTCGGCTGTTTGGCCGTCTTGTTCTCGGAGCGCCAAACCTTCCCCGCTTGGCCTCTTGTTTTTTCGTGTCTCAGAGGCGAGGAGTACCGAACGGAAGCAGATCGTCGTAGAGAAACGAGTCCTTCGCACCCTATGCAAGCCTCGTTTCCCTCGTTCGCTTTTCTCGCGACGCTTGCCTAAATATTTAGAAGCTTTTATCCTAGAGAAGCAGTAGTAGCAGCCCAGTGGCTCGGGTAGAATGTGCGGTGAATCGAAGGTGGATCCCGAAGAGGATTCCTCGCGTTCTACACGCCCCGGTGAGCCATCGCAAGAAAAGAACGTTGAGAGTCGTAGTTTCGTGCGGTGGTTGGATAAATCGATGAGTTCGACGATAAAAATTGACGTTGAACAGAGAAGAGCGGCACGGCGAGGGGGGGGGGGGGGGAGGCGGAGGGGATTCGCTATGTGGAGAACGCGGTTCAAAGGGCTCATAGAAAATTGAACGTACTTTGCGGCCAACCCAACGCGCTCTTTTCAAGTTATCGAATATCGAATGAAAAAAAAAAAAAAAAAAAAAAAAAAAAAAGAAGCTTTTATCAAGTGTCCGAGGTCCATGCGCGACGAGCAGCGTTCCTCTAATGGCACGAAATAATCGATGTATGATTCGATAAAAAATCATCGACGAATATGCACTATCGTACCGGGTCCATCGGGGCAGCGCAATCAGTGACCGCACTCAGCCACTTTCATGCCGCGGGAATATTACACAGACCTCCGGAAGAACAAAGAGACGCGATGGTGAATTTTTATTTTTTTATTTTTTCATTGCCATCGTGACTGAAATATTCGTGATTTATTCCGATGCGAAAAGTCTCTACCGGGGTAAAATTTCTGCTGGTTGGCGGATACACGTAGGAAGAGAATATGCCGAGGGACGAGATGTGTGCGCAACCTATACGTACTACTTATAGACTACTTTAACCATCCGTATCCGAGTAGGAGATTTCGAAAGAACTACAAGATGCTTTTAAGGGTCTGCGTTTGGTTGGCTGACTCTCTCTCCCACAGCTCTGGCTACACGAGACGCCAGACGAATTCTTCCGATGGACTTTGAAACACCCCCCCCCCCCCCCCTTCTTCCTTTCCGAAGTGGTGGAAGATAAGCATCGTAAATGTCTGAATACTTTCATACTTTCGCAATTTTATCCCTCTTATCCGTAGAAATTTATATATACGCTGCGAGCAAATGATCAAAGTTGTAATTTACCAATCCGAGTATCAGCCGAATGCGAGTATCCGCATGTATAAGAGAAATTGAAAAAATAAAAATATGGAAAAACTCCGGGGAATTAATGTTATTTCTTGTTGAAAAGTGCGCAAGAGCGAAGGCATCTGTGCGAACTCGCGATTAAAAAGCGATTCTTCTCACGCTCTTCATTTATTCTTCAACTGTAAAGACGATTACCACCGCGTACAAAGACCTCACGGAGAATGGAGCACGCAGAATCATTAAAATCCTTTTTATACCATTGTCTTAACGAAGACAATGGTATTCTTACGCGAGTCTATAGTTACTGAAAACCCGATTCCGTTTATAAAAATTCGTTATAACAAATTTTTGCTTTTTTCCGTTTCGGAGTTGTGTTCGATATTTTTTTTCTCGTTGGTCACGAAAATTAGCGGCTTAAGAAAAAAAAAAAAAAAAAAAAAAAAAATTTGCCGTAAAAAGTCTGATACTATTTTTTTTATGCCGTTTTCTCGACTAAACTTAGTACACAAGTTTATGCGTTAAAATGTAAAAATATTCGTACGTAAATTTTGATAACATTCTTATATAGCAATGCATTTTTAAATCGGGCGAAGGTACGTGTGGTATTATTAATTTTTTCCTTTGCGCTTCAATCTCAGATGAAGCTGAAGAAGCTATGATAATCTATCCGAGAGAAGACGTAAGGCGCATAATTTATTCCAGATGCGATCTCGGGGCGAAGTAAAGGGGCGAGGATACCGGGAAGCTATCCGAGAAGGGCTGACAGACAGGATGGCAGAGACCCTCTTGATTACGCAGATGCATTAAAGTCCGCCATGGCGACGAGTCATTACGCTCAACGGGTACCGAGAGAGGAAGCTTCCGCGCGTAACACGTCTTACCCGTCCTCGTCGTCGTGTCGTGAAGGGGGAGGGAGGGGAGTTGGGAAGAGAACCTCTTTGGGGTGATCGACCGGCACGAGCAATGAATACGAAATCGTTGCCCCTCCGGGGTTCACCTCGCTGGTTATAAGCCACTCGATGAACAACCACGGAGTAATGCATATTTCATCCGTATATTCACGCGGGGAAGCGAGCTGCGTCTCGGGTTTGCGAGGGTTTATGTTTCCCAGTTATATCAAGCGTTGGACATCGTTAACCCTTCTGACCAATATAGAGCACTAAGCCTCACTATTTCGAGTTCCGATATTAAGATTTCATGAACAGTTTAACTTGCGCTTCAACTAATAAGGCGAATAGCTTATGTTTCCGAAGCGACGACGTCGAAATCACTAAGCGATTTACATCGAAAGCTTCGAACTCCGTCGGCGATAGTTGCACTATGTGTATATTAAAGTAAAACATTTTTTTAATTTTATTCAAATTTTCTTCAATCCTTTAGAAAAACAGTAAAAATAAATGATATCTCAGTTTAAATATTTCTGCATTTAAAAAAAAAAAAAAAAAACCGATTATTTTTTATACACAATTTATTATTTTTAATTTATTATATATAATACTCGTGATTTTTTTTCACGTTTTTTATCTTTTTGAAATTTTTTGAAAACTATTTTAAAACTACACGCGGCGACGTTTTTTTACATTTTTGCAAAAATTTTTTTTTTTTTTTTATATAATACAAAAAAACTTATTTGCCCGACAATAGTTGATATTCGATGCGAACCCCCAATTTTGCATCACTGTGAAAATAACGTTTGTCGGGCGCTGCAGCAGAGTTAAAATTAAAGTTTGACAAGACTTCGATTGCATTCGATTTACAATTTAATGCAATTTTACATCGATAATGTCTATCCGTTACTGCTGCCCACGATGTAGCGGTGCAATTCGATATCATCTCACCGATGATAAATTTATATTCTCGACTTCGTCGAAAGCTGAAGGTTTTCTTGTCAGAAAAAAATATTAAATTTTTAATTGCCTTTCGTGGCGCTACTTATACTTAATTTTTCAGCTGATATATGTAAAATTATATCCCACGAATTTTCGTCAGATCAATCGGACTAATCGCATTGGTTATTCCCGCGTCATCCTCAACTTAATATTGACGAGTACTCATCGAAATTTTGAGTAATCTTTCCATTATTATCGATTTAATTAGTCAAATTTTGCATAATTCCAAACGGAAGTCCGACTATACACGTTTTTCACGTTAAATTCCACCCGCGAAGAAGATAAAAAGAACGCGAAGGCTATCCGCGCAGACGCTACGGCTAATTATAAAACATTAAAAGTTTTCTATCGAGGCTATTATTCTCATAGCTACCGGGCACAGGGGTTGTCTTCGTTTGCACCGAGAACGTCCGGGTTAAGTATAAAAAACTAATTTATCCAGAAGCGCGAGAGGAGGAACGAAGCCGTAGCAGCGGTAGCGGGGCAGCAGTATAGCGTTGAGGATAGCTGAGGCAGGAAATACAGTAGATTCGCGAGGTCGGTAGGTCGACTATGGAAGGGATGGAGGTTGGGGTTTGGGGGTTGCGCGATGGAGCTTTCCTTCACCGCCGAGAGCGCGAAGCTCACCCGGGTATATCATTTTAAAGACGTGCCGCGAAATAAGTTTATAAGTAGTCTACGGAGAGTTTCGTCAGGTTCTGGCTATGCATGTTCCTCGATCCCCATGGACCGTTTTTTCTCTTTTCTTTTGCCATTGCATGCCGCAGCCCTCCTATACAGCCTCGCGGCAGCCTTTGCACCGATGCTAGCGCTCCGCTTGTCTAAGTAGTTACCAAGTAGTTTGGCGTTCGCAGTGTCGAGCCCTCACCCTATCTATCACTCCGGTTCTCTGCCTCTCGTTCTCTGTTTCTCTCCCTTTTCGATACTGTATTATGGCGCTCCGCTCGGGTTGTCTCCACCCCTCTAGCGTCCAACGTTCTAACGCCGCTACCACATTTCTGTCGCGCCGCCAAGCCTTTCGCACTTCTATCTCACATCAAGAGTCTCCCTGTCCGCTATGGTCGACCAGCTTTCATCGACTTTCTCGTTAACTATAAACCACTTCTGTGAACTTCGACCTCCGCGGGAACCCATATGAATTTCGTATGCCGAAATGACTATAGTTTCTGGCAAACGTTGTACCCTTCTCAGTTCATCGCGTTTGACTCAACGTAAACGTCAACGTGGTATATTCGGTACGAAGATCCTTTAGCCCTTCGTCAGCAAACTGGGAATCCATATTTTCTAAATTTGCCTTCGAATTTCACATTTCATATTCAAGTTTCATCTACAAAATTGATATATTATAGAAAAAAATAATAATAATAATAGTAATATTATATGCATAATTGTAATATTTTTAATAACGAATTTATCCACCTTTTAGGTTATGTATTCGATTGACCTTGAAAAATATACTCGATAATAAAATAATTTTTTACATCGTTCGAAATACTTTGAAAATCTAACAAATATTTCAAATCGCCTGTGTGTTGACGCAAAATCCGAAAAATATGCTGATGGAGGGGGCAATTGCGAGGTATATATAACCTCGAAATATAGTTTGACCTTCGATGACAAGTGCAAAGTTTGGTTCTAAAAAAAAAAAAAAAAAAAATTATATCGATACGTTAAGTTACCGACAAGATTCAACGACCAATCGAATCGGATCCACGTCTCGATCCAATTCCAGACGTGGCTCCCTGTATCGGCTCGATGTACGACGCCACACGAGGTATAGAAAGGAATCTCACGCACACACAGTGAAATAAAAGTTTATTTACATTGGTTAGATATCACGATTGTCGTTGAGGTCAATTCGCTTCGACGAACTCGTCGTCGACCGCTGTGTATACAGGCGGTAGGACGGTGAATGAGGAAAAAACAGTTGAAGTTTATCGTGCGATAGCTTGCAGGCAGTATAGAGTTTCCTTGGACGTCGAGGGAGACGGATAAATGTTGAATGGCGAGTCTTAAATAAATATAATTCTTTCCAGACCGGCAACGAGGAATGCCATCCTCTGGCTTGGGGGACGTTGTTCCCATGAGTCGAGACGACCGCTGGTCAAAATTTGTTTTTTTTGGCATATTTTTTTAACGTTAAAAGTTTCAATATGGGAAATTCTACACCTGCCGTTGGGTACGATATATTAGCGAAGTAACAACGATGATTTGTCGCGTTACTAAAAGTTTATAGAGTTTTCGCCGAAAATGCGTTACTGTGACGAGAAAAAAAAAATGGTTCGTAATCTACGAGTCTGAAGTGAGTTGAGTTAATTTCTTGTTTTTAATGGTTTGTTTGAAGCGCGAATTATGGAATCATTCGAAGCACAGTGATGCGCGGGAGAATGGTCTGCGCTTCACTTCAAAGGGTTAACAAACACGGGGAGGGGGATTAAAGGAGTGGTCGTAGGGTGAGGGGGTGCGGTGGGGGAGATTGAAGGGCTAATAATAGAAGGATTGGGAAGGTGGATTTTTTATCCAAAAAACTGTCGATCTTTAATTTATTTATTTCGAAGCGAATGGCAATAAGCTAACGAAGACGGATCGATTTAATTTATTGAGTTCAACGGAGACTATAAAATTCAATCGATAATTCTTCCTGTCCGATTGACACTTGAAAATTGGTATTATTAATATTCAAATGTAATACGGGTCACAGGATATCGTTAAAATAACCTACAAACTTCGCGAATCCATCGATTATTGTCACGCGAAGTCGCGAAATCAAGTGTAAGCGGATATTCCTGGAATTTTACTGGTTATTTGACTTCATTCCGAGACTTCGCGAAGCCCGTAGTTTTACCGGGAATTCGTTGACTCTAATGAATATTGATTCGAAAAGTCGGAAAGCACCGGCAGGTTGTATAGAATCAATGAGGAGAAACGTGCCGTGGAGGTCGTCTCGAGTTCATACGACAACGGTGATATAATTGTATTCTATACCTCTGAAAGTTAAACTCGCCGATATTCCCAGTTGTTTAGACATCGTAAACGGCTATTCTAAAAACTTCCATTAATTCGTATTTCTTCGAAATTCGCGAAAGCTTTCGTTTCGTAATTGTAGCTATTCGCTGACTGGTAATGCATATTGACGCGCGCTGGTAGCGAGATACATCAGTAGAGATAGTCGCAGTGGTAGTAGAAGCCGAGAGAAGCCTGCAACAGACGTCACTCGAGTCAGACGACCGGAATAGTATATATATACATATGTATCTGGAGCCACTGTCAGAGAGATCCAGCGTGCCGCGAACATGGTAGAGAAAGCGAATCGTTTACCGCACTGCAACGGTGGAGATGCTCCGCTGCAAGTAGGAACGCCGGGGATAGGAAGGAGAGGGTGAGGATGAGGATACGACGAGATCCGTCGACGGATTTCGGTGTAATGTCGTGACAAAGAATTTTCCACCCCGAGGGAATTCAAATATACACCAGTGAAGCGGTTTCGCTTGCCGTCTGTACAGCTTCCGCAACTCTCATCTATTTCTCTCGTTTTACCGACGCGCGCCTCACTCCCTATCTGTGGTACTTGCCACTAGGCGAGAGAGAGTTTCTATCCGACTATTTACCTTGCTGCAAACGTCGTATCGAGCAAATCGAATGCATCTTCTCGACCCATGCCGCTTTCACGAGACTGCACACCGCTCCTCGATTCCACGGTTACTTCTATTCTTAAACCGAAGTGGGAGAGAAAACTTCTCGAGGATTCTGAGATACGTGTGTTTTGCGTCTCTCCTATGTTTCGGTATGCGAGAGCTTCGGGATTTCTGTATCGTCACGCTCTCCGACACGATATCAGTATGTATCAATATGTAACGGTATATTTCTATTTATATCTCGATAGATAGTAAAAAAAAAAGTGGTTAAATCAACTGGACGTGCGATAGCAAAAAAATTAAAGACAATTCAATCGGTTGAACGAAATTTATGTTTTTTTATATATTTATAAATTTATATCTTTTTTTTATCAAATGTATGCTCTGTGGACTTTCACTACATGAGCAGATTAACAGTTCGGCAGATCAATGCAGTGATGAATAAAAATTGAACTCTGTAGGATCATAAGATATCCACAGTCTTCCATTGCGCTTCAAGAAATTTGTATCATTCCGAGGTAAACGCAATCGAGGAATGCGCGTTGGATCCTTTCAACAAATCAACTGCATTGGATTGTCAATAGCAGATTCGGAGCAATAGGCAGTAGAAACTCCAAAGTCTAATTGAATTAGGCGAAAGGGCCGACACAATTCCTGTAGACATCATATGCATAGCCGTAGGGAGGTTTCAAGAGCTCTCACACTGCTCCGCTTTGTACCGATAGCTTACGTTAGTCTCGCATTTCGAATGATAAATTCCTCGAATTTCCCTCCGTCCGAGAGATACCTTACATACGAGATGTTACCAGACATAATCTTCGCCGCGTTGCTACAACATATGCCCAAGGATAACGGTAGGGACCCATAGTAAGTCGAGTTATTCAAGCGTTGCTTAGTTGAAGAGGAATTAACGGAGGCGCCCCCGAGGCCTTGTCAGTTACCTCGCGCGTCTGCAAGTAGGAATTGAACCACTGGGTGTGTGTAGTCCCACAAAGCGCATAGCTATTCACGTTATTAGATCGCGAATGCAGTACACGATGGCACATTCGGTTGCAGTAGTAGGATACGCCGGCGTTGTCCGTATTCTGCGAAGCATTAGCAATGGCACAGTGGCAGTGGCTAAATGCGACACAGCATTTGGTTCTCTAGCCATTGTAGTCCAAGGAAAAACGTTTAAACAGGAAATTCAATGTTAATTGGACTCTTTAACGAAATCCTATAAAATAAACATCAAAATCGGACCTCATGAAAAGTCTTAAGGGGGTCAAGTTAACTAAATTGTGACTATACTCGCCAAAGTATGATTTTGTGCGCAAAGAACTGAAAAAACCTAAACCTGAATAATTTTTTTTTCATTTTTTAAAAAAATGTGGAGAAAGAGTTGAGTTGGAAATTGCTCCACTGAACTTCAAAGAGTTTTGCATCAGATTGCAGTTTCCGCTGTTTATCTAATGTTTGATCTCTATTTTGATAGCCAATAAGTGTATTCCGCGCGCCTTGGGGTACACGCCGATACGATTCGCATACCCGTAGAAATTACGTCGCTATAGTCCTTGCAACGTGCAGGAATATCGCGCGAGATACGCACAGATGGGAAACGGTGAAAAACGGAGCGGGTCGCGATGATTGGTGTAATCAACGTGCGGCACAGAACTCTCTGCTAGCTGCCGATAGGCGTAAAGAATGGACACGGCCCGCGGGATTGTACAGAAAAAAAAGGTTCGATTGTTTTCACCGTAGCGAGTTATCGATGTCATCGCGGGTAAAACCGACGGAAAATGCAAAACCGATATGATGTCAACGATTGAAATAAATCGATAACCGTTTGTTTCATTTGAACGGACAGTTCTTTTTATTTTCCTCTATGGGCTGATTACGTATCAACGACAATTTGTTAAATCGATGATAACGAAATCATCGGTGACAAATGTTACTCGTATTTTTTAAAATTTAGACACGTGATTCCAAAATCAGCTAAAGGGTCCCAATCGTTTCGGCATATTGGCAAAGATTTTAATGGTGAAAATCGTAAGCAAATTTATCACGGAATTTTCGTTGAACAAAATGGTGTAAATTCTCCTCTAAACGTATACGACCGGATGTCGAACGGATGCGTTCAGCTTCCGGGCTACAAAATAATTGCTTCACTAGAATACTATATCGGTTGTTTGTACGTAAACTAAACCCGTTGTTTCGAACGTCCTGTCGCGATATAATCGTTTAACAGAAAACATTTATCGGTTTGGTTCTCCGGTGTTATGTTGTGCGTGCGTGTGCAGACGCTGCGACTGACTCTAGATACGTTCTCCGACTACACTGGTACAACTGGTATACGTAGTGTGCGGTGATATTGGAGGCAGGGGAGGTTTGGGTGGCGGGGGAGGGGGAGGGGGGGAGTCGAACGCAAATACCCGATAGTCCACCGAACGACCGCGAGATAAACCGTCGACGAGAGATGCGATAACGCCCGGAAGCTCGTGTCGCAAACGTACGTTCGGTTTCACACGAGGGTACCCCGAGTAAAACGCTCAACGACTTTCGATGTAATTACCACGATTCGGTACAGCCACGACCGCTGGCTTTCAGGTTCAGTTAATATCCTTGTTTCTACCTTCCTCTCCTTCGTCAGCCTCTCGCGAACGGTATGCAGCAAAAACAATACTTTATCGAATATCGCGGCTCGGAAGTAATAATCGATATATCGAACACGGCTACGGGAATGAAATCAACGTGTTTATTATTTAAAACTCGAAGTTATCGTTATTTTCCTGATTGCAGGACATCGATACGAGTTTTTCGACATAAAGTGAAAGAAATTCGAAATTCGAACAAATAGAAATATTAAATACTATAATTTTTTTTCTTTTACTCCATACAATTGAAAAATCACAATATTTCTTACTACACTATTCTATTGATAATGAAAAGTTGGAAACATCGAAGTAATGTTCATTTATCAACCCGTAGCTACAAATTAAAAAAATATATGTGTTTTACGCGCTTTTTTCATTCGTTATTCGATAATTCTTTCATGCGCTCATAAGTACGAACGCTTAAGACAATATCGATCGTTATCGTCAAAAGCTGAACAAGTCGGAGAGCCGCGCAAGTACACGTCAAAGACTTTATGACCGTAGATTCCGCGTGAAAAAAGACTTCGATGGACAACTTTTGTTTTAAGGTTTTCCCCAAAGGGAACTTCCGAAAGTTTCAGTCCAAAAGTCCGATGGTAGGCGGAACAACTCCTTCGACTCGGTTGCTGGACGGGACAGCGAGAGGTAGAAGAAACGAACGTGTTAGCTTCCCCCTCGGCGCATCGAGAGAGCGAGAGAAAGAAAAGCCGTGAAGAAGGCGAGGGACCAAAGTAAAAGTTTTGTCGCGTGCTTGTGACGGGTGAATTCATTAAAGGTACAGGAACTCGGTAGGGTGGAAAAGCTGCGACCACGCGCTCCGATTACCCGATAGACCAAATACCTATATATAGGTGTATACATACATATATATAGAGTCCGAAAAGCGCGGGTGTGAGTTTACCGTAGAGAAGACTCGGGATGACGAGAGCGAAAAGGAACGATGAGAACCAGAACGGGGGGATGAAAACTGCCTCGGCGGACGAACGTGATTGATAGGAGGAGAAAAGGGAGCCACGGATAGGTAACGTTCGATGACCCGTAACGCTCTTCCGCGTGTCCACGACGAAAGACGGATAGTAATGGATCGAGGTGTTAAAAAGTTGTCGGCGAGTCGAGCAGTCTACTCGACCACGGAACACGCGAGCGTTCCAAAGATTCCCAGTTACGCGTTCCTTTTTTTTTTTTTTTCTTCTCAAGAACTCTTACACACCACGCATCTCGCCTCTTCATCTTCGAAATATTCTTCTTCTTCGAGTAAAAAAAAAAAGGAAAAAACTTCATACCATTAGCAAACTTCGTACTGATAGTGCACTGTATGTGGCTCTTCTACAAGCGCGTTGATAAAGAGAAGACGACTAAAGTAGAGAGTGAGAGAAAAAGAGAGTGGAGCTTGATAAAAATTCCAATTTAATCTCACCAGAGTGCTCGTATATTCGTCAACGACGAGAGAGGGAGGAAGGGGGTAGGACGGTGGTGGTGGACTATAAGTAGTACGAGAAAGCCGTATAAAGAAGCAGCAGATGAATTCCTCTCGGGCGACGAAGAGTCTCACGGTTGAAAGAGAATAAAAAAATAAAATAAAAAAAAAACGAAAAAAAAAGTGCGAATTTATGTTTTAAAGTAATTCATTTGCGCGTTATCTATAATTTATTGCGTCTAGTTTTCCACGCTCCAGTGTCGCCAATTTCACATCCTATCCCCGGTGTACTCGTCATTGCGACTACACAGACGACTTTTTTCGGCCTCCCGATATCGTAAAGTAATACGTCTAGCGAGCTTACCGATGAAATAATGATTTCAATTTTCCGTGTTATCGAAGAATTTCTTTAATATTACGTTGAGCACGTAGCTGCACGAGAGTCTCAAACGATATTCCGTCGGACGAATGAGGCGAAATTGAAAGCGAAGAAACAAATGGACGCAAATCTTGAAACTTACGCTTGCGTTACTATTATATATTGGACGGGTCGACGGGAGGGGAGGAGGGGGAGGGCTCAGTTGCAAATTGGAATCTCTCGGATAATCTTGGTAATCTTTCTCGGCGTCTTGGATTCCATGAATGCGGCGTTACCATCTCGTTTCTACTTCCAGCGTAGCAAAAACCCATATCCGACTCTACTCGATCTCTTTCTCTCGTCGGAGTAATTTCCAGCGCGATTCACCTTTATTTTTGACCTTTTTTTTCACGGTAGAATCGCATTCCATCGTGGCTCCTGGCTTCTCCGCTCATTCTTCTTTTGGGCTTCAAAGTCTTTCGGGGATTGTTCAATTTCTAATTACTGAATTGGACTCAGTAGTGTAAAGGCGTACATCCTATGAGGCGGTGGACGGTTTTTGTTTTGCGATTACAACATCTTTGTGATACATGAAACGAATGGAAAGATCAAATTTCACGACATTCGAACGAATAATAACGAGAAGTTGTAGCATTGTTCATACGAAAAAATGATACAATACATCGAATGAACGAACGAATGAAAATTTTCTGAAAATATTCATATCTTCGCGTTGGATTCACTATCGCTGTGGAACGATCGAAACTCTCCAATATTTGATGTCGTTCACCCGTAAAGCTCGCTTTTTTCTGGAATTTTTTATTTTTCCTTTTATTTTTTTTTCCATTTTTTTTTGAGAAATAATTGCCCGGCGTTGCCTCTTTTTCACATAGTCAGCCCCGAAGGTTTCGATGTGGAGGAATTGAAAGTTCCGCTTCCTTGGTGCACAGTTGAACGGACAGCCTTGTCACGGATTCGTTCACGTGCCATTCTCTTCGGCGCGTGGAAACTTCGTATATCCCTACCAGAAATCGAATACCCAGCAGCGTTGCAACATTTGATGGTAACAATAGTAACGGACGGACACAGAGAGAAGAGAACCCCGTTGTACATCGAAGCTTTTGCCCGAAGCAGCCTCGACGTTTATCCGAAATCGATAGCACGCTTCGAATTCTCACGGCTAAAGCTATCCTCGATCAAGAAAACTGTTCGCTGTGTATAAATAGACGAAGTTGGAGCGCATCGAACGAACTTTATAGAGATCATAGCGACAAAAATTTAGAAGTACTCGAAAGATACTTTTTTTTTAACTCCTAACGGTCCACTAAGACAAAAGATTCGATGGGTGCGTTTCACTGCGGTCCTGTGATCGTCCAGAATTTCCGGAAAGCAGAAACATCTATCTGTTGTCCCTTAACTCGAATAGAAGTTTGGGACTCTAAATCAACCCTTAGATAAGTCGTTTCTTGTTTTACTAAATGACGATTGATTAAGGATGCCGATAGGTTCATCGTAAATCAATATCAAAATCTTAAAAAAAAATGTACAACAATTATACATTTTATTGGTCTGTCATTTGGTTTATGGTCGTCGAATTAGAAAGGAAAGAAGCAGCAAAAGAAGGGGATAATGATGAAAGATTAGACGAGATGATTTGCTGTGCAAATGCAGATAAGCAGCAGCATTAAGTAGATCACCGGCGTGAAGTTATCGCGTCCGGTAAGTTTGCGTTGCGCAAATGGTCCTCGGACCTTTGCCTACGTGTGGGCGCTTCTGGACTTCCGTAAAACTGGTGTTTTTTAATTAAATTCTTTGGATCCCGAGAAGGATAGGTACCGAAGCGGAAAAACAAGCGCGTCTTCGGCGTGCGAAATTCCTTTTTACAGGGGTCACGCACGTTGGAAATTCGTGTCGCGACCCGAAATACCGATCTTGGAAATATACCAGAGGGTTTCCCGATCCATGACATGCACACGACAAGGGAAACCCTCGTAGTCACGCGTATTATGGATGTTCCTATTGTTCTTCGACGACAAATAGTCTCCGATGACACTGAACTTCGTTACCAACCTGTTATCCATCTCAGTCTTTTCGCAAACAACATTTTTTTTCGCGCTGTGAAACTGAAATGAAAAGTTAGTGCTCGAGATACACGATAGCTGGACTTTAATTACAATCTCTACTTGCGCCGTGCGTGCAAACAAAATTTCCGGAAAGCTGACTCTCGCAGGCGACGAGATAAGAGGAGTTTGCAACGCCTTTGAAATCCTATAGACGATATTTTTTTAACGTAAATGTTCACAACAATATATAAAGTGATGATTTTTTTTTTTTCATATTAACATTCGATTAAACTTTTCAAATTTTTTTTAATTTAATTTTTATTACTTTTCCGTGTAAATTTGAGTGTTGAGCGATACTTTGGGATTAGTAGAGACACAACGTTGATGACCATTTTTTTCTGTGGTTTTTAAAAACCTGCAGAAAAATATGGAATAGCGTGAGACTCGGTAAGGTACCGAAATAGATTACATTTCGCGAAACGTTCTCGTTATCCCCGAGTCGCAAGGTACGAGAGTACACATCTTCCTGCGAACGACGACAAAAGGGACACTGGAAATGCCGAAGCCAACGCAAAAGCGGATGGTTTTTAATTAACTCTTTAGCGAGTCGCAACGTGGTTGGCCATTACTAACGTATAATCAGTTTACCGCCGACACGGCACAGGTCGGGACACTCCCTCTACAGGGGACCAGGACATTGTTAAGGATAAAGACCGCGTTCTGTGATAAAGGGTAACTGAAAGAAGCAGGGATCAACGCTTTGAAGCGTCCGTGATGTTGAAGAAAATGTCCGCCGCGAGTTTCACAGCTATATCGCGTCTTTACTACGTATTCAAAGTATATCTTCAATCCGGACGTTTCTTGAGATGTTTTTTGCTTAGATTTCCCGCAGTTAAAGAGCTTTGAGTCTCGAAGATCGTGAACTATTCGTGGAAAAAGGAAAAATGTTTTTAATTCAAACAAATTTGTTGGTGGGACAAGCAAGCATTTTCACTGCAAACCTTTAATCGTTTTCTCGCGACGACGAAACGACGACGACAGCGACGACGACGGTGTTTTAGATCCAAGTATTTTGCGAGCTGTAAAAATGCTGCACCTGCATCGAACTTTCGTCCTCGTCGTCTCGTTATCCGTACGTTTTGCTCCGAAGTAAACTCATCCTCGTTGAAGTAACGTAACGGTCTTTGTGAAAAAGTGGCGAACGAATCCCTCCCGCTGGATTCCAAGGTGTGAGGAGAGATCACGCAAGACGAGAAGTTTCTCCGTTGCCGCCGCGCCCGTGCCTCGTATACCCTCGTGGGGAACTTCTTGCTATTAGAAACTTGGTGCTCACTTGGCGCGAGGGCGTCTACCGACGACGACGAAGCTTTATCAGTATGCTAAGCAAACGGCGCAGTTGCTCTTGTAGCTCTCGCACTGGGCCCGTATTCGCATTAATCCCGAAGTACGCCTCCAAAGGCCGCCTCCGGGCCTCCGGGGGCCAAATGAGGTGAACTATGCCGAGCCGCTAAGGTGCATCGCTATTTCAACGCTTCTCGCGTCCATATACCAACTTTTGATCTTTGCGAACGCGTTTGCATGAACTACACACACAATCTTACCCCGCACCCCTCGATTCCCTTCGAAGCTCGACGACCGAAGTATGAACGCGGAAATTTACTGCCGTAGTAAAGTTACAGTTTCAATGTGTACCTAAGATCTTTCGGTGTTATGCATAAATGGAGAGTTATGAGTCCTTTTTTTTTCACTCCCTTCGTGTCACTTATTTGTCAAGTTTTTATAATTAAAACGCAACAATCGACAACAAAAATTCATAAATAAAATCGGTGCTAATATTCACAGTTTGGTTCGACAAATTTTTATCTCGCGATCGCCGACACGATTCAATATTTTTAAATTGAGTACGTCAATTCGGAGATAATAATTTATTATTACGTATTTTTTATAATAATAACTTATTTTATTTAAACAGCGTGGAAAAAAATAATGTTACAGACATTAAAAAACTGTTTATTTTTTAACTCTAATTTTTTTTTTCTTTTTTTCTATTTTCTTTATACAATTTCTTTATTAAGCTCTTTTTCAGTCCGATTATTACGATTTTTCTAAATTCTTATGAATCCCAAACGAAAATAGCGCTCGGAAGAATCCTGGATAGTTTAGCACTACCGTTAATAACGACCTATTCAAACCCCCCGAAAGTCCGCGAAAGTGCAGTCTATGGACGCTCCTCGAAATATCGTACCGACGAAATGGAAAAAAGGGTAAACCAAAAATTCTCCGGTCTCTGGCGGCGAATAAGAAAATGTAAAAAAGAAAGAAAAAAAACTCCTGCATCGTTTCTTATCGCAAGAATGAAGCTCCGAAGAAAAAACAAGAGGTAGAAATAAAATAGGAGCGCTGCTGCGGAAAAGCTGTTGCTTGCTGGATATCGCGCTGTATGGACCCGAGTAGAAAAATACTTCTCTTCTCGTGAACATAAAGCTATAGCAGGAACTATACACACATATACTCGTAGCTTTTATTCGACAGGAAGAACGGAAAAAAAAAAAAAAAAAAAACTATAAATTGGTACACCGGTCGTTGGTTGCACCGGAATAGATGGCATGTTTTTCTTCGTAGCATATCCACCGTTGTTATCGATTCGTTGCGGATGTACGATTAAATAAAATTCGTTAAATGTTTGCTTTGGAAAAATCGAATGAAAGACAGGACGGTGGGACAATTCGTATATAGTTAGGTATATGGAGGGTTTAGGATTTGTTCGTAAGCGGGGAGAGGGGGCGTTATAGCTTTGGATAGGATTGGCCGATGGAGGTTCGGTTGTTGCATCCTCTGGCCGATACGATAACCGCGAGTTGCATAGCACCGGAGCATCGACTATGCACGCGTTTGAAACGTTTGGAAACGCGTGAACGGCCGTATCGTCGAAGCCAATGCACATTCACGCATCCAAACTATTAGATCTATATCTACATTCGATATATCTAACTGTCCAATACCTTCGCCATGCCGACACCGAGTAGATATACCTTCGAACCGCGAGAATATCCGCGATGAAAGGGGGGTAGGGAAGGGGTAAAAGTGCTTGTTCGCGCACATGAGTACGTTTCGCAGGCTATCAAATCTCTCGACGAGACGAGAGCGAATGAAATAGTCTCGTTGTGGTCAACGAGTCGTTGCTCAAGCGTGATGGAATTGTTACGGTGGTGACGACTGTGGTCCGCACCGCGTTGCGTATGTACGACTCGTTGAATCGACCCATTGATTGCCTTCGTTCGACGGAAGGGGTTACACCAATGGTTTAACGAGACAGAAAGAGAGTGGAGGCCAGCGTACCCGTTGACAACCGGAAAAACTATCGTCGCTTCATGACGCGTATGCCATCAACGCTGGATAACCAATGGATAAAGCAATAATTCATCCAATTGTAGAGAGTTTTCTTCTTTTTTCAGTTCGATGGGTTTTTTTACGATTGAACGTCAACGAACTGGTATCGAAAAATTGAAAAATTCATGAAAAAAATTCAACGTATGATCGCGATCTATGGCGAAAATCTGACGCGACTCGTACCTTAAATGAGAATCCAGTGATTTATTGTCACATTGTTGAATTTTTTATAAATTTTATTCTATACTTTATTTTTATCGTTATTTTATTTTTATTTCATCTTCTTATTCTATATACTCCATTTGATTTAACTCTTTTTTTCATCGACCAAAAAATAATAGGGAGGTAAACATTTTTCCGCATTAAAAGAAAAATGACGATAATAGGTCGGTAAAAAGTATGTAGCAAAAAAAATGCACCACTTTTTCTTCGACCCCTTTTCGTCTATCGATTAAAAAAAACGAATTCAAATTTCAAGAAAAATAAATTGCATGTAATCGAAACTTTATTCGTGTTTCGAGAGATCGTAGGGAAAATGGGTGTTAGCGGATTCTTCGCGAGTATATTAATATTGCGTGAAGCACGAATTTGACACGAGAGTAACAACGTTAGGACACGCCGACAAATGCCGAGCACGTAAACGCGCAACCCAAACGTTAACTCTAAGCACATTGGTTTGCGGGAATAGCGAGAGAAACGACGAGTCGCGCTCGTGGGGTGGCGGGGGTTGCGCGCCTCTACCCTAATGTTGCAAGCCGCCCGGTTGCTTTCCCAACCCCCCAATCCCCCCAACCCCAACCGCACCGCGCGCGTCTCAACGTCCAAAGAGAATTGCCCACGACTGCACAGTTCGCTCAGGTATATGTATACACGCGAAGCTACGTCGGCGCAACTCCCCAACCCTCTGCACCCCCATCCCTGCTGGTTGCTTCGGTCACGAGCATTTAGTAACCGCGACACTGATTGCATACCCCGTTTCTTCCTACGTATACTTCTGACGTTGAACTTAACTTTGGCGTCGTTAACGTTTACGAGATAGAAAGAGCGAGAGAGTTAGCGGATAAAATTGGCCAACGACCGATTTGCCTCACAAACTCTTAACTACATATATACAAACGGAAAATTTGCACACATATACAAAATGTGAGTAATACTTTTTTTTCTTCTTTCGGACACAATTTTTTTTTTCGAGAGTCTTGAGAAACTTCGTACCTTTTATATTTTATCACCCTATTCAGAGTGAACGAGTTGCCTACTTCAAGAACTACGCTGACCACTTGTGTTGCCTCGTAGCTGGTTACGCGTTTTCTGAATTCGAGAATTTTCCTGAGTTTGCAAACGTAAATTTCTGTTCTGTTGAACTTCCAACTGATTCGGAAATTGTTTTAACAAATAAAGAGTGAAATGATTATACGCCAAATTCTACTCGGCAGATACTTCGAGATACTGCGCACTCTATGACGAATAAATCTTCCGACTATATACATGTAAATAATTAATTATTATTTCACTTTTTTTTTTAATACAATTTCTTTTAGTTGCTTTAAATAAAAGTTTTTTAACTCTAAAAGTTCACTCATGAAGTCCGATGGTCGTGAAGAAATTAGTTTTTAGACGAAAAGAAAACTGCGTGGTTAAGTGCCCTCCGGGCGATTAAATCGGTTTCGCCGATTTATTGCCTCGTTTACCTCTGTTGGAATTCCAATGTAGTATCCTAAGGGCGACTACGGAACATAACTGCTAGCCGCCGGATTGTCTGGTAGTAACTTTAGATTACGGTACATACAGTACGCAGAGTACATGAAAACAGTACACTATCCGTGCACTTCGTCGGCATCTGGTTTAGCAATATAACTTCCTTCGATGTTGCGCAATGCGTACGCAATGTGTTTGTCAAGTGTAACAGTTGAATTTTCGTCTCAGATCGTTAAGACGTTTCATCCGGTTCGATCTTCTCGGACATTTATTAAAGTATCCTGCAAAAAGTGCCATTAAAAACGGATCGGAGTTATGCATTTTGTTTTATCACCGTTTCGTTAGATTTAATCGTAGGTACTTTTTAAGGAGTGTATATGCATTTCCGATCATCCATTTACCCGGTACGGGGTGCAGAGGTGGAAAAAAGCATTAAATCCGATAGCGGAGGGTTGGAGACATGTATCGCGTTCGCATTTACAAACGAAAACCGCGAATAAACGAGTCGGGCACAGGAGTGGATCATTATTTTTGACGTTTGGTTTGGATTTCATAGCAAACATGAATGGTAGAGTGGCGGATGGGCGACCGACAGTAATGCTCTTTATGCTCGATAAGCTCGGGCTGTTTTCCCCGGTGGGTTTGGTATAAACAGAAATCGCCCTACGAAAAAGGATCTGCAATACGCGAAGTGAGCGGGAGAGGCGCATTCCCCCTCCGTGTACTGCAAGTTTGCACGATGAAAGATTAAACGGGCTTTCGACTAATGCTGAGTACACGCGGAGTTGCTATGTGGCGGGCGCGGTGTTTGAATTATTTATAGCATAATTAGTCAATCGGTAGGGGGAATGTTTGATTAGGTTGCGGTAGTATACAGAAACGATTTCCGACTGTACAGCCGAACGAGTGTATTCGATGGCTTTTGTTTGCTGGTCTCGAATGGTCGATATTGCCGATACAACCAAAATACGGTCGTTAAGTTCACAAGAGGATTTGAAAGCTGCAAATCGTGTATTTTTTTTTGCTGTATTACTGCTTTGCATGTATTATAAAGCCAAATGACTTACAAACTATGGAAAGCTTAATCTGTGTAATCCGTCGGTTGCTCTGTCGACTGAGGAAGACGAAGGAGAAGCCAACGAAGACGGGACGCGAGAGATGGCAAGACGGACAGGGATATACTATATATGTATATATATATACGTAGGCAGTGGCAAAGCCCCCATGTCGTAGCCTAATAGAGTCGGTCCATCAATACGGTGATTGACTAATTAGGCGATTAACCGATGTGGGCACTGGTGCCTAGAGAGAGGAGTTCAGTTGTTCGTAGGGCGTGATAGACTGGCATTAATGGCCCGTGAATCTCCATTTACGCAACGACACTTTGGACCTTCGCAATGATCTCGAACTATAGATATTTCATAACGCCATTAACCAGTGGCTACAACATTTCGCGAAATAATGTTCTTGTTCCTTATTAACTGTAGATGGGTTTGAGGGATATGATGTACATGGAGATAAAGATCTACTAGAAATTACTATATGCCACCTGGTGAGATTCGACTGTGGTGCCACCTATCACGAGAATGTTTAATATTATGAGCATTTTTAGCACATTTATGAGAATTTTTACCATATCCTATGGTAGAAATTCGCGTAGTTCTCGTAATTTTCAACAGATGGCGTCATTGACTCCGCACTAACAGAAATTGACGATATTTTTTACCAGATATATAGTAAATTGTATCTGATTCTTCTCGATTCATTCTTGCGAAGGACCTTAAAAGGAATAAATGAAAACGCCAGGAGGCAAGAAAAACGTCTGTCGAGGCGCTGTATCGTTATAATCAATTGTATAAAAATTACACACTTTCGAAAGAAATCTAAAATTATTTTTTTTAATTCAAAATTTTCTTGAAATTGCTTTAAATTCCTTGATTCACGTATTAACGAATATACAGATAATAATGGTAATGCAGCGAATTTTTTTAACGGAAAATAGAAATGACAAGGATTTTAGAATTAATAGATTATACGTTGGAGATTGTAAATCGTATGGACAATATTTCACGAGAACTGACACAAGGAAGCGAAACGTCTGAGTCACAAAAACTTGCCAGTTATAACTATATATCACTTCTCTATCTCTCCGTTCCACCTTGGAGGATATCCCTTCATCAACCGAGGAAACCGCGTCTTACACTCCAAGTACGAAGAGCTATAACCGACGAGTACCCCTCTTGTATAATCGCCTTCTCCGTCGTCTACGTGGCTTGTCGCTATCCGCGAAACCGGCAAAACGGACGCCGCAACGGCCGCCAATTCAGCTGTACCGTCCCTCGCCACTATAGTATATAACGTATAAACCGCAAGAGGCGAATGGTATACCAACATCTTTAGCTGAACGGTGAGTTATACGACGTATTAATTCCACCTCGAGAGAATCTCGTTACACTCAAGCATCCAATTTCATGTACCTCTCGACCGAGCATACTGCAGTAGACTCCTTTATTCCTTTCGCAATAATTTACGGTGTAACAACGCAATTTTACTATAACTATTCAACGAATGGTTCGAACGTATTTCAAAGCTCGAAAAATGTTTTACACTCGAAGTTACGGGATTCTGACGAGTTTGACGAGATTTCAACAAATTCCGGAAAATATAACAATACCAGAGGACAATTCATCAAGTAGACGCTTATAAAATCGATTTTTTTATTTTTCTATATATATATATACATTTTTTTTTCAACACCGCTACTCTGTACAGCTCTCATAGTTTTGCGTTCCCGGGTGCTTGACAAATTCGAGGATATATTGACAGTTTAATATCCGAAGGACTCTGAATATACGCAATCGCTACATCCAATTGTTTTCCAATTTTTTTTCTGTCGCTACTAACACTATATTGGCGATATTTACCTTATTTTTTTCCGTTTGTTTGCTGTGAATGATTCGCTGATGTAAACTGTTTGACTATTATTATCATTATTTGTTGTTTTTATAGAGTCATTTATTATTATTATTACTACTAGAATTGCGCATTTGATGACCCAAGATAATCAATGGTGTCATTCGGTTGATTGACGTAACGAAGTTTGAAAGCTTCATTCGCTTTTTATTAGTACATTTTTTTTATATACCCTCTTTCCGTTCGATCTCGAGACCTTGACGAAACGCGATAGTAATTTCGCTTGAGAGCCCGTCGTGCACTCGTCCGTCGAGACTCCGAGGTTCCATTTCGACCAAATAGTAAAACGACGCGGAATGGTTCCGAGAGCTCCGAAGGGTACTCAGTCAATTTCTTTGAGACGCTTTCCTTCGAGATAAGACGTTTCGTGATTGCCAAGAGCGAGAAACGCTAACGATATAACGATATAGAACTTCGAAGTATGCGGCGAAAAAGCCAAAAGATCGCGGTATATAGCGAAAATCAATTCGAAATTCTCGACCTCTTGCACTCTCGTGCTTCCGACGTTTCCGAAATGTCGAGAAGAAAAACTCACAATTTTCTCCACGACACATAAGCGATACGAAAAATTCATAACGAAAAGATAACAAAAAATATTATCGAAAAGCCGAACGTCTGAGTAAACGACAGCTATCGATACGCGGCGCGTTTTAATAAAAATTGTATGTTGTTCAATGAAACGAAAATTTCTTTCCATAAAATAAATTGTCCAAAATCATTCGAATTAAATCGATATTTCTCTGTATTCGTATATATCAACGATACGAGATGCGAGGAGCGAGGCGCGTCAATAAAAATTATCGCAACGTTGTTCGATTAAACAATAAATTTGTTTAAATAAAATAATATCCCAAATTCGTTGGAATCAAACAGATATTTTTCTCTATTTATAATCAATGATATAGTCTCTTATTCGCTGCTTTCTATTATTAATCGCACATTTCCAATATTTCCATCGAAAATTAATGGCGATTTCATCGCAACGAATTTTACATTATTCGAAATTTTGAAAGACAAATTTTTTATAACTGGTTCGAGCGAAAAATGTACGAACATTAATTATACAATTATATAAAAAAAAAAAAAATAATAAACATGTGAGCCGACTATACCGGTTATGGTTGACTCGCGATCTTAATTCTCGTATTTCGTTCGCATTTCCGGTTTTCCACAGGTACGTTTATTACGGCCAGTGGCGCACGTATGAAAGGCCACTATCGCTGAAAGCTCCCATTCATTCGTTTCCGCGTTGCCAGTAGCAGCAGCAGCTAGTCTAGTATACTGCTGTTACATCAGTCGTGAGTAGAGTAGTTCCTTCTTTTTTTCCATGTCTGGCCCGTTGCAACGGTGGCTTGAACGATATCGTGAAACGAGAACGTTCTGGGTTAGCGCGATAGTATACAGGTATGTCCCGCCCCCCTCCGCCCCTCCTAGCCACGTGCATCGCCTCTTTCATCACCGACAAGCACCTTTTCCTTCCATACAGGCTATTTTATACGCTTCATTTCGGTATCCAAAGAGATGAAGAGGCATAAAAAGCTTTAGCATCAACGTGTTGATCTCGCGAAAATGCTCAGCTTACTAATTAGGAACGTGTAGATGTTATATATTTTTCACCGTTGCATGAAATTCACTGAGACATACGTCCCAATTGCTGCCACGTGTACCAATCCCCGTGTACCGAGTACAACTCGAATTTTTCAAGTTTTTTTTTTTTAAAGATCTTCGCAATTATAATTTTATGTGGTCAACCAGATCCATTGAGAATCTACTTTCATATCTTCAAAATGAGATATAACGATCAGGAAAATGTATTCATTTTTATAATTGCGATTTAGCATTATGAAAGAGAATTATTTATGATTTTACATTTCAAGTAAAAACAAGTAGAATATTTTTTTTATTTTATATTTGAATATTTGGAGACTTTCAATCTCAGACTTCCCCCGTAGATTTTTCCGATAAATTACACATTTTTTTTTATTCTTCGATCATTCTAATACTTCGCTGCCACGGTATTCAAATTTTATTTCGCAATAAGTCAGAAATTCTAGATTACGATAATACTCAGTGGTCATCGAACTCTCGCGCGTAAAAATTACGGATTTTCTCGAAAAATTTAAAAGGAACACGAATTCCATTCCGCTCATTGGGCAAACAGTTCTGGTGGATATATAACATTGGATCGAGGAGAAGCCGAGAGTCAAATGAAATGCGCCGAGTGTCGATCGTTCGAACTCGTTTCGTTTCTCATTCCTTTTAGTTCGAAGAACGAGGAAAAAGACCGGAATGAAGCAAAGGAAATAGTTCGATGGTCTTTTGTCGTGTGAGAGTCATAGCCAATGCGAGTGGGGATCGGGGGAAAGAACGATCTCGTTACGGGAAATATTCAGTGTTCACGAATTTCATTACCGGAGAGGGAGGAGGGAAAAAAAGGTAGCAGGAGACATTCAAGGGGTGCGGAGGGGTAGAGAGCAGAAATCATTCAGCCGAAGCAACTAGACGCAAAATAGCGTTGTGTCTCCTAACTAGCCTCGGCAGCCAGCGGCAGACTCTCCTCTGAATCCTCGGGGTTTCTTCGAGTGCCGCTCGTAACGACCAAGATTCTCTCGTTCCCAAGACCCGTCGACATAATTTATTCCGGGTTTTTCGTCCACGACGGCCCTTCTTGGCTTGTCGCGGCGCAGTTACTCTCAACTCTCTGTATTATATCTCGTCGACGGCTTACCTAATTTACAAATCGAGTTATCTCCGACGAGAGGCTGAGCAAACCGAGCAGATTTTCTCGCCAGAAACATTCGTGTATATATATATATATATATATACTTTATATAATCGTATATAATATCTGCTGCATCTTATCCGAAGTCTGCAGCGCTTTCGGAACACGTGATTGAACATCGACGTCGTATTTTACTCGTTAAACTTTTATATCTCGATATTTATTTATAAACACGAGATAATGAAATTTAAGTAAATTTCAACAATTTCACAATTATTTTATTTTTATATTCAATTAATTGAGACAATTTTTATAATCTTCCGGCATCTGATGATAATTTATTTAAAGTCGGGCGATTAAAAAGCTCAAGAGTCTCAATCGATCTGCCGCCGCGAACGATAATACAGAGAAGCGAGAAGTTGGAGACATTAAAAAAAAAAAAAAAACCCCCGTCGAAACCGATCAGCCCTTTTGGTGAATCAAGATTCCGTAGGAGAGGCAATTATCGAATATCGATTAGAGACCGTGTGATTCAACGTTCGATGTAGAATTCACGCGGCCTTCGCGAAATGCTGTCGGAATGAAAAAAAAAAAAAGAAAAATCGTTTGAAAGGACCAGTGAAAAGGTCAACCTCATAGTATCCTATGCGATGCTGAGGTATGAAAAAAAAATGAGAGCAAAAACGTGGTTATCGACGAAAAAAATTAATCTATCGATCAATTCACAAAGCCGTAAGAATGTTTTTTTTTTTTTTTTACAATCCACGTTAAAAAAGTGCTACGAAGATTTTTGCGGTTGAAACGTCGAGGGACGGGCGCTCGTGCGATAAGTAGAGAAATTCCCGATGTGGTCAGACCGTTCGTACTTTCGACGGACGGCAAATTTTTCATCACCCATTTTGCGGGGACCGGTGTCGATAACGAGGATAACCAGAAAATGAGAAAGGCAACGATATGGTGGATAATTTTTTTTTTTTTAACTAAGTAACGGAGAGGAGAGAGAAGAGAAGAAACGAGAAAGACGCTACTCTATAACCTCAGCGTGAGACCGTGCACTGCGGCTATTCCCTCGCGAGACGAAGATGGATGATAGAAGCTTGAATCCCGGCAGCTCATTCGGCTTCGAACGTATTCCATCCCTTCTTCCGGATCGCTCTCATCCCTCTGCGCTATGTATTACCCTCTTTCTCGAGCGTTCCTTAAAATCAATGCCGCTTTCTCGCTCTCCTCTTCCTCACTCTCGGAGTGTTATCCGTTCCTCTATCTCGTACTCGCAATCGAGAGACCGACACACGATGGAAGGTTCACCGATGCGCTCAAGCGTGTTCACTTTCCCAGCTAACGCTCACACACACATGCAGAGCGAATAAAAAGCTGAGAGCCACAGCACACACACCCTTCTTTCCCAATCACTTTCCTCAGCGATTTCAAGAATTTCTTCTTGAAGTATGTCATCGAATATTTATATCCTCGTTCGTTCCGTTGTTTTCACTCTGTCCTCTCGAATTTCTTTTATTCTTCTTTATCCCTCTTGACCCGTACCTATAGCCGGACTCCGGGTTCGAGTCGGAAAACGATTTTTGTGGATCACGTGCGCTCCAAGATAAGATTAGCAAGATAACTCGTTTCGATGATCAGCGGCGGCGCGCGCACGTTTCGCGTTATTTAATTATCGATAGCAATTTCATTGGTCGTCCAAACTTTGAGAAATACTGGTATCACCCGATAAATTTAGTGATTTGTTTTTTTATTTCTCTTGTTGAGTGACGAATAAATTTGGCGTTTGCAATACATCGAGAGATATCCTTTATAAGTCTGTTAAAAAATTCCCACATCTCTGACAAATTTTATTTTCAATTGTAATGAGGCAAAGTGACTGTTTCAAGTAGCCCCGGTCTTACCGATGCACGCAATAATTAATAGAATAAATGGCTATAACGACAATGCGACGACGTTTTCAGTGCTTAAATTGGATGTTCGTCACGAGACTTCGCGCTTTAATTTACTTCATGCGTTTTTTTTTTCTTTTTTTTTTCTCGATAAGCTGGGAATGGCATGGAGAGATTCCTGAAACTTCGTTAAGGAATGCTAATAGCTGCGCGATAGTTTTTTAATTAACTAGACAAGAATTCCGGAATAAATTGCTTCTGTCAGTTTCAGAGATCCGCAGCGGGGGGTTTTTTTTTTTTACGGATATACATAAATCGTTTCGTCGTATTCGTTATCAAATTACCGATGATCCTTTGTTACGCGTGATTCGGTGTTCGAGAAATAACGCGAATTGGAGTAATCCGACGACAAAACGAAGATTTATACATTTTAAAAATCGCCGCTCGATCGATCGTTAAATTATTTAACAACGTCTGAGACTTCGATCCCCGAATGATTAATAAACGAGGAATATTGGCTATATAATCAAATTGTCATCAGCCTGCTGCATCACTTTTCCGACGCTACTGCGACGACGAAATTATGGTGACCTTATGACTGATTTCAATAATACATATTGACATATCGGATTTTTGTGTGTTATTAATTTATCTTCATACAGTTAACAGATAGTGTTGTAGCGTTCGATTATTCGTATCCGACGTCATCGTATATCGCAATACAAACAATACATTTTCATACAGAAACAATAACGGGTCGAACAGGGTCACCGGCTAATAATTAATATTTAAAAATCAATTTACTCCAAAAACAGAATGTACACAACTGTCACGCAGTGCTTTACGAAATCCATATCTTAATCCCCGATAAGCGGTATTCCGTAACAGAACGGATCAAAAATGGTCACTCGTTAATAATTGATTCGTAGGTAATTCGATATATCTCTCTGAAAAGAACTGAAGATTCAATGAATTCCGTAATTTAAAATTTTCTATTTCCGGACATTAAACGAATGTATTCTTTTTAAATATTTTTTTAAAAGATTTTATATAGTATATACTCTATAAATTAAATAATGCGAGTAAATGCACATAAAAAGAATTTTTCTCCAATTCAAAAGTTTTCTCAAATTTAACGAGATTCGCTGAGAAAATGAAAGTAAAAGTCTGTTGATGTGTTTATTATTCGTTAACTTTGTTTCCCCGCGATATCGTATAATTTTTTACATTTCAAATTCTCACATTTATATTCTCGGTGACTAAAAAGTCGATACCCTCCCTCACCGTTTGTGACTTCTCTTTTCATCCCCCGCCTATCCACTTAAGCCTCGTTCCGTCAATCAACTTCAGGGATAAATCCGCCGCCGAAGTCCTCTCGAATGAGAGCGTAAGGACCGCTGCCAACTCCGGCCCTATTGCTTCGACACGATTCATCAACCCAACCGACATTTTTTTTTTCTTCTTTCCCGAGCAACCGTAAGGATCGCTCGGTGAGCAAGCAGGTTGAACTGTCGTTCCCTTCCTCTTGCGTGTGTTCGTCTTCCGACCCAACGAAAATTAAATCTGTAATACGATCGGAGTAAAAGCTCCTTCGTGGAAATGCTCTTCTCATTCGTTCGCGAAAATCGAACGGAGAAAAAAAAACGAACGGTTCCAAATCTACACGCATTCGCGTTCTCTGAACCAACGTCGAATATCTGTGAAAAATGAATTTTTATATTAAAATTAAATTGCTCTGAATTCGTTTGTGATAGAAAGCAAAGTTTCCTGTTCGGTGATTCAGCGATTCTCGCGGATGATTCGCGAGAATCACGTAGAAATTCGTTCTCCGAGCAACCGGAAGGACCATTTAGTATTCGAACTATCCGCGAGCGTTAGCCCTCCCGTTTTCATAACAGTTTCGGACATCGCAGGGGAGCTTAGTCTGCGATATATACACAGTAACCGCTATTATCTCTTCCAAACAATTTATTCGCTACTCGCACTTCGTCTCTCATACTCCGTTCTATATGTGTTCGGTGAACTCGATGAGCTTTGCGAGAAATCGTACCACAGCGAAACTGTATAACAGCATTCAGCAGCAGTTATACTCTTGCCGTGGAAGCGTAAACGCGAAGTAACGACCATCGTAACGTTTATTTTATTTTATGTTTTTTTTTCCATCGCGGCAGGATTCTGTCCAGAACTGTAATACATGTAGTTGTATAAAAGGTTGACCGGGTTGCGAAGTCAGTAACGTATGAACTATTGACCTCACCGGTTCTTTTCTGACGGCTAAATCGAAATTGCACAATTATTTCAACATTTTTACTCCGTTTTAATATCTGGTGAACGGATGTAGCATTTTTGGAATCTACCAAATAACTTCATCAAGTATCGATCGGGTCGCGATAAAAATTTTGAAAAAATCTTCGTATTCGTTTTGAAAGATAATTTGCTGGATTTTCCAATAACTCTGTGTTACGTCCTGAACCTTCATTAACAAGTTTTCTTTCAATAAATATTCTCTTATTATTTCTCAAAGAACTCCAAAGGAAGAGACCCCGACGTAAAATCGTACCATCGGATAATAAGTCTCACATTTCGGCAATTCATATCCGCTCGCGACGGTTCTCGAGCGCTCGCGTCTTTTAACCAAAAGGCATACAATGGGACCCCCCTTTTCTTAACTTCACTTAACTCAACCGCCCGCTTATTTTAACTCGTTACCATGGCAACGATTTCATTTAACTGTATTTCTCCTGAGTCCGCTCACCTCGCTGTGAACGCTGCGCACGCGCAGACTCGGACACGTGTACCCCTCGTTAGCCCTACCGGGAGGAATTGACCGGAAGTGAGGACTGTAGGAAAAATGCAGAATACTGAATGCGTCCGGTCCCGTCGAGTTAAGAAAAGAGGGGTTGTGCTGTATTTTGATTCTCTCTCTTGGACGATCACGCGTATTAACGGCCATCACAGCGAAATTACCATCACCTATTAGTAGTCAGACTTACTTTACGATCCGAAAGACTCACACCGGAAGTCTTATTCCATCATTAAAACCGTCGATCAAACCTAATAATTCGGGTATTTCCCTCCACGAATTTTAAATACGTATAACTTTATAATTCGAGTCTCTTAAATCACACATTTAAATAAATAATCACAAGGTTACACTCGAAACGGGTTTCGAATCTTATTCGAGGAACGAACCCCGAAATATTAAATATTCCTGATTGCGTAGATAAGTCAAAAGCGCGCGTGGCCGCTGAGACGAGCGGCCAAGTCGATACCACTGAGTCGCCGCCGTTTTAGGTTAAAACCTCCGTGACACCTCTGAACCCCCCGCGAACAAGTTTACGTACTTTCGAGTCGTTAAATAATAAATAGAATAAATCTTCCAAGTCAATGCGTTCGCTAGTAGACCTCTGAAACGTAACATTTCGATATCCCTATATATTTCAACGTATTATGATTAGCGAACAAACAGTTTGCGCAATCTATGATTCCATCACATCGAATATTGATCGACTCCCGATAAAAATTCGTTGAAAATAGTGAAATTCAATATCAAAGATTAATTTTATTGATAGTCGATACATTTCCGATAATTTCGATATTCCGATACCGATAAGCATGAGTTACACTGAGCGGTGTTTCCTGTGATAGGCATGGAGGATGTAGAAAACAAGTCGACGGGGGGTATGTGTAAAGACTGTCGAGGTGCGGCACTGGCCGGAGTTCGCCACACCGCAGCAACCGTTCCGCACACCGAGAGTTTATGTTAGAAAAAAAATAAAAAAAGAAGAAGGAAGCAATAAGTTTCTCGGATGTAGGAGTCTCGGGAGGGAAATGGGTTGAAGAGTGGTGGCGCGCGTGGCAAGTACGCCGCGGTGCCAGGTGACGTTCCAGGATTACCGTTGAATTAACGACGGGGTTAATTCCTACCTTCCCTCGCTTTCTTCTTCTCGCTCGCGCTCGCTTCGAATCTATTCCTGTATCTGAACTCTCGTGTACAGCTTTGGCTACGCTGTTTATACATAGACACACGACGTTCACTTGGCCGGGTCACGAAGTGTTTGCTTTCGTTCAGCATAGTTAACGAGTCTGTTGGCAAGTGTTAGCCAAGCGGCAGCGCCAAGAATCTCATCGACCGGGAATAACGCATATTGGTTTCGTGAATTCATTGTTCTTTTAAATCTCATAGAATATTATTTGACTATCAACCCATTCTTATTCACTGTATCATAGATATAATTGATTCTTGAACACCTTTCACGGTCTGCCGAACCCACGAGCTGTTTAATGAAAATCTTAAATTAAAAAAAATGTGCCGTTTTCATATCTTAAAAAAAAATAACTTCTATAATTTTACTAAAACGATATCGACATTTGACAATCATTTCCTTGCAATTTGGCGTTTCGATTTCACTTGAAATAAAATTTTAAATATTAATTTTCGACGAAGTTTCGCAACGATGAAGTCATAGGCTAAAACAATTGTCTACGATCTTAAATACACATTATTTACCATTCACTAGGAGAAAAATGACCTCAAACTGTCAATAAAGAGATTCTGTCGTTCCCGTGATTTTTTTTTTACTCCTGACGAATTGTTACATCGCTTTAATCCGAAAGTGAGATTTTCACGGTTCGCGCAATAAAGAAAAAAACGACACGCTAATTATTATTCATCGCTTGACTTTTATTCGGTAGTAATTCATCGTTTCACAGCTCTCTCTCGTAACAGAATAATATCCTTTTCGTATAACGACGCAAAGGGCTGCGTGTGTGTATGCGTTTGTATGGTAGCGGTACGAGAAGTGGGTATAGGCGTCGACGTTTCGAGCATAAATATCGTCGTTTCCATGAGTAAAATAGAGTACAGGCCTCGGTAGCGGAGTACCAACGAAGTGTAAGCTCCGCTCGTAAATCGAGAACGTGCGAGTATCCGGAAGGTGTATATATATCAAAAAGGGAGGGGGGCAAGAAGATAGAAGTAGAGATAGGTGATGAGGATGGTGGTGGTTCTTCGTCTCATGGACCTCGCGAGAGAAGAGCAACGGTGTGGTACATATACCTATAACCACCCCGAATAAGGAGCTTGGAAAACGCTGTAAAGGCGAGTCTGAGAAGCAGGCTTTCTCCTTCGCTTCCCACCCCCTACTCCCACCCTCTTTCTCCCTTTCCCACCATCGTGCGCGCACTTTCTCGCGATCTACATCGTATAAATTTTACTTAGATGGGTTACGGCCTGACGGAGACGTGAGTCGCATAGGTTTATAAACGGCGATGGTGGCATCGCGTCGATACTTCGGGCGCCGAATACATTAAGAACGTCTGGTACAAGTCGCTACAGGGGGCGAAATCGTTGTCGTCGTCGGCTTCGTCGGCTCATGACTGACCGTACGGGGTAATAGTAAATATTCAATCTATTCCGATACAGTAATACCTCCGGGCGCTGCTAATACTACAACCACTACGCCGAAGGCGAGGGCTCGTTGAATCCTTAATGATTCTCGGAGAAACGTACTCTTCGCAAAGTACAGTTTCATTTCGTGAGACGGATCGAACTGACCGGCGGTTCTCATGACTATGTCATTTCTGTCTCATATGCATAAATAGTTTAGCAATCTAGCGTCTTGGTAGCTTATAGCCACGCTATACGCATTGAAGACCGTGAGTTTTGCTAGCGCCGGCTATATTCGTTGGAAAAAAAGAGATCAGCGATTGGTCTGACCTCGTTGGGGTCTTCCATACGCATGTTTAACAAACTATAAACAACTAGTCTCGGCTCTGAATCGTGAAAATGCGTTGCCTTTTTCTTTTTTTTTTTCTTTTTCTGTCTACTGATGTAGTTGGATAACTTAGTTTTACAAATAGTATAAACATGTGGTAAGTCCGTAATTTGTGTCTGATAAATAGAGACGAAGGAATACACGAGAATTTTTGCAAACTTTCCTTACATTATAATAGACGAGGGTACATACATTGTTTCGTGTGTGAGTTGCTGTCCGCGGCTTGGAAACAGTCGGAATCCCCCAAAGGTGAAAGCCTCTAACGGACGAGTACACTTGCCTCCCCCCCCCGAGGAAGAAATTTGTTTGTCCAAATGTTTCCTTGCGTACGAAAACGTTTGAATACATTTACGGAATAGGAACTTCTCGTCGCTTTTCGTCCCTATAATACAAGGCTTTCGCGTTCACCTCTCACCAACCTACTTTTCTATTCTATGCTTCTCTCTCGTGAATGTGTGTATATATATAGCATATACGTGTGTACCACGACGGTACTTAAACTGCTTGGGGAACGAGTATTCGCCGCTTGTTTAACGCAAAGTACGCGCTCTATTGTAATGGAAGCGAGACACGCGAAAGTGTGTATATAACCCCAATGCGAGCAATGAACGAAAATACTTTGCTTGAGAAACGAAGCAAACACGCGAAACTTCTCGAGACTAATTGAATGGACGCGCGATTTGCCGGGGAGAATGTAGGAGCGCTTTTTTTTTTATTATTTATTAAAGTCTTGAAAATGTCGAAACTATTGAGAGGTCTTCATAGATCGGATCGAATTTCGTGATATCGACGCCTATCAACGGTTCCACTCAAATTTTATCGAAAAATACGAGCGATAATATCCTGTCGAGTGGGTTAACGGTAAAAACTTCGAAGTATTTGGAGGCTCGTCGGTTATGAGTTAGTCACGAGTTATTTATTTATCGAAATTGACATCACCTACGTTCACATGCTGTACGATGTATGTTGACTACTCGTGTATGTTGTCGATAACAGAATTCGATCGGAGGGGCGGACTTCACGGCAAAAAAAAATTCTGGAAATATAGTGTACCGACACTGAAATTTTTTAGCCATAACTTGGTACATTTAATTAAATATAAAGTTTAATGAAAAATCTATGTACAGTGTATTAAAAATTGCAGAGGTTTGTTACCGTACTTTACTTTTATTTTATTATAAAAGTACTTTAAATCCAATAATTTCCTATTTTTTTATTATATTTTAATTAATTTTATCGCTCTGTAAAATAATGTTAATTTTTCACCACTCTTATGCATTAAATTTACTGTTTTTTTGTTCGATTTTGGAAGTAAAACATCGATCTCCAAAAAAGAATGGATTAATGTTGAATAGATCCACTTATCGAGTGTATATAATCGCGCGCTCGATTATCAGTGCACCATTTCCGACGAAGCAATCGGAATCTTTATAATTTATTTATAAACGAATCAGCGGTGAACTTTTGCGAGACGATATCAACGATTTAAAAATCAGAAAGTCATATCGAGTTTGTAAAAATATAACTACGGTTCACAGATCATCGATATAATTTTACGTTGAAAAATTAAAACACGTCAAGTGTTTCCGATATTTCCATTTCGATCAGCAAACGTCGAGGAAAGGTCGTATCGATTAATAATCAATCCATAAATTATTTAAATAAAGCAGAATCATCAACGATACGAACCGTTGTTCGCCAACGAAATTTGAACTTTTATTAATTTACGTCAATCAGATTGATACGCGTTGAGGGATATCATCTCTCGTCTATGGTTTGTTACATTTCGAAAACGAATCGGTCATTTTAAGGTCAACGTGAAGTATCTGACAAAAAAAACCGTCCAGAGATAAAAATATTATTGATAACAGCAGTCCAAAAAAACGCGACTCGACAGCACGAAAAATTCCAATGCAGAGAATATCGAAAGTGGAAAAATAAAAGTTCGAATCTACACACACATATATATATATGTAATTAACGTGACAATGTGAATCCACTCGAAAAAGTAATTTCAACGTTTCTGTTCACCGAATGATTGCACTCCGATGACACGATCGGGGAAGAAAAACCGATATGGAATGTAGAATTCGCCGTAAATTTTTCATTTTCTCGAACTATCGAGGGCGATGAAAAAAATTCGTTAGAAAATCGATTCCATAAATCGGAATCGACGTTAGCTGACATATTGGATCGCAGTATCAGTATCACATTGAATAAAAAAAAAAAAAAAAAAAAAAACATGTAAAAAATCTAAATAATTGGATGAAGAAAACAAAACGAATTTCCCTTCGATTTCTTCTGCAACGGATTTCTTAACGAAAAATCTCGACCGCGTCTGCAAAATAAATGCCGGAAACACAGGTGGCAAGTCCGACAGTTCGAGTGGCAAGGGGTATCCGGTAAAATTGGCTGATACCTACGACAACGTAAGCAAGCTATTCGCATCGATGGCTTCACGCAAGCATAGCACCCTCGTCCGTGAGTGAAATTCTCTAACGAAAATCTCGCAATCGGTAAATTCCGTTCGTTCGGTCAGTTCGAAGCTTCGCAATTCGCGAATCTCTCAATTCGTACGTTCCGCTTTCGTTACTAATCGAAAATCTTTTTGCACGCAATTGCCAAGACTGTGCAAATATAAATACAGTATTTTCGATTGCGTACACAGTGTTCTACGTTGAATTAGACGCGGGGGCGCCGAGGAGAAGGGGGGGAAGGGGTGGGTTAGCGTAGGAACGTATCAACGTATACGTAGAGCGAAATTCGAAGCTGAGATTGCGCGGTGAAATTGGGAGAGACTCGCACGAGTGTTCCGTAAATACGGGAGACGACGTTGAGAGGGAGCCGGTAGAAACGACGTTTGCCGACAACTTGCAGCAAAATTTGATTAATCGCAGATGGGGTCTCTTCACTAAATACCGGAAGAGACACCGGGGGTTGTGGATTCTGTCTCTTCTGGCGCGTGTGAAAATGACAGAACCCGGTTTCCGCCCGGTTGTGCGGCTCGCCAACGGTTGGCAAATACCCGTACGAACCATCTAAGTGCGCGCGGGCGGCTCGGAGAATTCGCGTTTTCCATCTAAAAACGATCGAGAAAATCTCGTCGGATCTCATCTTTATCACTTATGTGCGAAACTCCGTTTCTCCATAAACGTCACGGTGATTGAATGCATTTGAAATCTCATAAACGCGCGACCCGCGATCTTTTTTTTTTTTCTTTTTTTTTTTCAACTCATCTTTGCAATTCCGTTAAATTGTTCGGTGTATCGCGAGAGAACGAGATTTTTAGGTATATTATATTCTTATGATATGCAACGAGAGGAATATTAATATCGTTTCTGAAAGACTTTGCACTACCGCGCGACGTCGGTGCAGATTTTTCTTCTTTTTTTTTTCCTCACTCATTCTATACCCCTTCCCCTATCTCGGGAGAGAAATTTCGCTTCGCTGCTCGAAAGCCTCTCTCACTTCAATTTCCTCTTTCTTTCGTTTCCCCGGGGGAGCCGTTGTTATTCCCCCAACAGAGCACGCGGCACCGGGGTAAAAACCGACGGCGCTTTACTTTCCTTTTTTTTTTTTTTTTTCAATTTATTTCTCGCAGGCGTATAATCCGAGAAAAGTATGCAGTCGGGCGCGGTAGAATCTTGCCAGTACTTTCTGATTAATTAATAAACTGTCGCGATCTCTAATTCCCCCTTTCACCCCGAGTTTGCTCCGCTAACGAGAGAAGATCCTACATATTTAAGAGAGGAACAATGTTCAAGAAAACCAACATTTTTTTAGTATTATTATTATTTTTTTTATATAAATATTTTATATTATTCATCGCAGCTTCGTATACACAAGAGATAATCCTAAATCCACTCTTTTTTCCACCAATGGAGCTCTCTTGTGCAGACCAATAGAGCGAAAATAAAAATAAAAAAAATAACAAAAAGAACGCAGACACGTTCCCGCGAAGATACTCGGCGAGAAAAATGATCTTCGCGGCATGCCGCGCGCGATTTTCTCGTAAAACTTAGCGATACTCGAAGCAGTATTCGTATCGAATGAGAATTTCTCTCGCACCGCGGAATAATATACCCAAAGTGGTCGAATGCAAAAGTGGATTATTGAGCAAAAAACATCGAAGGAAGCGGAAAAAATGTATTTATTAACATTTAAACATCCAAACAAATTTGTTTTGTTTATTAATCATCTATGAATTATTTATTTATTTAATCGTTTTTTCAAAAGATGTCTTTGAGATTTACGGACATAGCGAGGTGAGCATCGAGCAGTGAGATAGAGAATAATGAAAATTTCATATTGGTCATAATTTCATATTTATGATTTACCATTTGTCCGAAGGGTGTCCGAGAATCTGGAGCACTTATTACGCATCCTCGGAGGGCAAACCGCGGCTTTTGCTGTTATATATTGCACACAGTGTTACCGCTATATATAGCGCACTAGAATAATGCCAGCAAATACCGCTCCGCCGCTCATGCATTATTTAAACGCGAAGTGTCTTGTTTCCCACGTTACTGTACACCGGGGAGCAGCCCACCGATTCTTTACGAGCTGCACTTGCTTTTGTTTGTTGAGTACCAACGCAGCGCCCGAGACTGGAGCCCGCGAACGGACGATAGCCAACACCTTGAGATACGGCACGACAGTAGTGTGCACCTGTGGAGTCAAACAGTACCGCAGAGCGCAGAGCTTTTCTCTCGATGCTCATGAAATACATATATGCACTTCAGACGCCAATAAGTTTCTCTCAAATCTACAATTCAGCGCTTCTCCAAAATATCGATTTTTCTTACGAATTTTCATTCGCGATCGAAAAAATATTTATTCTAAGATGCAATTTTTACGAGATGAAAATATCTTCTCTGGATAAATAAGCCTTTTGATCCGTTAGAATAATTCACAATAAAATTTGGACCGAGAAAAAAATGTTGGTAATTACTGTTTTTCCCTATCGTACATTTTTTATTTATTTTTAAACTGATTATTATATATATGATAATTACCGTATGATTATTATTTCATACATAATATTTTTATATATTTTTATATAATATATTATTCTTATTATTTTCCAAATAACTTACTTAACCTCAAAATAACGCGAATCTACGATCGCAAATGATTGTTTTGCCGACTGCGGTATTGTGTCTTTGTAAAATTGTGTTGAGTGCAAATTATTAACCAGCGTTGATTACGCAACATTCAATTAATGCACTATAACGTGATTCAATAGATTGAGGTATAGCGTAATTACTGCATCGTATATACTGCGACTCGGCACGTTCGCTATATGCATATAGTTACTAAAATGTACTGATTCAGAATAGTCAGAACTGCTGCGTACTGGCAATAGGCGGTTTGCATACATGGCGCATTCCCTATAGAACCTGAAACACACTGGTGCATCATGGGGTGTATTGAACAATGATGATATGTACAGGTGTATCGGGTATTCAACTGTTCGCCAAGCAATTGTGTGCGACCCGTGTGTATGCGCCTATAGTCACGGAGAATCGTAGGATGCATCCGATGCATCTCAGCATTTCACAGAGACGGACGTGCGGAGGTCGTGCTGCCGCTGAAACGTGTATACGAAGGGGGGGGGGGGGGGGGGGGGGGTCAGGAACGTTTGTTGGCTCGTGTTCGAACGTGATAACAGCCACTTAACATCGCTATGTGTTTATACACACAGATCCAATTTCTCGTCGTGTATTGCTGTACGTTCGAGTCTACGATGCTGTCAGCATCCATCTGTTTAGTTATATGGAATTTCTTGGAATTTTTCTTTTTCCAAGAAAAATATATTATTAAATAAATAACGCTGCCAGATGGACGGTACGAGTGTAACGGATCTCTTTCAGTATTATATTTCAAGCGCGCAAAAGAAACCCCCAAAGAAAATCAAATATATGTTCTTTATATGTATATAACGGCAAGAAAAATTATATCTATCTATACATAAACGGATATAAATCGAATTATTATATTGCTGACTACATATATACAAACAAATAAATAAAAAAATCTTTGGCGCGTTATGGGAATACAAATAAATTTAGTTCATTGCATCAATTTTATTTTTGAGATAATATACATTTTTTTTATCGTTACGATTGCATATATATGAATATCCGGACGCTACTTGGTTGATATAATTTTATTATTTTCTCGAAGGAAATTTTTTTTTAACTTATATATGCAAAAAAAAATAATAATCATTTTTATGTTATAAAAAAAATGATATATAAATTATATATCTTGTATATACAATTTCAGTACATACTTCATTTTTTACGGGGCGAAATCACAGGGCACAGAGGCAAATCGAATGTTTTGTATACCGAATAACATCGCACACATAAATATCGTATGCGTATTGAACGATGCGGCGTATATTTCCTTGCATTTCTCTCGTCGACGGCAGAGGATATGTATTCGAAGTGGCACACGGTGAAACGAATTTCGAATTCACAAATATGTAGAAAAGTATGTATGAACGTTTTGCGTTGGAAAGAGAAGTTTGGCGGAAGGGGAACGGAGAGCCGAGGGAGAGCAACTACGCCGACGAATTTCTACCGGAAATACATGTAAATAAGGTTTACATATTCCGGGGGAAGGCGACGGAGCATTCCGACGAGATCCCTCAGGTCGGGATCTCACCGGTGCCTCTTTTGCTCCCCCCCCCCTCCCCGCAGTCGAATTGTAATTACGTATGCAAAGAACCGGGATGGTATACGACCGCTCTCTCAGAGTCGAGAGAACGACTAACGAAAATTCCTATACTATATTCCACAGTCGTGAAGTTAAAACGATGAGCATTTTCTTTCCACGTTCGCATTTCTTTTCAAAACATCGTCGTACATCGTCGTTCCGTTGTTGTAATTATAGTTGAAAAAAACGGAATAAAAAAAATGCACCGAGTATGAAAAATCGAATTTTGTTACCTCGAGTCTGTGGTCACCGATCCGTGGTCATCGCAGCTGAGGTTATACGATATCTATGTCGCTCCAACGGCCAGAAGCACAAGGCCGCAATAACGTGAGCGGGCCAGTTGCTCGCACGGCTGCTTCCGCCTGCAAACCTGAGATTAAAATGGTCCAGCTTGCGGTGCTTCCCATCCTAAAGCCCAGAGTTACTCTCCGTATATATCTTTCTCTGTCTCAAACGTTCGCGACGTACGAGTGGCTCGTGGCAACACGTGCCGAGAGACCAACCGCGTCGTCTATCCATGGACTCTCAAAGGGGTTGCCCGCCAGCATTTGCAGAGTTAGCTTGTCCCTCGGACCCTCTCGTTCCTCCCACTCTCCCCCTCCCCCTTCTCCCTCCCTGAATCGTTCCCTCTTTCAAACAACCCCCGTGTCTTATTGTGCGGTCGGAAATGAAAACGGCACGGAGCGTGACCTCCGGCTCTTGCGGAACCCGAATATCCTTCAGCCCCCGGGTAATCCCTCGTACTCTTCCGGAGCGGTCAACCCTCTCGCTTTATACAACACTGCGATATTCCAAGTTTGTAGCTTGACATATAAACAACGGGACACAATATGTAACTCGAAAAATTCATTTTTCTATACTATGTATTCTTCTCCGTCGTCGTTCTCTTCTACTTCATCTTGTGGATTTGTTTGCTCTATACAGAGTTGTTTGCTTCTCCCACCTCTCACAAGTCACTTATTTCCTATTTATGTAGCTTCCGGAGCCAACTATTCTGATACGATTCGCTACATCTGCATTTGACTTCGACAGTCTTATATTTTTCATTGATTTCACTACAAACATATATCAGAAAAATATCACTTTTTTTATGCGTATTTTAATTAATTTATTTAAGTTTCGTTCGTTTTTTGAAATATCAATTGCCGCATTTTTCGATTCGTCGTTATCTTCAATGATCTGTTAAACTATAAAATATTTTGAAAAAAATCGGAAAAAAATTATAGAATAGCTTTGAAGTATCGATTTTTCGATGATTTAAAAACATTTTTTTAATCAACTTGCGAATTATCGTTATGAGCAAATTACAGCCTTCCGTATGTGAGTTAAATACTATTTCCTCGTAATTCATGTTGTTCGAGAATATAATACTATTTTCTGCAATATATCAACTATCAAGAAACAGACGGGTGTATCTTACGTCGTGAAACACGTAAAACTGTACAGTATACATCTTTCTGTTTCTCAGCAGTCGATATGTCATTGGCTGTTGAATACACTTGAAAATAACTATCACATTATTCGTCTTGTCAACGGGCATTTTACGCGGGTACTAAAACGAGACGGCAAAGAGCGCGTCGGTAGAGGGGAGGAAGAGTTAGCTTCTGAAACGTCGCGCTTGGAGGATCTATCAATCCCCGCGTATCTATTAACATACAGTGGTTTGACGAGACTTCCAAGAAATGGTTCTACCGCTACTGCGAGCTCTTCTACCAAACGAGAAACGATCGCATCATTTTCCGTTTATCCCACCGTGTCGAAGAGTCGAACATGGATATAAGGTTTTCTCGAGGCAAAAGCTCCGCATTGAGTGTCGTGTGCGCGCAAGTGTACATTTACGAGGTATCGATTTCACTCACTCAGCAGCTACGCTTTCTCGTCTCCACTATTCCGCGTATTCGATTGTGAACGTAGGTATGTATATATGTACTACAATACAGTATTGCGTTTATATATGTCCGACTCTATGCGCCATTGACCATAGAAATATATCGAGAATGTACTCTATATATGTACCGTACAGTGTAGCACTCTTTTCATCCACTTCGTTCTCGAGAGTCTCGAGACGAGAAAAGGGCACCGAGGAAAAATTGATTCACAACCCGTAAAGATTCCAAAGTATTAGATTTTTATTTCCTTTTTATATGAAGTTTCAAAACGATGACGTAATGTCTGGTGTACTTCGCGTTCTATCGACAATGATATTCGATTTTTAAGTGAAGAAGAAGTACAGTGTTATCTTGCAATAGTAATTTCCTGAATTAAGAAATTCAATGAAATTGAATGATGAAATCTTTTCGAATTAGCGCCGGAATGAAAATAGAAAGAAATCGTGAATTGAATCGGAAAATCCTTCTGGATTGCTAAATTGATATATATTTTATAATGTTGAAAAAAAAAGGTTGGTTGTCCCTTAAAAAAAAAAAAAAAAAAAAAGAAGCCGTTCGTAAATGCGAACAGTTGAAAAAGATTGAGTGCCGGGTTCGGAGACCGAAGAAACGAGGCAATTTTTCAATTACGAAACACGACGAGCGCTCAGCTGCTCGGTAGTCGGGTTTCCTCGAGGACGTCCCTTGGTGTACCGCGTCTATATATATGTATATATACGTATATATATCCACAGAGGGAGAGTGTATGCCGAACAACAAAAGGGGAAGATGGAGCGAGGAAGCAGTGGCACGTCGAGAGAGAAGAGAACGCTTTTATTCCATGAAATTTATGAATATTTGCTGAATAAAAGTAATGCCGGTAATAAATTGTTTCGCAAAAGCGAGCCACCAAGAGAGAAGGCCACCCCCGTCGTTGGTTCTTCTGCGGTGCTTTTCCGTTGTGTAGCAGTGAGAGTGAGCGAGTGAGGCGGGGGTAGTCGCGGACTTCCATCAACTCTCGAGGCGTTTGTGCAACAGTTGAAAATCTTTCAGCCACCGCTCGTCGCTCTTCGCGTGTCATTAAGGGAACTCTGTGGGATCTTTCTTTCTCGTCCTATAAAATATACAGCTTCGCGTCGCGAGAGCTCGGTAGATATACGAATAAAAATAAAAAAACAACATTCCATCAAAGACAATAGCGTCGAGAAAAAAGAGAGAGAGAGAGAAAGATGATTATCGTGAGTTTTCTCATTTCGAAGAATAAATGCCCGTTCTTCTCCTCCATCACAGGACTGTTCGCCATTGTAAAAGTATTCGAATTGATAATGAAAACTCTCATGGAATATTTAAAAAAAAAAATGAAATAAAAAAAAATCTTGCGGTTACGAAGTTTTCATTATTCGTGTTTCGAAAGAAAGGTGTTAAATTTTAATGCGAAGAAATCTCGAAGTAAATTTACAAAAGGCGTTTGTTAGCGAAATTCTCGGATCGATTACGATAATCGCTGGTTGCTTGTGGATTCATTCTTCGAGCTTCTAACTCGTGCCCGTCGATCCCCATTTTGCGAGGAGTTGAAATTTTTCAAATTGTCAGGTCACGAAGTAGCTGTAAAATGTTCACAAGCTGTTCGGCGGGGAGCGTTCGCCGGTACCTCGCTCGGTGCAGCGTGATTTGACTACGAGGCTATGCCTCTCGCCCGCCCGTCGATGCCTTCGCTCTCGTGAAGCTCTACCTTTGCTCGAGCGAAGGCTTTGGGTAGTGAGGGGTTGCACTTGCTTTTCGCGCACTATGGCGGAACAGGGCATATACCAACCCCCTCCGGGCTTTTACATCTCAGCACCTTCCAAATCGTTAAACTCGAGAAGTAGAAGCCTCCCCTTTGCTACCTTCTGTACGGGTAACTCGGCGGAACTCATCTCTCTCTCTCTCTCTCTCTTCGGCGATATAGTATACGCACACGTCTATGCTCGATCCTCAAGATTTTATAGCGCTCTGCTGAATACGAAATTTTCTCATTCCCCGCCCACCGCCCGTTCCCATAAACGGTCGGCAAAGAAACTTAACGATGTAACGTATATACCATAATACCGTGAAATTACTTGGTAACAATAGTATCAACAGAGGTTAAATCGTAAATGGTTAAAGGTTCTTTCGAACACAGGGATTTTCCAATGATAGGCAAACACATTAAAAAAAAAAAAAAAGATGAGTTGGAGAAACCAACAATAGTTGAAAGAACTGTTAGTTAGTTGGATCAACCGATGTTTTCTTGTAAAATAAATGTTCCAACTGCCTGCCCGCCACGAAAGTTAAAATTTGTCTTCTTTAAAAAGGATAAAATAAAAAAATTTTACAAAAATTAAAAAACAGAGAAAAAAAAAAGAGTGAAATGACAATTAATTATTTAATTAATTAGACGAAGAAATGGCACGGCTGTGACATGTGAATAATTAATTGTTATTTCACTCTTTATTTCAGTCGAGTTTTTTAATTTTTATAAACATATTTTTTCGGTGTAAATCCCTAGTCGCAGAATTTCGATGATGTAGTTTTGTCGATACTCGATGCAGCGGAAACCGGTAATGGTGAAATGGGCTTAGAAATTTGCATAAGATTACATTGGAGGGAACAGAGAACAAAATTGAGGCCATTGGTTATCCTTTCAGGAGGTTAAAACGTCGTCCGGTTGATCTCGGCAAAGCCGACGGGGGCGTAGTATTCGGACAAATAGAGAGTGAGACGAACGCGGAAACAGAAATCTAAACCGAACGAAGTGGTCGCTTCCGGGTGACGGTATTACCGAGTTGGTTGCGCGTTCAGCTTCGCACGATAACCTCTCTGGGCATCTCGTCGCCCCCGCGCTAAGGCCGCTTCCATCAACGGCATAAGAGGCCCACTGCCGCGCGACGAATAGGACAAAAAAAGGAAGTGCGATAGAGAGACCAAAGAGGAACGGCATCAAGCTTAGCTCTTTGTGTAACGCGGGAGATTCCCCGCTTTATCACGGAGGAGGCTGTTGGGGATCACAGTCTACCCTCGATTTTCAGCACAGAGAGAGCAGAAGAGCTCTTCCACTCTTCTTTCGCGCTTTCTTTTTCACGGTTTTCTTTTTTTTTTTTTTTTTTTTTCTACACCACGAGCGAACGACCACGAAGACCTACTCGACGAGGCGGATTTTGAAAGGCCGCCCAGAGAAAATAATATTAAGTGGCTCTACGTGAGCTCCCAGCCACTTGAATCGCAGCAATGGGGGAGAGGGCAGGAAGAGAGAATAAAAATGAGGATGATGGTAGATCCGGTGAGGGGAAGGAAGAGCTCTGCTGCAGTGTAAACGGGGAGTGAAGTGAAAGAGAGACGGAAGTGGAGAAAGAGAAAAGGGGATAAAAGTCAGGGGCATCAGAGCGAAGAAGTAGGTGCGCGTAACACCTGGAGTCGGTAGGATAGCCCTAAAATTCATGCAAATCCGTGAATCCGGGGAATGAGCGCCGCTTATGTACTTATCCGTCGTTTCAGAGAAGGTGAAGTGTAAGTCTTGAATTCAAATTACCAGAAGCTTATGCGGTAGAAATTTGTATCTTTTTTGTGTTTTTTTTTCTTTGCTCCTTTCTCTCAGTTAATTCAATGATTTTCATGTCGAATGTTTAATTTTTCGGAGCACAGAAATTGAATATTCGATGTCTGGAATATATAGAAAAAAATGTTCTGTGCATAAATAAGTAAATTCCAAAGTAAAAAAATATCTTATTTGTGGGGATGGGAACTAATTTACCTCGAGAAATACTAATTTAATAACGTTGCGTTAATAAGTAATTGCGGAGGAAATTCACCGCTCCGTATCCCTGTTGCAACCGGCGTAACTCGAAGCCCCATTCGTTATGGGGTACACACCACGAAGAGCTTCGGTCTCCGAACACGAACAAGTCAAGAGGGTGGCCGTTGAAGGAGGGCGCGCGTTTCGTGTGAGTGTAAGATTTGCTGTAGCGAAGCTTACCACGAGTAACGCGATCTCTCCCCCGAGAAATAAAAGTCGTTGAATGAGTGGCTGACTTATCTTGCGACCGCTCGAGCGCACAGGTCGGTTCGTCATCCTCAAATTCGCGAAATCTAGACGCGATCCCGCGTGGAGTCTATATAAATATATTCACCGGATTATCTTTCTCGTTATCGTGATATAAAAAGTATATACATAAAAAAAAAAAAAATATTTACTTTACACCAGAGGCCTCGTTAGGTTCACCTTCAAAACTCGCGAAAGCGTCAAATTCAAGTATAAATTTATTTCCATGAAAAAAACGCAAAATTTTTTTCTTCTGGATTTCAATTTTATTTTACAGATATATCAGCTATCATACGTTAGAACTTACAATAATCTTTACGAATTTCGATAATATTTGAAAATAATTTAAAAAAAATGTATTTCACGGTATAAAGGATTAATTATTACTTCGACGCTATTTGACGCTCTCGACCATTGCAAGGTCGTGGACTCGCGACAAGGTATTCCTATGATTAAAATGTATAAATAAAAATTTGAAAGTATAATTACAACCTGCGCTAAACCGCTAACGGTGGATGCGCGGTTAATGCGCGGCTCCGGTGATCACCCTCTCCACCTACAACCTGCGCCATCTAACCGTGATATCCCTTATGGATTATCATTGTTTTCATGTCGGTTTGTAAGGTCTGTAATGAATATTCCTTGGTGCAATAATAATTCATACTATAGATAAATTGTACGCAAACTCGGAGGGTCACGATTATTCGAAAGGTTTGCCGCGTCCGCGGTGTTGCTGGTGCTAATCCCCTAATTACTTTGGATCTCGCGTACCAAAAATTTCGAGTGTAGAGTACGAAGTCTCCGACGACAGTGTGTATGTGTGTTTATATGTGTGAAAAAGATGGTAGAGAGATTCCAACGATTCGACCTTAGTCCTCCGTGTCGGCACGTACCGTGGAAATCCTCGACAAGTTCGAAACGACGAGAAGTGGTGGTGCGCCTGGATGGCGAGGAGAGGGCTTGTTCGCGGGAACGCCAAAATTAGCATATGGAAATGGCGAGTGTCGGTCGGGGAAGGGGGGGTGGCTTGTCTCTGGTCTCGTTGGCTCGCCGAGAAGACCCCGCTTGCACACTCCCCGCGTGAAAACGTCGCCAGCATCAGCAGAGCTGAAGCCGCTTGGCCGCCACTGCGGAGAGCAACGGGCCGCGTTGTGTCGAGTGTCGTGAGCCTCGGTGCAAACCGCCGGTCGAGCTTTTTACCAAACCCTTTCCCTCTCGTTCTCTCCCCCGGAAACGACGGAAAAAGAACTGACGTGGTTGGTCCCCCCACACGTGGCGATTCAAAACTCGCTAAACACCGTTTGCTCGCACTGCGACCAAACAGTGTTGCGAGACGAAAAAAAAAAAAATCTCTTGTTATAATCATCAAATAGTGACAAAAATATTATCACTTCGGACAATATTTTATCTACACGGATAAAAACGAGCAAAAAATCTTGGATCAACGAGGTTTCGTATGAATGTTCGAAATCGCAAAAAAAAAAAAAATTGAATAGATGTGGGCGAAATAACGTGAGAAAAATATGGTACAATGGATTTTCCAAGCAATCTCTGGAGTTGTACGGTACGAAAAAAAGTGTATTGAAGGGAATATCATATAGTAACCGCAGCTATGCTGTAACGCCCTGTCGCTCGAGCTTCTTTCTCTCCTCGTAGGCGTCGGAATCGACTTCGTTTCCAATTTTATCGCGAACACCGCCAAACAAAAAAAAAACGTTTTTTCCCCGACAAACCTTCAACAGCGAGAGTTTGAAAACTGTAATAAATGACTTGAAAGCCTGATTTCCACAGTTGAAAACACCGAAAGAACATCAAAATAAGTTCGTAACTTGTCAAAAATCTTCATATCGAAAATTTTTAACCTCAAATAAATGAAAAATCGCTGTTTATCGATCGAGAGTCACATCAGCGAAAACATATTTCTCGTTTCGTCTAAATGTTTTAAAACGAAATGAGATATCTCTTGTCTCGACGACTCCACTAAAAACGCGAGGGTGGAAAGTTCTTAAAAAAAAAATCCGACTGATATTTAACTCTCTTGCTGTTACCATATACAGTGGGTATTATACATCATACAGACATACACGCTGGTTTTCCGGTGAAACGAGAAAAATTCAGGTTCGCCCTGAGAAACGAGTCGTTCGGGCGGGTGGTGCGTGGGGGGGTTGAGGTTGTGGACATCCATACATGTTGAGGTTCATAGGTATACTCAGCGGCATACTAGGCGGGAGCATGTACAGCTATATTGCATATACGTATGTATAATACCTTACTATAGCATGCTGGAATCCGGAGAGTAGTACTCGCGCGGTGGCAGGTACAACGACGCAACGCAGAAGCACACGTGTACGAGGCGATGGGGGGTGGAGGAGGGATAGGTAATAGGAACGAGTAGACTCGCGTGAATATGATACGCAAGGGGATGAAGGGGAGAGGGAGGGGGTGGTGTCGGAAGGGAAGCCGCGTGTGCTTGGTCTGCTTGCCCCGTCAGGCTATGTACTGTACTAGCAACCAGTACTCGAGGCACAATAAACCATTCTCCGCGAGAGGCAAAACACGGAGCCCCGGCGCCGCGTTGGTCCGGGACCTTGCTGTATAGCCGAAGCACCGACGTGCTGCTTCATTATGCGGTGCGACGTGGCAAAGTGCCAGGGCCTTTGATAAAGGGGGGAAGGGGGTGGCCTCCGCCACCAACCTCCCTTTTCCACCCTTTCGCCGTGCCCCATATATATATATACATCTATCGTACATCCATCTCGTTCTATCCTCTCCATTCCTTCCATAACACAGCAACCAGCAGCAGCCACCAGCAGCACAGGCACTATAGCATCAGACAGAGCATAGCTGCCGCTGAGGCCGAGCGGGAGAGCGCAATTCTCACACCCTCCGTTCCCAAATGTGTATGTATATACATATACATATATATATCGCACAGCTCGTAGGCTAATTAAACTGTGCATACCGCTGTTCTCCAAGCCCCTGTGCACTGTGCATCAGCAGAATGCGAGATTCGAGATTCCTCGCGTCTCTAGACGAGATATACATCCCCCACACCCCGTATATCGTGCATAAAATCTTTCGTCTTCATTGGTCAGTGCGATTGGCCGAGAGACCAAAGATTCGGATATGAATTCGTGAAAAAATTTGAAGCTAAATGCTCCTAATTCATCTGATTACTCATGGAGTTTTTTTTAAGGATTAATGTCAATTTTTCAAAGATTTATATGAAGCAATGAAGCAATGAAGTTGTCAACGTAAGTGAGTTTTCGCAATGGACAAAACGAAATAAGCGTCCATGAATTTTGATAGAATGGAAAATCATCGAATAAAATACGACGATTTTTCATCATTGCATTTTATGCGATACCCGATAAAATTCATTGTTGAAAGGATATATCACTGAAGTATTTGCGTCAAGTTACATTTTCCCTTCGAGAAAAGTTTGAATGAATTATTTCTCGAAAAGTGTCACTCTAAAAATAGTTGTTTCGCATTTAACCGATTGACGATAAAAATTAATGCAAATAATTAAGCTTCCGGCACCCAAACGACGTTTCCGAAACCTCGTTGAGAATATAAATAAATAAATTGACGCTGGTAAGGGAACGAATTCATCCGGTGCTCTCTCGACAGTCGCGTTGACTAGAAGGATATATATAAGCGAAGCGAAGAGGAAGAAAACAATTTTGTTGCTGCGAGAGACGAGAGTGAATTTTAATGGAAACTTGGTGCGCTCTCTCTATCCTCTTCCGCGTATTTTCATTCGTATACGTAAACTGCTCTTGGGAAAACCGGATGAAGAGGGTGCGGGGGAAAGTGTCACGAATTAATGAATCTGAATCTTTTATTACGACGCGTTTGCTGGAAGTCGTAGGTCCCCTCGTGACACGGGCAGCGGAGGGAATAGAACTCATCCTAATTCTCTCTGGGGTGGTGAGCATACAGACACCCCCCCCCCCCCCCCCCCCCCCCCCCTCCCCCCTGACTCACAACGTTCCAATGCCTGGCGGTCGAGGTCTTATTCATGCCTCTCTGCTAGGGGATCGATTTAAATTATGCAGCATTCGTCGCTCGAGAGTTTTCGGGTGAACCAAGTTCTCTTTCCGGCCGCACCGAATTTCCCTTCCCCAACCCCCAAAACGTAACTATATATTTCGGGTATAGTAAGACTTCCAACATAACACGTAAATGTGGCGGCAAAGTTTTCGGCCCAAAGCTTGTCTTCCAAGAATCTGTTAAGGCAACGATAATCGTGTTAAAACGGCTCCGCTTGCGCGATACTTCATTCGCACGCATTTATAGATTTTTTTTTTAATTTCCATCATCTCTATGGATATTTATAAAAATTTTATTCAAGTTTCGAAACGATCCCACCATCATCAGAGGATATTTACGGAGGCATGAAATTATGTTCTCGGTAGCGAGGGTAGTTCCATCAATGAAGGGGAGAGAAAAATGGCAAATTCCTTGCGGAAGAGTGCGGCGTCGGACGCCGTGTTTCACAGGGTTCGTGGAACACCGATAGTTTTTTTTTCCGTCGAATAAGTTGGATCGAAGGGGTTCGCCCGAGAGCAGCAGGCAACCCCCTACCTGCATTCGATGTACAGCACGAGAGGCGGCAGGGGTCGAGCGAAAAAAAATGTGCGACGAGTTAATGAATCTGAATATTTTATCGCGGTTGGAATCCGGCGAGTGGACTTGGAAAGTAAGTTTAGTCAGGGTGCTTGCCGATGGGCGCTTACCCCTGGATGAAGGGGCGCTGGTTCCGGCGGCGAGAAAAACTTTATCGACGTACACCGACGCTCGTCGACGCAAAAACTCAAAAAAAAAAAAAAAAAAAGAATTACACCGAGAAAGGAAAGGAGCGCGACGACGAGATCGCGGTCCTGGGAATCGGTGCAGCTATACCTGCTCCGTTTTTTTTTTTTTCGTCGTTCCCCGACGACCCAAATTACGCGACGAGACCGCTTGACTGGCAGCTTCTCTTAGCGAGTCTCAGGGGGTTACCCCTCTTTAGAAAGCTCTATTGCTCACCTCGTTCGCCTGTCCTTTAATACTTCGAGCAAAACTTCGAGAATATAACGTTCGTTTGCGGCGCCGCAATATTTAAGTGGGACTTTGCAGACGGTTCCTAATTAAAGAGTTCTCTTGGCTGGTTTTTATTTTCGTATCGAAGTCTTATAAAACCGCACTATATTTCGAGAGTAATGATATCCCGAAGGATTTCTAGAGATAATGATTTTCTATTGCGATCGACATTTCTCGGGAATACATTATTGAAATCGATCAGCGATGTAGAAGATGAAAAGATTTTGATTAATCCGACGATCCTAACTAAAATACGTTCATTATTATTACGAATACATCTCGGTTGCCATTTTCGTTTAACTGTCGAGTTCTATGGCAAGTATTCAATCAAATCGCCTTACAGCTATGTCTCCTAAAGTTTTACTTCGATAAATGATATAAAAGATACATCGAAAACTGCGAACTTTTCGCAACTGCGATTGTGGAATGTTGACGATGAGAAAAATACGCCACTGACATTGAAACTGATACTGCCCCTGTCTACACAGTCTACTCTCAGCGAGAAAGATCATCGCGTGTTGCGTGCCAACTCACGCAAAACAATACGACAAAATAACTTACTTATAAAATTATCAACTAAGATAGATTAACATTCCGACTGCCCGCGCGCGTTCGTCAGGTCAGAGCATATCTCTCTCTCTCTCTCTCTCTCGACGAATGCGAGTGTTTCTATCGTCACCTTAAGTCGGCCCACAGCCGCGATTCGGCCGTAACAGCTCCGTCTACCAGACTTCTTAGGGGCCGTAGGCCCAGAGGTTGTTTACGGAGAAGAAAGCCGTCTTAGCAACGCTTTCTCTCTCTCTCTCTCGACGACTGAAAGAGGGTCTAGAGGCCATTGTGCGAGTTCATGGTGAGTCTCTCAAGATCTGTCTAACACATGGCTGACTTTCAAAAAATACTTAAGCAGCATGCGCGACTTTCCATTTGCTATGTACCCCTTAATCCTGTACTTCGAATCCCTTTGACACAAAAAATAATTTCTTGTCGACACTCGCGACAAGCCCGCGTGCAATAACTCGACAAAAACTGAATTACCTGCCCTCCATAAAACTCTCGAAAGGATTATCCCTCGAACTGCGGATTTTTCAACAGCGCACGTGTTTTATGACTTTCGGAAAACCCGTGTAATTACTGTAACTGTAAAGAAAGTCTTTTGTGATTGGTGACAAGACGAAACGCCCATTGAAAGGTTCACCAATGAAAATTCCTCAAAAAAAGTATACAAATTTTTCTCGCTTCGCGAAGCTCTTGTCGCCGGTCACGGAAATTAGTCAAACACCGACAGTCGTCGTGAAACAATCAACTGCGCTCGCTTGACCAGGTCGCTGCAGTACTGGTAAGATGCATAATTTCACTTTCGCTTATACAAACCATCGACTACTCTTTTTTTAAAACTTGTATCTGTTGTTGAATTTGTAAATATATTGTGTCTACGCGACGGAATATCGGGCCTTACAACCCCGTAGATTTATACGCGAATCGCAGCACCGACGGTGCATATCGCGCATATAAACGACGAGAGTAGTGCGTTGGAGTGGGAAACCTGGGAGGTTGTTTGATTTTTTTGCTCATCGGTGGTTGTGAATTACGTCGCGTCGTCGAGTGTGTAGGTGGTTATAAATTTTGTGAATTAGACAAGAAGAATGAAGACACTGAGAGTGAAAAAAAGAAGGACCGAGTTGCATAGGATGTGCGAAGCAAGGCAAGAGGTGAGAGTGAGAGATGAATAGATGAGAGCAACACAGCAACAGTAGTAAAAGTAGTGGTGATGGTGGTAACCGGGCGAAGAGCTCCATTTGTGAGAAAGCAATTTTCGGATCTCTTTTATATTTTTCAGCCGAAATAATGGCGCCCGCGCCCCATTCGCGCTTTTCAACCGGAATATTCGTGGGCGCCGCTCCAACTCGTAAGACATAAAGTAACCGAACGGGCTTTTTCGCATATAGCACATCGCAGTGGATAAAGGGGAAATAAGAGCGCGAAGGGTGAGGTGGAGAGAGAGAGAGGGGTGAAAGCACGAGAAAAATGGGAGAGGAGGGAGAGATATTATTCGACAGAAATTCTGCCGCGTACGCGTTGTGAACGCATATCTTTGCTTTAAGAAGCGTTGAACTGTTCAACCGAGTGGAACAATCGAAAATATCGTATATCGACTGCCGCGAAGAGCCGCGGGAGCAGAAGTCATGTCCAAGTTATTCCGATCCCACCGACTTTCAGATGCGATATCAATAGAGAATAACGTACCGTAATATAAAGAGCTGATAAAAAAAAATCTCTACTAAAATCCAACTACAGATAAGCGACTTAAGTCGCAAAATAATTCTGTGTCTCATGTTGTATAGTTAACTCATAAGACACTCCCATATACGAGTTCAAATCATTCCGTTATTCACTGTATAGCACACACACTCCTGTGATACGAATGGCGTTACAAAATACCGATAAAGAATAGTTGTTACGTAGTATTGGTAAATGTCGACTATGGACAGTGCAGCCACAGTAGGTTAGTCGATTCTCGTCGTTCGACCGAAGAAGAGTGTATCGAGTAGTTTGAATAAAGAAGCTGTGATTAAAAACTGTGATAAAACTACACTATCTGCCGTCGATTAAACTGATAGCTCTATCAATCGCGATGCAAGGCTTCCGGGTGTTTCTTTTATTAGCTTCGTCATTCAGCGTGTAAGAATTCGAAAAAATCAACCGATCGACGATTATCTGTTGTCTACAAAGTAATTAACATTCAAAGTTTGTTAATTCGAATTTCAGTGGTTCCGCGAATTTAGAGAATCAGCTAAACGCAACGGACTACTTGGATTTTCCTAAAAATTTCCTCATAGGCGCTTCGACAGCTGCTTATCAAATCGAAGGGTCTTGGAACGTCAGTGGTATGTAGGAGGAAAATGCGATCTATGAAGGCCATACCGATCACGTTTCCTTAATTGCAATAAGCTATCGTTATGTAACTATAATCACATAGACGTTTAACTACGCATTACGGCACTAACATTGAACGGACGTTAAATCTTACTTACCGATCAATCGGTTTGTTATTATCTCCTATAACGTTCGGAAGAGGCGTTGGAGACGGTTCGGTAGAGGTAGAGATTGTTGAAATTAGAAATTTGAAAGTTTGAACGTTGAAATTGAGGAAAGATCGTAGCGCTTGACTCATTCGGTTAATCCCACAGATAAAGGGGTCAGCGTGTGGGATCATTTCACGCACTCGAATAGCAGTCGTGTACATAACCACGAAAATGGGGATATCGCCTGCGATTCATACAAAAAATACAAGCAGGATGTTGCCATACTTAAGGAATTGGGAGTGAGTTTTATGCGTTATCGAGTTTCAAACCGGTTCCGGTAATTCATTCGCAATCCAGACATTGATATCATTGCTTCCAATTTAGTTCTCCGCCTATCGTTTCTCCGTGAGTTGGACGAGAATTTTGCCAAACGGTTTTTCGAACGTTGTCAATCGCAATGCGATAGATCATTACAAAAGATTGATCGACGAGCTTTTGTTGAATGGCATCGAACCTATTGTTACTATGATACATTGGGATCAGCCGCAAGTTATTGAGGATCTCGGTGGTTGGACAAACGAGATGATGGTCCAATGGGTTGCTGACTATGCGAAAATACTCTTTCGTGAGTTGGGACCGAGAGTTAAAAAGTGGATAACCATGAATGAGCCGGAAGCTCATTGCTTGAGCGGTTACAGTGACGGTAATCACGCTCCCGGTAAAACAGTTCACGGCATAGCCGAGTATCTGTGCGTTCACAATGCCCTGAAAGCTCACGCCAAAGTCTACAGAATGTATCAGGATGAATTCAAGGCCACGCAGAATGGTACTATTGGTCTCACGTTGAACATGATACAGTACTATCCGAAAAATCCCGATACCGATCAAATGGCCGCGGAAAGGGCATTTAATTTTAGTAATGGTTGGATGTTTCATCCGATATTCTCGAAAACTGGTGACTATCATGATGTTTTGAAGAATCGCGTAGCCGAGAATAGCAGAGCTCAGGGTTATCCAAGATCGCGACTTCCCGAATTCAGTGAAGAATGGATCGATCGCATCAGGTATCTATGAAGTTCATAAGGAGTTGCGTATGGAAATGTTAAAATTGAAGATGTAGATTTTTTCTTCGGATAATTATTGTTTATTCAAGGGGCTCCGCTGATTTTTTGGGTCTTAATCATTATACTTCGTGGCTTGTTGAACCTGGTAAAACGGGAAAGGAGCCATCGTTCCTTCGTGATCGTGGTCTCGTCAGAACTCCCGATCCTTCCTGGAAACAAGCCGCTTCCTCATGGCTGAATGTACGTCAATATGACACATTCCACTTACAGATTTATGTAATGTCGTGAGTTTGTCTTTCCAGATAGTACCACGAGGCTTAGGTGATATTCTACGAAAAATAGCCCTTGACTACGAGAATCCCACGATTTATATAACCGAAAACGGTGCCTCGGATTACGGCGGAACAGATGACATGTGGAAGGTACAATATTATCACGACTATGTGAAAGAGATGCTTATCGCAGTGAATCGCGATGGCGTAAACGTTAAAGGATACATGGTCTGGTCGTTGCTCGATAATTTTGAATGGGACCAAGGATACAGGTGAAAGAGTTACTTAGAAATCATATTATTGTAGACTTTAATTCAAAATCCGACCAAATTCAAACAATGCCGATTTGCAGTGAGTGTTTCGGCATTGTGAAAGTGGACTTTAAGGATCCGGAAAGAAAGAGGACACTAAAGAAATCAGCGCATTGGTGGAAAAACGTGACGCAGAATCGAAGGTTACAGCCGATTGCAAGACGCCCCGTTTGAGCTTTAAATATATGTGCTCTTCTGCCATCGGCTAGATGCACGAAAAATTTGTAAATTATTGATTTTTTTTAAGCTTTGTACAAAGTTATTATAAAATGAGAATAAACTGCAGATACTATGAGAATTATATAGTATTTGAGAAAAAGAGCAATTTTTCTTTGTGTGATATCGGACACGTGTTTATTTAAGCGATTCGGTATCTTGCACAATCTATCCATACATTAATTCATTTTGATTAGAATCATTTCTTCGTTGAAAGATTCATTAACTGATAAGTGCATTTTTTATCATTCAGAAAATTGGCCCCATTATCGTCAATATCTGGGATCTGATAAATTGATCTTATTTACCAATACACACGCATTTATTCTATATTCTTATCAAGATAATCGATATTTTTCATAACATCAGATTATGAAATATGAAAGACGTTTCCTTTAAGAAAAATTGTTGGTTATCTCATCTTGAGGTGATTGGTTTGGCTATGAAAAATATTAATGATGCAACAAAGAATTTTTTTTAATCGTCAACCGCTATCGGTCATCAGGTAATAACAGGCATTTTTTTGAGATTGAATCGCGGAATATCTACGCCGTTATGTCATAGTGTGTAACTATCTCATCTTGAGGTAGTTGGTCGTGATATAAAAAATATGAATGATTGAACAAAGAAGTCTTTATAATCGTCAACCGTTATCGTTCATCAGGTAATGACCCGAGTTCTTGGAGATTAAATCGTAAACGGATATCTTATGTACACCGTTATATCATAGTGTGTAACAAAGTAAGATAAATTGTGAAGACTCAAAAATATAACATCTTATGTAAACCACATTTTTTATCTGTAATCCGCAATATCGGTCGTATCCCCACTAGGTATCTTGTTCGTAAACAAACGGAGGAAAGACACTGTCCCGTCGAGTTCGGTTACTGTATCCAGCCGGAGGAATCAGTACGCTACGAAACTTGGACGGCATCGACATGAAAGCCATTCTCCTCGTAGCAGCAGGATGTTTGCTGGTCGGTTCTACAAAGTAAGTTGCACAATAGGTTTCAAATTCGGTATGAGTGAATGAATCAATACTTGCAAGAGAATGTGGGAATGCCACTGATCATTTCTTAGGTATAACTGGCGAACGTAGTAACTAATTTATAAGTAATTAGTAAGTCATCGAAATCGCAAGTAATTTATATACAATTAGTTGCTAGTTCGGCTAGTATAACATGAGAAATGTTTTGTAATCGGCGTGACCACTGATCGTCTCATTTCTTCATTCTCCACTCCATCATTAATGAAGGCGGAAATAAGATTGCACCGTAATGAATGGAATTATCGGATTATCGTTGACATAAAAAGTTAGCGGTACGTGGGAACTAACCAATTGGCATGAATTTCCAGAGCCAAAGACGTGGACGAGCCGTACTTGGAAATTCCACCAAATTTTTTGCTCGGGGTTGCCACGGCGTCCTATCAAGTTGAAGGTGGTTGGAATGCCAGCGGTACGTGTCTTTCTCAATTTGACAAAATGTCGTCTTACGTTGATTTACAAATTTATCCCTAATTTTTCTAACAGACAAAGGTGTGAACGTTTGGGACTGGTGGACGCATCAAAAACCTTCGCCAATTTTCGACGGTAGTACCGGCGATATCGCATGCGACTCGTACCACAAGATCGACCAAGATTTGGCATATCTGAAGGACCTCGGTGTACGCGAATACATCTTGATAGTCAAAAGTTGAAAAATTCTTGACTGTGTTGACTCATACTTTTTATTCTTGCAGGTCAATCATTATCGCATATCTCTCAGTTGGTCGAGAATTTTACCAAATGGATTCGCTAACGTGATCAGCAAGACTGGCATTCGATACTACCTGAACCTTCTGGATGATCTTAGACTTGCAGGCATTGAGCCCATGGTTACTATCTATCACTGGGACCATCCTTATATCCTTGAAGAACTTGGTGGCTGGACGAATGAGCTTATGGTTACGTGGTTTGCCGATTACGCCAGGATTGTCTTCAGGGAACTTGGTAGCAGAGTTAAATTCTGGATCACCGTCAATGAGCCCAATATTATCTGCAAAGGAGGCTATCAATTCGGCGATAAAGCTCCTGGCACGTTATTCTTGTGAATCAAAATACAAATCCTTTTTTCACTATTACCTATGAATTATTCCTAATGAAGATATTGTCCAATAGGCAAGAACATTCCAGGAATAGGACCCTATCTGTGTGTCCATAACATGATCAAGGCTCATGCCAAAGCGTATCATATATACAACGACGAGTTTCGGGCGATTCAAAAAGGAACGATCGGCATTGTTTATCCGTGCGCGTCGTCCTTTCCGCTGCACGACAATGACCCTGAATCGGCTGAAGTGAATTTTCAATTTGAATGCGGTTGGATGGGTCATGCGATATTCACGGAAGAGGGCGATTATCCTGCCGTTATGAAGGAGAGAATCGCTGAGAACAGCAAACTGGAGGGTCATACAAGATCTAGACTGCCAGAGTTCACAAAGGAAGAGATACAGTATATCAGGTTGGTCTGTCGAATTATGAAGAATTATCATCTTCCTGAATAGATTTGATGATCCATGTTTTTGATTTCTCAGAGGAACTGCGGATTTTCTCGGTCTCAATCATTACACGTCAGTCATGGTGCAGTCAGTGCCAAGATCTCGAAACGCTCCATGGTTCGAAGACAAAGGAATTGTCACAAGTTACAACGCTAGTTGGCCTCATTCAGCCAGCACTTGGCTCCGGGTAGTACCTCAAGGTCTTGGTGATATCCTGAGAAAATTAAAGGACGAATACAACAATGTAACGATATACATAACCGAGAATGGTTACTCCGATGATGGAACAAGTCTTCTTGATACCGAAAGGATTGAATATATTCACGACTATTTCCGGGAAGTACTGATCGCCGTTAATCGCGATGGTTGCAATGTACAGGGTTACACCTCTTGGAGTTTTCTGGATAATTTCGAATGGGAAAGAGGATTCTCGTAAGTTTACATTAAATGATCTACCAGATAGGAAAAAATATATTTTAATATTTGATATATGATTAACAGTGAACGCTTTGGAATGATACACATCAATTTCACGAGTCCTGACAGAACGAGATCACCGAAGCTGTCTTACAGCTATTACAAGGAACTCATAAGAACACGAAGCTTACCTCCCCGTGACGCATTCACCGTCTCAATTGTGTAAATAATATTTCAAGCCGTCATTAGTATTATCTGTAAAATAATATTGATATTATTTTCTTATATGATTTATTGTACCCATACTGTATATAAATCCCGAATCGTATATAAACCTATGAGTGCCTTTTTCAATCAGTGAGATATTTCGTTGAATAGCGAAATCGGAAAGCAATTATCCCGGCGTCATGGATGAAGAAAACGAATTACCGTAGTTTATCGCGGCGCGCTTTTCGAGTTCCAGAAACACTGAAGCACTGACTTTCCTCATCCCCGTGATTCGACCAACTTTAAGACATTCAACGGCGTGAAACGCTTCTCGAGAGTATCTCTGAATCGGGCTAAATTTCTGAGGGTACGATAACGAGACTCGGGGATTTAAAGTAATTTCGAAATTACGGAAGAACGCTCGGCAGAGTGTGGGAATGCGAGAGACGAAGCACGAGTGAGGGGAGCGTGAAAGAGAGAAAATTTCGATGGTACGTGGCAAACACCGTTTCTGTCAGAATTTTTATCTCCGTTTTTTTTTTGTCGAATTTCGCTTGAGCCTCCGGTGACGCAATCAAGCCACAATTTGTAAAATTCTCTTGCCATCGCTAGCTTTATTGTCGACAAGCGGAACAATAGGGAATTAATTTCAACAGAATGGCTGGGAACCGATACGAAGTGTTGGAATTTCGAACGTTGTACACGACGTGTTATCTATAACGTAAATTTTCCGCAGGGAATCGAATTTTCCAATAGAAAATGTGCCATGAGCCATGCCTTTCAGCGGAGGCATCATGTTTCAGTAAGCAATAGACTTTTTCTCTTATCCCCGTATCAGTTATTGGCATTCGTTATAGAAAATCGCATTGAATCGAACGCGACGCAAGTATGACAATCACTGTTTTTCATCCTTTGCTTAAGCTGCCAATCGCTTCAGACTTCGCCGGGGATGGCTATCCTTGCCTTGAATTCAATGATGAACCAAGGAAGAGCCACGTCCCCGGTATTTTCGACATTCCGAGGGGCGGGCGTCCGGGACTTTTCTCTTACACCCGGAAAACTTAGTTACGAGAACCTTGCGAATACAGAAGAGGCCGGCGAGGCCAGGTAACGTTGTTAGTTGACTCTGTAACAGGATTGTCCTGTCCACCGAAACGAAAGCAAAGAGTTGCCTCGCTTTCGTTCGCGACCCTCGTGCCGTGCTCGTGACAAGGAACATCCACTACCAAGAGAAGAGCCCGTCTACTCAGTAATACGAAAAGGGACTTTGCTCTGTTCCGCTAACTACTCTTCCAACAACCGACCGTAGCCCAACTCCTTAAACGAATAAGAAAGCAACGTCTGTCGTCTGTCGCAACGAGACTCTGTACAGTTCACTCCAATTGTGCTGTTCCCAATGCTAAATCAAACCAACGCAAGCCGACCATTCAGGACTTTTTTCAACAACGCGAACGCATCGCGACTCAAATGAGTCTGACAACTTGCAAATCCAACGGTGTCGGAACTAAGTTCATGCCGAGATGGACGTTGTTTTCTTTTACGTTCAGGCTGACGATACCGTAACTGTTGGAAAACGAGTAATACTTCAGGATTGTCGGACTTCATAAGTGCAAATATAACGAATCGTTAGGTATTCTACATCAGGTATTCTACACTTGAATAATTCATTCATCTTTAGATATACGGCTATCGAATTCTTGATGGATGCCGCATTTCGACTACCCAAATAGAAGTTTCTTGCTGGATTCGGCACGTAACCTAATACATACGATAGTGTAAACCCGCCGTCCCGATTAAGTTTCTCCTCTGGTAAGCGGATGATTGTTCCTGTTGCCGATATCATAAATCGTAGTCTCTTTGATCTCTCTTCCAAAGGACCCTCCGAAAGTCCCTTTGATAAAGTATTTAACGAACCCGATGTTCTGCACCTGTTAAGCCTTACGAAGAAAGCTCCTTCCTCCCTCACAGGCGCTACCTTCGAATTTATCGGAGGGTTTGAGTTCCGTGAAAGGGCCACTTACAATATCAATTCACAAAGTTAGCCGACGTCGTCGTGTCTCTTGCGAAGAGGCGAACAGCAACATGATTTCGTGACTAAACTAATATGATAATGCAAGCAAGACGAGTTTGGAGACTAATGATGGGAATAGGGAATACGTGATATTACGTGATTCCACAACGTCAAAGCGAATCTTATCGGCTGATGGGATGAGAATGGTAAGGCGCTCGTACCGCGTTCAAGAATTCTTGATACGTAGAACCTGTGTACATCTTCTCCAACGCAAATCTCTCATAATTCCTTCAGCTCTACGCGTTTATGGATATTTTACTGACGAAAGTCATTAAATATGCATTGCGCATGTCTGCTACAAGGGCTGACGCAATATTATTGAAGCGCACCGGGATAAACTGAGGTCATTCCATACGTTTCTTTTTATTTTCTTTAATACTTTTTGTACGTTGCCTCTCGTCAAGATTAAGCTTACGTGCGGAAGGGTTGAACAAATACGCTATGAACGGCCGAACGCTAATGGTATACGGGAAACCGGAACACACTTTATTTCCACCAGAGTTAATTTTATTACGACTACCGAAGGGTGTTAACGGAGTAAAGTGGGTGGTAGCTGCGGACCGGCACGAGGTTTAGAGAAAAACGAATCGACGTGGGTCCGCGTAAGCTTAAGCTTTAGCGGGATTCTATGGTCGTACGTATACGTATGTTCACTGAAGTTCAAGAAGGACGCAGAATCCTTTGTCTACCTTTTTCGCGTCGCTGCATCTCCTGTGCAGCTGGGATTTTTGCTGTTACACTATAACTCGGAAGCACTGACCTCTCGTTGACTGGCTGAGTTAGTCGAGAGCAGCGGAAGAAAATAAATTCGAAAATAAAAAAAAATCCGGTATTTCCGAGGGCGAGAGAGCGAATCGTTGAACGAAGAAGGTTGAAACAATCTACACGCGCGTGGATAATCTCCCTGTTCACCCTCTCGTCAATTTTCTCTCTTTACTTTTACCCTTACCTTTCGCGCGCTCTTTCTCTCCTCCATATCGCTGACCCGCCTCTTTCTCTGGGACACTCTTTCGGCTCCGTACGCGCGCTTCATTTACTTTAGCTACCCTTCGATTCCACCCTCCCTCCCTCCCACCCTCCGTCGCTCCATTGCCGAACGTTATTGACACGCGAAAGCTCGGCTATTCAGAGTATTTGCGAACTTTGATAACACAGAATTTAATTTCACTATTGGAAAAAATTCCATCCCGCTGTATGGCGAGAATCGAACTATCGCGGCGCAATCTACACTGTGTGTGTCTACAGTGAAGAGCAATTTTTTTTTTGTTCAATCGTTAAAATCCCAAACTGCCAGCAAACAACGACGGGGAGAGTGTGAAATGCAGTCGACAATCAGGAGATGGTAAACGTTGATGACATTTATCTTTTTGTTGTATAAAAAAAAAGAAATTAAATTCATTCGTGATTGCATTACTTAATCTAATTCAGGGTGTTCTGGAAATATCATTCTTGCAAAAAAAATTCAATTGAATGAAACAATTTTTGTTTGTTTTCGTTTTTTTTCCTTTTTTTTTTTTGTGATCGTCAAAATGCCTCAAATATCTATAATGCTTCACTACTTTCGCGATATTAATTTCGTTTTAACAATCGTATTAGTAAAATTTGCATGAAAAATTCATTATCACTAGTGGCGTCAGTGCCTAATTACGGCAAAGTAAAATTATTCGAAAATATGTTTAAATCGCGAAGATTGAATTTTAGTTCCAATTTGCCGTTTGGCGTTGCGGCGAAGCTTTCGGAGTCAAGACGGAGACGCAATAATCGAAAGCGCAAGTTTTCTATAGCGCGTGGTTGCGAAGGATACGCGAGAACGTTCTCGCGTCTCCCTTTTGTCTCCTTGAGAGAATCGCTCGATGCGACAAGACGACCACTGTCTCTTTGTCTTTTGCAATAATTGTGAAACTTCGCGGTTTGGCTCTTCCCAACCAAAGCGCCAACGCCAACGCGGAAACAATAACAGTCGGCAAATTGCAAGAAACAATGCCGCGACAGTCAACGCGAGAGTGCGCATGAGATACAAGATTGGATCTTGTGACGCGTGTGTTCGCTTGTGTACGACTTTGTCGAGAATCCAGCGCTCGCATCAGCGCAGTTTCTCTTTCATCCATTGCGGAGATTTCACATCGAGTTGTTCTCGCCTCGAGCGGGTTATTTTCTCGACTCCGAAGTCGAATCGCAAAACTCTCGCGAGATCTTTCGAAAGTCTAAAGTGACGCGGATGCGAGACATTTTTATGAAATTCTATATTTTTTATCTCATCTCAGATCCCTTAAGGAAGGCAAGAAATGAAAATTCTGTGGCGAATAAATGGCTAGAAAATCCCGGTACTTTTGCATGAAGACCTATAACAGGATTATGATAATTCTGTAATAAGTTTAAAGTCTACCAGTTTACAAATCCACCGCGATGTATTTTTCTGGTGCACATTCTGCCGAATAAATGCAAGTAACCCATCGGTATTATCTTCATTCGGATGCGCTGTTGAGATGTAATGCGGTAAAGTTTATAAGCCGGTAGACTTGTAACGCACCGGAGTGATAAGCCGCAGAGATAACCTCAATCTGATAGGGTTGTTATCTACAGGAGAATTGTGGGCTCCTGAATAGAGTAGAAACGTGACTCGATATACTCGTATTTCGATGGAGTTTGTTGCAGAGGTTTTTATTCCAGAAAATCGTCTTTTCGATACAATGATAAATTGGTATAAATGTAAATGTGTCGAATACCTTACGGCTACGGTATCCACACGTAGTTTATTGTTTTCTTCGACAATCGGATGAAACCATCATAAGTTCTCAAAAAGTTTGGGACCGCCTTCGATTTCGACGAGGATAGCTTCGCCGTATTTTACAAAGTATTCGGGAAACTCAAGTTCAATAAAGTATGCCACGAACAGGACGACGAGAAGAGGAAAAAAAAGTCATTGAAGACCCGACGTTGTTCCGATAAGACGAGAGAATAAAGGTCGAGGAGGACGAGGGAAAAAAATGCCTTCTCCAATCATCTCGTGCCTGATAACCTTTCTCGTGAAAAGAGGTCCCCAAGTCGATAAAGGGAATCCTTCTTGATGGCGAGAGTCCCGATTCTCTTCGTTTTCGCTCGCTTATCTGTGATAAATTTTTCCTTTTTTCCCTTCGCTTTTCCCAACTTCCTCGCTTTTCGTAACTCTACCGACGGTGATGAGAGGAGAGAATCGATATTTGTACGCACGGGATCAATCCCTGTGAAAAATACCTGGAGAAAGAAAAAAAAAAAAAAAAACTCGGTCGCATAGCGAAAATAAAAAATCTCCACAGGTGATAAAATTTTAATAATAATTAACCGAGGAATGTAGTTTTTTCTGCAAAACTGCCAGGAGCAGCCATGAGGAAAAATCGACTTTACATCCCGTGAAAAATAAAAAAAAAATTGATAATAATAATAACAATAATAAAGCGTCGGAACAGCAGGGTGGTACAATTACGCGAGGGATGAATTATATCTCTAGCGTGAAATACGCTTCGTCGAGCATTTATCGGCGTATGCGAGGCCACGCCGAGTACACGGGTCCGGGAGTGCGCTGCGAGTAAATCAAAAAGAACATACACACTTTTCGAACCGTTGGCAATTATATGACAAGCTCGGCTTCACCAGTCTTTCGTACCGTGTCACGTGCAGAGGAGACCCAGTGTACGAGCGTAATATATATAAATATATATATGTATACATCCTGTAGATAACTACACGAGAAACTTTATTTTGTAATTTTTCGGTCCATCGAGCAGGCACCTCGGCAGTTATTATCTCGTTTCGTGCCCACTAACGAGAAATAATAAAGAAAAAAAAAAAAAAAAGTAAAAAAAAAAATGAAAACCATTAATCGCTATTCAGTGGATTAACGGCATAAGCGTTATCAACGACTTGTGAAATTCGGCGAATTTCCACCTATTAGCTGCAGCAATGGATACATCGTATAACGTTATTTCAAGTATATAACATTCATACCCGGCCAAGTACGCAATTACCGCGCTCGACTGTTTGCTAATTGCTCTTTAATTGTATAACGTCGATAACAAGCTTGTGCACGGATACGCGAGAGTTCATACATACTTTAGGAAATCCCCTCTATTGCAATTTACTCAATTTAAGTCGTACCAATTCGTCGACTTGACGAGAAATATATTTTTCCGTCGCGATACATCGATAAAATCATCAAAAACGAAAGTTATACCGTGATAATGGAATATCAATAAAGTTATATGTTAATGATAAACTACGAATGCCGAAAAAATATATTTTATTTGTTTAACGATTTATCCGAAAGATTTTATCAAGTTTCGGTCGGCATTGAGCAACGATGGATTTTCTACTGCCCGATATCAAGAGAGAAACGAACGACATTTATCGAACGTGTGCAATCAATGTGTACCAATAGTTTGGCGGCAATATGTTTGTACCGGTGTAGGTGCCATGTCTCCGTTCTTGTACCACGAACAGTGTACTTCGCAGCCTCAGCGTGAAAATTGATTTCACGCCATTAGCGACGCCGCCGATATGCCCGGTCACAATAAATTTACGTGCTATATATACGTGCGAACGCTCTTAGCGTTGAATAGCGAAACCATCGACGGCCCGACATTACTCGGTATTGTCGACTGACGTAGCTTTCGAAAGTAAAATTCATTTAATATTCGGCAACATTGATTTAAAAAAAAAATAAAGAAAAAAAATTCTAAAAAAATGCTATCATGTCGGAAAATACACAATACATTTTTTTTCGATTTTTATGTCAAATTTCTAAAAAAAACCATAATTTAGTAAATATCGACCCAAATTACCTGACGCGATCCCCTTAATAATCTAACAAGAGTTTGTAGAAAAAAAATCCAAAATACTTGTAGATAATTATTTTCAAAAAAATTTCTAAAAAAACATTCAATTTTATTTGTATTTCCGTTAGTATTATTTTTTAAGACCAGAACGCTGATTGAAAAAATTCTCGAAAAATTCGTATTTGTCAAATCACGATAACGAACAAATATTCTCGATATCAAGCGTTAAAGCCCTCCCTCGCCGTTCGATCGAAGGAGAAGAAAAGTGCTCGTATGAAGTCAGGAACGAACGCTCGAGCTTATCTGGCAACTTATAGAAAAGAGGGTGCGCTTTCTTTTGCGATTGGCATCCTGCAGACTGGTGCCGTGCAGCTGTGCCGATTCCCCTCTCTCCGACGACGAGGACGATGATCCTGCTGCTGTTGCTTCATCGTATGTGTAGTATACAGTTATATACAGAAAAGTACCATGCTTTTGGCGTCACGTACGTATATCTTGGTGGCGTGGGTGGCCAATGCAACGACGGTTCTTTTTGCACGGTCGCGTAAAGTCCCTGGGACGACCGGCGTGTTGCAACTATCTATACTACTACTACTACTACTACTACTGAACTGCTGCTGTTGGTCCATTGCCAGACTGCCATCGATCTCTTCCATTTCGACGAAGAAATTGCATATCTACGTATCTCCTACATACTCGATCCGCTTCTCCGTTTCTATCTACCCTGCTGATCGGGCTTCGTGTGTGCGTAAAAGTTTCCGCCCTTTGCCCCCGCAGCGTTTCCTCCATCTGTCTATTCGTGTGTCTCTCAAACATTGAATGCATAGCAGTAACTTGTGTCTATATACTTCACGTACAATACACACTGTATATTGGGGATCTATATATACGTGAAAACTTCGTAGCCGCACACCAAAGCAGCACGTAAACCATAAAGTCACCGCTATACTTACACATCGAATCTATATATCTGTGCGAAGTACACACGCACACAACGGTGGAATATACCTCGGAGGTAGTCTCGGTGCACCGCACGGGAAACACTGAATCAATGCATTCGCCCACCGTCACTTCCGGCACGATTTACGCGCCGGCCATGCCGAGAACCGTAAATCCGAGAGATAAAAATTCAACCCCTCCCCCATGGTCCTGGTAGGGTAACCCGCGATAGAGGTAGGATCTCTCGACGGCGCCCCAAACCCCTGCTACAGACTTTCTATCGAGCCGCCCGCGACGTGCACACGCGGGAAGAACGATCGTTTGATTCTTCTCGACTGATATACACCCGGCAATAGTCAACGAGAATACATTCAACATTCACGCTTTTTCGCTGCTTTCACGTAGATTTCTATTAATATTGAATGATAGTAGAAACAGAAACTATTGGCGTACACTGATACCTCGGGCAATAAAGTTATACGAAAATGTAATACATTTTTTTTTAATTTCGAGGTTTCTTTATTTTTTATTTATATCTATAAAAAGTTCAATAACCTACGTAATTATTATTTTTTACTCAAATGATATTTGAGTACAAAACTTAAATTCGAGATAAATCGCGGCAGTGGTACGGGACGAAACGAACAATGTAAAATGGCCGTAGAGGTTACGTGAGTCTCGGATGTTTTCCATTTTACTTCAAAAAATCTATTTTTGAATTCATACAATTGTTGTCAATGCAAAATAAAAATTCCTGAAAAAAAAACGCAATAGTCGCTTTTGGAATTTAACAAAGTTGCGACCAGTGCGTATCTGACGAGTTCTCGCCACTTCGTAGCTTATCGGATGGCATAAATCGTGAATGAAAATGTGAGGGAAGCGACTGTTTTTTCGTTTCTTTTTTTCAACATTTTTTTTTTTCCACAAAACTAGCAAATTTGTCCAGTGGAAAGAATCGGCCGGGATGCCAGTTGGCTTTTGGCACGCTGCGAGCCGCGGTGCTTTCCATTCGTTTTGGTTATAGTCCACGCGAGCGAAGGGCCGACTGGGTTGACGGGAAGTTGAGCTGTTCGCTGCTGCGGAAGGGGGGGGGGGGGCGGGGGACAACGCGAGAGTCCGGGGGCGTCGCGCCGATAACGATCGGCATGTTTTACGAGCGGAAGCGCAAAAGTATTTATGCCTCCGGTCCATTCGACGAACGTTATACGATCACGGGGCTACGCGAGGAGGACGCGCAGGGTGGAGGGTGGAGTAAACCAAACCCACCCCCTCCCCCCTCCCGGAAATTGCCGCGAACGCGTAATGGACGTGAGCCGCCTATACCGGTTAGAGATCGAGCGTACCTCCAGCAAGCACGCTCAGCGATTTTGCCCGCTAACGACGGGAATTTGCCGCAGTTCGTCGTCGTCGTCATCCCGAGTTCAGATTATCCCTCCCCCCCCCCCCCTCCGCCCCACCCACCCGCTACCGTACCCCATTCGAGTTTCACTACACCGGGACATATAGGGCCAAGAAAGTAGTAAGCGTACAGTTTATTCGAACTCTACCGCAAGAGAGACGTATAAAAGAGTCGTAGAAATTCCATAATGTTAACAGAAAACCATCGAAGTAGTTTGAATAGTCGTATATCTGCCTTGGAATGGAGACGAATGTATGGTAATAGGATGGAGCTACGGATGTGAATAGAGAAAAAAAAAAAATAAGCCGACAAAAATGGCCCATCATAGGAATTTCCGTGAGATACCATTTTAAAAATGCTTTTAAAAAAAAATTGAGTTTCAACCGATGTCTCGAGCGATAAATCTCGTGGATTAATCCGAAAAAAGGATTTCGTTACAGATATTCGACGTTTGATCAAAACGCGACTAACGATAGCGTGACTCAGGCTTATCAATCATCAGAGATTCTACAATCTCCATCTACATTCCTCGCTTCGACAATCAGTTGTAGAAATATGTAAATTCGTGTACAGACAACTGATGTAGTGTCTCTTTTGATTCGGGCGCAGAACGGTGGGAACTCGTATATACTCTTTGCGTGATTGCAGTCTGGTGAGCTGTACTCTCGCATATTCGTGACGTTCGTTCGTCGTGATAGCAGATCGACAGGAATTATTGTACATTTTATAAATTGAACGAACGGGAAAGGAAGCAAATATAAATGTATGAAAGGACACAACCGCAACAGAGCTTTAATAAATTATTTTCATACTATAGACGACAAAAGTGAAGCGAGTTCGCTTGATGATTCTTTCAAAGTTCGGCAGTTTTCTTACTGAAGAAGGGGAGTACGTAGGCCGCTCCAGCGGCGGGGGAGCTTAATGAACTTCGCGGTACTATCAACCGCAAGCGTCGTATAACTATTTCGTGTCCCGTGCAGGCGCGCGACTCTCCGACGGCGGCTTTATATATTGTATATATACTATGCAGAACGGCTCGTTTCCTCTCGCATAATTAAGAGGTCTCTACAACACGTTTGCCGAAGCTAAATCCAAGGCATACTATATACCGGCCACGGGAGCGGCACTGCCTGGCACACAAACCGATTCGAAGCACGACCACTTATTGTCAGGGCATACCATGATCCTGCTGCTGTTCTAAACCCCACCGCACCCCGTCCCCTTTCCTCCTCTCGGGGGCTCTACTGTACGCTCTACTTTATTAGATCTCGTGCACTGCGGTACTCGGTTTGGCTAAGAGTTACCCCAATCTTCCTCTGTGTGACATCGAACTATATGCAATCATAGAAATTCTCTCTTGAAATTCGATTTAGAAATAGATATATCCGGAATAGCGGAGATCGGAACAGTGTCAATGTACCACGAAATTTCATATTAAATATTTACGTTCTTCGACGATTTTGAGATTTCGGTATCAAGCGATAATCTTGGAGAATTATTGGAGAAATTAATGTAAATTTTTTTTTTTAAATATAGTGAAGACATGGGTCTCATTTTCGGCAAAGCTTATTTTATCTCTAAAGCTTACCTTATGGATGACTAAGAAATTGAGGGATTAGTATCGCGCAGTTTAATATATATATAATGATACGACATAAGGCCCTTCTGTTTCTTGAGATTCGAATATCTACGTTTGGACTCAACGCTATCTTTGTTTCATCCCGAAACTATGAATATTTAGTTTAACTTTAAAAAAATATTTGAGTTATCGAATTAATAAAAATGAGAGGCTATAGAAAAAAATTATGATTTATGAATAACAGATATTAATAATATTATTGAATGTAGCAACTGTGCAAAGTTTGTTCGTAATATATAACTTCTGCATTCCAATAACGAACACGAGTGGAATAATCTTAATTGAAACACTAATGGAAATTTCGACCGCGCCGGTCCTTCGCATGATCGAATGTATAATTTCACGCTAAGTAATCTCGCTAAGTAATTGGCACGTTGACCTCATTGATCATCGGGGACGGAGAATGCATGAGTTACGCGTCGTATTAGTCTGCAAAGTGATACTGACATATCGATGCTCGATCTTCGATCTGGTTATTCACTGATAGACCATTAATGTGTTGCGCGTTATCATCAAATGTGTAATTTAACGAACGGTTATGAAATAATAATGGACCGATTGTAGATCGTTGATTGGAACATTATAAAGCGAAAACAAAAAATTTATTGACCAGAAATGTTTATTAAAAAACCACATTTCGGTAGCTTCTCTTCGTAAAAAAAAATTTAATAAATTATAATCAATAACGTAATCGATGATATTCGACTACATTTGGCGATAAAAAATAAAAATGAATAAATATTATCCGCCAGATCGACTTTTATTGGTGTTAATTTATGGTTATAACACCCGAAGCGGTCGAGAAGCGATAAATCGTCGTATTAACGGTGAAAACCTTGACGGAGTCCTTAATGCAACCGCGGAACGAGGTGGATGGGTTCGGTCAGTGTTCACCAAGGCTGCGACATGTTTATTCAGTAGTTTCCGGAAAGAGGATGATGGAAGACACGTGACTATCTCTCCGCCAAGCCTGTGAAATCCGCGAGAGACGGATAGAATGGCGGTGTCTCTTGCTGGCCGAGTTACATCGGTCCTATCGCTCGTTGTAAATCATCGTAATTATAATTTATATCGCGCGTCATCCTATGTTAATCATAACTGGGTGCAACCGCTGGCATGGGTCTATCCGCGACTCTGCCACCCTCTATATCCGCTGGACCCCAAGGGGATTTACGAGCTTCGTGCTCGCGAGCCCAGGGATCTGTGGCGCGTGGGGTTCCGCCCCCTTCCTCCTCCGGAGACCGGCCGACCCTTTTATTATCTCTTACAGGTGTACGCATTCTTGACGAAGGTGACTTAATTCGCGCGAAAAAAAAAAATCCGCGTACGATATATCTCTCGTCGTGACACACGAGGCCTGAGGAATTTATAAACATCTTTCAAAATATTAACGAAATAATCGCAAAACCGATTATTATTTATTATCTCTGATTATTGTTCGCTTTAATGATACATTATTATTATTATTAGTGTTATTGTTATTATTATAGGAATCGATAAAAAAAAATACAAAAATAGAGTTTATATGTTATTTTCCATAATGCAAGAGGTATGCGATTTTCTTGAATCGTTGATTGAAAAGCATTGTTAAAGTTTCAATACTTTACACAGAGCTATCTCTTCGTAAAACCACGGATACCGAGTCAGTAGCATATGGGAATGGGCTTTCGGATAGCCGACAGATAAAAAAGTACTTCCGACGTTTTCCACCGATAGCGATAGATTTGTAACGTAAAAGTTGCGAACGCGGATACGAAGACCCTGGTAACACGAGGGTCTATATAGCTGCCGAAGGAAGAGTTCGGTGAGGAGGATTTTTTTCTTTTTTTTTTTCCGCCTGCGATGAACGACCGGTTGTAGGTACTGTGCGATGGAAATCGAAGTCCCCGTTGGCATCCGTACGGACACTAGACGACGAGAATAGTTCGTCAGGGACACGCGGTACGTGTTTGAAATGTGTAACCGGGACACACATATATCTACGCGATATGCCCGGCACACCGCGCCGCTTCCACGATTCGTTTTATCCGTTATATCACACCAAATTCGGACGGTATACGGAAAAGTAATCCACCCGCGGCTATTTCAATACCATAGTCAACGTCGGGGCTTCGAATCAGCGCGTATTTCTTTGTTGCAATATCGAACGACATTGAAAATCGAACGTATCCTCACGGAGCGAAATGACATTAGCCCTCCGCGAACGAGGAAGTTGAAACTACGAGAAATTCGTTTTTGAGTAACGAGAGGTCGTCGGAACTGCGTTTCGTTTGCAAAATAAAATAAAAAAAACGTATATTGGCTCTAAAGGGAAAACCTATGATTACAGTTCACCAGAACCACGTCCCTTCGTTAGTCGAAAAAAAAAAATCATATTCTTTCGCTCCAATGTTATATATATGCGACCTTTTACTTTAACCTCGACGTTCGGACAAACGATTTCTTTGTCCACTCATTCGATCGTCAGCCAACGGTTGAAAAGCTTCGGCCTAATATTTTCTACCCTTCGTCACCACCTGTGCCAATCTCTTTCTCTCCCTACAACGGCGTTTAGTTCTTCGAAACGTTTCTGTACACTCGGCAACTTTCTCGTTTCGGTGGAAATGCCAATTTCGATCAATTACGTATCAGCTACGGGAACGCGCCCGGTAACGGAGGCTTTGTTTTCTCTATCGTTTTCATCCCGTACGTCGATATACGTTTTTCAGAAGCGGACGTTCTCTTCATTTTTTTTTTTTACTCATCTGCCGCAGGCGATGTTCTCTCGCGATTCGAAATTTTAGGAAAACATTGCGTCTGTTGGTAACGAAGAAAGCTCGTTAATAATCGAATTAGGTTCGCAGTGCTGTGGTAAGTATTCATAAGTGCCAATGGAAACAGTGGCACAACGCAAGTACGATGTAGTTTACACGCAGCAAATTTATAGATGGATACTCTTATTTAACTCGTTATCATGCGCTGAAGAACATAAGCCTGTTACACGCGGTTACACGCGAGAAGGGACGGGGAAGAAATCTCTCGCCTCTCTTTTTGTTATCCTTGGCGAACTTTAATTAAAGCTCAGTAATTAAACTGCGGTAGAAATGAAAATTAGTTATTCGGGGCTTCTGCGGCAAGGAAGCCCGGAGGGGGCGCTCTCCTCCCTGCGCAAGGAAATAAATACGTTAAAAGTGGTGAATACGGCCCACCAAAATATTTTCATTTACTACGTACATCGCGACTCGCACTTCAATCGTACTTTGCTAGTTAACTAAAAATTTAATACACATCGCATAATCGCCGTGTCTTAAAATATCAGCGGAAAAAATTCTCTTGAGAGCTTTTTTACGCACTTCTACGCGCAATTCTTTGTCGTGTACACGTTGATAAAAAACCATCGATTTTTCTGATGCTGAAATTACATTTTTCTCGATTCGATTTAGCAACAAATCGCTCGAAATAATTGAAACCTTCAATGTATCCCAAGCCCTCGACTTTTATGAACGTGTTGTTTCGTTACTGAAGGGATACACGAAAATAGCATTTATTTAAGGGATAAATGGATTTTTTCGAGCGTTAGTAAGTGTTGATTCACGCGAGAATAAGTTCGAAAAAAAAATTCGGGATGAGAGACCAACTGGCGAATAAGCAGACGACTGATTTCTCGCCTTTCTCGAACCGCATCGTGAAAACGCCACGCCGTACTTTTGCGCATCTGGCGCTGCGAGTTCCTTTTTTTTCGTCGATCCAATTGTCGATTTTACGAATCGCAACGATCGCGCCATTCGTCTCGTTGAACGTCGCACCGGAGAACAACCGGGCGGTTAATCCAGGAACTCGCGAATAAATTCAAACGAAGAGCTTCACATATCGCCGACACTCCGAATAGGAAGTCTTTATCGGAACTCTAAATTGAAAAGTCAGTCAATGAATTAAATAAAATTTACGCTAATCGATTAAATATATCTTAACCTTTCGATATTGTAATTATGCGAAGTTCGAAATTTAATTGAATTGTTATCTCAAGCTGTTTAACTTCCAGCGTAAAACCCCAAATTCGATCACTTAAAGTTCGAAATCAGTGTTTAAAGTTTTGTCGATAAAATACGATGGATACCTCATTTTTATCTTTGTTCCATCAGAAAGCAACAAATTCTTCAATCTTCGTACAACGATTTGCGTATGAAAAAAAAAAAAAAAAATAGCATGTCTCTTCTTCAATTACACGGATCGCTAGACCCGCGGGACGGGTTGTACGGCATATTATTCCCCAATGGCGGGGGGTTGAAGAGGCGGGGTCGAGGTTATAGAATAGTAGATCCCCGCAATATAATAACGTTCACAATCTGCTGTCGATGCACACCAGTGTCACAATCGGGCGGACCGTAAAAAAAAAATATATATATCGTTGATCCTGCATCGCTATTCGATATATTGAAAAAAATAAAAAATAACACTAAAAACCTAAAAAGCGTTCAGATGGAAAAATATTTTCGGTCGGGTTCAATTAAAAACTCCAGAGGGAAGGCATTTTATCAAGCGTTATCGATAAAACTCATATTTATATAGTTACCAATACGAGCGTCAGTGGTAAACGGGTACGCATCGTATGGTACATTATATACAACGGAGACTGAGAATACACTGTACCACAGCAGAATATGCGACGTGTCGCATATAACAATTAACCACTGCAGCGAATCCTTTATCGATATAAACGTCTATACATAAAAATATACGTATATATTAAACGTGTGTGTATGAAAACGCAACGAAGGATGCAACGGTGCACCTATGCGTTGAATGCCGACGCCGCGGCGTGTGGATCGTAACATATATATCTATTCCTGCAACTGCATCGTGAATAGTATACCCTACGCGTGGGATTAAAACTGTGAGAGAGTTCCCCACGTTCTCCAAGCGAGAACGGTGTCGCGCACATGACTATAGTTCTTTGCCGACGATTTACCGAGATGAAAATGTTTTCCGGGGTTAAGCGCTCGGGGTGCATCGGTAGCTGGGCACAGACTGTGCATGAACCATCCACCAACCAGCTGTAGAGGTACGACTCTTCTGTACGATGGTAGAAATAAGCTTTGTCGACGCGGGGTGGGCGGACGGACTATGGTGGAGCGTGCAGAACGCCTACACCGGTTACCGCTACCGCGTTCGCCAGGCCAGTGGTACGAGTCAGGTTTCAGGCAGACGGGATAACTCGTATGCGCACACTGACACCGGATGCTACCGCAAGGTATACGTTTTAACTCTCACATGCTCTCCGGGAAAACTGGACGGAACTCGTACCGCACTACCGGACTCTCCGACGCATTATTTTTGAATAATCGTCGGAATTTCCGTGAATAACCGGCTCGTCCCCGAGGGTTGACGACAGTAGCGGTAACACGTACGGAGACCAGACGCGGCTGATGCGCGGGTCAATGGGTAATGAGTCACAATGGTTTGTATAAACCATTGTGATGACGACGCGTCGCGGTGAAATTTTTTATAAATTTTTCTGTAACTAGACGAAGTAATTTTAAACTTCAGTCCATCGCTGTGTATACTTTTGACGATATGGAGCGAAATGGGAGGACTTTTATAGTAATGTGCGTGAAGAAATTAATTTTACACGCGACTTGGAATATAAAAAAATTAAAAATATGTAAAAACATTAAATACTGGTATAAATTACTAGCTATCCACGAATACGAGTTACAGTCGGGTAGAATATGGAGATAGAATTTAACATTGCCGATCCATAAAAAGAAAAGTGGTCCATTTTTACCGCTTACCCTGAGAAGATCTTACCTACTGGTCTCGTGACACGTCGGTATTTTTATCGAGAGAATAATTGACTTCGCAGAATTGAAGCTGAAAGACGAGGAAGAGAGGGGGGTCGTGCATACCGACCATCTCGTGACTTGGTAACGGTCGAGGGGAAGCAACGACAGGTTACGGGCGAAGAGGGTTGATGACTGAGAGATCTTTTTTTCTTTTTTTGGGAACGGAATGAATAATTCATGAAACGTAGCGCGGTAAAGAAGAGATATATGTATAATACATCGAACAGATTCTTACGAAGGTCGTCCTTGCGAAGAGACCCTGATGAGCCGAACATCTCTCGTAGTAACGGATTCCATTCGATTGATATTTCCTCGGAGGATATTTCCATTTGTCAATGAGACTATAAAACATTATCAACGATTGGGTAGTCGATGGATATCCATTTAACTACGTTAAGGTTAACTCATTTTTTTTTTATCGCACAGTGATTGTGAAATCATTGAATCGTCATTGTCTGTGTCTCAATGCCACCTATCCACGAGCGCGAAATCGATTGGACATTTTTCGAATAACAATCAATCGAGATTCGTTCTTTGCTATGCGAAACTCTTACTATATCGACGATATGTGCGAAGGAGGAAGGAAGGAAACTGCGGTACTATCTTCAAGCGACTCAAAGATCTATACGGATTACTAGAGAATCCGATAAGTTTGCCCGCATCCTCAGCAGTTCATTGATTTCCCGGTTTGCCGGAAACCCGTTCATAGAACGAATAGGAACTTTGCAGTTCGGTCGCATCGTGGCCCTACCTCGTTCCAGGGATGAATCCCCGATAATCCCCCAAGTGTTGGAAGGGATAGTCTACCGATTGTAACCAGATGCCTTTGGGATTTCCGCACTTTCGTGTCCCCTCTTTCGCGTAACAGCGGTTCTACGATGAAATCCTTTGAGCGAAAATGCCTTTCGAGGTGTCTGCGCATTAGCACCAGCTGAACTCCCATCCTACCGTAACCCAGCGTCTCATCGTTGAATTTCACATCGACTTTCAAACCTTTTCGATACACATTACGGTTGAATTAAACTCAATGTTATCGCGGTATAACAAATTACAGGAATTTCGTTAAATAAGAAATACTGCTGCAAGCATTAACAGAATTAATGAACCAAAATCATTTCGGAGAAAAAAAATTGTCAACATGAAGTATTTCACGGAGTTTTAAGTTCATACAAAAAAAATGAATCGCATGGGATTTATGAAAACTTTTTTCCAATAAAAGCTTCCAAATAGCTTTCGCCTTCAGTTTCTTAATTTTTTGCGAATAATTTCTGTCGCACTCATCGCTCACTGCGATTCTTCCTGATCGATCAAAAGTTTCTATATCACTCGTAAGCCATAAGAACACAAAATCGAAGCAACAAATCTTGGCACGAGTGGCCTCCGAGCCGTGTTGCTCGACTGCGGATGCAGTTGTTATGCATCACGGACCAACCGCGGGGCGTACATTACACGGAGCTTAGAGCTAACTTCTCATTAACCCAGATATCTTGGCAAACAAAGCCCGGGATTTCCGTACCGTACATTTCACGTACACGCGAGCTTACGGCATGGCGCCCGGGTGATACAAATTCATTCGTGACTCCACACACAGCACAGAGCGAAAGGGTTATTCTCACTGATTGCGAATGGCAAGAGAGATCGGGCAAAACTATCTCCATTCTCGTTGACACCGCGCTACTATTAAATTTAATCGCGATCGTTCTGCGCTCACGGAAACACCAACGCTTTTTTTTAATATACTTATTATTATAATATTATCCAATCGTGTTCCGCCTCAGGTATTTTTTTTATTGCAACATTTGGCACGTTCTCGCGACATACCCCTCCCTCTGCCCCCTACCGCCCGAACGGCTCTCAAAAAGCTGTGGTGACTCTCGTCGCCGAGCACTTTGCGTCTACGTTTGAATGTATCTAAGATATTATAAATTTCCCGGTGTTATAACCTGACGTTGGTATGCGTTGGCGAAGGACAAATTATCCAGCAAATTTAGTGCTCGCGAGACTGTAGCCAAAACCGACATCGTAAAGGAATGTCTTCTTTTTTTCTCGAATGAATATATAAGATTCCACGAAGATAAAGGCAGAGAGCACACCGCAAAGGAGAGACGAAAAGCGACGACGACAGGGGGGGTCGGCGAGAAGGGCGAAAGGGTGCGGGTGGTTTGGAGAGCAGCGCGTTTCACCGGCTAACATTGCGAACTCTCTCTCCTCACGGTAAAAGAGTCTTGAGTTCAGCAACGCGACGATAATGGCTGGTGGATGGTTGAGCAAGAGAACCGGGAGGAGTTTCACCGGAGATGAAGAAGAAGTTAATTTAGGAAAGAGGATTCGCGAGCAGACAGAAACGTTTGTAATCCTCTATAAAGGGAGTGGAAGCTTTTCTCTTGACTCTTCTATATACCCGTATATAACCGTTACGGGATAACGGGGTGGGTTAGGGGGGTGTAGAGGGAGGGAAGGGAGGGGTGGGGGTTTGTGGAAAACGCAGATTTTCCGTGAAGGGTGTCGCGGATTCGAAGCGATAAAACGGTGACGAGAGTCCTAGAGCTGAATGTGAAAGATAGAGCGAATTTACGATAAGCATTTTTTCCACGAGTCTCTGAACATTGCAGTAGACAAAGCCGGTAGAATTTTCACGACTAATCAACGATTTTTCAAAAGAATCGTCGTTCGTTAAAATTAAAGAGATTCATTTTTCCCTTCGTTCTCTCGACTTTTGATGCGTAGAAATGGAAATGATGCAAGCAATTTTTTTTTCGTCGTCAGATATAATCCGGATCGCGTTTTTTGCTAACGTTTTTTTCGTAATATCGAAGAAATTTTTATAAAATTTATTTGCCATGTTCGATAGTGGGAAATTCTTTGACGTCGTTGAGCCCTTTAACGATTATCGACTGCTATGAAACAAAGAAAATTATTAGAAAAAAAAAAATTATATACATACAAATATGTAAATGAATAATAAATTATTAATTTCTATAAACAATTTATCGTTTAAAAATTAATATAATTTTTGTCTCTGATTTGCAACAATAGAGGCCCGCAGAACGAATTTCGATAATTTTCATCCAAGAAGCATAATTATGCACTGTTATAGTTATAATATTTATGCGCGTATTATCGTTAGTTTCGTACTTTGTTTTCGAAACTGCTGGCGCGCATAAATTAAACTCCTCTGCGAGGACGTTCGCCGTGCCACCGTATGGTATAACTATATTCATCGATGTATGGTGCAACGCCGATAAATCGTTTGGGTGTACCGTGACGCGGGAGGTTCGAAGCTCGATGGCACACCAGCACTACGTGCGGTAGCCGCAATCTGTGCTCCGCCTGTGTCCCGCCGGCGTTCGACAACGTTACAGCTCCGAGGCATCGCGCACACCGGTCCCCGACTTAACGGGAATTCGATATCGACATAATCGACCCGGATGCAGAGAACGACAAGGGACCACAGCGAAGTTGGAAACGAATAATCTACAATCTCGTCGCGCACCCGTATATATGCATATATCTTTCGGCGTCAACGGGATTCTCCATCGGTTATCTGCGAACAGCCCGCTCGCCGACTGATCAATTTATAGATTGGACACTGATCACAGTCTTACAGTATTCTATTCAAAGTTATATCTCCCTATATTATAAAAATATTGCGCCGCCGCCGCGTTTAAGAATTGAGGGGGGGGGGGGGGGGGGGGGGCGGAGGCTGAATTATTCTAAATCCCTCTAAGGGGGCGGGAGGGGGAGACTTTTTTCTCACCTTGGCCTTTCGATCGAAAATATTCTAAGTCCCCCTTAGAGGACACCCCCCCCCCCCCCCCCCCCTTAATAATAGATTAATTGGGTTATTTTCCGCGACGCCCTGATTAGCTAATAAAAACCTTGGAAAATGGCTTATACGCGGAGATGAAAAAAAAAAAAAGAGTGAACTTTCATTCGGTTCACCCGGGCGATGAGGAGCTCATAAAGCCACTCCACCCTCCCCTTTCGCCATCTCGCGCCTCTGGACGTAGCGTAGTAATCTTGAAAGTTCGATCCACAATCTGCAGAGAATAAGCGAGATAAGGGGCAGGGGGTAGCGCGGTACGGGCGAAAGAGAGTAAAAGAAAAAGAACTTTGCTATATATATTGAAACTCGTGCGAAATTCAATCTGGCGCTATGTAACTAACGAAGGAATAAAACATTTCTTCTTGTCTGGTTTTCTCCGAAGGGGGTTATGGAAGCGAGTTTTTTTTCACCCCCATGGAAGAAGGTAGAACGAGAAGAGATTTCCTAAGATGTTACTTCGCGAAGGGAGAAAATGTAGGGGGAGGTTTCGGGAGAGGAGAAAGGATCTTCGCGGACGACACGACGAACGAACCGTGATTTCCTCTCAAGCCTGAGGAATTGGTACGCCCACCGTTCCCGATAGATATTCTCTCGTGGAGTAGCTACCCTTACATATATATGTATCTATATGTATGTATATATCGATATATATAAGCACCGGTACGTATCAAAGTTCCAGACCGAGAAAAGGACCGGTCGCTTCGTCCTCGAGGTCTACGCGCGGGTCGTTTTTATACATATATACATAGATATATATATAGATATATGCCGGCGAAATGTCGTGGGGTACAGATACCAGTATAACCGAACAGTGAAGAAAAATATATACGACCGCTTCTTCGCTCTGTCTCGTCCGCCTTCCATCTCCGGATCGGCGATGGTTGCTACTGTATGAGAGTGTCGCTCTGGGAGTCATTTTCTTGCGAAAAATCCTGTAATATCGCATCGTTTGTCTCAGCCTTGTCGCGGATCGTCGATGGCATCCAAAACTCTTTTCTCCCGTTTCGCGTCTTTTATGACTTTTCACCGAAAATCGCATTTTTTCAGTTTTATGATGACATATTTTAACATATTACGACGAAATTCGACATAGAAAAAAAATGATATGCTAAAAATATTTTAGAAATATATGAAATTCGAAGTTTTCATATACATATAAGACACGAAATTCATATATTAATAATATATTTTGTCATATATGTGGTGAAATGTATTTGCAGAAATATGTACATTTTATAATAGATCTGCAATATATAATATTTCGACGGAATGTCGTTAAATATATTATCGTTATCCACTGAAAAAAATTATGATTTGGAAGAACTAACAATTCATTCGGAAAATTAATAATTAGTTGGGATAATGCAGTTTTTTTCTTAAACAGTATTTGTCACAATTAACTATTAGTTCTGCTAACCCATCAATTTTTTTAGACAGACAATACAATAAATAAACGAAGAATTATATATCTTGAAATAAAATTTTCCGCTTACGCTAAACTTATGTGCAATTTTTCAGAATTAATATTAACATAATCCTCTTAGCAAATTTCTAATTATCTTATCAAAATCCCATTAATCTTGAAATTAACTTGATTTAACATTTTGCATTAATTTAATTACAGATAGTTGTACATTGTAATCGGCGTGTTTTACGTTAAAGCGAAAGCCTGAGTCGCGAACGAGTAGATCGATTTAGAGCCGATAGGAACGAAGCTAGAAGCATGTCTCGGTCCAACGATCGCGTGACTAATTGATAGCATTGCCGTGCCAGTCGTCGTTTACGTTGTAAGGTCTGTCGTGTTTCGCAGCCGCAGAGCGAATCGACGAACGTAACAACAACCACCCCCCCCCCCCCCTCCCCTCCCCAGCCGTTCTCGTGCTCGTGAAGCACTTTCACGTTTACGACCGTTTAAATTACGCGATTCAGCATTCTTCTCCCTGTGACGAAGCACTGCCGTACTTCAGTAGGGGGGTTAACTCTTACTTTTTCGTTATCCACTTAACGAGCCAATGTATTTTTATCACCGAAATTATAACAATTTTTTTTCCTCCTCAATTTCTCGTAATATACACGTGGCGTTGATATTTCGATCAATTTTGTCTCAAGTCGTTTTTAGTCATGTAATTTGTAGATAAAACATATTCGTAGTGTTGAATTTTAATTTTCGTCGAATTTTTTTTTCCTGCTTCGGCTAAAGTGTACAGTTACAGTGGATAAGATTTCATGGGTCAACACAATTCGTTTGCATTAATTATAACGCACGGAGATAGCGTTATAGGCCGTGCCGTGCTGTTGGCTACGAGAGAGAAAAAAGAACGGTTACTCTAAATGATTTACATTTAATTATGTCCTCGTGTGTGTCGTTGCGCGGCGCAAGCAAAGAGACGCGAAAAGCGGACAACTCTGTGCTATACATCGCTGTAACGCATCGCCGAAACTCGACAAGCATAAACCACCGTAATATCCTGCAACCCTCTCGAAATTGGATTGCTCTCGGTATGTGTTCGTATGTGCATATAGATTCACACAAATATATATATATATATATATGTGTGTATATATATTGGCTGTAGGAACGCAATTGCGTTTCGAAAATTTCGAGGGGACGAAAAGTTTACAATCCTATAGATGCTCACCGGGGTGTAACCGTACGCGAAACTAACCGATCTCATGTTGGTTCTACTCGTCCAATAAAGGACATCGAATATCGACGAAACTTTGTGCATACAAGCCTGAGCATTGACCACATCAAAATAATTGCACTTCCAATTACGCCTCACCTCGTAGACTCCAGCGAATAAATATCCAACGAAATTCCCTAATTAATTGGTTCCGACGATTTTTTTTTTTTTTTTTCAATCGACATTGTTCGGCCGCTATGAAAATTCGTTTGCCCGTGAGGTGAAATTTTTTTATTGAATTTTCGAAAGGTCACTGTTGTCATTTCATCGATACTGCAAATTTATCGGGTGAAATAAAGCGAAGACGAGAGAGCTGCGTGTAAAATGATAGATCTGGATAATCGTTTTTTTTTTTTTTCGAGTGATTCTGAATAGTGAAAAACATTGAAAAAATGTTTGTTTACGGAATATATTTTCATATAATTCATGCATTCAAAAATAAAATGGAATAAATGAAATTAATTGATGATTTATTTTATTATTTATTTATATTATATTATATTATTATTATATTTTTATAAACATTTGAAAAAGATTTTATATTAATATAGTGACTATGCGAATATTTTTACTGTACGCGTTTGGAACTGAAAGCCACAGCAAAGAGTTGAAAATAAATGACCATTTTATTTTTTACCTTCTCGGAGGTCATGGTAAACGCTCGAGTGCGGATGTGGTCTCGCGAGAAATCCTAATGGCCGGTTGACCGACAAAATGCGGTGAATTTGAATCGTCTCTCGAGGAGTTTCGTCGGTCGTCGATAGATTGAGATCTCTCTTCGTGTGTATCGACAAACGGCATGACGCGGTAAGCAGAAGCCATCAACCGTTCAGGGCTCTCCACTCGCGCCTAAGGGATCCAATTCCTGAGGGATGAAACGAGAGAAATTCCGAGATACCAGAAGGTATCCAACAGACGGAATATATAGTAATATAGTTGTGGCATAAAGCCTTCTCCTGTATATATCTCCGTTAACCCCTCAAAGAGGATGTTTACAGCTCTTGGAATAAACATGAGCGTTTTATAGGCCATTCAACCCCAAGACTTTATATACGTAGTATTATAAAGCTGCGAGGCTCCGCCCGGGTGTAGCCGTTGCTCTCTGCGTTTCTCCTGATATTTCCGACGGTTGATCCTTTCGCCCCGTGAACAGTTTACGATGATCATCAAGCAAGTTTTCCAAGCGCTAAAAGTTAAAGACAACGACGAAACGAGAGGGTTTAGCGAGGCACCGAGTTTTTGCCTCAATGCCTCAGCGCTCTATATAATAATAACACAGAACTGTGTGTTACGTAGCCTCTTCTCTTCACTCCGTCGTTTCACTTCGTCGAAGTACCGTACAATTTTTTTTATAACAGTACCAGTTCATAAAATGCGGGAGAAAAAAACTTGGGTAATCAAACATTTTTTTTACATCTTTTTTTTACGAATTGAAGATAACCGGGATGCGGGAAATAGGTGCGCGTGTCGGTGCGCGAGAGCACATCTCATCCCGACATGAGAGGCATAAATTTGAGTGTTTGTTATAAAGCCAATCGTTTCAACGGCAGAGGTTGGAGCGAAGATGGAGAAACACAGCTTGCCGAAGACTTGCGAAAGGGATCCCGTAATTGGGTGAGAACGTTCACTCGCGAATGCTCGCCTCGGTAACAATCTCGGGAAGGGGCTCCTGTCGGCACCTGTGCAGACTGTTCGAAGGGCTGAAGCTAATTCTCAGCTTCCACGAGCCGAAACTGCGCTCGCAAGGTGGCGGTGGAGGTGAAAGTGTAATCGAGCTAAAGACGCGGCGTTTATCTATAGCAAATTCTTGAACGTTTCGTAGATCCGCGATAGTTCCGTCGAGCTACGAAAATACTTACATATCCACTGGTGCTGTAGAAGATTACAAATAATATCGTCAGCTAAAATGATCCGCGAATTTTATCGCGTTTAAAAAAAAAAAAAAAAAACAACAACAACAACAATGATAGGTATAAAATCACCAATAGTATTGGAAGTGTGCGCTGAACTATGGAGAGTTTTTTAAACACGATCGCTGTTCACAAATAGTTCGCTTCGTTCTTCAACTTCAATTAACGAAAAGCCAGGCAATAGATTCGTTATGTTTACGCGAATAGCCGCAAACTTTTAGCGAAATGCACTCGAATGCATGTTTTTTTTTTTTTTTTTTTTTATACGAGAACCATTTTGCACGATAATCCAATTAAAAAGGGGTAGCCAAACAATGGCATTGAATTATTAAACAAAAAAAGGTGGATGAGAGTTTCACCAGCCGGAGAAGAGATGGGGGACGGGGTGAACCTCCAGTATAGGCCGCTGCAACCTGTAGTTTCGATCTCTCATTCCCCCCTTTTTCCGGATATACATGCTACCCCACGACTATATATGTACAAGCCACTTCAACTCTTTCGCTGAAATCCACTGCACTCGCCCCCTTCAGCTCTCGTCGAGAGGCTTTCCGTCTATTATATTTTTTTTTATTTTCGCGCAGTAATAAGCGTTGTGGCGCAGTACTGGCACCGCACGGAAAGTACCAACTCAACTTGGAGTCTGAGTGAAAAAAATTCGTTATGCCGATCTATATATGTCTGAATAACGTGAAATCGTTTTTTACCGGGTTTGCGCAATAGGCATTCTCGCGTTTCGAGGGCCTTCGTAGTTACGTCAACGCTGTACCACTGCTAGAGAGAGAAAATGATTAAAAATATTTTAAGCTGATATTTAACTGACTCCCGTGGGTTCTAAAATGATTTTCTGCTAATATCAGTTAGTTGAATACCAGTAGTTTTATTTAAAGGAATGCAAAAAATAATAGAATGAGGTATTCCGCGCTATTTAGCTTGTGAAGAACGTGAAATACGCTTTTCTGCTTCTTGATAGTGGACGGCCTATAAATACCACGAATATTTTATTTTTGTAATCTACGCAATTTTCTCATTTTTATTACCAATAATAATGCGGCTATAAAATAGTTTATTGATTAGAATTAATCATTTGTTAATTTTAGTTTTCAGCAATTTTTTTTTTTCCGACAAGTTTCTTGCGACAAGTATTAATTAGTATCGACATTTAGTTAATGTTTTTTTCCAACAACTTGAACCAAAGTACTAAAAAAACTTGAAATTAAAAAGTTAAAAACCGCTGCAACTCGATCGATTTTTAATACTACAATCTACGCCTGTATTGTACATACATCGTGTGTGAATATACGAATCGTCGTTGCTATTGCAATAATTGATCGTTCGAGAATTGAAATCCTGTGGTTTTAGTTTAAAAGTAATTAACTTTTAATCGAGAAAGTTGGATAGTTGTTGAGGAAGCTTTACTCTCCACATTCTCCGGCTTCCTTCGCCACTGTTCCATTCTCTTCCGTCTTACTACGGTAAGTCCAAACGTATATATATTCTCTCTCGGTATCGCGAGACGATGTTCTGCTGTACACCGTTGTGCTCTGGGCTTCTACAACTCTCGTGAAGGCGCGTCTGCCACTCAACATGTCTAAACTCTAAACGATCGGGCGAGGAGCTCGTGAATTACGTCTGTATAAGAGCCCATGTCGTAGAACCGTGTTGATCGGAAACCGAGTTGAAAGCTTTAGCAATTCTCGATCTTTTACCCTTTTCTGTGAAATGTATCGCTTTCGACAACCAAATACTTTTGATTACTTATTTTTTATTTTTTTCGAAATACGAACTTTACGTTTAACAGTCGCGGAATAGTACACATTTATCGATCTTAAAATAAAAAAATAAAAAACAAGATTTGGTGTAAAATAAAATTTAAGAGCGCATGAAAGTTTCATATCGTTCGATAATTTGATTGATGATAAGGGATAATTGTGAAAAAAACGACTTCCTCGACGACGTAATATAATCCTTGACAGTCACCGTGATATTAATGAGACAACACTTGAAAAAAAAAAAAAAAAAATACCACGCTTCGAATCACTCGAGAATTCGCAAGGCAAAGCGAATATCGTGTTTCCTCGCATCAATGGAATTTCAAGCATTTTCAATTCCGATCGAAAAGGAAAGATTTCTCGTTTGCTCGCTTGGAACGAAAGACAGGCGAAGTCTGAGATGCAAAGACACGCTTCGAGCTGTGCGCGTTCCAGCCACTTGCAGTTTCAGTTGGTATCAGAGGCAAAAGGAGGTTTTGAGATTGCTGTGCACATGCATCCATTGCAATGAAAAAAAAGCTCGACTCGTTCGGTGAACGATTCAACGCTAACGTAGATGTCGTCTTTTTGATTTTTTTTTTTACAAATTTGTGAAAAGCAGATCAGAGCGCCTTTGATGGTTCTTACAGTACGTCTCGATCGAGAGTACTTGGCAATTTCCTTTTGATTGATAAGCATAAGATTTTTATGCTTTTTCCTCGACTCGCAAATCGAACGATCGAAAAAAACTTAATCAAAACACCTAAATTCATTTAATTCATATAATTTTTTACAAAAAAATGTTAATGTGCTGAAAACTTTGTTACATCCCAGTGACGAATTTGCACGATACATTTTTATTTTTAATTTGTAAATATATATAAATATACATATATTATTGTCCGAAATATTTTATTTTTTTAATATGAGTAAAATAATAAATTTAATATCGTAAAATTAATTATATCACTTATAATACATAAATGAATACAACATTTTGACCAATAATAATAATCATTTGGTCGCACAGTTTACGAGTAAACAATTATTTGGAAAAATTGAGTTACGCATTGAAACGAAAAAATGAAATGTTTTAATATTAAAATTTACGTTAAATATCGTAAATCACAGTGGGGAAAAAAATGTTTTTCTATAGCCTCTGCAGCTCTGTTCGATACATAAATTTCTAAAGATCGCGACGAGAAGCCCGCAGGTGAGAAAAAGCATCTCCTCATCAACGACTCGTCGATAACAATCGGGACAACCATTGTTACAGCATCGTTTAATCGTGAAACCGATGTCGCCGCTGTACATTGCAAAGAATATCATCCCATCGTGAAAATCGTTGGCCACGATGATCCTCGAGATAGCGCACGAAGTAAGAAAGCGATTTATCCGAGATACAGCTGTACAATAACCAGCAGTTGTGTTGTCGTATATACAGTCTCATGTAGCATTCGTATTCTCGTTCTCCTTCGTTCCATTCGTTCTATTGCCGACGACACGTAGTTTTGTAGCCGCATGCCGCGTGCCGCACCCCCTTTCGAGAAGTCTGATCACGGAGTTCGAGATAATTGCAGCGTGCGAGAGATAGTACAACGATAGATATACCCGTTGCACGTTTTCCGTGGAGCCAAAGTGATTTCTATCGGAGTACAAAGCGATGGAAAGGATGAGAAGCTTTTGGTATCCCCATTGTAACACACATCCGAGGCTCGCGCGTCCACCTCGATTTTCTTCTGTTCCTCCGTCGAAATCTCGAAGAACTTAAGACTATACATCTGTACATACGAGGAGTACCTATCGAAAACGTATTTTGCGCGACAGAAACGAGAGAGTAAAAAATTAAACGCAAAAACGATAGTTACACAGTTTAACTTATTTGTTCTATTCGTTTTTACTTCGAGATGTATCTATAAACATCGCGAAAGTGCGAAAGAACTCGACTGGAAAATTAATTAAAAAGCAATACATTTTTTTTTTTAATTGAACTCGATACAGTTCGAGAAAAATAAAATGGCGCTTGAACCATTAACGCTAAGTTGCAGGAGCTGTGCGGTACGAAATACTCTTTGGACATACAATTTTTACTCTTTTTTTTTTTTTCTTCTATCCTCACTTTGTCTCAGCCACTTTAGCTCCCAACCTCCGTCCCTATCCCATTAGCAACGAACTTTCCAATTCAATTTCCACGGCGACCTCTCGTAAAGGCTTATTTACGAAACGTTTATATCGACTACAGGGGTGGCACAACTCGATGGCCTCCACCGAACGTCCCAGAACTCCTCTCTCTCTCCCTTTCTCTGTGTCGTATACTCGGAATATTTTTCCCTTCGACTCTTACTCTCTTCGACTAAACGATAAAAAAGAATTTCACGTGGCCCCCGAGCGCGCTGGACACCCTTCCAAAGATATCAAGATAATTGAAAAAGTTTTAATATACTCGAAACGTTATTTAGATTACCTCTTGTGTACTGTACCCTACCGTCTGACCCGCTACCGACTACTACTACTACTTGACACGAGAATTTAGTATCTCCGAATTGGAACAATCGAGATATCGACAGCACAGATATATTCATTTTAAACACAACATACCCTTTACTTTTTTATGATTTTTTCGAATTTTTTTTTTTTTTTCATTGATTTTTTCATGCGATCATTTTATTTTTTTTAATGTTGTGTGTTTTGTTTTGTTAAATGTTGTTAACTTAAAAAAAAAAAAATTAAGATTGTGTTTTCATCAATATTTCATTCAATGTTGTAAAACCACACATATTTAACTGTATTTCAGCCATTTTTATTTAGCGATATATTAAGGACGGATATTTTTTTTTTTTTTTCCTTCGAACGAAGATCACGCTGTAATGCAGTGAGAAGGTTACCAGTATCCTTTGATGCCGGTATCTGCGAGAGAATTCCATTATCAATTAGGTTATCGCGTGCCGTCTCATACAGTCGAGGAGCACAGAGCCCACGAGGAAATTCGGTTGCGAAAGCTCAGACAGCTGAACATACAGGATTGCGGCTATAACGCAGAATGGGTTAAGCATACTGCGAGTTGTATGGTAGCTATACAGTACTCCACGATGCCAAAGGCTCTGTCTAATTGTTGCAACAGCTGTAGAGGACGAGGGCCGTATAGATGCCCGTTGAGAGCACAGACTACGGTATTTGATGTGGTGCTCTTGGCGCAAATCGCATATCGTCGTGACTTGGGGGATCCCGCAAAGACAATCCTTTGCACGCCGACAATCCCAGTAACAGCCGGTATAGTTACTTGCGAGATATAGTAACAGATGCTACTGCCTGCTCCTGGTGCGGCTGTTGGGTCAAATAAATTCCTATGAGACGAAAAAGAAGGAACACGCGGCGCGCATGTAGGTGGAACAGATTGCAGGATGACGGCGACTGCGTTTCACATATGATGCATTCTGTAATGAAATCTGATTATCTTGCGAACAACGTGATATTTAAAAAAAATGTAATTGTCAAATTGAATTGAATTTAAATTAATTAAAAATGATTTCAGAAATTAATAATAAATAATAACAAATAACAATAATAATCATTAATTTGAATGAATTTTTTTTTATTTAAAAAATTCATGATTTTTTTTAAACAACTTGGGTTCGGCAGACCGATGGGTGATTTTTTAGGTTAACAGGTCCGAGCAATGAAAATCGTTAAAAAAAGTGAATCCTACTATACCGAGAAATTTTTTTTTTTTTTTTTTTTTTTTTTTCGTAGACGAAAATTGCCATAGATCCCACTTAAGTATTCTGCAGTTGATATTTTTCTTTTTACGATAAACCGAGAAACGGCAAAGTAGACGTCGAGCGCGCGCGGTTTCGGGGTCTCCGGAAGCAACGGAGGTTTCGTCGTCTCTCAGTCGCAACAAGCCGGAGGGATTTGGCTGAATGCGTTGTGTCGAGGAAAAAAATAATTCAACCGACGGAAAGAAGATAAAGAAACGATAGGAAAGACAGGTCGATAAAAAGAGACAAAACAAAATTTTCTTTTTTTCGCCTTCGTTCGTCTGATTTCCCATTGCAACGACGGATTATGTCAGTCAGTCAGAAGCGATCGAAGGCATTTATATGTATACTTTATGTGTTATTCGCGTAATCCATTTTAGCAGCAAAGTTTCGAGTCTATTAAAAATAATTATATTGGCTATTCATGAACAGATGAAATATAAACTTCGGTACAGAGTCACGGATGGGTCCCGATAGACATTTGCATACGACGATCAATCTGCATAAAATCTACACGACGAATATGATGAAACACTTCGATTATCGAGAAACTAATTTCGTTCGACAGATATCAATTGTAAGTTAACTACACCGACAAGTTATTTATACTGTATGCGGTATCATAAAATTGGCAACGAACCGTCGACTATCAAAAATACAGATGCTTCACAGATCTAAAGAAGTCTTTGGAATTGTGTAAACTGTATTTTTAGATCGTCAACGGTTCGTCGCTAATCTTATGATACCGTATACAGTATAAATAACTTGTCGGTGTAGTTAACTTACAATTGATATCTGTCGAACGAAACACGAAGACAATAGTCGAAGAGGAGGATAGCCGTTGCTAATTTATTGTCAATGATTCAATTTTATCGTGATAATCAATAACTTAATAATCGCGTAGAACAGTACAAAATGCATCGAATCGTTTAATTATCGTGACAAACGACACAGTTGATACTCTCTATATGCTCGCGACGAAACTTCGCAGTAACCCACAATGCGGTGATAATACAACGATAACAATTGAGGGAGAGAGCCAAGCGACGCCGCATCCTCCCTTTCCAACGAGTGCGAAACGTTAACGAACGCGTATACACAAAGCTATCTGTGTACTCGTACACTTTCCGTGTATCTAACTCTCTATATACTTACTACTAAACAACCAGAAAGGCGTACATCACACCACATGGCATGTAAAACAATACGTGATACGCCCTTCTGTTGCTTAGCATCCCAAATATATATATATAAATTTGTATGCGGATATTCAGAATGAGTTTCCGCGAAGCTGACTCTCTGTGTTCTCTTCGTTCTATTCTCTAATGTTGTCCTCGTGGTTTGACCGAACCCCTGTTTTCGCAACGACGCAGAGACCGCACACTCTCACTACTTCTCGACTCATTCCGAAAAGGATTCGGACAATGTACCTCGGGTACACAGTGTGCGCGCTTCAGGGGGCCGCGTGAGGGGAATCTCGTCCGGTACCAAACTATTTCAATTCGGCAAACAATTTCCGATATTAGTGGGAACAGCGGAGTTAGCTTCCGCACTTCTCGCGGCCTGCATAGATATATATATATGTAGATATAGATGTACCTATATACATATTATATATATGTGGATATGTAGACACAGTAGAAGCGTATGGTTATAGTTCTGGAGCAGTCAGTCGCGAACGACCACGAGAGTCTCTCGCTGGTGGATCCACCGAACACGACCGACGTGTGTGTACCGAAAATACCCGCAGACATGCGGAGGCTATCGTGGTGAAACCGGCATTATGGAAATTAAGCGCCGTAATACTCGCCTCTCACCTTCCCACCATTCAGAGAACGTAGGTGAGACGAAGCCGGAATTCTGAATGCTGAACTGTTAACTTCGCAATGTCATCTGGGAGAACGACGAGCGAAGAGCAGAGGAGGGCAATTTGAATTAGACAATGGAAGAACGAAGCTTCTAGCATTATATAGGTCATTTGGAAATTTAGCTTATCATTGAAATAACATTACGCGTACAACCTTCAGCACTGTTTCGGATGAGATATTCACTGACTTCGGTGGTGAGAGAAACGGTTAAAAAATTGATTTTAATAGAACAAATTATTAAGAATGATAATTTTTTTGTGACTTTTTCGCGAAAAAATGATCGCAAATTCGATTGTTCAGAGTCTGCAAAAATTATTTGTTCGGTAACGTGATTATCAACATATCGTCAAACTATTCTTAAGTTTAACTTTTTTTTTCATGGAAATACAAAGATCTGAGATAAACTAAATCTGTTTATCAGTATGCAACCGTCGAAAGTGTTGCAAAGGTAAAGAACGCGAAAAGAGAGGGTGAGCAAAGGTAGAGATCTCAGACAAAGTTTGAGGGGCGATAGAAAGGGTTGCTAGAGGTTGCGGTAGCCGGCATCCGAGGCATCGTAGTCGAATGAGACTATAACTCGGTAGACGCCACCGTCGCGAGTTTCGCAACTGTAATTCCGACGACGATAGTTGCCCACGGTACTGAGGCAAGAGGAATAGACTCCGGGGTAACTTCATTAATGATTACCTCGGCCTCGAGACTTCGGATCTCGATTGTTTTTGAGTTCAAAGTCGAATGGAAGAGAATTTCGAGATGGAGAGTAGTAGAGAATGGGATTCAAGTCCACGAAGAGAGAGAATCGTGCCGCGGCAAAGTAGCCAAACTGAATGTCCCGGGAGTCATCCCTTCCTTCTTCACGCCCTCCGCCCCGCGAAAGATTCATCTTCCAGTGCGCGAACCTCACTCGGACTGTGGTGCATGCGTCAGCTCTCGCCTCGCTCTACTTTCCGGGATGCGCTATTCTCCCGAGAGAAAGACACACACAAGAGAAGTAGGAGAGCGCGCGGATGCAACCGAGGGAGCCATTTCCAACCGCAACGTCGCGAACCCAACCAACTTTTCCTGCACTTTGCAATCTCATTCATTTGCCAGCCACGTTCTTGTATACCATTAAGTTGTCGCTTTTATATCGTCGAGGTTCGCATGTGGTACCCAGTTGTCACGAAATTCTTGTATAGAAGCAACGGCAGTGGGTGGCAAGTGGTAGTGCGCATTATCACCTTCGCACGATGAAGCTGACCGCGGTTAACGGCAATGTCTTTTAGGCGCAATAAGGTGAATAAAAATAGAACGTAAGAACGTAAAAAAAAATTGCTAAGTCATAACCGTATGTCGATAACTTTGCAATTAAAAAATCGGTGATTTTTCAATCGAGAAATCGGAAATTTTGCAATTAAAATATTGTTAATTTGCAATCGCGAAATCGGTAATTTCGTTATCGCAAAATGACTGATTTTCTTCGGCAACACTTCACTCGGCAAAATTCGTTTGTCTCCCGTTATGAAAGAAAACAATTCGAAAACCTGTGAATCGCTAATTTGGCGCAAAATTTTCAATAATTTATTAATTAGGACACATTTTAGCGGAGATAAATTCTCTCCAGAATTTTCCAACGTGTAAAATACGATAAACCGGCTTCATCGTCATGAGTAATTGCACCTTGGGAAGTCATATTCCTACAAGATCACACCGCTAACCGCGAGTCGGACTGCGGAAACAAGTTATTTTTTTATTATTTTTTATAAAAAGAAAGATAAACCGCAGTGTCGCCGAGTAGGAAAGTATTTTCTCGTCGTCTACCGCACACTCACGCATATATGTATGTGTGCACACGTCGCCGCGCAACAAGAAGTTGGAAGCGTTGGAAAACGGGAGAAATGGGGATTCGCGGTAATAAGAGAGACGACGTGTCGGCTGGCGTTGGCTCGGTGCAGTCTGCTGGTCACGCATCCCCCTGCAGAACGAATGACCTCATGTCATTTTGCTTTTTAATGAAAACCCAACGCCCCGACGTTAACATCCTTGGAAGGTAATTTTCATTTGGTTGTTCTCGAGAAAATTCAATGATAACAGCAGCCGATTTCTTCCGCACCTCATTGATTCGTTAATTAACGAGACCGCCGAGAGAACGGAGGGCATTGGAACTTTCAGTCTATTTTCATATCTTCGTGAACTTACGACCTCTTAAGATACATCATTCGAATCTCGTGATTCCTCCGTTTCTCGTGACTTAATGTTGCTTCCAAATTTAATTTCATTTGTCCCGTGGTACAGTGCCTATTTTACACTTATTGGGATTCGTTATACAATAATCTTTACACACGAGGGGGCGATCAATGTAAACAGAAAGTTCCGTGTGAGGTTCTTGTATGTTGTTGAAAACGAGACCACCACCGTCGATGTATCTTCGGTACGGTAACGAGAACACGCAATCCCAGCCGAAATTTTCAGCTATTTTTGCTGTGTATCTTTCATTCCATAGAAAAAAAATTGTGAGTAAAATAGATTGATGACACACTGAAAGAAAAATGTGCTGAAAGAACTAACAATTGGGTGAGAAAACTGATAGAGTTGATCGGAACTACAAATCAACACTTTTCTCAGTGTATTCATTTTCGCAGCAGATTATTTCTTCCAGTGCATTAATTCATTAGCTTTGAATCTATTCAAAGCGTTACTTTGGCTCACTTGCTTGTGCAATCAATGCGAAAAACTTGATATCCACAATCCCTTGCCAAGTACCAACTCTCCTTGATGAGACGTCGTCCAATTCCCAAGCGGAAATAGCGACTGTCGACGCTAACGCAGCAACATTCGAATATCTTGGGAACACAGTACTTTTCCCAGAGATTCGGTTCGTTCATGATGTGTGCATAGAACTTGACGATGTGACGAGAGGCACCAAGTTCGCAGCAGCACTCAGCGAACTCAACGATCTTTGCGGGATCCCAGGAACAAGTGGTGACGTTAATCGCCGCACCGACGAGACAGTTATCGGACCCTTCAGCTACTATAGTCATCCCTTCTTTGATGTGCTCGTGCATCAAGTGGATCAGCGGCACGGGTGGCTCCGCCAAACAGGCCAAACCAATGTTCACGAGACTGGGTTCGCTTTTGAAGTAAGTTTTGCGCATGAAGTTCAGAACTCTGTCGTAGTCCACCGGCAGGGCGATGCGAGTTCGCACCTCCGGTGAAACCTAAAGGCGACACATACATGAAAGTTTTGACGGTGTTACGATTGTTCCCAATCTTAATCCTCTGCTAGCAGACTGCAAATTTGAAAGCAGCTTCGGCATTCGCATATTTGACTCAAACAACTACTGAGTCATTTACTGAACACGTTGAATACTTTGAAAACCTAACCGAGACTTCAAATTCTGAATGTGCTGAAGAAGCGTTAAGAGAAATCGAGAAAACGTACGTGACATTCGGAGCTGTAACTCCGCTTTGACACAGGAAACTTGCATTCGCGATTGACGCTCCAATTCCGCGTCGAAGGATTCGTGTATCTTCGATACAATTTGCGTAACAGGAATCGAGACATAACCGTTTGACGTTCGCGACAAACTGAAAGACAAAGGGATACTTTTTACGGATAGCTCTGAAAATTTCCGCAGATGCGAAAAATTCAGGCAATACTAACGCTCGATAAAATCCGAAGCGCGCTATTGCGGAAGAAAAAAAAAACAAATCAAACGCGATTTTCCTCGAAGATTGGGCGATCTTCTCTCTGAAACGGCAACACACAATCCTGGGAATTGAATGTTTCCGGTAAATAATTGTCGAAAGGAGCCGTGGAAAAGGATCAGCGGGACTAAGTATCCCGAAGATGGATATACGACGAAAGAGAAAAATCTCTGGGGGCGTAGAAGAGAGATCCTCCCACCTATCGTTTCTCGTGGCTGAGCTTCGCGAAGCTTTGAGGCAAAGACGTTCGACGATTTACGACTTGGCCCGACGCGCTGATTTCGCCCGCTGGTCGTCGTCGTTGTCCTTCCAATTCACCTTTGTCCCTTTCTACCCGTTTCATCGAACGAAGAGAGGATCACCAACCGTTCACCAAAGGTTCTCGCTATTCCGCGGGTTACTCCCGTCGGGGCCCGTCGAACTGGAACCCAACCAGACAATAATAATTCAGCACCTCCATTCATTCATAGCCGTTGCGCGAAGTGATATGGGTGGCAGAATGCAGACTGGCTGATTTATGTATTCACGCCGCGCGCCCGCACACCACACAACTATCCTATCCCCTCCTTGCGTATCGTCAGGCAGCCCCTCAACCGAACGCACACAACCCTCATCCCTCGCTTGGCTTCTCCCGCTGAACGTACTGTGCTCACTCGGTCCTCATGGTTAGCTGCTGCGGCTTATTGTTGATGAATGCACAGAGAACCCGAGGCTTAACCGAGGAACCCAACGGCAATGGGAGAGATTCCGAACAGCGGGTATGGAGCTCAGTATGCGATAACAGAGAGACGAGAACCAGCGAGAAGGCCACGGGGGTTGCGTCGTTCCCTCGTGATAAGCCAGAGGGGTAGTTAGATTGTACGTACCCGTTGTACCTGAACGCCTATCCCGAGGCTCTCGCGAAAGGTACACCGATGAGTATATATATACCATATAGAGATATATATATTTTGGTACATCCATCCCATAGCAGAGTTGCCCCCAGAGCACAACGAACAAATACACAGACCTTACGGCGGCCCGGAGGTTGTGTTGCATCAATTACGCCTTTATTCTCATTTGCGTTGCGGTATCCGACAAAAATTGCAATTTATCGCTACAACAATGCGTACATTATTAATATCCATTAATCAAGGATATATATGCCTCGAGCTGTCTACGTTGCTCGAGCGTCGAGAGCCCAGCTGGCTGGGGTTGTTGGGGGGTCTATCGGCTTCTATCTCACTTCGTCTCTCGCATTCTCGTCTCTGCGTTCTCCACACTCCCATTCGCGTGAACACTCGCGCGCGGGCGCGCGCGCCTGCTGACTGCAACCTCACCCACTCGCGTGACGCACTACCTCTCATCCCTCCGACGTTCTCATCGTACCCGGGGGTCAGTTCTGTTGCATATATACAGATATGTATGTATGGGCGAAAAAAACCGTGATAAATTGCACGAGCGCGAGGATATTTTTTGGAAAAGGTACAAAAAACGAATGTAGCGAGAAACGGGACGCTCAGAGCGAAAGAGTTAGAAATGGGTTGAACGCGGAGGGTCTACATTGATGTTTTACGCATCGCAAGTGAGACAGATATAGTGTAGGACAATGGTGAGTACTTTGTTTATTTTTTTATTTTTTTTTTTTTTGTATGGAAATCGTGGTAACGTCGTTTTTGCGATCATAGTAGTCTGTTATATCGAATGATGCGATCTACAATAAATACTTAATTGGATAAACTGAGGTAATTTTTTTTTTTTTTTAACGCGCTTTGACCGGCGTTTCTTGATTGATGGCGAATGATTGACCAACGCCATTGGCCGATTTCTTTGCGAACTCCTCAAACTTGTCGAAGAATCCATCGTATCCAGATTTGGCTGCGTGACCATTAGCCTCTTCGGCTTTACGCGCGCGTTCGAAGTTGCCATTCTTGCCGGCTGTAGCCCCAGCGAACGCCGATGTCTGTTTGCCATCCTTGCGAAAATCACCCGCGGCTGCGATGTGCTTCTCGTCATAATGCCCGTGTTTGTGGAAACGTCCGCCCTGATGATCGTTGTCGTAAAAATCAGCGTCCTTCTTGTACTCGTCTTTGTGATAGACGTTGTGATAACCGGCAGCGTTGTGACCCTTTTCGCGACGACGATCTATCTCGAAACTCGCGCTCTTCTCACCGGTCGCTTCGTTCCTTTGGCCCTTGACGTGCTTCTCGCTTTCTTCTTGAGACTTCTTCTTGCCAGCTGACTCGTCGTATTCGCCCTTGCGATGCTCCTTTGCTAATTGGCCATTGAGACTCTTGTCGAATTCGACTTTTCGACGAGTACCACTCTCGCCCTTCGTACCGCGAGAAGATTCGCTACCGGAAGCCGATGCTTCGCCGGTGGTGCTCTTGTGATCTTTGCTATTTGCTCCATCGACCAAACTGTTTTTACGATCGGATCCCATGGTCGCCGAATCGAAGAACTTTAACTCCATGTGATCGACACCCGGCGGCTTTACACCGGTGTAATGTGCCGGCAACATTTCCGCATCGGGTTCGAGTACCAGCGGCAAATGGGTGTAATGATTTCTCGCTGTCGTTGATGAAGCTCCACGAATCTCTTCGCTGCTGCCCGCGGTTATCTTGTCGATGAATTTCTCCGGCGATATATCATCGAAATCGTAGTCTTCCGAGGCCGCTGATAGGAGATCATCGAGAGTCAATGTCGAATCGTAACTGACTCCTCTCGCTTTCCGTCCGGAAGGATGACCGTTGATACACGCGACGGTACAAGCGACAAACCACCATCTCGAAAATCTTTTCGGCATTATATATATATATATTTTTTTTTTCTTGTATCTACTATCAATATAAAAAGATTTACTCTTCAGCGATACTTTTGTTCGCCGTGATAGACGATATAAAAAATGTACTATGATGACCGCGTTCCCGACTTCTCGATCAATCGTACCGATAGACACTGCAATCGAGTTTCCAGATATTCTCGTCTTTTATATATCTCTTGGGTAACACAATAGACACGATGGCAGCGCTCGAATGACTCGTACTCCTCGCAGACTTCGGTTTCGACGATGGAATGCAGCCGTTGGGAAGGACGGCGCGCAATTACCTTTAAAAATACGACAAATTTCTGCGGTGCTACCACCTTTCAGCGTCGAATGTTTCGACAATCGTACGGATTTCACGAGAGCTCGTTCTGCCTCTCGCCCCGTTGAACATCGAAGGTCACAGCCGTAGACCGCGGTGGTTGCGCTCACTACCGATCATTATCGACATTACGATTTATGAAGCAAAATTGTCGCAATACTCTATGTACAATAATAAACATTCGTGGAAACCACTAACGAGAGATGATAATCGTAGAAATTATAATAAAGTCTAAGGGTCGGAGGAGGCGACCGGGGCGAGTTGACACACGCGCAATAAAAAAAAAGATCGCGGGTGAACGCAGCGAGGTACTTTATGAGAATTAGAGTGCATCCTACGGTCATATCTTAGAGTGCGATGCACGCTGCCAAATATCTCCATTTTTTTTTACAATGTGTGTGTCAACTCCGGTCTCCTTTACTTAGTCAGCTTTCGGAGTATATCATCTATGCTTTGTCTTCGTACCGTGATCAATCATCTGCGAATTTTTCTAGAACGTGTTCACGGTCATCGACTCTCCATACTGGTGAGATTACTCTCGTTTAGTTTACGAAATTGCGCAAAGTTTCTTCGGGGGTTATCCACGAACGTAGGCACTGTCGAATAACAGTGTCAATAACGCCGAACGTACTTGAAATTTTTGTCCCTAATGAACGGCATTCTACAGTTTCCACGTGTTTCATTCATATGCTCAGGGTCACGTGCGCTCGGTTCGCTGCCTATAAAAGATCCCGCGAATGGGAAATAACCACGCAGAGTTAGCGAGTCGAGCTTAGCAGTGAGACACATTAGTTTGGTTTATCATGATTGGAAAATTTGTCGTGAGTGTGCTGTGCGGCGCGTTGATGACGATAAATCGAAGCGACGCATTGCCAACGACGATGGAGAAGATGACGGTATCCAGAATGAGAATGGCGGATCTGGAGTCATCGGCAACCGGATACGTTTACAATGCTCACCGCGGACATCCGGGCTCTTACGTGCAATACACTAATCACGGAACTGGTCGATACTACGATACACCGGCGCCCATACAATACGTGACTTATCGCAATCCCGGAGTTGTGCTGCGCTCCGAACCGAACGTGATCACTGGGTTACCGAGTTACAAGAGCGGAATTTCTCCTCTTACACCGGGTTACGTTGTTCCACTGGTTCGAACATCCAAACAATCGGCCCTTGCACCGTATTACGCTGCCGGGGAACTTCGTCAAGATCCGTATCACGTTGAGATTCAAGATGACGAAGATTCCGACGAGAACGACGACGGAGATAGTGACGAGAGCGACGGGGACGAGGATGAACACAACGAGCACGGCGAGGGTGAGGATTTCAATGACGAAGAACAATCGTCTCGTGGAGAAGCTGGCGAAGAGGATTACAAGAATCATCACGAATTCGACAATGGTGAGAAGGGACAGCATCACAAAGACCGACACGAAGGTAAGTTAACTAAGATGTTCATTATTATTTACGGTAATTATTCTAATTTACTTTTCAATGGTAAATTCCTAATCTTTTAATTAATTGTACACGTCGGACTATTGAGATTTTATAAGGGAGACCGGGATAAGTCGGATGGAATGGACGCTGTAAAAAGATCGATGTTTTCATGCAGTTAGTATGGCACTCTGAGGAATTACTTACCACAGTATGGGCTATAATTCCACACAATGCTATACTCGGTGTGTGAAATCTTTGATTTCTTTTACTTCCCGCATTTCGACTTGTCCCGGTCTCCTTTTCATTGTTTTCTGTACTCATATAATTCACGTTAAAATTGATGAGTAGAAGAAAATTGATGAGTATAATAATCAACAATATTTTAATCCTTTACTTCTTCTTTTTTGGCTATCGTTCTCCAGTGAGAGCAGATGCCACATTTTACTCGTCTAATACCGTTTTCTTTTTTAAATTTTAATTAAAAAATTCTGAAAAAATGTTACGAATGGTATTCTGAAATGTTTTTTTGCGTAAAAATGAAAAAATAGAATTTTTTAGAAATCTTATTTTTTTTAAGTATTTAGATACAGAAAAGTGTTGAGTAGTCGATACATTGTTTTTTGCAAAAAAAAAAGCCTTCAGACTTGAAGGGTTAAATGAATTTTGTTTTCTAGGTCATTACAGCGACGAAGGGGGCAACAAGAAATACTACATCGAAAATGCGGGTCATTATGGCAATCGGGACGAAGCCGAGAAGGGCAACGAGGGTGAAAGTTACGGGCAACAGGCTTATCACAAAAAAGGCCATAAAACAACGGGATTTCACAATGTCTATCGCAAGGACGAATACAAGAAGGACACCGATTTCTACGATGACGATCACAAGAGTGGTCATTACGACAAGCATTCCTCGCACGACGCACATCACTCGTCAGCCGACGGTGGCTACAAGAAGGACGGTCATCACGATTCCGGATACGCAGAGCGCGAACACGGAAAAACTGGTCATTACGACAAGGGCCACGAGGATAGTCAGCGCAAGGGCCACAAGAGCGAAAAAGGCGGAAATTCTTATCACAAAAATCATGCCGACTACGCGGCGAAAAAAGGCGCCGAGGAAAACCGAAAGTACGGCTACAACAACGGGCATCTATGACACTAAAATAATAACTTTTTATCCATACACGTCGGTATGAAATATTTGTCAATTGTTTTTATATTTGTTGTATTTACGTCTAGCGAAAGATTTTATTGAAAATAAATAGAATATTAATGGAAATGCGTACAGCGACGATCTCGATTTATTCCTGCATATTAGGGAAACTCAATAAAGCTTTCAGCGTGTTTTGCGTCGGAGTGGTTCAAGTTTTTTGACGACCATTATGGTTGATTCATTATGCATTTATAATGAAAACACAGAATGGTACAGCGGGAAAACCGCAGCTCACGATTTTGCAGAATCAATGAGATACATTTTGAGTAAATTATTTTCGAAACAATGAACATTGGTTGATACTTATCCTCGCAGCATTATACATTATAAACAGAGTCGAGGGGTATACGTATATCCGAATCGCTGTATGTACCGACGATTCGTTTAATTATTTTCGAAAAACTTTAATCCAACAATTGAATTTCAGCGTTCTGTCTTTAGATTCAGAACGCAATAGCACGTGTTAACTATCGGCGATAAGCGTAAATTATTTGCGACACGCGGCAAAACGCTTGCGTCATGCGTTACACTGGTTGTACGTTTTGCTGAAATAGAATTTTCGTTCCAATCGTCGTGTGACCTGAGCACTGATAATAGATGGTCCTTTATGCAGTAATATCGATTTTATTACGTAACATCATAAATGAAAGTGCCACTCTGTTCCATTCATGAAGCAACAACGAGCTGTGAATTCTATAAATGTATTTATTCGATACATAAACGACTGAAGGAATAATCACTACAACCTGCAATGACAAATGATGCAACGAATTCTGCAGAAAAAAAATGCCCGATACGAATAAAAATTCATTCATAACGAAAGATGTATTTTAAATAAAAACCGATCTATAATTTCATTCACAGAAATACAGAAAATTCTCGGATTCATAATGATAAAAATTCGCGGTAATAAAAACATTTCAAGTTGTTTAATAAAAAATCGTTACCTGGAATGAGAAACAATGCAACGAATCGTGCAGATAAAAAAATTTAAGATACGACGAATGAAAATAATTCTCAACGAAATATGTATTTAAAAATAACACCGATGCATTATTTTATTCACAGAAATACAGAAAACACTCGGATTCAGAATGCGAAAAATTCGTGGTATTAAAATAATTTTTTTAGTTGTTTAATAAAAAATCTTCTTCACCGTTAGTTCCCAAATGATTACAAATGAAAAATAATCATATCGATAATTTAGTTTAAGGCGTAAAAAAAAAACTGTGGAAAAAATAGCTGCAAGTTTCGATCGCTCAATGTCCTTTCTTAAAGGACCATTCTTTGTGATCGTCGTGAGCATCTTTCCTCCCATGAGAAGAATGATGTTTGTGATGTTCATCATGACCATCCGCGCCCTTGTGGCCCTTGTGTTCCTTGTGATGAGATCCCTTTTCATGAGAGCCTTTTTTGCCGTGATGATCCTCGTGATGACCGCTCTTGTGATGTCCAGCCTTATGATGGCCGCCTTTTTTGTGTTCGTGTTCGTGATGATGTCCTCCGTGCTTCTCGTCGTAGCCTTCGTCGTGATGCTCGTCCCAGAATTTCTTGTGCTTCTTGTACTCATCCAATTTGTGAATCTCATGACGTCCCTTCGTACTGTGTCCCTTGGCGTAATGTCCTTTCTCACCATACTTGTGACCCTTTTCGCCCTTTTCGCCTTTGTGATGCTCGGCGTAGTATCCATCGTCGTGATGATGACTCTTCTTGTGACCCCCGTGATCGCTGTGGTGACCCTTGTGTCCGTCTTTATCGTGATGACCCTTTTTTCCCTCCTCATCCTCGTGTTTACTCTTATAGCCTTTTTCACCCTTCTCGCCGTGTTTCGAAAATTCATCCGAGTGATGCTCCTCGCCGCCGCCCTTCTCGTAATGATGTCCCGTTCCAGCGGTCTCGAGATCCTCGGAATTTTGGTATACTATCCTCGCCGATGAAACGTGCAGCGCGATACATAACCCGGCGAGGCAAATTATCGGTGTATAATTCATCTTCTTCCGTTTTCTCGGCTCCGGCCGCTTCACAATGTAAAAGACTGTTGTACACACTCCGTTCTTCCACTGTACTTACTGGCAATGTGGCGACGCCTACGAAACGCTGCGATTTTATACATATCCTATCGGGAAATAATTGGCGATGTGAGGTAAACAATAAATCCGCGTTGCGCTTTCCGAGTCTCTCATTGCTCACGATTGCTAAAGTTTCTCGCTCTCCTTAACCCGTTTATAAATTATCACTTCGTGATATACCGAAGTCAGCGCGTAAGCGAAAAGCATTACGCAAATATCTGAAATTACGACGTAACTTTGATTGCTGAAACCATTCGAGACAACCAAATAGACTCCTTTTCTACTAAAGAAAATTCTATTGATAAAAAAAATGGATGTGTCTGTTAATAATTAATTTATCTGAAACAAATCCATTCATCATGATTAGCATGACTCGGAAGTAAAGTTGCCGATGGATATAAGACACTCTTACCGAGACAAACCCATCTCAGCGTTACTCTTTGGAGCAAACAGTAGCGGGCGATTGAGTGTCCTGCAATCGAGAGTTTGCGAAATACCATGTCTCGTATTGTGAATGATACGGTGACGCGAGTCAAACGCAATCGATTACGAAGTCCAGCAATACTCCTGGGGGACAAGTATATAAGCATAGCACGAAAGGTGTTTCAATCAGTCGATTGGACTCCTCGAAATCCCATAGTACTCCTAAGATGATACGAAGCAGCTGTGGCTGGAGGTTGAGCCTAATGCTTGGGTTACTCCTCGCATTGGTGGCACTGTCGTCAGCTCGAGAGACGCGACGTCGTGAAAGAGATCTGGAGACAGCGGCCAGTCATCACGGCCATCATCACGGTCATCATCACGAACACGGCGGGGGTCACGAGGGGCACGAACATCATCATCACGATCATGGTGAGAAGGGTGACAAGGGCTATCACCATCATCATCATCATCACGAAGGCGATCACGGAAAGCACGGAAAGGAACATCACGAGGGACATCACGAGGAACACGGCGGTCACAAGAAGCATCATCACGAGGAGGCCGACAAATACGGCGAGCATCACGAAAAGGGACACGGCCACAAGGGTCACAAATTTGGCGAGAAGAAGGGCCACAAGAAGGGAGAAAAGACTCACGGCTACCATCACAAGGCTCACAAGGACGAGTACCACAAGGAGCACAAATTCTACGACGATCATCACAAGGGAGGACACCACGAGAAGCACGGACATCATCACGGTCATCACGGCAGCAAGGAGGGACATCACAAGAAGGGCGGACATCATCATTCCGGCCATCACGAGGATCATCACGGCAAAAAGGGACATCACGATAAGGGACACTACGACGAGGATCACAAGGGATATCATGGAAAACACGGCCACGACGATCATTACTCGCATCACGAGGATTATGGAAAGAAGGGCCATCACGAGGACGGCAAGGAGCACGGTTACCACAAGGGTCATCATTGATTACTTCGCATCTATACTCTGTTATGATGTTTATTGTTTTAGATGCTATCCACTGTTTCAGAGTTTTTTTTAAATGCCTGTTCTTCGTTGGCTAGTATTTAGTTTAAATACTCATTAATGAATATTACAATTGTTATTTTTTTTTCCTCATGAGAGGCTTTAATTAATAAAATATATATGAAAAAAAAGAAAACCAAAAATCTATGAGACTACAATGTTTTCTGAGGAGTCGGAGAGAGAAGGCGCGAGATATCGAACGAAGCGTTGTGAACTCGTTAAACACCAATCAGTTCAATGACGCGTGAAATCTCAGCGAGAAACATGCGGGAAGGGGAGACTCAAGCTACCGATAGAAATTAATGAGCGATTTGCAAATCGTCGTGGACGATACGTACGTAGTTAATATCGTGGGGATAATTAGAATAGGGAATTATGCTGCTGAATAGGGAAATGGCGTCGGTTCAAGTATCTGCAAACTATGTGTAGACCTCCCCGACACTGGCAAAAGGCGACGTCATAACGACTCTGATGGTTAAACTTTAATCCCGGTCTCATTAGTAGTATAACGCTTATAGCCTCGAGAAAGACGAACGAAGTTGGTATCCCGACAAGGTACTCGAGACGTTCCTTTCATATGCAATACACCTAAAGTTTTCTCTCACTTTACCCGAGCGTTCACATCGCTGTTCTTAAATATCCGAAATGGATACCATACTACCAATTAACGTTGATGAATACCCGTACAAAAGCTCGTGAATAGTAAATAAGTACGTTTAATCCAAGAACTCAAGTATTGTTAGATTAAAGGCGCCACTTACATAAAACGTAGTATTACGCGTATTTGATGACAAAGTTACTGTTCGAAGCTGTTAGCGAATACATTTGACAATGTTAGCACTTAATTTCAGTTATCCTAATATCATTTTAAACAGTATTTGTTCATTATTATGTATTAGTTTTCATATTACACGCGTGCGATAGACTTATTTTCGTAGGAGAAAAGAATCGGTGGTGTCGCATCGTGTTTCGATTATCTCATAAACGGGTTACAGAATATCAGTTACACAATTTTCCGACAATGAAGCGTATGATTACTTAATGGCGGACAAAAAAAAGCGGCACTATTAGCTTGCAAAAAAAAAAGTTTGGCCACCGTGAAAGTGCGCTTCGTTGCGGACAGGAAAGTACGTCCGAATAAACCGAATGTATGGAAAAAACCGAGCTCTCTAATGCAACAACTCCAACAGACCCGAACTACGTTTCCCCACTTGATCCATTTTTTTTTCTCACCAAGGATTCATGCACCCACCAAACGGCTTGTGTCGAGCTTCCACCTCTCGTCGCGCGTTGAATTGCTAATATAAATAGAGGTGCCATGAATATCCGAACCGTCATATCACGACAGACGGTGAGGTGAGGACGTCAAAGATTTTGCGAAGGATAACCGCGTAACGTGCCAATCTCACGCAATGATGATGACCCTTCGACAAATATTATCGAAGGGATCCTTCGTCATTCTCTTCGCCGCAATTTTCATTGCATTGACATCGGCCAGAGATATACCGCGTAATCTTGGTGATTTGGAGACCGCCGCGTCTGGTCACCATCACGAGAAGGGCCACGGCCACGAGCATCACGAGCATCATTTCTCGAAGCACGGCGACAAGGGTGACAAGGGTTACAAGAGCCATCACGATCACGAGGAAGGTAAGAAAGGCCATCACGACAAAGAGCATCATTCGGGACATTACGACGAGCACGAGGGCCACAAGAAGCATCATCATCACGATGACGGATACTTTGGAGAGCATCACAAGGGCGAGAAGGGCGAGAAGGGACACAAGTTTGAGGAGAAAGGAAGCTACGGCAAGGGACACCACACCAAGGGTCATCACGAGGTGAAGAAACTCGACGAGTACAAGAAGGACAAGGAGTTCCACGATGAGCATCACGACGAGGATCATCACGAGAAGCACGGAGGTCATCACCACGAACATCATCACAAGAAGGGCGGACATCACAAAGCTGGACATCACAAGGGTGGCCATCACGAAGATCATTATGGCAAAAAGGGTCATCACGAGAAGGGACATCACTATCACGATCACAAAGGTCACAAGAAGGCCGGCGGTCACGACGATCATCACCACCATCATTCCGGCTACGGCAAGAAGGGCGAACACGAGGATCACAAAAAATGGCACTTCAAAAAAGGTCACTGATGACCCCGACAAGATACCACCAGCTGATTTGTCGGTGAACCAATTAATTCACCAGTCTCTTTTGAGACTCGCTACGAATAAGACTATTAAGGAAGATTACTTGTTGATGTTTGTATCTGTATCGTTCGTTGCTTATTTCACCAATGATTGAATAATCGTTGAATAAATGTTGTTTCAATATGAATTAATTTTGTAATGTCTTTGAACGAAACCCACTCTGCCTATATGTACCATGTGTCCCAATTCACGTTATTCAAAATAACCAGAGATGTTTCCATTTCTAGTCGATAACGAATATTATATACATCGAATATGTCAGCGCTGAATAGAATCTGGCGCTGCAATGTATCAAGTCATAAGCTATAATTGATCAACGATGTGAAGCCGTATGTGTTTAACGATACGACTCTCATACCAGCTGTGATGAATATTATTATTAGTCGTTTAATGAACTCCGATGCTCGTTACCAGCGATATAATTTTTAATTGAGTATTTATATAACGGATATTTTCTGATCAAACAATTATAACTAATCCGGTCATATGAATCCAATATAATTATCTCTCGAGTTCTATAATGATAAATATAATTTGATATATAATTGATATATATAAATTTTGCAATCTCTCGGAATCTTATATGTTTCTATATACGAGCCATTTGTCGCACATGTGCGCAGAATCGATCTCCTACCGGTATCCTTCGTGTATAATTGGATATGCCCGATACAATATTTGCACACATACGTTTATAACAGATTGAAGAATGTTAGGAAAATATAAATATTGGATCGAATAAGCATGTCGAGGTTATTAAAGTAATATTTGTCTTTATTCAATAATGACACAAAATAATATCAGTCGTAATAGGCGTATATAACGATTTAAAATCTACATAACGACGAACGTATTTGGCACATTTAAGATAATCAATGCTTTCCATGCTTGAATCCCCACTTCTTGCCGTCGTGATGTTCGCCTTTTTTCCCGTGTTTGTGGTGATGGTGATGATGACTTTCGTGACCGTGCTTTCCGTGATGACCCTTGTGTTCCTCGTCGTGATGTCCCTTCGAGTGATGTCCCTTTTTGCCGTGATGATCCTCATGATGACCAGAATGATGTTTGTCGCCCTTCTTGTGATGACCTCCCTTGCTTCCGTGATGACCGTGATGATGGCCGTGCTTGTCATGATGGCCACCCTTGTGATAGTCGTCATAGAACTTGTGCTCCTTGTGATACTCATCCTTGTGAGCCTTGTGATGATAACCGGTCGTCTTCTGCCCCTTCTTGTGTCCCTTCTTCTCGCCGAATTTTCCAGCCTTATGTCCCTTCTCGCCCTCGTGATGCTCACCGTGCTTCTCATGCTCGTCGTGATGTTTCTTCTTGTGCCCACCGTGTTCCTCATGATGCTCATGGTGATGCGCCTTGCCGTGTTTGCCGTGATCACCCTTGTCGTGATGATGATGCTTGTGATATCCCTTTTCGCCCTTCTCACCGTGCGACTCGTGATGATCCGAATGATGCTTGTGACCACCACCTGATTCCGAATGATGCCCGTGATCACTCGCGGCTGTTTCCAGATCGACTACATCGTACACATCCTTGAAATGGCGGCGCGTACGAATTTTCACATTTTCCCGATTGGACGAACTACCCAATTCCAAAAGGGCAGCATCTTTCCTCGCTTCCTCTCTTCCGACAATTTGGGTTACAAATATAAATAATAACACGCCCAACAATCCAAAGGTCCTCAACAGATCCGGAGAACCCATGTTTCCAAGAGATCGAATGAACATCGAAGTTCCGGGTACCACGATATTTATACTAAATACGGATTAAAATGTAGCATTCCCACTTCGATAGCAAAAGTTGACTTTTCTTGGATACTCCTCCGCCCAGTACTTTGGATCCACTTCCTTCCTACGGTGACTCGATGACCGCGAAAGATCAGTCATGTGGCACGATAGCCGGCCCGACAGCGCGTTACGAAGACCCCCAACAGAGCACGGGTTCTAAACTCCTCTCACAAGAACGAACGTACTCTCGCTCTTCTTACAACTTTCCGGGCATTCGAGGCGTGCTCCGTTCGCGTTCATGTAACAGATCGCCAACCATTGTAGTCCTCTAGTGAGTTGGATAACCGAGATCGATCACCCGTAAGTAACGAACCGTCTATCGGCAAATAGGAAAACAAAAAAGCTCCTGTAACTTTCCACCAACGATTGTACAGAACCTCAGTAATGATATAACTCGATATGCTTTCTTTAGACTTCTTTTTAGATCACCTCTCGATTAAATACGGAAGCCGGTAAGACTTTTCTCTGCATCCGTTTTTTTGGATGACTCCTTTTTTCAATTATTTATTAAACTCTTGCAACACAACGAAACTTAAAAAAAAGTTTATGTAAGTTTCCCCCAACGATTGTAAAGCGCCCGAGAATGATATAACTCGATAAACTGCTCTTCTTTTTAGCTATGTCTCGATGCGATACGGAAGATGGCAAGATTTTGGTTCTGCATCTTTTTTTCGAAGACTGCTCGTCTAATTATTCACTAAACTCGCGTCATTCTTCGATAAAAAGAATTAACCAAGTTTTTTTCATTTTCACTACGAGTATAGCGGGTGCCTGTAATTGAGTTTACATTGTGTATTGCGCGCAAAATTCTCTTCAATTGGCCACTTTTCGTTGAATTCAATGGTCATGAATATAGTGCCAAATGTACGAGTGGACAAGGGAGTGAGATAGCTCGGTCAGAGATAGAATAACGAAGCGCCAAGCCTGGTGTGTGCCACTCGAAAATCACGTTGAATGTGTAAACATTTCCAGTCTACGGGAAATAACAAGCTCATTGTTCGCACCGCGGAGCCTCGTGTACACGACCGTCACACAGCCCTACCTCTAGTGTAATTAATGTAATTGGAGTGTCCCGACAAAAGAAAGGGTTCAAACGCAAGTACGTTCACGATGACCTCGTATATCGGGGAGTGCAATGTGGCAACAGCGACAGACTGGAATCTCCAATTCCCAAGTCGCGCCGATGAATAAAAAGAATAAAAAATTCAATCTCTTCGATACAAAGAATATTGTTTGTCTTCTGTTTTTGCTGCGAGAACTTCGTGCGAAATTGATGCTGATCGATGAAATAATACACGAAGCAAATAGGGAATCGAGTACAGAAAAAAAAAAGAAGGAATTTCGTAAAAAGATAAGTATCGAATAGTGAATAGCGCCGGATAACGGCGATGAAATAATAACAAGAGCTTACTCGGGCGAAAGCTCATCATCTCTCGTTGGAAGGATGCCGGGGGTGTGAGAGTGTGCCAGAGAGAGCTGCCAAGCGGAAACCCAGAGAGAAGAGAAGAGCTCGGGCACAGAGAGTAGAATGAGATTGCGGAAATTCATACACGTTGGGTCACGAACCGCGAAACGCGGGAGGTTCTGCTGCAAAACCGAGTAAAACAGTAGGACCATTACTATCATAACTTTCGCCCGAAACGTATAATACTCGTTGCGCGAGAAGCACAGCGGTGCACGTACGTAACGGGCAACGATTTGACGTAACATAAACCGCTAAAAAGTATACCGACCCGGGGTGGGAGAAATGGGAAAATATACCAGCGTTATACGCTCGAAACTACGCAGCGAGACGGGATATAGGAAGAAAAACAAAGTTGCTCTACACCACTGCTAACAAATGTTTCAGCTAAATGCACTGAAATTTCTGTATAATTCACTCGCAGCCACTATTCGCTTTTTTCTTTTGTTCAACCAAATTTGTTTAATTCAAATAAAATTTACTTGTCGCACGGCGTAATAAGCTATTTAGATAGAATGGGAGATAAGCGAATGCACTCAACGGGTTTGAATTAAACAATTCTTTTATATGCGGTACGTAATAATTGAATTGCGCGATAATCGAAATTTTTTTTTATTGAAATAATGCATTTATTAGCCGATTATTGAACATCGGAAAACCGGAGATTCTGTTCACCATCTTCAAAATAAACTATGATATCTCTCGTGTAATATTTCAAGATTTTTAATTATTATCGAAATTTCCATTAAAAAAAAAACATCATTGATTTTTTTATTATTTCCTACCGAAAGAAATCGTAATGCAAAAAAAATCGAAATTTTTATTTGGCACGTGAAAAAAATTAAGCGCGACGCTTTGTTCATATAATCTCTGTCAATTCATGATACTTCGTTCTCCGGTCTGTACAATAGTACAATTCACGAATCCAGATGAGCAAATGCACCCGAGACGATATGAAGAAAATATGAAAACGCGGATAAACCTCGAGAATTGCAGCGGCGATATTACCGACATTAAACTTTGAAAGAAAGGAAATAAGCTATTTCTCATTGTGAAGCTCCTTTATACCGAGAATAATGTACTTCTCTCGACGAACAATACGCTATCTCTTTGCTTAAAAAAAATATTACAATTGTTGATACACGATTCGCGATCATATGGGAAATGAATCTCTGCTTGACTTACAGAGAATTACGGGAATCACCGGATCACCGGAACCGACAAAATACACCGCCATAGGGACAAAACTAAACAATAGAAATGATAGGATGATTTGTCAAAATAGAGAATTAAATCGTATCCTCAAATGTGGTAATTTGGCAAAACCAGTCGACGTTATCAAATGGCGTAGAGTCCCGGGTGTGTCTCGCTTCAATAGGTCGGCTCTAGAAGCGCCAATCGGCAGTGCTCTATTCCAGCCGCAAATTAATATGTCGATAATTCGCTCTGGCTATTAATTCCATGGCTGCATGAATTTCTATATTGAAACCCGTATCGTCTATTTGTTTATTGACGATCTCGATACTCCGGTTACTGGTTAATTGCGATACGTAGTCAATACATACGAACCAACAACGTTATTAGCCTAATTTGGCGAGCCAGTGATTCGTTAATTAACTAATAGTTACCCATGCGCAGTCAATCAATATTTCATAAAGAAAATACCAATTAATCTTGTGCTCTATGCATTCGTTATTTTTTTTATTTTCGTTTTTTTTTGCGCCATTCAAACATTCGTAGGGTAGATGCATCGGTAGCGGCCATTTCCACTACAAATTACCGTCAAATCGTTATGTTCCAATATTTCTATGTTAATACTTTGGATATCATCATATAAATCATATAAATGTGTAGAATTATCAATTCGTCGTCATGTTGATCAAAAGTGGACCAAAAATTGCCAAAACTAGTGCTACCATCCTATCAATAAAACTCAAGTAGACAATGTAAAAGAATAAAGTATATTTTTCAATGTATATACACATTTTGTTTCCTATGTTTAACTATCGACTAATTGACTTCCATAAATTCGTATGTACACAACGACCAACATCTCCGGCATTGGTGACGAAAATAAAAAAAAAAAAAATTTCGGACACACGACTTTTCGTCAGTTTCGTCATCAACCTTTGTGGCCCTTGCTAAATCCGTGCTTCTTGCCCTCCTTGTGTTCACCCTTCTTCCCGTAGGAGTCGTGATGGGAGTGATGCTCCTCGTGTCCGTGTTTGCCGTGATGGCCCTTGTGGTCCTCGTCGTGATGTCCCTTCGAATGATGTCCCTTCTTACCGTGATGATCATCGTGATATCCCGAATGATGTTTGCCACCCTTCTTGTGACCGCCTTCCTTCTTCTCGTGATGACCGTGATGATGTCCGTGTTTGCTATGATGCCCACCCTTGTGATAGTCGTCGTAGAACTTGTGTTCCTTGTGATACTCGTCCTTGTGAAATTTGTTGTGATAACCTTTGGTTTTGTGGCCTTTTTTGTGGCCCTTCTTCTCGCCGAATTTGCCAGCTTTGTGACCCTTCTCGGCCTCGTGATGCTCCCCGTGTTTCTCCGCCTCGTCGTGATGTTTCTTTTTGTGTCCACCGTGTTCTTCGTGATGTCCGGCGTGATGTTCTTTTCCGTGCTTACCGTGATCGCCCTTATCGTGATGATGATGACTCTTGTATCCCTTGTCACCCTTCTCGCCGTGTTCCTCGTGGTGATCCGAATGATGCTTGTGACCACCGCCGGATTCCGAATGATGTCCGTGATGACCGTGATGTCCCGTTGCTGCTGGTATCAGATCCGTAGCGGCCAACGGAACGACATCCTTAGGATTATCTTCGATTTCGCCGAGAGCCTCGATGACTCCATCAGGGCGCTGAAGGCTTCTTGTGTCTCGCGCGAGGCATATCGGCAACGTGAAGCAAAGTAGTAGTAGTACAGAGATCGGAAGATATCTCCTGTCGTCTACCATCTCGATCAACCGCGATAACCAGACTGATGACGAGACACCAGCGTCTTGGCACTTTAAATATTCTAACACCAGTACCGTGAATTTCCGGGGTACAGCGATGTCATGTCTTGTTTTGCCTCTCCCGATTCGAACTTTCCATTGGCAATTCGTGTCCGTTCAAGAGTAAAATTACGCTGTGGTATTGGAAACGAGTGGGGGAGGCGCCAGTTCATTGGATATGGGGGGGAGGGGACTTTCACGAATATCTCGAAGCGTCACTTCTGCGCACGATAATATTATCCAAAATTCTATTAATTAATGAATTTTTTTTAATGAATACCATATAATATGAGATATTAATATAATTTATTTATTACGCTACTTTTAATAGTGATTTTCTTTTTTATACAAATGTTTTTTCGATGTATGCCATAAGAATACCTAATAAAAAATGTTGAAGTCGGAAAAGTTTGAAGACGAAAAAATTTCTTTCAAACTCCAAAGCAGTCGTCGAACTATCGTAAGAATGCCAAAGCACAGTATTCAGTCGCAAAAATGTTCAAGAATGAAGTTGCATTATTGATTTTTCATTCAAATGGCGAAGTTTCTCAGTCGGTTGGAACTTCGCACAATTGCGACGTAATTGGACCTCTGTTATGGAGTTTCTCTAACCGAAAACCCTTGACATAAGAGGCACCTTCCTTCGTGGTTCAATGTACCCTATGGCTTCTAACAGCTGTTTGTATATAATTCCGGTGTTTGGATCTGGCGTAGTCTTAGGAATTCAGAGGCAATGCTGTTCCGGCACGCAAACAACCACCGAGCGGATGTCTTCGTTAGGCTACCCGGCATCGGACTATCGAGTACCCCGACTATATCAGGGAACACTTCGAATGTTCTACTCTCGCCTCCTTGGTACCTTCGGCTTCGGTTAATACCTGCATGAAAGCTTCCGTGACTCTCTCAAGCATTTCCTATTACAACTAAAATTTCCCCTCGTCCTCCACCTTGAAATTATCCGCTTTTAATGCAAATTTCTTCGAATTTCTCTATAACAATCAGCAATTTCATTGTTCAAAAAACCTCGTCAACCAATGATTTTCCGCGATGTGCAGAATTCCATATGGAATTAAATGAGCAATTTCGATCGCCGTACCATCGCCTATAATCGTTTCGCGCAGTACTTGTTTATCAAAGCTAATAATATACGAGAGGATTTATTGGTCGCGGATGTTATTTTACAAGCGATGAATAATGGAGAAATGCATCAGATAACGACGAGAGTTTTGTGATCGAGTGGTAAACTCGACCGAGAATCATTGATCGACAGGGCATATCGAAGTTGGTGACGATGGTACGCCGCCACAGCCCCCCCCCCCCCTCCGCCCCTTTCTCGGCAGTCTATAATTGACGACTGCGATTCGCTCGAGTACCGTATTATTTAGTACACGAGAGTGTTATATACGTCGATAAAGGGTAATGACGGATTTTCGAACGAGATAAAAAATATTGCAACTCCCGGAAAATACAAGCGCCCGCGCGCATACATCGATGTTGGTTCATATGGCTTTCGACATAAATTCGAACCTTCGTATCGCAAATTCGCAGCGGAGTTTGTGCACGGGTTGTGCACGGGTTTGGGTTTAGTCGAATTATGCGTCGCGCATATTATCCGAGGGGAGTGCAGGATTGTATGGAACCCGATTACAGCGAAAGCTCAAATGTGCGAAATCGACGTTTCCACGCGAAGTGACCTACCAGAAGCTTTTCGATAATTTACACGCTTGCGTAATGGAATCTTCAGTACATACAATGTAAAATCGATCCACGTTAAGCCATACGTACTAATTTTTGGAAACTTTTTTCTAAAAAAAAAAAAAAACATGTTCGTTAAAACAGAAGAGAGAGTATTGAAAATCGATTGTGTCGATTTCCTTGCGAACAAATTTTCTGCATGAAAAAGAATCATTTATATGGAAATAAAAAAAAATACATATGAATATAAAAATAAACTTTTTATTTTCTTATAAAAGATTCATTAGAAATATCGGTTAAATATCAGTTAAATACAATGTGTACACATAGCAATTGGTCTCCGAGTGCTTTAAAGATTATCCGTTTATGTTCTACTGCGGTAAATTGCCCTCAGCGTAGTACACTCTGGACAATGATTTGTTAAATAAAAGACGAGCGACTGGAGACCGGTTGCTAACACCGATGCAACCGCAGCATCCAACGGGTAGATTTCTCGAAGCTGAAGTTGCGAACGCGTCGAGATCCGGAGCAGTGCAACCCATCTAATACTCCGATGTTGGGCTCTGTTCGCACAGCCACTGCCAAGTTCGATCTAAACCTCTGGATACTCGTAACTTGGATTAGATTACGTGGCATGTGCAGAGACGGGCAGCGCGAGCTGCTCGATGTGCTTCCTGCGAACGAAGAGATTGCCTTGTAAGCGAATCCATAGACGTTCGGCAAACGCGAAGTATAAGAGGGGAATAGTGTATACGGAGTAGTAGCGGACTGCTTGGGCGAAGATGCGAAAGCTCGTCCGTACTTCGATTACCCTTCTATGCAGTTGTGGCTCTCTTCGTCCTGATACGATAGGAAGAAGCTTGTCGAACAAGCTATATAGGCACTATATCTCATAGATCCTTCGCTCTTGGCACTCACCCATTCAACTAATTTACTCGCAAACTGGATCCTCCATTCGACGCTCCGTCCATTTCCACGAGGATCGAATGCTTCGCTTTCACTTTGTTGTGTATTCATCGTCAATTTGAACGCGAGATTACGAATCCTTACCGTCGTATTATAGAGTATGCTGAGCTGAATCGAAAGCCGACCACCTCCGTAATCGCTGTCTCGAGTGACTATCGAAACGTTTTTCGCCACGTTTCATCGATTTTTTTTATTTTTCAACGTTGCAATACATTTTTGAAGAAATACATCATATTTGTAATTAAAAATCTACTTTCCCGATCGAGACGTTTCCAATTTTTTTTTAATAATAAAATAAAAGCAAATTACGGAGCATCTCTGGAATCGATGTCCCGAGTCTCGATCTATTTTCACGTTTTTCACAAAATGCGATTGATGTGAAAAAAAATGTTTAACTTTGCAATGATTTTTTCAAGACAATTTATTGAGAAAAGCAGCTTATTTCTTTGATGTTGGGGTTTTTATTTTTATTTTTGAATAATAAATCGAAAGCAAATTGTGGAATGCTTGAAAATTTACCGAAAGGTTCTTCGACGTAATTGATTCATAAGTCTTGCACCCTTATCCAGCCTAAAAAGATCCCCGAACTCGTGACGCACAGACTCTCTCGGCTGGTATCTCGAACGAGGAATGAGATCCCAAGCAGTTAATAACCTCGGAGTTAAAATGGGGAGGAAAAAAAAGAAGCTCGGTGTTACACTCGCGTGAAGGGGAGAGAAGAGTCTCGAGGATATGGCGAAGGGAAGAAAAAAAACGCTGTAAGCTCTTAAATCTTTCCCCACCCGTATGTTATCTATCCCTCGCTTCTCGTGAATCCCGGCAACCCCTCTTAGCCAATCCCGGCGATTTAGCATCCGTCAACCATCCACGAAATGGGATAAAACTGAATATTTTTTTCACGGATTAACTTAATTACAAAGCTTCCCTCTCCGCGCTTCCACGGAATATCCCTGCAATCAGGAAATCTCGCCAACAATCGAAGCGTCGCGGATTCTCTTTAAATTTTTTTTAAATTTCTTCTTTATTGCGGAATCATTGAAGAATTAACCGAGTCTCGTAAAAACCCCTTTTTTTTATCATTCGACTTTTTTGCTTTGATATACGATTTGCGATGTCTTCACTCCTCCTACGTTTTTGGACAGTGGACCCCATCGTCACTGCGATTAACAAACAAAAACAACCCGTCCGCGGTGAAGCGGAGAAAAACGTCGGAAATTTCAACGGGATTAGTGACTAAGCTACTAAACGTCGAGTCTCGCATGGAGTTGCATCTAACGATCTTAAAAACGAAAAACCGGTCGAAAATTCATCGCAGCATATGGCAAAAGAGACCCAATATCAGTGATAATAGCAAAGCCTTCGATATATCGATTAAAATGCACATCGTACTCGACCAATTATAACCAAACATTGTTAATAAATACACATTTAAGATTGAAAAATTAAAAAAATCATAATTACATATATATATTTTTTTTAATTAAAAATAATAACGTTTTATTCCCATTTTTTTGGGTAGTAAATCAAATTTAACTAAAACTTTCTTATTAAATACCAATCCTTCGGTAAAGCGGAAAAAAACATCGGAAATTTCAATGGGATTATTGATTAATCTACTAAACGACGTGTATCGCATCGAGTTATAGATCTAATGACCTTAAAATCGAGTCTAAAATTCATTGGCGCATATGGGAGAAGTGTAGAATCAGTGATAATAGCAAAGCTGATATTACCATCGAAATAACGCTTAAAATGAACATCCCCTTCTAGCAATTATAAACGGTTAATTGTGCAGTACGACAGCCATCGCGGCTTTCGACGTCGAAAAACTTTCCTCGTTATAAATAATTGCAATGCGTATATACGTGTGATAGTGAGAGTATATGTACTTCAGAGTTTTGAGGGGTGATGGAGCGAATGGCGCCGTAACGCCGAAAACAAGTCTCGAATGACCGAGACGCGACGAGACGATGCTTTGGAGGAGCGAGAGACCCTGTGTGGTGCAACTGAAACTATACCGCGGCAACAATGGCAGTGACAGCGATGAGGGAGCTATAATCTCGCGTGACCAAAGTACTTTTTAACAAACGCCTACGAAATTCTTCACCTGTCGGATTATACGCGAGAATCAGGATGCCACCTCGCTAATGGTTGGTAACCGGTTCTTGTCTGTCGAGACTCCAACAGCCCCTGGTACGCCGGCAGTTTTTCGTTTTCGCATTTCTATAAACACTAATTACCTCGACCTCAGTTCGTTTTTATGTTGAAATATTACGAATGCACCGAATACCATTTTTCACGCAACAAAAACATATAATTTCCGACACAATCATCTCGGAAAAAATTACGAAAAAAAATTTAATTTTCTACACCATTTAACACATTTTAACAACTTTTATTCATTTTATTATTATTCATAACAAAGTAATGTTCAACATTTTTGTTTCGCCTGAGCGGATTTTTTATATGTACATTTTTTTTTATTTATAATAATTATTAACGTGTATATTTGATAACATTGTTAATAGTATTCCCCACCGTACGAACCGCCCCCGTCACCGCCGGTAGAGTACGATCCCTGTTTCCCGTACGATCCCTCGTCACCGCCGCCGCTCGAGTAATGCTCGTTATAACCATCGGAATTTCCATAATTTCCCGAACCCTCACCATCCTCGGTGTAGTGTCCGGAATCACCGCCGGAAGTGTAATGTTCACCGTCACCACCGTCCGTGTATGATGCGGACTCGCCGCTCCCGTCACCGCCACCCTCCTCGGCTCCCGTGTAACCCGCGTGATCACCGTCTTCCTCGACGTAATGTGATTCGACTTCGGTACCTGTAAGTTAATACACAAACCCGCATAACTCTTTTTTCATCATTGGTAAACTTGCCGTTTTTTTCCTATCCTATTTGATAGAAATTGAAAATTTCGTCTTCTGACTATCGGAATTAAAAACTCCAAAAAATTGGTCGACAAAAATTTACTTTTAATAAATGTCAATTCATTTCGAGATTTCAAGTTTGTATTATTATCATTATTATTATCGTGGTTGTTGTGTTCTTCTTATTGTTATTCTCATTATTATTATTATTGTTATCAAAAACAGGATTCCCCACCTGCTCCCTGGTGATCGCCATTTCTTTTAGCTTTGGTCGAGTAAGCGCCACTCTTGCCATGCCTGTCACCCTTCTTACCGCCTCGTGCTTTGCCAAAGGCGGTGTGTTTTTCGAATCCGTAATTATCACCGTCCTTCTTGTGAAAAGTGTCAAGGGTCTTGTAACCGTGGTCGCCATTGCTGTAACTTTGTTTTAAGTATCCCTTCTCACCCTCCGCGTCACTACCGTAAGTCTTGTAGAAACCACCCTCGTCAGATTTTCCTGTAACAACATCGTTACGTTCCTTTACACAAACATTCGCCATTAACCCTTTCATCGGCTCGTTAATTTTCGTCGTTGACTCGATGGCAAAAAAAAACTTGCGGGTTTCTCGTCTTTCAATCCTTATGCGGTCTCCAATCATTATGTGGTCGTTTTGCACTTGATATTTATGATTTTCCAACGATGAATTCATTTGTTTGTTTGTTTTATCGATGCAATGAATTAATTTATAAATAAAAAAAAAGCAACGATAAATAGTTGGATTATGGAAAATATGTATAATCCATCGATAATAAATTCACCTTTTCGTTTGTTTTGTCGATAAAACAAAATTAACAATATTTAAAGAGAAGACTAACATCGAAAAGTCGGATTATCGAAAATACGTATAATTCACCATCGATAAATCGCATTGATGATTTATTTCGTCAATAAAAGAAATAAATAAAAAAACCGAAGAGTAACGACAGATTTACGTATAATTCACTGATAATAAATTCAACCGTTCGTTTATTTCGTCAGACGAAAAAAAAAATAAATAAATTATTAACGCCAAAAAGTTCAATTGTCAAAGATACGTATAATTCCGACGATAAATTCAATTGCTCATTTATTTCGTCGAAACAAAAAAAAACAGAAGATTAACAACACAAAGTTGAATTATCGAGGAAACGGAACATTGTGAAACGGAACAATGCGATTGAGTGACATTAATACTATACCGGATGCGTTCTTCATGTGTTTCTTGCCGTTGATCCTCTTCTTCGGTGTATTTCCGTCCGACAATAGATCGCGCACTTCCGAGTAGCCAGTGGACAACGAAGAATCGTCGTTACTTCCGTATCTCGCGGTTTCATAGTCGCTCAACGGTCGAGCGAGCGAGCAAGTGATCGCACCGACGAGAAGAACAACGACAATCGTAACGCGAATGATTCGATTCATTTTGTGGTTTTACTCTCAAGACTGCTGAAGAGGACTCTACTATCGTGTCGATACAACGTTTGCGACGACAAAGTTTCGATTGGCGACTTCACGGTGAGACTAATGATTCGGGAAGGCACCTCTTATACTTCAGCTTTAGACCGCGACAAGTCTTACCGATCTCGATTTCCGCAATTCGCATTGATCAATTCGCGTCTATATGTCGCCAATAGAGAAAAGCCGAACGATGCAATGCAACAAAATGTGAAATAGTTTTGCAACGCCTCGGCAACAGACATTTTTCGATTAAAAATCGTTGTCGAAGAATCGCGATTGGGCATCTATTCGTATATTGCGATGGTCGATTAACATGGTTAGGGGAGGGGGAGAAGGATAGTTATACATCTGTCGTAAGGATTCCGTCGTCATTGACGAAGAGATATATATATTCTCGATGTCGACGTTATCGACTACCAGACAGCCCATAGTCGCCTGGGAAATCGGCAATTCGATTGCTTCACGCCTCGGGATTTACGTAAAGCCTTAGCTCCGTTCTAGTAGATGCTTTGCCCTCTTTGTAGGATTATTGCCAGACGGATTGGAACCGAGTAGAAACTCGATGGTTTTGCGGTTGGCTATCTATATACTATACTACATAGTACGATATATATATATATACATACATAAATATATCCTATATATAAATTTATACCTATAGAGGCAATTATTAGGAAATTAGGGATGAAAATAGCATTAATAGTGTATCTAAGTGTCTAAATGGACACAGAAAAAAAACAATGAGGTAAAAGTTGCAGAATCGTGAAGATAATGCAATGATATAGTGTACGTGAAGCGAATGATAGATATCGATTTTATGTTTGACCGCCGATCGTATCCGCGGTCGCTGTAGAAGAGCTTTGCGCACGAACGATTTTTGCTTTTTCCACGCCGGTGTATCGATACGCGCGACGAAATAAGAACATCTGCGAAGGAACGACAAAGCCACCGCACCGAGATGGAATTCTACTGACGCAACGAGGGGATCGCGGTACGTTGCTCCGCGACAGGAGCTTTGACGCTGTCCAAAGGGGATTAAATTGATGGAATTAGCTATTAGCTCTCTCGGATCCAATGGCATATCCAATCGAATTTCACGTCGCATCGATCGTTGGCACAAATGATACGAGTATGGAGAACATACATCAGTACTGTACTGTAACGTTGATAATTAAAGTGTGAAATCGCTGGACTGTCCGATTCGCTACAGTGAAATTTCGATCGATCTTTTTTTTTATGGTTAATTAACAATATTGAAATACAAAATGGAGTGCACTGTTTCTCGCACATACTTTAACGGTGTCGCGATCGAAAGTTCGGGGATTAATTGTGTAAAATAGAAATATCATTGTTACGTAAAACGTGAATAATGTTACTAACACACTCCAAATTGTGTAAAAACAAAAATTATTTTTGAAGGAATATCAACCCACCGTCCCGATTAATTTGTTGTTATTATTATTTATTTGTAGGAATATTGGAGGTAATATTTTTTGATAAATCAACTTATTTTCACATTATCATGTGATATGAGAATTTGGTATTTCAGAAAAAAATTGGAAAACTTAAAAAAAAAAAAAAATCAAATCCAAATTTCTAATTTTTTGGTTTTCAAATTTTTGTCAAAAAATGTATTTTTATTTTTTTTGATCACATTGATGTTCGTTTTTTTAAATTTAATTTCGACATTAAAAAAAATTTGGCAATGGTACACGAGCCGTAAGCAGATCTTGAAAGACTAAACTAATTGAACAGATCGTTCGATCGTAATGGATGTAAATTCCGGAAGAGCTCCATTGTTTTTTTTTTTAGCTATACAGAGAGACAATAATACCTCGTAACTCCGGATGTCCCGTATTCGATGTTTTAATTCGCACTCAGTGCTCTCAATCTATAACGAGACAAGAGAGGCGTAAGCTCTCTGAATAAACTTTTAACGGCTGACTAATTGAGCGAATCTCTCGATATTAGTCCGAAAGTTCAAAAGTCTCAATTCTCTTTCTTTTTAAAGTTTCCTGAAAGTTCAATGTATTTACTTTACAGCCGGTGACAAATCGTACGCGATGTATTAATAATTCACATACGTCCGTCCGATACTTTTCTCATCGAGACGAAAGACTAATTAACTGGACGACTGCACTCATGATTAATTGAAGCGATTATCGATCGATAGTGCAAAAAGCGCGAGAGAAACGCTCGTAATGAAAAACATACGAGTCACAGTCTCTCGTCGGTTTTTGGAAACTCATCAAAAAGCTGGATAGAGTGTAGACTCGCCTTACTCGCTTCCTCTCGCTTCATCTCTTCTATCTATATCTCCATCTCGAGGCTTCTTTGGAATTAACTAATTCGACTACGAGAGCCAAGCAACGCCGGTTCGGCGCCGTCACGGCAAGCTGCTACTAAATCGTCGACTTTTTATCCACCTCCCCCACCCGTTACGGGGTCGTGAGGACACCGAGACACCCCCACCTTTCTTTGCTGCTTATACTCGAACCGCTCGTTCCTTTTGGAGCGCCAAGCCTCCAGCGAGAAGAGACAGCCAGGATGATCGCGCTAAGACCGTGTGAGCTACTCCCCTATCACGGTGTTCTCGACGTTAAGCGCCTTAGATAGTTGCAACGCCAGCTAGTTTCCAACGTGGGATAATCCGGTAATTTGAAAATCTCGGATAGAATATAACACCTCCGGTATACGAGGGAACGAGCCATTCTGGCTTTCCGACTTGTTTCAGTCGTTCAAGCGACAAGTTTTTTCATCCACTACGATGTACGAAAAAAAAATCTCAATTATATGAGAAAAAATCGATTGAAGATAATTTTCATAAAGCTTAAACCCTTTTCACGATGTACAGAAGGATTTTCGAGAAATGGGGAAGGTCTGTCGACAAAATTAATTAAATTAGTGATATTATGAAGCGCGAAGTAAATCGAGATGAAAGAATGCAAATACCGAAATGCAGGACGAGCGGAAACTCGAATTATTGCTTCTTCGAGATTAATGAATTTTCGGAAGAATTTAAGTCATAACTACGTTTATAATGCCGCGTAATATTTTAATTCGGTTAGTTGTAGTTGCAGTATAATTTTAGCCAATTCTCAGATATTCGAGAGTTAACTATGAGATTTAATAAAACGTTTAATGAAATGAGATAATTTTCGAAAAATACGACTTATCACGGATACGAGCTATTATAGAACGAATCTTATAATAATAATCATATTTCGACGTAAATATTGAAAAAATTGGAGCAGTGGCTAATTACCTTTTAATAATGAACAAACAAGTAAATTTAGAATTCTTCACAGCAACGAAATTCAATACATTATCGAAAGAAAAAAAATAGATCGTTAACACGTCGAGTAAAAAATGTATGTATGCCGATAACCGGGTCAACTTTAACATTATGCAAATACCTCTCGGTGAATCATTATTTTATTTTATCTAATTTAATTACACATTACGACGCTTCTCGTGATTCGGCTTGGCGGTATATCAGCAGAAAATTGAAAAATAACGAGTTGATATATGGATGTGGAATTTTTATGAGTCGATCGATCTTATCAGTATCCAGAGATACGAAATCAATTTTTCAAAATTCGAATCGCTTTCACAACTTATGCAACTTACGATTCTATAAATTATTGAGTCTAAAAAAATCTAATTTATTTATATGACGATTGTTCTCGTTCGACCCTAAATTAAACAATATTATCACTTGTTGCATTAATTGTTTATTTATTTTTGTAACGATTTTTTTTATTTATTTTTTAAATGGGTTAAAACAATATGTGGATTAATTTGTTAATAATATAATGAATAAACAATCAATCGTGAATTTATCAGGGGGGGTCAAAATATCGTCAGTCGATGATATTTACTTGATTGATAAGTGTTCAGTATTCGGTGTTACAGGATTCATAGTTTCCTACAGTCGAGAGACTCGGACGACACTCTATCGTTCGTGTCTCCGCGTGTACCTTGTCCTGTGGCGCTCGGTGAAAGAACCATTCGCTGCCCCAAGCATGGCACAAAAATCGATCGCACAATACTATACAGTCCATTACCCACCGAGTGCCGTACGGCGTTTGGTCAATAATAAGTTTCGTTCTATATAATAAAAAAAAAGGAAATCGCAAAGACCGGATAAAATCGAACTAAAGTCGTTCGGAAGTGCGTGTCGAAGATGATACGTGGAAACGTGCAATTTTCATTCAGCGTAAAGTGAGATTGAAAAATAAAGAAAATAAGGGACAGGGATACATCCAGGGGGAATAAGTGGCGGTACAGGGGCGCGCTAATATGGACAGGCGCATAGTTTCTTCGGCTAGTATCTAGTGCCTTCTTCGATCCTGTATTCTCTGTATAAACCGACAGAGAAAAAGTGACGAAGCTCCGTACGTACAAAACGAGAGGGGGGTTGCTGTTTGGTTTCCTTTAGGGGAGAGAAGGTCAACCCCGTCGATGTTTCTCCTACGATGTGCCGGCGCCCCACCCCTTACGATGCAGTGTAATTTCATAGTTTTTACGTTTATTCGCATTCGTTCGTGAGAAAAGGAAATTAAAAGATAAATAAATAAACGGAGAAAAAAAGTGTGTTAAACTTCGCGTTATGCAAATAAATCGTAATCATTGACAGGTGTACCGTCAACCGGAAGGTGAGCAAACCGCAAACGTAGTAAATAACTTTCATTCATTCCTTCGTATAAAATCAATCGGCGTTTATACACTCACGAAATCTGCGTGACTCTCGGCTGCGGCCTTATAACCTGACACGTTCTATATTCTCACTCTCTGCTTCTCGTCGCCAATTATGTTCGATGCATCGACTATCGTGCTCTCTTCGCACCGGATATCACTGGATACCAACATCACGCTGTTTCAATCATCTATTAAACCGTTCATACAGGAATTAAAATCGCACGAGTGTTAAACGCTTTCGCGTCGCGTATACGAAACTCTTAACAGTCAATTTGCACGGTACGCCAACATCCATGTCTTGAATAATAATTTTCGTTGCTTCTCTCCAAACCCCCGACCTTCCCCCCCGCGCGACCGTATAACGTTTTGTCACCTATTTATTCGCGAATCGTTTCGTGACCCCCGTGAGCGTGTACTCGCGAGCGTACACATCGCGTACGCACATGAATATAAATCGCTCACAAGTACACACTGCGCTATGAATATTTAGTTTCAAAGATTCTCTCTCCGTATCATCATAATTCATTTTTCTTTTTTTCATTGTGCCAAGTCACGGCGCAGTCGATACTAGTTTTTCATAACACAACGACAAATCAATGTTTTTTTTTTTTATATTTTTCTCGCTATAATCTTCATTTCATCAGAATGCTGAAATACCAGTTTTAGTCGACTCGACAGAGAGGTTTTATGTATAATTTTTTTCTTTTATCGACACAAGAAAGCTTTAACATGTACGCCCTACCGATGCGTGCCGCTTGTCCTGGCGACAATACTGGAGAACCCGACGAAGGGACTCGACATCAACCCGAAGTCTCGAGGCCCATTACGCAGGACTGCAGTTCCTTCGACATCGTCAGAGCTACGCAGGTACCAAAAGAAAATGTTTTCTCAAAGTGTTTTCAAAATATTTAAACTTGAAGCAATTTTTAATAAAAAAAAAAAATTCTCATCAGTACGGAGCTTTGGAACGAGTTACGGAGTTGGTGGATGCCGGAGCTGATGTCAATCAACCTGATGCCGAGACAGTGACGTTATTGCACTGGGCGGCGATAAACAATCGCAAGGAAATAGTCAAATACCTCATAGCTAAAGGCGCAAATGTCGACGCAATCGGAGGAGAATTGGCATCGACGCCTCTGCACTGGGCAACGAGGTACAGTATCGAATTTTTTTTTTAAATTATTCAATATTTTTTGGATTTTAATTTGATATTTTTTTTTTTAATTTGATATTTTTAAAAAATTTACTTAATATTTTTAAGCATTTTATTTAATATTTTTCAAATATGTGATATTTTGATTCTCAGACAAGGTCACCTATCGACATTCGCAATATTAATGAGAGCCGGTGCGGATCCTACACTTCGAGACACAGAAGGTTTTTCCTGCATACATCTTGCTGCGCAGTTCGGACACACGGGCATCGTCGCTTACCTGGTGGCAAAGGGGGTAAATCCGAATACCCCGGATCGCAGCGCAATGACGCCGTTAATGTGGAGCGCCTACAAAGTCAATAGGTAAGTCTATGAGTTCGTAAATCTCTCGACAATAACCATAACATCCATTTTCCAGCAAAAGTTTTACGTGCGTAATTAGTCAGAACTTTCATTATCTGTTCAGCTTGGATCCCACGCGTCTTCTGTTGATACTCGGTGCGTCGCATTCGCTGACCGACAATCTTCACGGCAATACAGCATTGCATTGGGCGATTATAGCCAAAAACAATACAGCAATATCTACGCTAGTCCATCAAGGCGCGTCTCTCGACGTGCCGAATTTTCAGAACGAAACGCCGATGACCCTCTTGGGACCTCACATTGGCGCCGCTTGGCTCGGTCACAAAGTGAGTCACGAGATAAGAGAACGACAAGGGCGAACGAGAGCGTGGTGTAGGGATAAGGTAACATCGATTTTTACATATTTTTTTTCTTTCTCTTCGAATCTATTGCGTTATTAAAGAAAATGTATTTATTTCGTTTTTTTTTTTTCTTTTTTTTTTTTCAGAGAATACGGTGGTACTGTATGGTCAGTACGCCGTTCATAGTGTTTTACATAATTGGAATAATTTTTCAAAGCGGACTGGATTATCTGATAAAACTAGGTGCCTTTCTCACTCTCTACATCGCCGTTTATCTGGCGAAGAATATACTATTCGACGAAAGGCTATTTCATATTTTACCGATGTCCATTTATCTTGCGACGAAGGTGAGCCTTTCACGATTTGTTATTCTTTTCGAAAAGCAAAGTTTCAACGCAGTTTACCTCGGCGACTATCCGATGAAATTGATCGGAGTTTTGATTAAGTCTTCGCAATCAAACGGATATACCTTGCGTCTCTTTATCGCTTTTGTTCTTATCGCGGAAACGTGTTAACGATAAATTCACGATAACCCACATACACTCGAATCATCATAACGCTATCTCCGGGTTTCCCGAAGTTTCTCAACGCATCCATGAGTTACCAATATTTCTTTTTTATCGTTCTATTTTCTTCAATTAGCTATGATACTTCGAGACGTAATAATTCGTCTACGCAATATCTATTAAAAGTCAAGAAACATAAACGTTTTTAAAACGAAATTCAACGAAAAAAATCGTGTTACTAATGTATTGACTCACCGAACATGCCGTACGGATTTCGTAATGTTTTATTGAGTTATTTCCGTCATATGCTTTGAATGTAATCCTTTTTTTTTGCCTTTCTGTTCGCAAACTTCGAACTGTTCTATTGGCAAACGAAATACAGTCGAAAAATCGGAAAAAGAACGCAAAGATTCTGTTAGAAGTAAAAAAATTGCCTTTTTTTTTTTTTTTTTTTTCATAACCACCTGAAAAAATGGTTCGAGGTATTCGTGTTTAATGTTTAGAGAATTTTCTTTTGTATATTTCGATATCTGTTTAATATGATAAATTTATATATACGGGGCATGTGAAATATTCGATAATGTTAATTACAGATGTGGATATATATCACGTGGATATTTTGGTTAGGCATCCACGCAGCCTGGTATCTCTGGCTATTTCTAGTCGGTGGCTCGGTACCGCTGTGGATATGTTTCTTGAAGTCGTGGCGCGGTGATCCTGGAATAATAGCAGCAACTCACGAGGATAAATTAAATGTATGTATTTCCGCGTAATCCTCGCAGTAACTTTCTATAATTAATAGCATTGATATTCCATATTATACGATAATATATTATTTTTTATAATTTATTTACAGACAATAATAGAATTAGCGGAAACCGGTGGATTTGAACCGCAATGGTTTTGCACCAGTTGCTTAGTGAGAAGACCTATACGTTCCAAACACTGTTCCACTTGCGATCGATGCGTTGCGCGCTTTGATCATCACTGTCCCTGGATAAACAACTGCATCGGTAAGCCTTTCGCAAATTTACAAAACTCGACCCGAATTCAATAGTAAACCATTGATCCCTTTTTCTCAAATCCCTCGACACGACTTTTCAATCTCAAATTACGGCTTTGTGAACTATAAATTTCTATTTAGAATTAGAATAATAGAAAATCTCCAAATTCATATCGTTTTATTTTTCATTTTTTACGTTTTACGATTTTTATTTCTCAGTAACAATGCAAATACGCTTCAAATTCATGTTAATTTATTTCTATTTTTTTATTTTTTTTATTTTATTAATTAATCAATGATTTTTTTTTGCTCTCCAAGGTTCGCATAATCACAAATATTTTTTGGGATTTTTGGCGTCTCTGCTCGGTCTTTGTATCGTCGTATTGTCGGCGAGTGTCCAATACTGGCAATTCGAGTGTTGGACAAATTTGACGAACGGCCATAGCGCCGACAACTATTTAGTATCAGCGGCTACGTGCGACGCTTGGGTAATGTGGGTAACGGCTAATACGGCTCTTCACTCACTGTGGGTCGGTGCCCTCCTGGCGTGTCAGACTTATCAGGTACATTTTTTTTTTCTCATTTCCAAGAAATGATAGCGCAATAAACACGAATTTCTAGGGACTTTAAATGTAATCTCTTTTTTTTTTAACCATTTTATTTGCAGATAATGGTACTCGGTATGACTACCAACGAGCGTATCAACGCGGGTCGTTACGAACACTTCAAACAAGGTAATCCGTTTCATCGCGGCGCCTTGCAGAATTTGGCAGATTTTTGTAACTTCAGCTTTTGCGGGGTAAAGGCAAAGCCAAGTTCCGATTGGCTTCACAGTTTCGATCTCAAGCAAAGTATCGAAAAGTTACCTCTACTGACTGCTAAAGACAACTTTCAATATGTCTAAAAAAAAAAAAAAAAAAAAAAACAAACAAAATAACTCTTTCCGAAACTATCCCTAGAATTATATTGCGTGTAAGTTTAAATTTAATGTAGCCGACCAGACGCTGAAGAAAAGGAAAAAAAATAACAAACACCATATCACTCTTGACTGGCGTGCCATTGAATGCTAACCAAAGAGTTTTTTTTTTTTTTTTTTTTTGTCGTGTAACATTTATCGGTCAAACTTTCACGCGAGATAAATGAGAAGTACCCTGTCGATCGTTATTCTACGAATTCGTCTTGATTGCGTATTGAGTAAAATAAAAATGCTGCGAAATACTCCGTAGGGATTCGGAAGATCCGTGTTTAGAGTTCAGAAAGACTGCAGACTTTTTTTTTCGTGAATATCGCATATCCCAATGCGTGCTATGCACCGAAAAAAAAAAAAAAAAAAAAAAAACAAAAACATAACAAACACTTTCACGACAATGCTCTCCATGATTTTTGAGTAATATAAGCTGATAAAGATGCGCTTACGACGAGCACACATACAAACGTAAAATCAAAACTCGATAATCGTTATTACTTCGTATTTTTTCACTGACGAAATCTACGATGTTGAGACCTCTGAGTCTCTAATGTTTTTTTTTTTTTTTTCGTTTTTTTTTTTTTTTTTTTTTATACACGATAGATAAATATCGCTTAACATTTGATGGCACTTTGATACGAACATCCGCATTATACACAGTTAAACGCGTTGCAGAATAATTTGTACATAAAAAATGAAATTCTTTCGATGTCACTTTGTTTCTTTTTTTTTTTTCTCTTGTTGATCGAAATATTTAACGACGCTATATAATTTCTTTTTACGCACAGTAATATTATATATATCAAAAAAAAATATTATAAATGTGATGTGATAAATATCGTTTGAAGAAATCGGCGTATATAAGTTCCGAATTCTTGTTTATAAAATACCTGATAATATTCATTGAATACGTATATTGGTTCAATTTTGCATTTCTGATAGAACACTTCCAACATTTTTTTTTTCTTCTATATACCTGTGATTCTGATTGTTGACGATGATTTACTTAATATTTTCTTTTGTCCGAAAAGAAAAAAAGTCTTGTGTCGCTACGATATCTTAATTCTTACGATCCAATCGCTGTCGAACTTCGCTGTACATTCCAATTTCCAATGTGCGATACTACGAAGTTTTTCTTAACTTTTACAACGATCCATTTCTCACCCCCGCCTATCCTTGCACATCGTTCGATGTTCAGAGTGACTTAAAAAAAACATTGAAAAAAAAAAAAAAAAAAACAAAAAACAAACAAAAAGAAAAAAGCGCGCGATGCGAAGGTTGTAAATTATTTAGCAATACAAAACATTTTTTCCTATTTGTAATATTCACTTAATTGTAAGTACACAAAAACAAAAATATGTCATCCTTGCGTGTCTTTTATATTATATTAATAATAATTAAACGACAAAACAAAAACAAAGAAACAAATGGCGATGTCTATTACCTCACCACGGCTTCCGTAAATAAAGTAGACGTAGCGAAAACAAAAAAAAAAAGGAAAAACAACTTAAAAATGACTCTCTATGTTCAGTATTAACATTAATGACAAAAAAAATAAATTAGTAACAAAAAAAAACAAACAAACAAACGAACATCATCGACACTCGTTATACTAACTGCGAATTTCACTATCGCGCAACGGCTCCGAGCAGAGAACGAATCGGGGAATAAAATTCTTGCATGTAAAAGAGATATTTGTTTCTTTACGGTGGATGCTCCCTACTTAATTAGCCTGAGAAGCAATAAGATTGTAGCAGCGGCAATGTGGCTTTTTTTATTTTTTATTTTTTTTTTTCATTTTTTTAGTCTCAAATAAAACGCCTGCAACGAGCAACGATAATTAATCGCATTGATCGGTAGGAGAAAAACGCGACCGTAATATATTTATCGTAAATATGCGGTGTGCTGAAATTTCTCGACTGGTCTGCTGCGAATTAGCAATATTTTAATAAACTTTATAATTGCATGCGAGAAGTCGGAATTAAAAGTTCGGATTTTTCATTTGAAAAAAACAAAAAAAAAAAATGTCTAACAAGCAATCGACAAAAGTACGGCGTACGGAGGAAAGAAAGTCGGTACGATCACTGTGATTTTTTGAATCGTAGAGAGCGCCTAGTGGTACACGAAACAGAAAAAAAAAAAAAAACAAAAAATACAGAAACTAAAAATTGTATTCTCAAGGAAAAAAAATTAAAAATAAAAACAATTATTAGCTCGATAATTCACACAATGGCTTTGTAGAAGTTCGTCATTACGACTTTGTCGCGTAAAGCAAACATAATTAGTATAAATACGATTTATAGAAGATAAAACTGATTGTATTATAAGATTTATCGCGATCGTGTCGACGAAAGAAGAGTCGAACCAACGCGTCATGTATGTACTTCACTACGAGTTCCATTTTTTGGTGTAAAATTGCGTTAGGAAAACAATTAACAATGATGCGTTTTCTCGTCTTAAGCAATGAGATTGTAAAGAAAAAGAAAAAAAAAAAAAAAAAAAACCTCAAGACTACTTGAATGTAAATGAAAATTAATAAATGGTTCGTTTGACAATTGTCTCATAAAAATTGATTATTTTTTTCACGATGCAAAAATATATTGAATATATCGAAAAAAAACAATAGAATGCGATAGTTTCGTTCGCGTTGTCGAATTGACAGAACATGTTTTTCGTTTGATTCGTCTTTATCGTTGATTTATTAACAGTTTTAACATCGTCTCGTTCCACGGAAGTTATTTTTTAATTATTTTCTTTTTTCCTTCAATTTTAATCATTTTTTAATAATGACTGTGGAAGAGGAGTTTTCGGAAATCTCGGAACCATCGAACGAAACTTCGCTGCGGACTGACATAATAAATTCGTCGGAACTCACCGATAACTCGTTGGAGCGATGCGCGATCCCGAGTATTGCGACGAAACAATTTTTTTTTTTTCATTATCGCGATATCGATTCGACTAACTATTTGGATAAATTAATGGATTAACCGATATTTATCGAATGATTGGAGATAAAAGGCTTTGTTTTCGGGATGCAGATAACAACTGTACATGTCAAGCGGATGAAAATATGACCGACTCTCGGACTCGCGGCTCGTCACCGCCGAAGCCCTCCGGCCAAATGCCTTCGGTAAACCGCCAACCGCAGAGAGGACCGTTTCGAACGTTGACACAACTCGAGCCAACGTTCCAATGCCTCTGTCACGCTTACAAAATGTAAGCTTAACTCGCGAGATATTCTCTCCAAACTTTAACGCCATTCAATATCATTATTTCAGAAATAATTTCCCTCCTCCCGACAAATACGATCAACGTAACGGCGAAAGGTACGCATATTAATGTAAAGCGAAACAACTCGATAAATTAATTGAAAGAGTTAACGTTATTTCGAGAGTAATCTTTCAGATTTAACTGGAAATGGCCGACAAAAGAATTCGCCAAGAAAAAGGATAAAGTTGTAAAAGTAAAAAGAAACTATTATCGTCATTATTCGAAGGTAAACGTTGAGAATTTAACGTTCGATAGTTCGATGAAGCGATTAAAACGATATATCGTTTAGCCTCAGCTACAAGGCGACGGTACCGAAGGAATACCGCGGAAAAAGAGTTTGGAAAACGAAAAAATTGATCTCGAACCGCCAAAATATACGGACACGAAACCAGAATTGGAGGAAATTTCCGAAAGAATCGATATATATTATTTCGATCATGGAAACTCAGCGTTGGTATAGATTGATCGACTTGGAAACTTAGCATCGACAATCCTTTGATGAAAAAAAGAGAATAATTTAGATAGTGGCAATTAATAAGTTCCAATTGTCGAAATTTCTAATTTCAGCGAGTTTTACACTGTTCTCCATGGAATTTCCGAAATTCATTAATTTATGATTCGATTTTTTTTTTTTCACGTTAAAAAATTAATTTTCTAATGAAATATACGCAACAGATATTATCGTACAACCGATTCGCCGCCGATACTCGCGACGGAGAAATGCGCCGAGAAAACGGACTACGCGGCGACAAGATTTTGGGCGGAAATATTCGGAACAATACACATCGGTATCGCCTTCGTCACGGCGTTTGTTCTTCAATTTCTACGATTCATTCTCTTCAGTATAATACGACCATTGACCGTCGGGATTCTTCAATTACTTGCCGATTACTTTGTCAAGCCGTTTCTTTCGATAATCTTCAACGCGCTTATACAACCGATTCTCATACTATTCTACAACGTTGCGACTTCGCTGAGAGATCTCTGCGAACCAATAGCCGAGGCGATGGGCTTTTTTCTTCGTGAAATTGCGGCGGTTTTTCGAGCTCTCAGAATCGTCGAGGTGAACCGCACGAGTCACGCAACGACCGCGTGCACCTGACGGGGTACGCAGATGTTGCGATGAGTTACTGAAAGAAAGAAAAATACCGACAAATCAAATGAGAAAAAATCGTGTGAACTTCCGAACAGCCGTCGGAGATCCGTATTTTTTTTTCTGCTCGATTGAGTACCGCAGAGGGATCATCAAACACAAATCTATTAACACCAGGTATATATTTGGTTTTATTTTAACTTTACAATATTATTGTTGTTTCATTTTTTTTTTCTTTCCATTCCATTTTGTTATTTTTTTTTTATTTTTTTTTATACAGAACGAATCATCTCTTATAGCAACTAACTTTGTCAATAATAATTCAATAATTCATCCCCTTCGTCTCTCTCTCTTTCTCTCTCTTTCTTCCACTCTCTCACTCTCGTATATCTTACCATTTAATAAATTATTTACAATCTCACAAACAACAAACGGAGGAACCTAATTACATCATTGTAGTTGTTCACACTTCGCTATTTACAGGTACTACTTGGTTTCCTTTTTTCTTTCTCCCTTTTTTCTTTTTTTTTTTTTTTACAGAATTGCGCTCGTATCATGATTCGCCCGATGCCGGGGAGCGCACGTTACCCGCACTTCGTCGCGGCTCTCCGCATCGCGCAAACGCTACTTCGAGAAAAAAAAAGGATAGAACAAGAAAAAAACGTTAAAAATAAAACTAAAAATTCAACAAACCGCCTATTTCGTCACCTAGTCTCAGGAACTGCAACCTCTGATTTAATACGCAATCACCGTCTAGATGCTGGCTGTTGTCGGGGTCTCCTGGACAGCTGGGGTTTGCGAAGGCGCCGATGACGAGTCGCCTGAAACGTTAATTACATTTTCATTTTTTTTCTACAGTTTTATTTGTAGAAAAAAAGATGTTTCGAAGGTTTTGAAGATATCGACAAAGCACTCTTTTTTTTTTTATACATTTTTACCTGAAGATAAAAAAAAAAAAAAAAAATTCGAAGACTTTCGAGAAATCGAAGAAATCGATTTTTTTCAGAGATACTAATGCCGAATTTGATTGAAATTTTGGTTTTTAAGGTTCCGGATCGCCGATACTTACCCAATAGAGCGGCTTCCAGATCACCAAGGATCTCGGTCTCCTTGGGATCGATAAGATTGAAGCGTTGATTAAGGAGCGTGAGATGAGCGAAGACACAATTGAGGTGAGCGTGAAGCCCCAATAGTGCCACCTCTCTGAAGTGGCAGTGGTAAATGTGTGCCACTACGTGGTACAGTAGCCGCAGGATCTTACGCACTATCGATTCGAACGAACTTGGAAACTCGTTTGCTTCAGTTTGCAGAAAGAGAAAAAAAAAACACAAAAATTAATTACGAGCGCAATGAAAAAAAAACATCGAATAAAAAAAAAAAATCTGCGAGTTAATTTTACGATATAACGATAATATAAAATTGTTCAATAGCATAATAAGATTTGAGACTAATAAATCGTTTAAATTGAATTTTAATATAATTTACTCGATTAAACATAATTACTCACCATATTTTGTAGGAAATATAGTTTCGTCACTGACGGTGCGCTGTGTAAATGTCATGACGTAGTCTATGTACTGTGGCGCAGCCACTCTCGTTTTTTTTCCTTTCTCGTCGAACCACAAATATGTTCTGAAAAAAAAAAAAAAAAAAAGAAAAAAAAAAATTAATAATCGTATAATCGATTTATTTGTGTCTTAAACGTTTAAAATTTATGTCCATTCGTTTTGCAATGTTAATCTTATCGATGTATATATATATACCAGTAATTTTGAAAAGATTATCGGAACAAAAAATTTTTCCGCATATTTCGTTTTCGTTTAGAAATTCATGAAAAACTTTGTGTAAAAAGACACGTTACATTTTTATTTTATTTTTATACCGGGATCTTCAAAGTTGAATAGCAATTTTAGTTTCATCGTTTTTTTTTTTTTTTTTTTTCTTTTTCGCGGCAAGGCGACAGAATTTATACGAGTTTCAAGGTACGTTACAAGATGATAATGTCGGAACGTAAAGAAATTACCTTAAGCCGGGACCCGTCATATCCGGACATCCCGTCGAGGTACAAAACTCGGATATAGTGCCGTAAAAGAGATTTATGTGGTCGAACAGTGCGAGAGTATGGGAGGCAAGCCACTCGTTGTAGTCGAGACCCGGTGGAAGGTCCACCAGCATTCTCAGGTCCAACTCCGGCAGCTGTCTCTCGAGTGCCGCTTCCTCGAGATACAATTTCGGGTCTTCCGTTGTTCCGGCATCTTTCTCCTTTCGTCGGGCTTTTCTGTAAATTTACAAGAAAAGAAAAAAAATCGAGATGTTCGACCGGTTAGAGGATTATCGGCAATAAAGACGAAACATAGCGAGAGTGGTATTCATGGCAAGTCGTTTTTTTTTTTTTTTTTTTTTTTTCAACATTCAACCCCCGTCGTCTAAAACCCCTTGTTGCGTGTGCGGAGTGCGTCTATTTTTTCGTGGGAGGGATGCTGGCATCGAGCACCGAACAAATTTAATTCGTTTATTTATCTTTCGCCATGAAAAACAACGAGCGAAAGAAATAAAGAACAATCTTTCGCGGCAATGGATATTATATACAAATATATAATATATATACGATGCTGTAGTAAACTATCATCTACTAGCAACTAATCCACCACCCCTACAAGCTTCTGTTAACTATTGACAACAATAATCATCCATCAATAGACACCTCTAAGTATCACTATATCGAGCGTAAGAAGCCAGCAGCGGATAAGAAGCAACGATGATCAAGAAATTCTTTTAAATCACTTTCCACCAAAAGCCATTAACTTACACGATATCCAAAAAAAGAATAGAAAAAAAATTGCTTTTGCCGCATTATGTACTCAAAACTGAAGAAACTTTTCCTCTGTCGAAACTTCGTACGATTATTAATTTTTTAGATACACGAAGGTAAAGTTTTACTCCAATCAGAACGCTGAGGCGATCGAAAAACTTCAACGGCACGTATCTCAGAAATTATGCGTCGTAGAGAAATTTTCCAAAGGAAATTTATGTTCAGATTCCGACGTTGAATATTGCACTTTTTTCTTTTTTTTTTTTTTTTTTTATAAATTTTTGGATTATCCTGTGTATACGCACATCGCGTAATACAATATTATTTATTATTCGTAATGCTTATAAAGTATTTACAATTTCGTGGGGATGGTATAGAGAAAAATTATGTACGATTATAGGTGTTGCAATTGCATTATAGACTCGAATGGAGAGCCTTGAATGGAAATTATTGTCGTATATATCGCCGATATGAATCGCTTTAGAAGTGCAAGAGTGCGTGGTGAGAGGGACGCATCGTCGACGTGGCTGACTCGTGTCTGCTGCACTAACTACCCTTCTCCCTCTCTCCCTCTTTTTCTCTCTCTCTTTCTCTCTCTCTCTCAACGCCGTCGCGCTTTCGATTTTTTCCACGTCTATACACTACATATCCGTCGGGTTGAACGATGTTAGGCGCGTGGCGTTTTGCCGAGTTCGCGATTAAAAATTTCCAGTAGGCAGGGCTTCCGCAATGAAGCGTTACGAGTGGGTTTTTGAAGTACGAGTACCCCTTCGACCGGCACAAACAGCTCTAGAGACCCCCAACCCGACGACCGAAGAATCTCGAGGATATCGCGGCAAGTGGCGCAGAGAAATCGGGCGATACGAGAAGAAGCGACACTAAAAATGTTTAAGTGCACTCGCGAACGAAATAAAAAAAAAAATGATAAAATACAAGAGAGTCTTCGAGTTTCGAGAGATTTTTATCGTTTTTTCGGAGTTACAGAAACTTAGAGGAGTCTTAGAACTTATTGGACAAAAATTAAGGCGATTCAGAAATATCGTAAATAAAGATCGTCGATTTATTGATAAATTATGAATAAAACAACTTTTAGAGCGATAAAAAAACCAGCAAAACCATATCATCGTATTTTTCAAATTTCGTATTTGAAGACAAATATTCTTTATTCCGTTTACTTTTGAAAAGCACCGAGAAATCGTCGGTGAGTACGGAATAAACGGAAGAATATTTGCGAGGCGAGAAGAAACGGCGATTTTCTGCAAACAATGCAGCAACGAAGAAACAAACAAGTTCACTCGATGTGTAAACGAAACCGCGAAGCGATAATCTTTCGCGCGCGCAGAGTTATCGTTTCTGTTATCGTTCACCTTCCGGTTGCGGTGGTTCCGCCGGAGGGCAATCATTGGCTTTGCCCCATTGGTAGAAGCCGCGCCAAGCGGGTAATAAAGAAAGAACGGAAACGGAAGGAATGCTCCTCATGGCTGTTTCTCGTGTCCCGGAAGTCGCGGAATGATATTTGACAAGCAGTGGTTAAAAAAAAAAAAAAACGAGATTCTTGCAGCTCTTGAAGTTCACCTGCGAGCCTTTATAACTCGAGAGCGGTAAAAAAAAAAAAAAAAAAAAAAAAAGGTTAGTGGACTCGACGACGTCGAAAGATTTACGAAAGAATGAAGGAAGACATAAGAGAGAAAACGATTTAAAAAATTCCTAAGTGGAAATTCGGGCCGAGGACGGGGGCGCGTGCTCGTCGCGCCACTCCGGTCCACCTACACTTTTCGCCCACTTGGCGTTTTTCGGGACTATCTTCTTAATTAGCTCGAGCCTCGCGAGCCGAGCGCATAGCCTTCGAAAATAACGATGTAAATTTATATCACGCGAGTCGCGAGGATATATCGACTGTTGCGAAACAGAAGGGCGCCTCCCATACTATTTAACGTGTAAAACAATAAGGAATAACGTCAATCTGCTTCTTACGAGCAGATGAGTTGAGTTTGTGCGATGCGGAGAGAACGAGAGAGATTGTGGGGAGAGAGAGAGAGAGAGAGAGGTGTGGAGAAGTTCGAATTCATTACGTCCAGTGGTATTTTTAGCCGTAGCGATCAACGTCAAGGAACGTCGAGATATAATATAATTTCATTTTTTTTCAAATGCAACGATGCCTCGTCGTGAGAAAGACTCTCGACGGCAACGTAGCGTCGAGTTACGCGGAATAGAATACGAGATAAAGGGTTATATCGACCACGATATCCAAAGACCCGCGGAGCATAGAGAAAAAAAAATCACGTTAAACTATTTTTCGAGTTTAACGCGGTAATTAATAGAAAAAAAAGGAATAATATTGCGCGTTAGTTATATATGCGTTTTCGTTCGACGTTCGGTTAGACCAGTTACCATTCGCTATATGCCCGCGAAAAGGGGCGTTTTAACCCTTCGAGTCCTCAAAGTACGATATACCAAGTTGATTTCTTTTTGCTCCAAAATTTAACGTAATATCGTGTTTTAGTAAACGAAAAAGTTAGTAAGCGACGAAATGGCAAAGAAAAAAAATTCGAAATTTTCATCGCAATTTTTTCGGATTTTTTAATTTTTGAGAAAATAGGGAATCGATTGGGGAAAAAAGGTCTTTAATCGTTTTTTCGCGTGATAAAAGGTTTGAAAGGTAGAAATCGTCATCGGAGTCATTCATGCGCTGAAATCATTCAGATATTCCCGTCTGCGCACATAGCGAATTGTAACAAAAAGGGCAAAAGTAGAGTCCCTCCTAAATTGATGCCCCGCAAGTTCCGTTAAGAAGAAATACTCGTATAAATCGTTAGTGGCGTATTATATATTCAATCTTCCGAGACTTTCTTCCCCATTAAAAAAGATTATATTTACGAAATTTCGAGAAATTTCAAAGAACTAAGTTAAGGTATTTTTTTTTTTTTTTTTTTTCGTCGGAAATGGAAAGAAAATATCGGAGGGCTCAGTGATGAGCAGCCGAATGCCTCGAACACTTAAAAAAAAACAAATCGAGATCCCCTCTCATCTTGCGAAACTCAATTCCCAACTTACGAGAGACCCTATCGCAATTCACTATGTAAATTCAATCAATATAATAAAGCTTTGTACAGTTTGTTGCTTTTCGTAATAAGTTTCTTTTTTTTTTGTTTTTTTCTACAAAGCTTAGCGTGTGTGCATTTTGTTGTTGTTGTTTTTTTTTTTTTTTTTGTTAAATCATCGATCTTTCGTGTCTCGTTTTTCGGTTAAAATTATGGTATTATTATGCCCACAAAATTATTATGCGTACTATTTACAATAATTTCACACTACGTGCTCTCCGATCTTCGAATTTATCATTTTTTGTTTGTTTTTTTTTTTTTTTTTTTTTTTTTATGTATATTTCTTTTTAATGATTTTTTTTGGGGAGAAACTCACGCGACCAACTCCCCGAAGAAGCGTATCTTCCTGTGGCAGGTGTCGAGAAGGGATAGTCGCGATGAGACTGAACCACCGGCGCTTCCGCTCGACGTTCCCGATGACGAATGATGAACGGGTGTCGTCGGTGCCGATGATGCCGATTCCAGTAGTGCGACTGCACCGCGTGCCGGTGAGCGCAGCATAGCACTGATACTCGTGACCGTCGTGTTTACCAAAGTACCGCCGACGTGCGTCGTGCCGCACGTCGTATTTATCGCGGAATTATTTCCAACAGCGTTGCACGTCGTTGCTATCGACGTGGCGGTTGTTGCGGTGTTCGTCGCGTTCGTCTCGGCCTCCGAGGAGTCTACGCCCGCGCCGACGACGATTTTTTCACGGGCGCTCGGTATGCACCAAATCTTGCACGCTTGTCATTTAACGATTTATAAGAAAAAATAACGTTATATTATTAACGATAAAACGAATTTTTATTATTTTACGAATAACGAAGAATTTTTTTTTTTTCGATCGAAAACGCCATTTGCAATCGCGATTATTTATCCGGACGTAATTTCCATTGATTTACATAATCGTCGTGGCACTGAGTGTGAAATATCGCGCGCGACGCCGGCTCGACGTCGTCACACGATTCGGTTGCACGGACAATTGATCGATATTTCATTGAGGTCGACGATGCCTGCTTCGTCACTTGATCATTCGTCTCGATAGCTTCTTATCATATCTTCGCTTACCAACGTGTTATACAATACTTTTTTTAAATTCCTTTTTTTTTTTTTGATAATTACTTATTGATTATCATTTTTGTGTGTTTTAAGGCTTCGATTATTTATTTATTAGTGTTTAGGCGTCTTTGGTTGTTCGGAGGAATTTTTTTTTTTTTCAGTCTATTAGGCACTGAGTATTTTTTTTTTGTAAATTTTCTTCGAGTTCCCACTCGCAGATCCGCGACTTTACAAGACTCTTGTTGTTCGGTGGATGGACTGTGGTGCAGATATACATATATGTATATATATTATATATACACAGCTGACGGGGGCAACTGCGGTTCGAATTAACGCCGATCGCACCTCCGCCTCTATCTCGGCACATCGACGAGATAATCGATGCTCTTCATATCGGATCTTCCGTTATCGGTGCGCACATTCGATGCGAGCGGATTTACACTCGAAAACTTGCGAGTTATCGATCGTGAGTAACGACGGGGCTGTGACGCGCTCACGCGCACCGTTGTGGAAGACGTCTTCGAGGATTTCTCGTACTTGGGTCGTAGAAGATTTGGATTAACCTGGAGTCAAGATTACACAAAAATTTGCCGGGTTACAAAAATCCGGGCACACGATTGTGGAAAAAAATTAAATAAAAAATACGCTTCTGAAAAAAAAATAACTACGCGAAGCGTTTGTCGATCTCTGTACGGCACTCTAAACACGCCTCGCGCTCCCTCGATTTCACTCGCTCTTGTCCGCCGGCTCGCTTCGCTCTTTAACTCTTGCAACTGGTATAAACTGATTGAAATTTAAACGACGATGTTTTTCTTTTTTTTTTTTTTTTTTTTTTTTTTTCGTTTCGTATTTTCATATTTTTTGACTCAATGAATGAATTCCGAAAAATACGAAAAAAATTAGAAATACTATAAAGGGTTCGGTCATCGTAATTAATTTGTTATACTTTTGCGGGTTTTAGAATCGATTAGAAGAAAGTTGGTATTGTGGTGAAGAAAATTTAACTAGTGGAACGACATAATTATAAAAGATTATAATTACGATACGAGTTATTCGCATAGGTTATGGTATTTACTTAAAATAAAGTTAAAACTTCTTTGAAAGTAAAATGATTTAGGTATTTGTTACGAATGAATCGCATTATTGGCGATTCCATGATATTTCGTGCGGAATAAAAAGACGATAGGTGTACCTATCGGATGGTTGTGATAAAAACGCATTCTATACGCGACTTGCAATTTTTCAGCGAAATTGTTGATATTCCTTGGATATCGATAATTTTTTTTTTCCGTTGTGTCTATCTGATCGTTTGACGGAAGCGGCAGTGGGAGTTTTTATCGACATCGCATTATCATCGAATCGACAATAATATTTTTTTTAATCTTTTTTTTCGTAGCAGGTAACTGTTTTACCGTTGCAACATTCAAGTGGTTGTAGAAATCATTAATCGACAGACGATTAATTATATTTTGTGGGTCAAGATAAAGTTTTTTTTAAATAATGTAATGAAGTCCTACGGTTGGATTAAAAAAACGGAAATGTCTAAAAATCATTCGTTTTCACGCAAATGGGAAACGATAGTTGAGGTCGAGACACCGAAGAATAGAAACTGAGGTTTGTCCATTGAAGCTTGTCGAACGTTTTTTTTTTTTTTTTTTTTCGTTTTTTTTTTTTGGTTCTTTCTATCTATGAATTTACGAACCTCCCGTCTCGAACCGACAGCGAACGATGCAACGCGATACAGATGTGTTGAGGTGATCAATCGACACCGTTACAACACGGCACGTGAAACGAGAGGACGAAAAAAAAAAAAAAGTACAAAACAAGTCGAACATGAAGCGACGCAACGGCGTAGTAACACAAAAGGGGTGGACGAAGACTACTAAAAATTGTGTAGACATGGAATGAATAGAATTCGTCGCAAACGGCCGAAAAAAAAGGCAATAAATCGCGCGTATCCGTGACCGCCTCTCCAACGTTACGTAAACGTGACTACAAGTAGAAATGACCTCAACTAATTACTAAAACAAAAGAAATAAGTAAATAAAACATTCCGCAAACTTTTTTTTTTATACGCTGCAGTACGCTGTGAGAATAATAAGAAATGAACAAATTTGCATTTGCTATTTAAATTTCCCTCATAGAAGCGACTGTCGTGAGAATTTTTTGTTTTAATTGTGATAAACTTTGTTACTGCAACGTTTGAATTTTCTACACTGAAATTATTGGGTAATGAAGTTATTGCAGAATTCTGACGAACTATAATTAAAAAAATTAAATATCGTTTATCAAACGATAGATAAACGATGAAATGTGAACGGTGAAGAAAAACACGCAGTTCAGTATCGAGATGTGTAACGGCATAGAAATAAATCCCCAAAAGACCAAACAATGCGATATGCACGAGAATACTACATCGTTTCCACTCGTCCTTTATATCGGTTTTCCGTCAGATTAAATCTGAAGAATAAAACTTTCATATTTTACGATTCCGAAGAAGTAAAAGTGATAAAAATAAAGAGTTGAAGACCAATACTTTTTTCCGTCACGAAAGACGATCGAGAAACGAGCCGTGGAATATCGGCAATTTTTGTTGTCGACGAGTTTGACGACCGAGGCGAAGCCAAAGTCGTCGAAGAACATTTTTGCGATGATACAAATCTATCGACGACTCTCTGCATCGTCGTTGGTTATTCGCGTCGCGGATATAACAGTTATCTAAAAAGACGATGGGCGTATTTCCTGCGCACAATGCTGGTAGATAAAACTTTTCATTTTCTATTACGGAATAGTTATAATATACGCGAACGCAATCGAAAAAAATTTGAAATTTTTTTTTTCTTCGTTATTGTTGATTTACTTCGCGAAAATGATCGTTAAACTAAAAAAACTACGTTTTTGTGCTATAAATTTTATAAATTTTTAAATTTCATAAATTAAAATTTTTTTATAAATTTCAAAAATTTTATAAGTTTTATAAATTTTATAAATTTCATAAATTAAGATTATAATAAAATAAAAATACATTTCAAAGAAATGTGTATTGAAATTTTAAACAATACTTTTTGCAATATAACGTCAAATTTGCAAATTTTAATATAATTTTCGAGTGCATTAAATTTACTATTAATGTTTACAGTATTAGTTACGATTGTATTAGTACGATGTATTAGTTACGATAAAATGCGATTTTAGTTTAAATTATGCGATACGCGTACCACGAGAAAACGAAAAATGCTTCAGAAAAAAAGCAATTGTTTCTCGGGTCCCATTTTATTTTCGTTCGTTACAATTTCACGGTCAAATGGCGCATCAGTGAGCGCCGTTGATGATGAATACCGAGACGTTAAGGTGTCGGGATCACCGCGAGTGTTATAAAGAGACTGGAGGACTTTCGCCGTCTCCTAGTAATATACTTTCTACCAGCATAATTACGCGACAAGAATTTTCGGTGAGTCGGAGCGCCGCGTAACGCCAACGAAGGAAACGGAGCGGATAGCAGGCAAACGGTGTAACACACCGGCAATAATTCCGCCTCCAGAGTCCTCCGGGAAAACGGCGAAGGTTGGGAAAGGTTACGAGTTCCCCGGGCGATGTACCGATGCAGTACATTGCAGTACGCGAATAGTACAGAAATATTAAAACGACGGAGCGTCGGGCGAGGCGTGTAAAATATATACCAATTTATGAAGATATAATTTCCGTCTATATAAACCGCAGTGGACATCGCGTAGAGAGTCAAAAGTAACGTGACGCGTAGAAATAAGTCTCTCGAATAAATTTAAACAGTCCGCGTATTACGAGTCTGAAATTTAAAAATCCAAAGTCTCGGAAAGAAAGAAGAATAATGAAGAAGACGAAGCGGTAGGTCACGAATCTTTTGACTTCGCAATGAAGTTTCAAGATGACCCGGAAAAATTGAGTTCTAAGGGGGGGTGTTGAAGTGTGAAAAGCCACCGCCTCGAGGTTCTCGATGCCTTCGAATATTATTCTCGGTACATGAACACGCGCGCGTTTACAAAAAAATAACTTTCCGATTGTTTTTTTTTTTTTTTGTTTTTTATATAATAATATCCAAAGAATGTATCTACCGTTTGGTATATAAGTTGTTGAGAAATTTATAGTTAGCGCAATCCGAATGAGTGTCATCGGCTCGCCGGCGAGGCGCTCGAAACGCGACTGATCCGAGTCTTACTCGCTGCGAGGCGCACGCCGCGCGCTACGTGCGGTTGCACGCCGGCGTGCGCCGCGTGTGCGGCCTCCTCTCTCTCTCTCTCTCTCTCGCTCTCTCCCTTCCTATCTTATTTTTTTCTTCTCCGTATTTTTTTTTTATTTTATTTTCTTTGATCCCCACCACTACACGCTGGAGCTTCCGTGACTATGCCGAACCGCAACTATACTGACGCACACCCCCGCAGTGAAATACTCACTTGAAGCACACCGCGCGAGAACGGAGAATGGAGCAGAGAGAGGGAGACAAGCAAAATCGACGGCGGCAATGCGACGGTGGTTGCGCCGGGACGCCCCACCGCTCGGATCAGCTGTGACGACGACTCGAGTCAGCTGACTACGGACGGCCCCTCTGGCATCGCTGCGACAATCGATACTCCACTCTCCTACTCGTCGACGTTCCCTATCTTCTCTGCCTTCGCGGTAGAATCCACCCAACCGCCACGGCAACTCTGCCAGTGGGGATTTCTTCGTGCATTTGCACCCCGACTTACTTTTCACACCGTGAGGCACCGAGAAACACCAACACGACAAAGATCGTTTCGCGAACGGACCTACGGCACTCCGTAGACGCCGAGTGACGAGGCAGACAGACGAAACTTATGATTTGTTTTGCGGAGCGTTCGAGATATCGCAAAAAAAAAAAATATACTGAAGAAAATCTGTGATTTATTTAATAAAATGTTATTAATAACGTTAGAAAAAATAGCAATAAAAAAATCATAAACTATAATCATTTCTGATTTTTACAATTTTATATAACGATGAAATAATCTGATATAAAATTGGAAGAATTGGAAAAAAAACTCAAAATACAAAATACGCTGTTCATCCAGTCGTTTTATTAAATCAATAAAAAATTTTTAGAACATTTTTATTTTCAACTTAATGGTGGAAAGTAAAAAAAAATTACGTTGACACCATTTACCCGAACGTTTTATCGAATCAATAAGGTTTTTTTTTTTTTTTTCGTGAAGAAGAGATTTTAAATTCGATCGGAAGCGTATAGGAAAGTCGCTTCGGACGATCTTCGATAAGATTGGCTCGCGAAACTTCTAAGCTCTCTTCTCAGATGAAAAAGTTCGGAAACTCGTTTTCTCCGATGTTCGTTATTGCAACGAGTTATTGTGACTATTCTTATCATTTTTTTTCCCTCAAATACGTTCGATATTTTTTTTTTTTCCTTCGTGTGAACAAACTTCGTAACTCGATGAACACTTCGCGGTCGATAAACTTCTGTTGTATTAATACTTTCCATATTTGGGCAAATAGCGAAGATTGACGGAACGAATTATACGCCAATTGCGAATTGGATACCATTTTTTTTTATGCGAGTTTATCATGAAAATGTGTTTTGAAAAAATAAAGAAATAAAAACTGAGAAATACTCTGTATGAGGATCGCGTGAGGGTTTCGGACGCCGATATGGAATCGTTTTGTAAAACGATAGTTCCATTCCCTGGAGAAATAAGATAGGATTCTCTATACCATTTCGATATCTCACACAGTCTTTTTCTCTCGTCGGCGTAACTCACGCGATCGATACATGAACCGCGTTTTTTTTTTTTTATTATTCTTTTTTTTTTTTTTTTTTTTTTTTTTTTAAGGGGAAGAGAATAAATCTCAGTGGGTATCGCGCATACGGAAGCCCGTAGAATCCGCGCCGAGATTCCGTTCGAATCAGCGGCTGAGTGCCGGGGCTTTAACCGCGATAATGGAGAGAAATCCATCCACGTTAGAATACACGTTCCGCGAGCATTTATGTTTTATATAAATGTACGAGAAAGGAAATCCGAGATCCCCTCGCACTCGAGTTTTCCGGATCCTCTCTCTCTCTTCGTTGTGTTCGTTGATATCTCTCGGTGAAAGAAGGTTAAACCTTTTTTCCGGGGCTTTCGGTGAAAAAAAAAAAAAAAAAAAAAAAAAAAAAAAAACGAAACAAACTTGCGGAACAAGCGAAAAAGAAAGGGACGAAACGCGAGGCGCGTTTTATTCTCAGGGGAACGCGAATCCGCGAAGCTGATCCGGACTTAAATCTCTGCTTGATATTGTTCTCCGCGAGAAATCTTGCCGACGGTTCGGGAGCAAAAACCGTGAAACCCTCTTAATCCTCTTATAATTTCGTAAATACGATGTTTTTTTTATAGTTTACAAAAAAAAAAAAATCACAATGAAGATAAGTCGTCAAATTTAATAAAATGTTTATGCGATTTTACCATCGATCGGTACAACGCAATTGTGCGAAAAAAACGTTAATTTTTCACACATATTTATTGACACTGTTTATTGGCGAAATTGATAAAGAGATTTAAAAAAAAATAACATTTAAATACAATGGAGTCTCGTAAAAGCAATTTTCCAACTGAATTATTATCCTCGTTAAATGGGCCGTCGTTAAGCGAAGTTTGGAAGAGATTGTCGTTGGTAAACACGAAAAGCAAGCAAAAGCATCAAACGACAAGCATAACGGAGTTTTGTACGCGGATTGGGACGGTGTGGTTGGGTCGATGTCTGACGGCGCCCGTGGGACGCGCGTCTTCGGCGTCGTCGAGACTACCCTCGTTCTCCGCTGGACCGACGCGATGATGAAGTTGTTTCCCCGGTTTGTTTACTCTTTTTTTTTCAAACCCTCTTTCCCTCCTCTATCTCTTCCATTCTCTGATTCTATATAGCTGTCGATGGGGTCGAAGATATACAGTATACGTGGAAAAAAAAAACGTCTGAGGGCTCTTTTCCTTCGTTTTTCGCTGTACCATCAACAAATCTTAGTAAACGTGGATTGTTACTGTTTACGATAAAATATTTCGCCAAGTTATAGATTCATTACCCCATCATACATAATTTATATTAGATTCGCAATAAAATTCGTTCAAAAATAATGAGAATGAAAATAAATAATAATAATAAAAGTTTTTTTTTTTTACTGCCCCGAGATTTCGTATGAAATATCGTAAAATAAATCGCATATTCCGAAACGACGAATGAAAAAAAAAAAAAATTTGTTACAATATATTTTTGTAGCCATTTTTACGAAAAGCGATATTCCGAATTTTTAAACAGTTATATCTTTGCTTCCCGATGTAATATTGGAAAATCCCAGATGCTTATCGCATTTTACGGGACAAAATGCACGTGATGAGTAATCAGCGGAACTTGAGAAACATTTTTTTTTTTTTTCATCGTTACATTTCAAAAGCATATTTTGCATCGTTGCGGGATGATAAAAAACACGACGAAGGCGATATCTTGAAATTTTTATGCGTCATAGCGAAGAATCTCCATTAATATTCCGATCGGAATTATTTTAATTTTTTTTTTCGCGCTGTGTTTCTATGAAATAATTGTTTCGTTATCAGCGCAAGTCAGAGACATTTTGCTAATGGAAAGAAAAAAAAAAAAAAGTTTTCAGTGTTAATGAAGTTTCTCGTGGATATAAAACAGCCGTCTGTTTCGCGCGGTAGCTAAACGATAATTAATGCAGTTCTGTTCTTTCTATTGACATGGAAGAAACAACAATAAGAGAAAAGAGCTCCGACAAGACGAAAGGATGCTGCAAGATACCTTCATTCACTGATTAACGTTGTACAACGCGAGAGACTCTGAGTTATTGACTCGAATAATGGGAAGTTTGGCACGTGTCCAATCGGCGATTGTACTCTCCCCCACGAGAGATGATTTTTTTCCAGGTCGCCCCCCGAGCGTTGGGATTAAAGGGACTGCAGCATAAAAGTAACCGAGCGAAATATCGGATTTGTGTGAAGGAGAGATGTCGCTTCGATACCACGTCAACAATGTGGGATAACATACTATATACATAGATACACACAAACACGGAAAACTAAAGGGCCAAAGGGACTGGGAGAGTGTCGATTTCCACTCGATTTCTTTCCAGATATAATACGAGGAATCAGCTGACCCTTCGAACCTTTATTCGCGTTCGCGATGGTAAAAAAAAAAAAGTTTTCGCGATCTTATATTCAATTTTGCGTTTCTCGCAGTTTTCGTCTTAATTTTCGTTTTTCTGGCAAAATTTTATCGTCTATCGCTTTTTATCGTCGACTCACGAAGGATTCTATGTCGCGTTTCTCGTCAACTTGACGAAAGAAAATTGGAATTTACATCGAATGATTAACGAAAATGAAAAAACGACGAGGAGAAACGAAGAAGCGCTCAGGCGACTTCGACGAGAGGCTCGAGTGTGAAATTAAATTCCTAATGACGCCGTATAGTTTGTTCAATTAAGTTAAGTAGCGACGTTGTTCAATCATCTTGGTAAGAAGCCTGTCGAATTTTCTTATCCTGGCGCGCGGCCTCTTCGTCGACGAAGCCTCCGAGGAGGAAACACGAGACTCCCCCATCATCGATCCCGACGGGCGATAATGTACGCTGATATATATACCGTACATACATTTACGCCTTAAATATAGGCGCCGCGAATTAAGGAGTTAATTTCAAATATCGATCCGAGTTTTATGCCGTTGAGAACAACGACAGGCTGTTAGTAATGTAAAGAAGCCAACACCCCTTCGCTATTGATTTTACATGGTGAACGATTATTATTTTTTTTTTTCGCCGCAATTGCGAAAAAAAAAAAAAAAAAAACGGGAATTTATACTAATTAATCCTTTGCGCAAAAGATTTTCATTTAATTTTTTTTTCGCTAAAGTGGTGGAAAAAAAAAACGTTTTTTTTTTTTTTTTTTAACAAGAATTTGTGATAATTAATCTTTTGCGCAAAGTATCCTCGTTTAACGTTTTTTTCGCTGGAGTTGTGAAAAAAAAAAAAAGTTTTTTTGAAAATTGCGCCAAAGCGTTGTTTTTGGTGTTTAATAGACAACCGGACGGTTTTTTCGGCTAATGAACATTTTTTATGAGTAATTTACTGTTTTCTCCGCGTGTACCCACGGAACTCCAAAAGCCTTAACTCTGACGCCTGTTTTCGATATAAGTACGAATACGTTCGATGCTCGTTACAACGTCTGGACGCCATCGAGGATCATAACCGAACGTTTACGGATCGTTCGGCTTTATCCTGTACGCCTCGGCGGCTCGAATATCGCTCGTTCCACGAAACGCGTATAACCAGTGTATACATCGACACTTTCATCACCGAGAAACGTCCGCGCGTCTAATACGCGACCTCGGGGCTAAAAGACGATTGAACGCAGAGACAAATATTTGCTCGGCTTTAATCGTCGTGGCCTATGAATACCGGAAGTGTTAGATATTGGCGATAGATGGAGTAACGTCAAAGGTTAGTTGCAACGTCGATACCAAATTACGAAAACGACGATAGTTTGGTAAAACGTTCGATAACAATCAAGCGAAATAAACTCGAGAATAACTCCGAAACACGAAAAAAAACAACACGATGGCGTCAGAAAAATAAATGGGATCTCAAGAAACCGTCGAGTAAAATTGTTTCAATTTTTTTTTTTTTTTTTTTTTTTTTTTTCTCGTGATTGAGGGTTAGAATAATTTTTTTTTATAATTAAAAAAAAATTGATCGTGATCTTCATTTCGAATACTAGTTATCGCAAAGTTTACGAAAAATGAAGTAAAGATTGTTTTCGTGGTACATAATAATTTTTATCGCGAATTCTGATGTTATTTTCCGTCGTTCAGTTTTTTTTTTTATTTTATCGAACAAATTAGTGCGAACGCCTCGAAGTAATTTTTTTTTACCGTCCCTCGTAAAGGTTTGATTGGTTCGTTGTCGCTTTTCTACAAACACAAAATATTATCATAGAGCGCATAGTCTCGAGTGACTTGTGTGTATACGTTCGCGAAATTACGTAACGGCCAACATATATAAAACTCAGTAGGGCGCGCGACTGTAGCACGTGACGAAGCGTTTCTACAGTCGAGATATGGCAACGACGCTCAATTTTTTTACGATATAACAGAAAGAAAAAAAAAAAAAAAAAAAAAAAAAAACAGTCAATTCGCTATAGTTCTCGTGATTAATCGTCGACATGTGGTGGTAACAAACTGTCCGATGTACGTACAAAGCTGCAAAGCGATCCTTGAAACTAACTATGTAATAAACCGGTTTAACAACGATGAAAAAAAAAAAAAAAAAAAAAAAAACCGGATAACGAACGAAGTATACATAAAATACGAAGAAGCGACCGAAAGGCCATCATGAAAAACCCGAAAAAACGAGTCGCGTATAACTGACCTGCAGAAACACGTTACAGTATCCTCGGTGGCGAAGGGTAGCGAGGAGTCGATCACAGAATATTTCGGAACTTTTCTACTCGCGCCGAATCCAAACATCGTGATGCAAATCAATGTATTCCTCGATTTCTCAAAATTGTCAAATTGTTCGAACGAAAATCAAAAGGAACTTCCGAAAATCTTTTAAAAAGTACAACAACGCTTCCGGCGCAGTTGCGTTTGCCAACGCAGGTAAGAAAAAAAAGAAATACCCGAGCGGCAGCTTCGTCGAACGCGGATAACATACTGATTCTCGTTTTTCTCGCAGCTCGTCGACTCGTTCTTCGAGTCTATCGCGAAACTATATAATACACATTCACGTGCGAGTATAATCCCTATCCTCGTGTGTTTTAAGACCGTCGCGAAGAGCTCTCGTAGCGTGAGAGACGATATGACAATACGTCATTTGTACGCATGGATCGCAGTGGTTTAAGATAAAAGAAAATAGCGTGAAATTATGCGAAATAATATTGTCGCTAAGTGCGATAGAACGTACGAGAGAAATCCGCAGAGGCGTTGATGAAAACAATTATTCGCGTTTGCGCGGTAGAAGCGAATGTCTCGCGGTTAGTTCGTTCGAAGATATAAACAGCGAATACACAAGTTTCGTGTTTATAGTTGCAAACGACGAGGCGTATAGAAAAGAGTACTTTGAGCGGTGGGGCTTCCCGGTAGCGGCGAAACTTCGATGCAAAACGTAATTCTGCCCTTTTTCTCGTGAGCGCAAAAAAAAAAAAAAAAAAAAAAAATGGTTCTCGAGCGTTTGGCTCTTCTGGAGAAAAAGCCAATAATTAAAAATTGGCCGATCGGCATATTTAACAATCCTATGGATTTTAGATGCCAACAATCGTAGGGTTGCTAATAATTGTATACCGTACTGCGGTGGTTAATGCAATTAGTCGCGAACGTTCCGTGCGCCGGTGTCTTCTCCGCTGAAACCGCACAAGTTCGCTTGCCTCGTTCGGTGTTTACTTGGACCCGCGTGCAGTGTACATTATAGTATACAAGAAGGTATGACTACGTCAAGAGAAGCAGCGATAGGGGGGTTCAGAGAAAGAGGATGAGAAATGAAGAGACGCGCTTCCGGTGTAGCTATGCGGTATGTCGTCAAGATATGCATACATATATATATATACGCATACAGAGCGATCCAAAATAAACATCAAACGCTGTTTTATCGACCCTTTGATATCAATTCACACTAATTAATTCAATTTCTAACGCGTGATTTCAAGACAAATAATTAATTAACGAATAATTGCACTCCATTTAATTTTCCATGCTTACCATTCCACGTGGAAAATTACTCCAAAAAATAATAATAAATTTAATGTACTCGAAAATAAAAAAATTACCTTTAAATTTACGAAATATTCTTAAAATTGTTAAAAAGTTTAAAATTTCGACACATTTATTTGAAATGTGATGAATTAATTCTTATTGTTCGAATTAAATTTCGATAATTAGATCGAAAAAAATAATTTAAAAAAAAATTATAACATTGAAAAAAAATTTTTTTTTAATATTTTACCTCTGCTTAGTAGCGGTTAAATTCAGTTGCGAGTTCGATATTTGTTCTAAAACAGCCTGTAGCCGCGTGGATACACGAGAGATAATTGACGACGGGGCGACACTGCACCCGACACGACGAATTATCCTCGCGGTAGAGGTGGAAATTATCTTTCCAACGTATATACATCTCTCTATCTATGTATGCCGTGTCATGTGTATACTATGTACCGCGTATGCATCTATGTAACTTCATTGTATGCGTAGTTTACACGAGACTGATGGAAACCCACCGCGCGGGGATTGAACAATGCTTGCCGAAGGCTTAGGTAGCGAGACGCCAAGAGAAGGGAACAAGGAAGTAGACCGGCGCTGAGAAGAAAAAAAATCTTTAACCATATATGCGCGGTGGAGATAAAACTCCCGAGATCCCCGAGCGCCAAGTTTTCCTTTATACCTAATATACTCTATACACGTTGCATATAAAACTATGTGACTTTTTTGTTTTTTTTTTTTTTGTACCTCGTGTTTTCTTTTTCTCCGCAGAGCTGCGGAAATCTTTTCTGTTGAATAAAAAAAGAAACACCTTGTCGCACAAAAGGCTCTATTATCGTGTTCTACGTGGCGGCTGCCAAAGTCACAACTCGGATATGTGAACAGAACACTAACCGGTGACCGGTGGAAATAAGATTAGCCGCGGCTGCGGGACTGGAAGGGGGAAAAAAAATCTCTGATCTCGTTATTCTTAGATCTTATTAAGCTACGAGTGGAACGACGATGCGCCATGATTACCGAATGTTTATAAACTCGTTTTTCTTGTTTCTCACGATTGAGAGAATATTTAAATAATTATATGATTCGTGATTATCGAAAAACAAGGTAAATACATCGCGAAAGTTGAGAATTTACATTTACCTTTGATTAACGATCGAGAAAAAATTAAAATAATTATTGATCATTCAGAAAAAATTAAAATAATTATTGACGATTAAGAAAAAAATTAAAATAATTATTGACGATTGCGAAAAAATTAAAATAATTATTGACGATTGAGAAAAAATTAAAATAATTATATGATTCGTGATAATTTTAAAACGAGTAAAAAACACTGCGAAAGTTGAGAATTTACATTTATCTCCCAACGACATTCGAAACATTGTTTCGTGAATTTTTTTTCGTTTCACGACGATACGATAATTTATGGCGGGGATTACGCGGAATTTGTCGGCGTATTTAATCGATGGGTTGCGGCTAATCGATTGGTAACGGCGTGTAATAGCGTGGAAATGAGACCAACGATGGTTTTACCGAATGAGTGACACAAAACGAGAAACGCAACCCTACCACACAGGGGGAAGCCCCGCATCCTCTGGCTAAATTGGGATTTCGCTTATAGAGCCGGATATTCTATACCGGTAATTGCCGATGACAATTACGCGGGCAGATTGAACCTATCCGACGCCGGGCCGCGCGAGCGCGTTGCGGATCTTCTAAACTGATACGCGTTGCCGCGCGCAAAATGATTGCGATAATATATACCGATAATCAAAGTAAAACAAGAGCTCAAGTTTACCCATTATATGTATAAAAATGATGAAAAATATAATAAATCAGAAAAATAAGTTATTAATTTAATAATTTCTGCTAAGAGAAAAAAAAAAAAAAGATCGATAAAAAAAAGAGAGTTTTATTTTTTACGGTTCTCAACGATGACTTTTTCAGTAAAAACCAATAAAAATAACCAATGAATAAAATATACAAAACAATCAGAAAAAAAAAAGATCGAAAAAATTCTATTGAAAAAAAAAAAAAAAAAAATCAATATTTGAGTAAAAATCGGTAAAAATTATCGCAAAGAAATTTTTTTTTTAAATGTCTGGTAATCGAAAAGAAACGATTGGTAAAAAAAAAACTTTTTTCGCGTTGCCAAAATTATGATTTTTTTATCGAATTTCAACCCACGTAATTCTTGCCTACGCGTGGCGCAGTCGCTATCCATAAAGATTATACATATATACATAAAGTTGGCCAGGTGTATCGAGTATGTAGCCGACGAAGAAGCGAACTGACTAATTAACGAACGAGACAAGCCGAGTGAGTTAGCGAATGAGCGGGCGAGGCTCGTGGGGCAGTAGAGAATTGATCTTTGCTCTAACACACCGAAGGCCGCGGCATCTATTTCGGTCGCTCCTTTAGAGGTGCGCGAATAACATGACTAACTTTTCGCAAAGGTACGATTAGGTACGCAAAATAATTCATTCACAAAATTTCCGTTATATTAAAATGTTCGGGTCCTTTGACTGTTGGCGTTTCATTATTTCAGTACGAAAATCGAGTTGAATATAACAATAACATCGAACATATTGTTGCGAAATAAAATTTTTCATTGCTAAATAAAATCGAATGTTTCGCGATACAATAATGTTTCGTTCTTAATTTTTTCAAATTTTATCACTGTTAGTCGTAGAAAAATGCGCCGACAATAAAAAAAAAAAGATCGAATACGAAAAAAAAAAAAAAAAAAAAAAAAAAAAACCAGTAGCGTAAAAAAATGATTGTCCTGTAATATCATCGCGACCGAAAAACTATTTATTTTCAAAAAAAAAAAAAAATGATTTCGAGCAAATGCGGTTTTTTCTTCGTTGCCTTTGGCTGGTACGTCAAAAGGATAAGACATCGAAACTCGAGTCGAAAAAAAATGGGTAAAGCCGCAGTTCACGTTCGGCTACAGTTAACAACGATAAGGGATTCCCGCTTGGGACTTCGATGAATGTCAGCTAAATGCGAGAGAAGTATATACCAGCGACGGACAATGAGAAATTCGAAGAGATACGCGTCGAGTGTGTCGTTTATTGTGTTCCTTTAGCGGTGACACTCGAGAGCCGACGAAAACAATGAGACCATCGAGAGTCAAAGTGGTATCGAGCCATCGACCCGAGGTATCATCAAAAACGCTACCCTTACCACTCACTACTATATACAAGTCTAACCGACATTCTCTCCTTCGTCCCGAAGGAATTCTCAATTTCGAAGAAAACACATACAGAGTGTTCCACCCGCGCGTTTGTTCCAATTTCATGAATATTTGTACAATTCTCACGCGAACTAATACACTACAAACTTCGCTTGTTGGGACATTCAAATGTCTCTGGGATATTATAAATAAAACGGTGAATATCTACGAAGGAGAATTTTTTTGCCGTTTCTTCGCGTGCAGAACGAAATTAGCGAGTCCGGCGCAACGACGCTAACTGGCCGCAGGGATTTTTCCTTCTTTTTTTATAAATTTATAATTATTTATGAGAGAGGAAACGAAAAAACAAAAGATGATTTATCGTTCGTAACGATAAAGCGGCGGTGTATATATTGCGAGTGATTTACCAAGGACATTGGATAGGGTCCGCTATTCCGTTTTCGAGAGACCTTCGTAACTCGCGGCATCGAATCTTTTACCTTCATCAAGTTTGGCGGGTGAGAGAGAGAGAAGGGGGAGAGGATAAAAGCCCAAGCGTTCGTTTGCTCGCCTCGTTCGATGGATTATGCAATGACCCGGTTCGCGTCCAGCGCGCTCGCGGATACTTTGCGATAACGCTGATAACCGCGTGTTTATATAGAGGTATAGGGGAGAAGGTGACCGGATGCATTTGCGACGAACGCACACAATCGGTGCAAAAAGGGGCAATGCGAAATAAGTAATAACGTTTAACCGGACATTTTTATGTAATTTTCATTACCCGATTTTCTCGAAATTGGGTTATTGTAAAAATTTTAAAAATCGTCAATTCGTTAACAGTAATTGACTATAATCCATACGAGGAGGTTAAATTCCATAAAAAAAATAATAATAATATTAATAAATATGAATCGTTTATTTTAAATGATTATTTTGAAAAATCAAAATATCGATCGATATTTTGGCTCCGACTTCGTTACTGATTGATTATCATTGAATTTCATGAAAATTCTGATAATAGTGTTAATTATTATCGATCGCTCATTTTAAATAATAATTTTTGAAGAATAAAGATACTGATCGATAATTTGATTCAAAGATTTCGAAGTATTTTTATTTTCGCTCGTCGTTGATGGGTTTTTTATCCCCGTGAAACAACGCGATTCTACGCTCGTCGTTGCGTTGTTTGCCGTCCCAAAATTCACATCAGATTGCGAGAAAAGTTCGCGGGATTCTCGATAAGCGAATGAGATATCTCTGTTGTCAAAGATACGCGGACTTGGCGTTCCGGTGTGCAAATTAGTAACTATAATAACTCACGTTGAAGCCGGCGATTTCTATGCGAAATTCGAAATAAATCCGCGCAGGAAGAGCAGATGTGGAGAACGAGGAGAAAAGAAAGATAAAAGGTTTGTCGACAGACCACCTGCGCACTTGTTATGTGCGAACGCAGCAACGATCAACCGCGCGCAGTTATCGATGCGGGAGTGCGAAGAAAAAAAAAAAAAAACATCGCGCCCAGCGCGAGCCGCGTGAACTCGAACACGATTTTTCCGGTCGCTAAATTCGAGACTCCCTGGAAACTCAAAAATAGCTGAGGAAAAAACATCGCAACTGTGTGTGTGAATAAAAAAAAATAACCGTTTCTCTTTTTCCCGAACCTGCGGACCTCGTTTTATCGTCGTTTCGTCGCGAACAAAAGAATAAGATATTTTCTAAATTGTTCCGTAATGCAGGGACTATCGATGCGTAAACAGTTCTCGTAATATCGTGGCGCCAATAAGCATACGTTTTTATATCCCAAACTTTTGGCTCCAAAATAAAAAAAAAAAAAAAGAAACAACAACAACAATTAGACATTTTTTTGTCTGTTTTTTAAATCAAAACCAAGCGCTGGACGAATAATGAGATGATACAATTAACGAAGTTTGTAGATATAGATTTCTTAATCATTTCACCAATCAACGATAAAAGATTTTTTTTTTATCAACTTTTTATTTTCATCGTAATAAATGTACAGATCTAATAATGATAAAAGTGAAATAAGGGTTTCGATGTATTATTAATAGCGATAAAGGCAATAACAATGATACAACGGCTATTTTTGAAGAAAACAAAAGAATTCGACTTTTCCAATTTTTCGCAACATTCGAAAAGCGTCGAAATATATAAAAATAGATTATTAACCGACGTCATACGTTCGGGAATACCAGTGGGTATCCCAACGGTAAACTAGACGAGCGAATTTTTTCCGATGACTTCATTGTCGACATTGAAATTATCCATTACGAAAGCAATTAAGGAGTTGACACAGTGTCTCCATCGGCGGGGTGTGTCAATCGTGAAAAACTAAGTACACGATATCGATCGATATCGATTGTTATCGACGCCAATGTTGTTTGGACCGATGAGAAGAAAAAAATGGTCGAAACAACGAGAAACGAACGGCAAGACCAGAGCGCTGGACGATTGGCGCGTTTGTCGAGAGTAACAACCGAGAGAAACAGTGACGCGAGAGTACGTGATTCACCGTAGTAACTTGGAATGGGAATCGGGCGGAAAGGCGCCTCGCAACGGGCCGTTGTGACTCATTTCGAAGAGTGCAAAGAGACCCGGAGAGCGTTAGTTCCTTGTCGAGAGAACGTCGATGTACTCTTCGTCTTTTATCGTTTCGCGTCTCTCATGAAAGCTATGTTCGCAGTAGAATTTAATAACCAGTGAACTTTGAAGTTTCCAATAATATCATTGACTCGAGCGAAATATACATGAAATATTGTTTTTTTTTTTTTTTACATGAAATACTGATATTGTTGTTATTATTTGGAATTTTTTTCTAATTTTTTCTAATTTTTTCATTCAATCGAAATAGTAAGAAATAACGCGAAGAAATTACTCCGGCATCATCGGTTGATCATTCGAATGCACCGATGACCTCGGTTTTCGGAAGTATGTCGTGGGGACGCCGTTTTTTTTTTTTTTTTTTTTTTTTGTAGCTTCCGTCGACGAGCAACGCGCCCCGATGTCGAGATTCTTTATCGTTCGCTCGTCTTCTCACCCTTCGACGCCTTATACCCTACTCTCCTTTTTGTCCCCGTCGAACGGACCGAGACAAAGAGCCGGTCGGATCCGGTACTTCTGCCCGCAGATACCGAAGGGTAGCTGAATTATATCTCAAGGATGATCAAAGCTCTCGGAGACAATCTCTGCCTCAGTATCTAAGGAATGCTTTTTTTTTTGTTTACAAAGAACGACATACAAGGGATGAAGAGTATTTTTTTGTAATCTCCGTTCCATTTTTTTTTTCTACTCAACTTTCCTGAAACGTACGATTCGAGTTCAATTATTTATGCATCAATAGAGTGCAACGTATCGACTCGTTATATCGTAAATATATTACCGATGATCTGAAAAAATCTTCGGCTTTCATATAGTACGGTTTTTTCTTTTTTTTTAGATCAAATAACATAAAGGGATGAAAAGTATTTTCTATCGTAGTATATTCGATATTTATCTGTACCCTTTTTCCTCCACTATACGTTTGACCCAATAAATGGAATGAAATATCCAATAGGGGTTTCAATATCCAATTATTTATTATTTTCTCTCGCTTCGGTACCAACGTTCATTATTCTACACGGATATAAAAGCGGCTGAATTACATCGCAAAAATACGAGAATCTCTCATTTCATAGAAAAAAAAAATCCTTTTTTTTTTTTTTTTTTTCATTATTTTTTACGAATAACACGATAATTAATGGAAAAAAAAGCATCGTTTTTTTTTTTTTTTTCGTGATACCTATATCCCTCGCGTCCTAATTATCTCGCTAACTTTCTCAGATTTTCGCTCCGTTGTGTTATACACTACGGGGAAGCGTCTAATTGCAATCGTAAAACGAGAAAACAAAGATAATCGAGAGACAGCTTCATCATTGGAAGATACTTTGTACCTTGAGTTCCCCTTCGTTTATCTCATCGACCGTCGACACTATCCTCCGGACTGTCCCCGCGGTGCGCACACATACCTATCTAACGGAACCGTGTATCGTCGGTTCTCGATTTTTTTTTTTTTTTTTTTTTTTTTCATTTAGTGTGTATGTGCGCTCACTTACGGCGATCGAGCTGAGGTCTGTTTACACAAACTTTCGATAACGACACTCTCTTTAGCCTCGCGATTCGTCAGCGAGCACGCAGTTCTTTTTACTCATTGTACAACAGTACAATGTTTCGACTCTATAGATTTTATTATTATTATTTTTTTATTACTATTTATCGCAATCGATAACCGTCCAAATCTCGCGATTGTTGAAACATTAATAATTTTTCTTATTCTCTTTCCCATCGTAATTACGATCGAACGATTGTTCACAAAGGCGAAACGCTAACGCGAGGATAGAGGAAAAACGTTTGTCATCATCAGCGAAGCATAGCAACTTCCGCAATCTTCGTACAGCGAAACGCCCGACGACGACAACGACGACGACGACGAAGACGACGGACACGTGCGTGTGAGAGTATAGCGCCGTGAGTCGCGCGCGAAGGGATCCCAAAAATAGATCGGAACGACCGTAACTCGCTAACGCCGTGTATGTTACAAGACTCTCGTGAGTCTCGCGACATTCCGAAAATATATATTTTGTAAATTAACGGACAAATTTCGTTTAATGGACTGACAACATTTTCGCTCGTTAACGCCAATGCGAAACTTCAAATCGACTCGAATAGATTTTTTTCGCTGTTCTTTCACCGGCAGGAAACGGTTAACCTGATCACCCGATTATTTTTTTCTCGAGTATTCGGACGGCGATCGATTGGAGACGAAAAAAAATACTTCGCGTATCGAATAATAAGTATAATGATAAAAACGATCGATCGAAATTTTTTTTATTTTTCGTGACCTTTTTTGTTGTTTTATCGAATGATAGATAAAAAGGAGTCATTATAGTCAATACGTGTAAACAATTAATTTCAATACATCGACATTTTTTTTTTTTTTTTTTTTTTTTTTTTTTTACTTTCGAGCCGATAGTAAGGGTCCATTAAATTCCCTACTTTCACCGTATCGTCCCAGAGATACGGAAGAGGACAAGAGTGACTAACGGTTTTGCGAAATAAAGAAAAAGCTTCGACGATATTTCCTTTGCGTCGTTGGAATTATTGGGATAGAGATAGTTTCGTTGTAGTCGTTTCGCCGTTCTCTCCTTCTACTTTTGTCATACTTTCTTCGACGATCGATAACTCCCGAGTAAAACAAAAGAGAACAAAAGAATAAGTATCGCTGCAGCCAGCAGTGGGGAGGGGGTACGGGGGATGTTGCCCCGTGGAAAATTCGTTCGTGTTGCGCCGACGGGTGTTTTGTTAACTTCGCTTCCTATATACGTACAAATGTATATATATATACATATTTATATACGAAAATATGTATCTCGATATATAGGGACGATAATAGGAGGATATGAAAGAAATGCCATCGCTATACTTGCAAAACTTTCTTTGTATCGAACTTCTCCTATATTACAGTGGCGCACACCGTGGAAACTACTTAAACGGAAATAATTGCATATAGAGTATTGCAGTATCGCGAAATACGTAACCGGCCTGTAGGGTGATAAAATCGATACTTGTGACGATATCACTTCGTATCGGTTTTATTCGATAAATATCAACTCGATTATTAAGTTTATTATCGAAATTTTATCTTCCGTGATGATGAGTTTTAAATCTGAAAAATCACACATTATTTTCGTATTGTTTTCAACCCTTCAACGGTAAACGGAAGGATATGTTTTTTTCGTTTCTCAATATTGAAATAAAACCGAATAATAGTGTTTATAGTATACATATGAAGTATATTGATAATATGATTATGAAAATTGATATTTTAATCGAAAATAATTAATGATTATTTAGATTTTTTAATTTTATTTTATGTTTTAATTTTATTGAATGATTTAATTTTGATTTTTTAATGGAAATGCGCTATTACTTGCATTCGTTCTCGTCGCGGAAATATTTTTTAATATTTTTGAAGAAAATTTTGAATAATTTAAGTACTATACAACCCCTCGTCGCGCTGTTAACCCTTTAATCGAAGAATAAACATCGAACAGAAATTAAACGCTTCAGTTTCATTTATGATTAGAGTCAAAATTGCCGAAAAAATTTTTACGAAAGACAATAATTTTTTTAAATTTACACGTCATAAGTTAACGGCATTCAATACGAACGACGATGTAAAAAAAAAACGTTAAATATCCGAAAATGGGCTCGTGATCGAGCTGTGTGCTCACGTCGTCGTATGTGCAAAAAAAAACCAGTATATCGTGTACTATAAGACGTTGTTGCATGCTGCGTAAGCCTACGTGTTAGTTAAATATAATTGATGGCTACGTCGTTCCGAGAAAAACACATGGATCAACGTACACGTTCGAGGTGAGAAGAAAAAAAAAACACGAGAACATAATTTAGTAAGCGACATCATTCGACCGGACGAACTATGACGCGAGAAACAGTCCGACTGCTTTACGTAAGTTGAGGATATGTAAACAGACGAATCGGCGATTAAGCTTCGGGTGACTGTCTATATACCGAAGTAAAACAGAACGTTCTTGACAGAGAATTATCATTTTTTTTTATCCGACCGAAAAAAAGGGTGGTAAGGATCTTCGGATTATCGATCGCGGAGGGCATGAGGCGACTGGGTCACGTCTACAATGCTCGTCGAGGCAAATTTTGGGTTATTGAACGAATACACCTGCCAGCAATATAAACGTGTAAACGTAACGAAAATAATAATATGGTAATAAATAGGAAAAAACTGTTTTCTTTGTTTTTGTTTCATCGACGATTGAAATATGTATTTAAGCCATTAGCGTTATTAAACTATAATGTTTTATAGTTTGAAAAAAAAACCGTTTGTTACGTAATTCTTTCGAATTTTCATGAATTTGATTATTTCAACTATAACAACCGGGCGATATTACAGATTCTCGTATAAATAATAAAACATTTTTCGTGTTATGTACGTGGCGTCAACACGCGGCCGCGTCTCTCTCTCTCTCGAAAAAAAAAACACAGAACTGACGTAACGATTAGCCGATATAAACAACAGTTTATCGTCGATGTCGCGCGAATTCCATCGGAATGACAATGCAAAAAAATTTCTCCGCGTTAATCTTTGCCGAGTGAGAAAAAAGAAGGAAAAAGAATCAAACAAAACGTTTTCGCGAGTTTCGCGATATTCGTCGGTACTCCCGGTGGCAATGAGTGTGTATAGCAGCAGCGCAAAGAGGGATACAGCGGGGCTCTCACCGCGCGTATTACCAGAAAACTTTCTCTCAGAAAAACGTTCGGAACGAGACGGTTCAGCGAAGAGAATCGGCAAACCGCGAGCGACTTTGGTCTCTTTAGCCATAGCACCAGCAAGTAGCGCGTTTCGTTCGCACACGCATATATATATCGTATACATATATATATGAAAGAGAAGAGTAAAGAAATGACCCAAAGAGAGGTAACCTCTTCTGTCAAAGGGGGTATAGATGGAAGGGGGAGTCAGCGCACACTTTCAAACAAATCGGCGCTTACACGCACCAACACACGTAATAGATGCAACGCGCGCGTCGTTGTCGTTGTCGTCGTCGTCGACGTGATCTACTCCCGGCGGGTTGAATTAGAAGTAAATGTTTTAAACTTACCCCATAAACCAGTCCACGGTATCGCGGAGATATTCGGGTAACCTATCCAGCTTGGATGATTTTCGTGTAGATTCACTGACGTTGAAAGTCGGTGCGCGCAAGTAAAAAAACGGTTAAATAAACTCTCCGCGGGGGGACTAACGCACGTACAGCGATCTTGTGAAATCTAACATGGCGAGGTTCTATTGTCACCTGTTCCCGTCATGCCTCGCTTGCCCGTAGCGATACGAAGGGATATATATATTCTTTTTTTCTTCCTCTTCCTCGGTCAATTGTAAAATGAGATTCGCGGAGGACCGTACACACGGCCCGTCGACGAGATACTTTTCTTTTTCTATCGTAGTCTCACACGGTGGCACAACGCACGTTTTTTTTAATATTTTTTTTATATATGTATTTTATTTTTTTACCAAACACACTGCGAGTATTATAGATTGTTTACGAGTGAGACGAACGTTGGAAAATTATCTTTCTTTATTTGTTGCACCTAGTGCTGCTCTATCGTCTCGTCGGTACTCGGTCGTCGTCGTTGTCGTCGTCGTCGTCGCACACAGCACGCCGCGACGAAGCAACCTTACGACACAGCTGATCTAACGTTTCTCTCCTGTGAGGCCCGCGTACCTTCGCCATTCCCCTACGTGGCTACAGATGGTGGCACCTGTCGAGCTTAACCCTTAACGAAACTACGCGCACTCATTGTGTGTGCGCGCGCGGTGGAGCATCGACGGGTCGAGGGTTTCGCGAACGCGCAACAACACCACACAACTCTCCCGACAGCTGTTCGAAGAGAGAGTCTTTACGCTGTGATACGAACGCATCGTAAACGCAGAACACTTCTCGACTGTGGATCGGTTACAGAGGTTGCGGCACAACGGAACATTACGGCAGCACTGTCCGACGAAAACTGTTGCGCTACGAAACATCGAGGCCGCGCCAGTGGCACCATCTTTGACGGCGAGAAAACTTTGAGGTATTCGCTGCGGTGAGAAATATTAATCACTCGATCGGTCATTGACGTTGGAACTTTGGCGTTAATTAATCTTTTAAACTGTAAAAATCTCTGTTTCGTGGTAAGCAGCATTGCGAAGGTATGTTATGGATTCTTTTTCTGCAGATTGTAAAATTTCATTTATACAAAAAATGTATACCCGATACGCATGTACACTATTAATAATAACACAGAAACAAATATTGTATGTTTACAATTCAGTTCGTGAATAAAAATATGTTTTTTTCTATTGTTTCGACATATGGGTTTTTACGCCGGGAGCTCTTGTTCAATCGTATTCTCTCCGTATAAATATTATCGCAGGATTTCACCGATAAAATCTTGTTATATTTTCGGTATTTTCAGTAGCCCTGAGGGTACAATTTTCTGTTTGACTAGAACGACAACAAAACATATGCAGTTGATACCGAAGCTATCATATGTTTTTATTTCTATTCCGAAACAATATGTCGATAGTTGAAAGCTCCGAGATATGAAATAAAAGGTTATAATATAATCATGGATTATAGAGAAACGAATAAGCAACCAGTGCCCAAGAGGGGTTATTATTCCGAGATAATTACAGGCGAGTCAACGGAATACATTATTTTGCGAATATTTATTTCAAAATAATAACAATTATAATGATAATCGGACAATGACAGTCGTTTAACCTATTTTCGAAAAAAAAAAAAAAACAATTAGGAACTGCCGAACATCCCGTGAGACCGAAACTAAAGTTAATGCCAACCGCCCCGAGAAGAACAATGCTCGCGTGGCAAATGTATAGCGAACAGCATACCGCGACCGTGAAAGATCTCGAGAGCAAGGAACAAACGTGTATTCTCGGTGCTGCTGAACGGTGGATGTCATTCCCCGAAGATAGATCGATCGTATGTTTTTTTTTATCTCGGAGCGATCTTAATTTTTTTCCCGCGATACATAAATAAAAATACACAGACTAGTGGCTGACTAAAATTATGATCTTAAAAAAATGTTAGTCGTTTCCCGCTGAGACATTCGCGCCCAAAGTTCAGATGGAACGGTACGTGGAGCCAAAAAAATTGCCGCGCAACGTCGAGATGGAGCGTCGACGGAGAATTTATAAAAATCTGCGAGTACAAGACGCTCTCAGCCGGGAGGGTGTTTCACCGCGCGATATATTGCCCCCCGACGTTTTACGGCCTTTCGCTAGCCGAGAAGATATATACGGTCTCTACGCGACTTTTAATTATCTTCCTCTCGAGATATTTGACGACGAAGAATTCGACTGCAGGTATCAATCGATGAATTTTCATTGATTAATTTTTTTCATTGAAAAAAACTGGTAATCGATTGTCGTCACTTTTTTTTTTCGTTCGCAATGAAACTGCAGAACGAGCGACGACTGGATGGATCTCGGTACAATCGACGGTATTCGACATCCGCTGCCCGCAATGATTTTCGTTGAGAAACTGTCCGATCAATCGTTATGCACGAGAAGTCGAAAAGAACTCGACAATATCTACGACTGGCATCACGCCGCGATTACCAATTATCAATACGACAGCAAATTGTGGTCCGCAGTGACCCTCGAGGGTCGGAAAAGAAGCTTTCAACTTCCTCGTATATACGTGAGATTTTTTGCCGAGGATCCTCGCGTATTCGCGAAAAGAATTGCGGCGGCGGTTCGCGAACGCGCCAAAGCGGAAGCATGCATCAGGTCAGTCTGCGAGAAATAAACCAAAACGATAGTAACACAAAATTCGATATAAATTTTTTTTTTACTACAAATTAACGTATTAAATTATTATCGATAAATACTTTATAATTAATTTATTATTTATTATTAATTCATTAATTTTTTATCACAAGTATTATTGTTTTTGTTATTGTTTTTAATGATGTCGACATCATTAAAAATCTCTAAAAATCTCTGAAATCGGGAAAAACGAAATAAGAAGAAACTCGATTTTCGTTTCTTCTCGTACTTTTTGAAATTTGAAAAATAACCGTCTACTTTTATTTATTACGAGTTACAAAGAGTAGCAAACAAGTTGTAACCAGAAAATACATTATAAAAGATTTCAATATATATTTTTTTTTTACGAAACAAATCCCACTTTTCTAATTTTCGTGAAAACACGGAATTGTTATTATTCCTACAAATTCGTTCGATTATAATAGGTAATGACCGCTACCGCGTTTGTCCACAGACCAGTGCGCGGAATTTTAGAAATCGAAAGTTTTTGCCGTAAAACCACTTTTACGACGTTTTCGCGGTTTTAAAATATCAAAACCTAACAGTCATTTTCTTGCTACAAATTATAATGAGACGTCAGACGAAAGCAAATAGAGTTATACGAGACTTTTAAAAAATTATACTGATTTTAGTTAAAAGAAAACCATTTTTCTATCACTCCTTATACGCACGTGAAATTTTCATTATTTACGTTTTTTCCACTATTCCGAGATGTTATTTGACTTTATTTTTCAATGGTTCGCGTTCTCGGAATTTCAGAGATAATAATCGCTTCTCGTTAATCTGCTTATCTCTCTCGTGATGCTTATCCATTTTATTTTATTTCTTTGACGACTCAGATACGAATTGTACTTGGATTGCATGCAAAAAGAAGGAATTACGCCTTTGAAAGATTACGAGAAAACAGACATAGCTACCTCCGTCGTGCAGCACAATAGATTGGGATTTTCCTCTCCGAAATTATCGGAGGTATACCGAACAATATCGCCGTAAGCCCTTTATATTTTTTCATCTTCCCACCGTATTTTTAAAAATTAACTTTAACATTGGAAAATAGATTGTCGCGGAGGTTGAATTGAACTACAGACGTACAATGTGCGATTTAAATTGGCGAGAAATCGTTCGACGCCATTCAAGTATTTTTAAATTTATTACCTGGACGCCGGACGATGTTTCGTCGATGACAATCGAACCGAAAAACTTCGACACGGGAATGAAGGACTTCGAAGTAATGATTTATGAAATTGAAAAAATATCGTTATTTATACTTTTTTTTTTTTTTTTTTTTCGAATCACAAAAAATCTGTAAAAAAAATCGGCGATTTATTACAGAAAAAACGCGATTTTTTTCACTGGTACACCCTCTACGTTCGTTCGGAAGTTTACGAAGCTATGGTGTGCGTTGTGTCGACCTGTCTGAAGGTCTCATCCATGAATCTATTTGTCTCGAATTACGGCAAAGCTCTGTCGTTCGACGAGTTCGAAGCGCAACAGGTGCAGTCAACGAGCACCTTGATGAAGTATCTCAAGGATCAGTGGCTCGACAATATCGTACGCTCCGTAAGAATGTGGCTTCGGGACGTCGGCAAAGGATGGTTCAATTTAGAGCAGAAAATATCACGAGTTTACGACGTCATGAAACTCAAGCGCTTCGTCGATCTCAAGATATTGCTTATGCAGGTATTCCCATAGTTCATCAACCAATAAAATGCGTATTTAAAAATGTATGAAAAGAAGAAAAAAAAAAAAACAAAAAAAAAATTGAATGCATTATAAAAAAAACTAAAAAATTGCGCAGAACGCGTTAAAAAATCTCGTGGAAAACTCAATGGCACTGTATCGAGCGTTGCTCGAGACTCCGGCGCTTTGCACCCTCGAAGTGGACGACAATTTCATATGGGGCGACGACCTCGTTAACACGCAGTTTCGCTCGTCGACGAATCCGATATTTCTCGTGGAAATGAGAATGAACGATGATGGCGCATTTTATTCGAAAAGTCCGGAGCTATTCGAGGTTTGAGAAAAAAAAAAAAGATAGATATAGCATACAATCGGCGGAAGATTTATTGTATTATCGATTTACGAAATATTGTTACCATTTTTTATGTCATTTTTTTTTTTTTTTACTGTTTATCGTAACATTTTTTTTTTTTTTTTTTTTTTTCATGTCTGTATATCGTTTACACAGCGAGGTATCGTCGTTATTTTCGACAATGCCCTCACCCAGTGCCACCAAATTAGACAGCCTCATCCCTTGCTACTGACCGATCTCACGTTTCCGCGCGATCTTTATCTGAGTTCTGTCGGCCTGTTGGATACGTCTGTATGCGATGTAAGAGATCGACTAATTGCGGCTTATAGAAAATCCGCCGTTCCGCTCGTAGCATACGCGAAGGAATATCACAAATATTTGGAACTGTATACGATTGATGTTAGCGACTATATTCGGTGAGTTCGATTTTTATCTCGTAACATTTTTTCCTACATATATATTTTTTTTCCACCAAAAACGCGTAATTAAAGTCGTTTGGAATCTCTGAAGAAACGATAAAAATCATCATTTGCATTGCCAAATGATTAACCTTTATGAACGTTTCATAAATTACTATCCATTGCGAAAAAATAAAGACAAATTTAATGTACTCGGAAATTAAATATTCACAATATTCATGAAATTAAAAAAAAATATATATAGTAAAATTTTTTATTTTTTCGTTATATTGCGACAATTTTGAAAAATTTCCAACAAACATTTTTTTTCCAATTTACAAGATGATTTATGCATAAAAGATTTCAATTTCGGTATAAAAAGTCATTTTTTCAGTGTATACTGTAAAAAAAAAAAAGATTATATCTTAATGTACAATAGTGATAAAAAAATGATGAACTTTTATGGTGAAATTAGAGAATATTATCGGATTTAAAGTTTTTTTGTAGTAAAATTAAAGAAAATCGTCAAAAGTGAACAATCGACTGCAGTTTTTTAATATACTTACTGTACATTAATTTTTCTTCATCAATATACATTAAATTTAATGTATCATTTTATGCATATAAAAACTTCCAATACCGGTACATTAAATTTACAACAATTTTTTTTTTTTTTTAACACAGTTTACATTTCACTTAAAAAAAGTTCTATCGATTTTATCGCGTCTTACGATTCTCCGATTTCCACCCACTCCGCCGAGTTACGTTGCGAAAATGAAATTGCCCTTCAATTTTTCATTCAATCGCGGCATCGTCCGTTCAGACATATATATGGCGTAACCCGTCCCGTGTACCTCGATGACATCGAAATGCCATTCACTTTTATTTTCCTTGCGTCTCGTAGAAACTTCAAAAACGCCGATCATCCGGCGGCGGAAGTGAAGGAAGAGATAAACCATCAATTTCGCATGAGATACAATCTCGAGACTACGATACCGACAAACATATGGATCGGACCCTTTAGCGTCGATATTCGATCGTTGCGAGAATTGCTGATAAGAAAACGTCAAGATATTGCGAACGGTTTGCTTGTTATGTTCACGGAAACGTTGCGCGATCAGGTGACGGAATTGTTAACGGATTACGAAGAAATTAAGCGAAGACTCAGAGAGGAGCCGCGGAGTATAGAGCATATATTCGAGATACGCGATTGGATGGAAACGGTTTCATTAACCGTCAAGAATCTCGATGATACAATGCAAAGGCTGAACCTCGAGTTTGATATACTAGACACGTTTCGATGGAATCTCACCGACGAGGATTTCCAAGCTAAATGGGAAGCCATTGGTTATCCTCTCGAAATAGAACGACAGGTTTGTCGGCGGATACAATAATCTAACGAAATCCTACAATTAATATACAATTAATATTTCAAGGTTTCCAACTAAGTAGACGATTGGGAACGGAGTTGCTGCAAACATAAAGAATTCAATATCCACCGTATATTATTTCTTTACAGTGTTTTATGATTTTTTTTCAACGATAGAAATCACCTATCGACAGTTACACGTTGTTGCGTTTGTGTTATGTAAAATCGGCGTTTGATTTTTGCAGACGCAAGAGACGATTGCCTATCATGCCGTCGAAGTGGATAAATTCTTCAAAGTTCAGCTACTGGATGAGACGAATCTTCTCGACAGAATAGATACTCTCGTTGGTAACGTTACAAACATTGCACTGCAGTCCGACATCGAAAAAGTACACGAGACCGCGATCGACGTTAAACGCGTATGGAAATCGATGAAAGAATGTCAAGAGCAGGGATTGCTTTTAAACGAACGACAGAAACTATTCGGTGTGCCGATCGTTCCCTTTGATCATCTCACAAAGCTTGTAAAAGATTTTGAACCGTACCAAAGCCTCTGGGTAACGGCGGCTGGTAAGGAATTCTTTTCTTCTTCGAACGCTTTCCGCTCGACTTTATTTTCTTTATGTATATTCTTTCCAATGACTACTCAGCAACGCTAAAGGCTCCACTGTAAACGATTTCAAAAAAGCCGATCCAAACAATTTTCTTCAATTCAATTCAATTTATTCGTTTAACTTTTTTTTTTCTGCTTTTTCAATTTTCCAATTAGTTAATTGAAAAGTTTTGTAAATGAAAACTTACGAAATATTTCGACGAAAAAGTCGAGAAATCCCTTTAATCGATTGAAAGCGGTGTTCTTAATCGAATACTCGTAGCCGCCGAAAACTGTATCGTCAGGATTATGGGAATCAATTCCAAAAGTGCATTCGATTGTTACGACAGTAAATTAAAAATCATCTGTTCGTTCATATTTTCCAGATTGGTTGCGTTGGTACGAGATATGGATGGAAAATCCTCTGATGAACATCGACGGTCAGCAAATAGAGACGATGGTCAATGATATGCACAAGACGATGACTCGATGCGCCAAAACTTTTCAGGAACATCCAAGTTTATTATAACTCTTAATAACTTTTACTACTACATTATCCTCTAGCGCTTTATCTAATTTCTGCACACGAAAACTTTTTCGATTCGTCAGAAATCGCCGGTATTGCGCTGGAGATACGCGATCGCATAGAAGCTTTCAAACCTCACGTCGGTCTCATGCAATCATTGCGAAATCCCGGAATGAAACCGCGACACTTCGAAGAACTCAGTCGTCGCACAGGAATTCAAATGGCGCTTACTCCGGCGTTGACCCTTAAAGGGCTTCTTGTTCTCGGCATCACGAACTTCGAGGACATCATTATCGACGTCGCCGACGCAGCGGCGAAGGAATACACGATAGAAGGAGCTTTGGAAAAAATGATTAACGAGTGGCAAACGATTAAAATGGAAGTAATCCCTCACAAGAACACCGGTTAGATCAATAATTCATTCGTATGCGAGGCACAATCATTATGAATAATTGAATAAACGAGAAAAAACAAAAATCGTTTAGGAACCTATATAATGAAAATCGCTGACGAGACTTTGATGCTGTTGGACGATCATATACTGAACGCGCAACAAATAAGTTTCAGTCCATTTAAAGGCGCATTCGACGACAGAATAGTCGATTGGGAATGCAAATTAAAACTCAGTCAGGAAGTCATATCTCTTTGGATTGAAGTCCAAAAGTAATATAATACGCATATCATGCGGGATATTACAAAAATAAATTAAAAGTCAATGATTATTTATAAGAAATAATTTAATGTAAAATATTTTCCATTTTTTTTATTTTCGACGCACGAGATTCGCATATAGGCGATAATAGAAAGAATTCAATTTTTTTTTCCTAATATTTGCTATGAAAAAAGAATGCAAATATACTTGCAATTTTTTTATCTTCGTATCTGCAATTCAAAAAATGTTATTTATCAATAAATAATAAATATGTGTTTTTGTCTGTAATCATTGACTTTTTTTTACAATCGATAAGTTTTTTGTTAAACATTTTATTGTTTATTCTCGCAACGATAGAATTTGGCTCTACTTAGAGCCGATATTTTCCTCGGAGGACATAAGTCGTCAGTTACCAGTGGAAGCGAAAAAGTATCATACCATGGAGCGCAATTGGCGACGAATAATGAAGAATGCCAACGACCGTCCATACGTAAGACTGTTAAAAAACACAAAAAATTTTCTCGCACCTCCATCGATTTATCGTTATTGAAATTTCCCTTATTTCCACCTTACAGATAATTGAAATTTGTCCGGACAAAAGTCTCCTCGAGAGTCTGAAAGAGTGTACATCATTACTCGAAATCGTTCAAAAAGGACTCGCGGATTATCTGGAAACCAAACGAATGATCTTCCCCCGATTTTTCTTTCTCAGCGACGACGAACTTCTGGAAATCTTGTCGCAGGCGAAGAACGTCCGAGCGGTACAACCGCATTTAAAGAAATGCTTCGAGAACATGAAGAAACTAAAGTTCGAAGAAGATTCTGAGATAACGATGATGTACTCAGCAGAGCACGAGGAAGTGCCGCTCAGTCCATCCATATATCCCGAAGGCAACGTTGAAAATTGGTTGGGACAAGTGGAGAACGCTATGAGGAACACATTGAGAGAAATAATCCGTGAGGCTCTCGCAATCGTCGAGGATATTTCCCGGAAAGAATGGGTTTATATGTGGCCGGGACAAGTCGTTATTTGCGGTGGACAAACTTATTGGACCGCTCATGTAGAAGAAGGGATTTTGCATAATGCATTAAGGGATTACTATCACCTTATGCTTCGTCATGTGTGTATAAAAAAAAAAGAAAACCCATTGTAATCTTCTTTCGCAAAAGCCGAAATATTCCAGTGCTGGCGAAAGCTCTAAGTACTCTTCAGGTACATGAATGCTTTTTGTGGGGTTTCAAGTACAATAGAAGCAAAAGTAAGTCGCATCGCGTAGCTTCACATATCAGCGCTTAAGCGTTTTAATTATACAATGGAACCAAAAAAACATATACTTGGATACGGAATTCTGGGTATTTTGCGGCTTCCCGCAGCTCTGCAATAATTCAACGAATTCCACGTAAAGAAGTATTAGATAATATATAATAACGTTTACCTGGAAATAACCGCAGTTGGATGTACTTCGAGAATTAGTCAGAAGTCGTCAGACCGAAATTCAGCGAATGATGCTTGAGGCTGCGATAACTATAGAAGTGCACGCCAGAGATGTTTTGGCGAATTTAATAGAAGAACGAGTCATGAATATAAATGATTTCAATTGGATATCGCAATTACGGTACTATTGGATAGATGATGATCTGAAGGTTCGCGCTGTGAACGCCGAGTTTCCTTATGGGTATATATGCATTTACAATATTTGGTTTGCCGAAGGGAACTGTTGCTTTTCTATTTAAATCGTAATCAAATATTTGCAGCTATGAATACCTGGGCAACAATGGTCGGTTGGTAATAACGCCGCTAACTGATCGATGTTATCTGACGCTAACAGGTGCGCTGCATCTGAAATTTGGTGGCGCACCAGCAGGACCCGCGGGAACCGGTAAAACCGAAACAACGAAGGATCTCGCCAAAGCTTTCGCTATACAATGCGTGGTTTTCAATTGCTCCGATCAACTCGATTTCATGTCGATGGGAAAATTTTTCAAAGGATTAGCGAGGTGTTTATTAAGGGATTATTCTAGTGTAACGGGACAAAAAATAGCTGATTGTCACGATTTTTTTTTCGTTGGATAAAATACGCTAATCCGTCTGATTTTTATATGTCAATTCAAAACACTCATGAAGAACAGAAAAAAAAATATAAAACGTTTATTTTTATTTTTTTTACATTTTTTTTTTGGGTGATTGAAAATGGTTTGTAAAAAAATAGTCTCCTGACGGTGTACACTCCTATAATCGTAAATATTGTCTAAAACGAAATTTGTAAAAAGTTTATTTATCAGTATGAAAGTCGCTATCGCGCTATGGAGGATTTTTCTTTCTCTCAAAATTGTTAAAATAGCGGCGGTTTGAAAAAAAAGTATCGAATTTAACCTTTTTTTCGACACTTTTTCGTTAAAAAAAAATCTGAAAATTAAAAAAAAAGCTTCCATACTAAGATGAAAAATTATGTGAAGAATGATGTGTCGAAAGTTGAGACGGATAACCTGAAAATTTTTCCTTGAGAGTATAAGCCGCGTACACGGAGTGGAAAAAGATTTCTTGGAAATTTTACACTAGAATGATCCCTTAATGCATACAGTAATGAGATTCTTTCGTCAAGGAGGGTGTGTAGTACAGCTAACAGCTCCAGCGAAACGTGAGATTCCTAACGAATTTCAAATACTTCTCAGTGAGATAAAAATCTCAAGAAAATTAACCGTATAGAAGATCCTATGAAAATTAATTTTGCACAATTATAATAGCCAAGAGTTATTAACGGTTTAGTATAAAAAATAATTGTTCAACGTCACATTGTTAAGCCAAATTTTTCGGCGGAAATTGATCCGTTAATTTTTCTGAATAATACGAAATTCTTTTTTTTTTTTTTTGTGGACGAAAAGTTAAGAATTTTCGATACGAGTTTTGTTTCCGATTTTTATCCCATTGAGTAGTCTTCAAAATCCTCTCCGAATCTCGGGTTTGGCTGGGAATGTAACGATACGCCCACCTTAATGGATAATTTTTTATTAACTCGGCATTTCGATAGACTCCAATCGCGAAAAAGTACAGTAATGTACGTTCAGTAATGTTAAAACAATTTTTAAGCGCCGGCGCCTGGGCGTGTTTCGACGAATTCAATCGAATCGACATCGAAGTACTCTCCGTTATCGCGCAACAAATCATGACCATTCAAAAAGCTCAGCAAATAAAAGCCGAGAGGTAAGAATTTTTTTTATTTGCATAAAACGAACTCGTCGATGATTAAAATTCTAATTTTATCGTTTTTTTCCCCCAAAGTTTGAAAACTGCATCATTAAAAAAGTTCGTTCTTTGCAGTTAACTTTATGAATTCTTTCACGTGTACATTATTGCGAAGCCTCGCAACTTTGAAATAAAAATCTGAAATCAATATTTCTAAGATGCAATGGAGCGAAATTGAAACTCCAAGTCGAAAGAAAAAAAGTCTGTCGAGACGCGATATAGATGTGATAAATGTTATAGAAATTACGCGTTTTTTTGAAAAACATCTCAAATTACAAATTCTACGATAATCGAGATTTTCTTGAAAGAATACAAATTCTACGATAATCGAGATTTTCTTGAAAGAATACAAATTCATGAGAGTCGTGCGGTATTGTAGCGATAGTTTTACATGTGCGGGAGGGAAAGAAACTTATAATCGAGTCGTCAATTAAAGTTTCCATTGATTGCCTCACCTGTATCCGTCACTATTCGGTACCGACGAAGTTTGAGAATTTCTCAAATTACAGATTTCTCTTCGAGGGCCTCGAGATTGAGCTTAAGCCGTCGTGCGCCGTATTCATCACGATGAATCCCGGTTACGCCGGCAGAACCGAACTACCGGATAATTTAAAAGCTCTGTTTCGTCCCGTCGCAATGATGGTACCGAATTACACTCTGATTGCCGAAATATCATTGTTCTCTTACGGTTTCACGAACGCCAAGATTCTCGCGGGAAAAATTACAATGACTTTCAAACTGAGTTCCGAACAGTTGAGTAGTCAGGTGAGTAAAGAACTTCTTTTTGTTCTTTTTGTTTTAGAATGATGAAAATTTTGTTAATTTATCTATAAATTTGCTGCTAAAAAGGATCATTACGATTTCGGTATGCGAGCGGTAAAAACGGTGATAGCAGTCGCGGGAAATCTGAAGAGGGAACAACGAGACTTGGACGAGGATCAAATATGTTTGAGGGCTTTGCGCGACGTTAATGTACCGAAGTTTCTGAAAGATGATCTCAAACTTTTCAATGGTAAAAAAAATTTTTACAGCTTTCATATAGAATTGTGGACTTCGAATTTGCCGTACGGCAGCCTTTGAGCAGTTGGAATAGTAACGGAATGGAGAAAAAAATAGTTTGCAACTGATTGACTGAGAGACTTCGAAAGGTTTCTTTGATGTCACAAAAAATAATAATTCAATATAATGCTTATCTTCGTAGCTAAACTAAGGTTACTTCCTATAGTTCGCTATAAAAAAATATTAAAAAATTCAATCGTTTTCCTTTTACAATATTAGTCAATCCGTATTGAGTCGGTATCATTTTTCAAAAATATTCAACTTTGTAATTTCCAATTCGAGCGATGCTCGGATGCTTCCGTTTTTTTTCAACATTTGTTTGCATTTCAAAAAAAAAAAAATTCCAATATCCTACGCGTGTTTACATTCATTTTATTTACAGTAAATATCATAACGTATCGGAAACTGATATTTTATTTAAAATATAAGCGACAAATAAATATTTTTACTTCGCTTTCATCAGGTATCGTTTCGGATCTGTTTCCAAGGCTCGTAGAGAAGCCCGTCGATTATGGAATTCTCGAGGCTGGTATACGAGAGTCCATTGATGAAATGGGTCTCCAAGACGTCGACGGTGAGTCGCACATTTTGTTATCACACCTTGACGACGTCTACGGGTAATTTAATCGATCAAATGCTATGAATAAAAAGTTTCATTTCACGAACAGTATATTGGACCGTAAAATACTCGTCGAGGCTGACATTCGCTAAACTTTATCGTCGATGTAAACGGATTACGAGTTTAAAAAATTGCCTGCCGAAGAGGCAACAATGTTTTACTCGTATGGCGAAAATTTTTCTCCGTCAGTACAAATTACTTCACTCGTTGGTTTATCTCGAGCGCGTAGCCCTCTCGTTTTCCGTTCCTTTTTGTTCAATAATACTTTTTACCTTCGGGACGCTGTACGGTTGAATCAAAGTGCATGTCGTCGCGTATATACGATAATCCACTATTGATGTCTGTGATACTGAAAGGCGTATCCAACATTATTTTTTTACTGGTTTTTTTTACTCGGCACAATCGACCCTCCGATATCTCGGAATTTTCTCACGTTTCAAACGCTTTGAAATTGAGTAATATGCAAACGATCGTCTGTGATGTTTACATAGTTCTCGTGTTTACACGTTGATCTCTATATCACATATCAAATAATATGTGCTGTCTAAACACATATTCCACTCCAAACAGTTGTATTTGTATTACGAATCGTTTTACCGATCAGTCCAATTATCGTCTAATATCGCGCGTATTCATTCGCGCGGATTGGAAAATCATATATGCGATGCTGACACGATTGGCAAACATGACATGAATCAAATATTTTCTATTGAATCCGGAATTTGCGAAGGGAAAATATGTTACCCCGACGAAAATCCATGGAAATTGCAAAGGCAGCTATAGTTACTGATTAACATTGCCATCGATCTATAAAATCCGCCCAACTATTAATAACTTCATTTATGAAAGTTCATTAAATATCAAACAAATAATATGAAGTTTATTAATTATTATCCGTGAAAGATAATAAATTCATTAATTTACGCTTTTTCGTTTGTATTTAAATTAAATCAATGGAATGGTTTTTATAACTTTATTTATTAACGTGGAATTCAAATGTAACGTTATATCGTTATATCGATATATTGTCATATCGTTTTTGTACCTCGAAGGTACATTTTTCAATGCGGCAATGTCAAATATTGGGAATTTAGAATAGAAAGGAATTTAATTACATTTCGCCAACAGCTCTGCAGTTATAAACGAGAATATAAAAATTAATATACAAATTTCCAGCATTCGACGCTAACGGCGTTATTTTTTTTACTGTATTTTGACACATTGTAATTACCTTTAGAACGATCGACCAAAAGGGTTTGTTTTTTTCATTATTTTTTCATTGTTTGTGTTGCAGAATACGTAAGAAAGGTCATCCAGCTTTACGAAACGACGATTGTCCGACACGGGCTTATGCTCGTCGGACCTACCGGCGCTGGAAAAACAAAGGTAACATTGGAAAGCTGCTTCGTTTATTTGTAGCGATAACAAATTTCGCAGTACGAACTGCCAGTTAAATAAACAAAAAGAAAACAACGATAATTAAATTCGCGTGAATGAATAGCAGAGAGGGTTACAAAATATATATTATTATAAGCAGTAGATAACGACGTAAAAAAAAATACGCGGTGCTTATAACGATGTTACTAAACATTCATCAAAGATCAACCGATCAATATTTCGCCGTAATATCGACAAACTATACTGACTGACGTTGAAAAACTTAATTTCCGTAACCGACGTAAAAAAATGAATACTTGCGACTAAAATAAAAAATCTTAATATTTGTCACCGCAATTAAAAAAAATGAATACTTGCGGCCGACAGTTTTGTACTCCAATACAGAGTATAGGAGTTACGATTATTTTTTTTAACAATTATATTGTTTTATTTGCGATCCCTAAAAATTCGGAAAACCGAATACCGAAATTCAATATTTTGAGACTCGCGTACGGGAGACCCGCGCGTCAGAACCGCGTTGAAAAATTCGATAGTACCACACGTAGTGATTATTACTCTTTGGAAAATTACTTACCGTATTGCGGACTTCAATTCCTCAGCCGCACTGACTTTCTGATATCTTCGATCTTCGAATAACGTCGCCGTTACTACTTACTCCGCTCTCTCTTTACCTATGTAACCAAATATCTCTGAGTTTTGAAAGACCAGACATTTCTATACGATATTCTTACGATGTGAATGAAAAAATGACGTTTTCCGATCCATTTATATTTTAACCGTTGTAATCCGGGGTCGGAATCCCTAATTCTTCGGATAACCCGCGCGTACTAAAGATCGTCGTCCCTACGGACAATATAACTTCCGTAAAGAACACCTGGTGCTTATGTCTGATAGTGTGAAAGAAACGTTGTTTTTTTGGGACACGAGACTCCAACTGGATTTCGTCGATCGTTACAGACTTAATGTATTACGTGCCGAGAATCTCCCTTCGATTTCCTCAACCTGGAACTGCTTTATTGCCGCGGATTGTATATTTTCTCGAAAAAAAAAAAAAAAAAAAAAAAAAGATATTGATCCCCCGCGTCCGACTTGGCAGATTTTCTTCCCCACATCGAGCGATGTGTATTTTTTACTGAAGAAGAATAATTCATCTTTTTAGCGATATTTTCGAGCGATTATACTGCGATTCATAAATTTCAGTTTTGTCCTGAAATTCTTTAAAAAAATTTTTTTTTTTTTTTGCGATAAACGGAGAAACTGCGTTACAAAAAATGGATCACGTAGACAGACTGGAATTTCGATGAGTTTTTCGACGCACTTTTGTATATTCGTAATAATGGGAGAGAATGTCTATCGCTAATATGGTTTACGATGGGTAACGGGATTAACGATGCTTATCGAGGAATCTACGTGATGAAAGCGTTGGGTAAACAGTGAGAGTTCTCAACATTCCGCGACAAACGAGAATCGCGGATCTCTCAATTGTTGGATTTTACCGTCGAGTGGGATATTAAATCCCGTCGGATGGCTATCGAGAGAGTCGTTTTCTTTTATTATTAAAAAGAACTATGGAAGCTGAACGATATATAAAAAGAACGGAATAGTCGCGAAGTTTCGTTACGGTAATACGGATGAATGATATTGTATATCGAAACGCGAAATTTCAGACAAAAATCCGGTTACGCCATTTCGAATTTCGATAAATTCCAATCTATGAACGACACGAATGACGCGATGAGTCGAAATATATATGATTCATGTAATAATGATGATTCATAATAATAGTATATTATGCTACAAGGGAGGGAAGTGCGTGATTTTGCTGCCCGCGCTAAGGGAGGGCAACAATCACACGACATGAAAAGCACGCGTCCTCCCGAGTAGCATACGCTATTTTTTCCCGACTCTTCTAAAAGTGACGATTTTTTTTATGTCTGCAACGGCGCAACGGCTGGTCAGCTACTTTTCTTCCCTACGGACGAAAGCATTGCAGTAATTTTATCGTAGTCGGGAAGTAATGAGTTTCATATACGATTTTACTTCACAATGTGTGAAAAGGGAGTTTTCCCCGCGCGAGACGCGCGGAAAACCTCACTGTCCACATCGCACTGAAGTAAACTTTTTTCTTCTCTCACGTCGACAGTATATCATATGTACTGCCGACTGATTTACTGTGGATAAAATCCCTCGAGTGAAGGAAAAAAAAAAGAAAATCCGTTATACGTTTCGTTTCGTGAAATTTCCGATTCGCTTTTCGACGCGGAGTAACGTAAAAAGCTTTTTGTCTCTGAAACTTGGGTCACTGGGGAAAATTTCGACCATTTTTCCTCTCTGTCCGATATTACCTGTACACGTGTGGAGTACAATCAACTAGTTTTCGAAAGGGTGATTCGATTTAACGTTCCGTTCATAACCCTTCCGAAGTAACTTTTTGCTTTTTACCTTTTTTGCGCGAAACATTTTTTCCTCTCTTTCATCAAAAGTCCACTGTCCACTGGTTTTTATCCACGAGAAGTATCATGATATCAATATTCATGTCATGCGAGCGTTTCTCCTTTAGTCGAACGTTATTTCGTATTCGCAAGGGGTTGAAGGTTATTTCCTTCATACAGGAAGCACTCGGACAGCAACATTTTTCAGTAACATAGTGGAACAGCAGTAAACGATGGGCGATTTTTCTTTTCTAACGATACTTTTTTTTTTTCGTTGAGTCATGTTAGCGAACGTGTGAAACATAGATAGCTATCACGGAGACGTATTTCGGCCGAGTCATTTAGTCGATATTGGCCGGAAGTTTCCACGAGAAAAGCATTCTTTCGGGTCTCTCGATCGAGACGTCTGGCTGTGTCGAGAATCAGTAGGGGACTAATTGTAGACTATCGTGACATCCCTCTACTACCTAAATTCTTTTTTTTTTTTTTTTTTTTTTTTTTTTTTTTTCATTTCCGCTTCCGAAAAAGCAAAGTCTCATTTGCACTATTGATCGAACGCTTTCAAGGCTCAGCTTTGCTTAAACCCTTTTAATTTTCCTGAAACTCGATGAAAAACATGTAAATGTTGTTAAGAAGTTTTTTTTCTTTTTTCTTTCTTTTTGATAAACATTTATTTTATTCATAACAATAATAAATAATACATTAGACGAAAAAGAGTTATAAAAAATGCAGCCTTCGGAAGGAGTCAGTCAAACAGATTGTCACCGCCCTCATAGGGTGCACAATCGTTAAAGTTTATATTATTCTTGTCACGCCTTTGCATCATTGACCCCCCTTAGTTCTACTATCGCTTTAATACTAAATTATAATACTTATCACGATCGAAAGCTCCTTGGTTTGGGCAAATTAATCATAACGACTTCATATACATATTTTTTTTTTTTGATTCTGTGTTAACCCTCTCGTTATCCAAACGCAACGAACGTATCGGTGACAAACATTGTCGGGGAGCGCATGCAAAAGTGCGGGATTCGTAAACGAAAAGCGAACGACACACGCGCGCAGTTACGCTAATTGAGGAAAAGATGACGAGAGGGTTGCGGAGGCGTATCGTTTAATATCAACCAAAAGTGAGATTCTGAAGGAATTTCGAATACTTTCCGATGAGGTAAAAATCTTTGAAAAATCCACAATACACAATACAATAAATTTTTTTTTTTTTAACAGAAATTGATTCGTTAATTTTTGCTAATTTTCAAAAATCCCGTTTTTCGAAAAATGTTTAATCGATAATTGTGAATATTTTCGATCCGTTACCCGAAAACTTTAGATTGCCGCATCATTCGTTTGACTTTTCTTTTTTTAAGAAAATTTATGTTCTTCGTATCTTCTATATGGTTGATATTTTCAAGTTTTTTTAATCACTTTCGGAAGTATTTGAAATTTTCTTTGAATTTTACTTTTGGTTGATATGATACACTCTCCTTAACGTAAATCATCATTAACTGGATTTACGAATAAGCGGAACTTAAAGACTTTTCTCCGATACATAATACATGTCGGCTTATTCTCATAAACATTAAATTTCTTTGATTAACGACATAGAATTTGCGTGTTTATTCATAAATACACATCTAATCACATAACGCTCATTATATATTAAAACGTATATTTTTCACATAAACTGACTTTATCGTAAATAACATATCATTTACATTTGTCTCTAAGCCTTACGTCCTATTGGATTTTTTTACGAATCTTACATTATTTACACATATACAGGAAGGAATGAAATTTATTATTTATAACATCTTTGGCGTTAAATATCGTTGTATATCGTTTGACATATATCATAAGGTAAATTAGAAAAAAAAAAAAACATAAGTGAATATTCGCTTCAATGTGATTTCGCATATAAATTTCTTTAAAGTCTATAAATCATTACAGGAGTTATTAACGTATAACTGACAAATTGAGGGTTTTAATAAAAGGTTCGTCAGGCAAACATAGAGATATGGTTTGCGTGATTCCATTAAAATTTGATATCAATGACATTATCCGATGCATTATCGACAGATGCGAACAATTTATTAGTTTGATTCAAATTAATCAACAAATAAATTGTCCTCTCTGTTTGTATTGTAACTCTCAGCTTTCAGCGTATCACTAATTGCAATATTAACCGTTGGAAAAGTGTCCGATAAAAAAAAAAACCGAAATTCATTAATTTTTTTCGTCGTGAAAATATATAAAAAAAAAAATTTGTTGACTTTTTGGGCGACTAGTTTAGGGACGCGAAGCGAAGGAATGCTATTTCGAAAATATCACAAATCTCTCATTCTCTCGTTATGCGTACGCGAATTTTATGTTGCGAATTTCGGGATATAGCTGGAGAGTGATATATATATATATATATCGATGGTCTGACGCCTGAAGGTCATATATTATCCACATAAATGTGCCTATAGGCATTTTATATGGCCTCACGGCATTAAATCGTCGATATGTACCTCGACAGAGAACGAATTGGCACTGCGCGGTGAAGCAAAGGAGTGGCGATGGAAAAATAAATGTCGAACGACTATTTTTCTTTCGTTTTGCGGTAATTAATCGCCCGATCGTAAAAGTTCGAATTATCCGCGTTCACGAACGTTCTCATTCGTGAAATTCGCACGGAGTGAAAGTCGCCTTCCTTCGAAATTCATTAATTTGTACACTATATACATAAAGGGTAGAAGAAGGGCTTAAGCTACGACGTATATATCTTTGTTACCCCTCGTTGTTTCCCCGAAACCTTTTCGTCAAAGTCATCGTTTATACGCGCGTTCGGGGTGTTTAGTGGCCTTCGGCCGAATGGTCAGAACGGACAAATCGTATGTGATAATTAATTGATACCGGATGGGATATATCCTCCACTGGAGATTGAATAATTGACGGTACGCCGAACCCGATGGACCATTTATTTCGCAACCTGAGCCTCGGATCAATTTGTCTCTTTTGGAGGCGGAAGAAACCATTCGAAATTCGTACCCTCGTAGAATTTTCGAACAAATCAAACGTAACAAGAGATCTTTGAATTGTTGGGGAAGTCGACGCCTCGAGAATTTTACTATGTATGACTAGAAAAAAAAAAAAAAAAAGAAAAAAAAAAAAAAAACGGGCGTAGCGACGGCTACGCGTCAAACGATACTATAAGAATATTTTCGCGCAACGGAATTAAATAAAATGAAAGTTCACGAATCAATAATGTCGACAGGTTTTATAATTGCACTGTAAGTTAGTAAAAAAAAAAAAAAAAAATTAACAAAACGAAGCACATTGATGAATAATTTTTTTCCGCGACAGACGAATGAAAATGTATCGACAAAAGAAAAGGCCGAGTGGAACTAATTACGCGATGACTTTGGCGGATAATTCAATTTATCGACTATTCCTTCCGATTTAGTTGCCTTCTGAACAACGAACGTTACGTATTCTCTAATATTGAGCGCGTCATCTCCAGCTTCGAAGTGCTCAAGCTATTTAAAATATAAAATTTCACGCATATTTAAAGCTCATTTTTAAAAAATTATTTTGGTCTTTTTATTTTTTCAAAAATTCAATCGAAACGCACGCGAGAGATTTAACATTGTTTTTTGTCAAAAAGAAAAGCTGTTGTTAAGCATAAAAAATTCCTAATAGTCTTTGATTTTATCGGTGGAGTTGTCGTCGCGAATTCCCTTCGGGTTTTCCGATCGCTATTATCGTAATCGAGCAGTCGTGAGTACAAAAATCGTCGCTTGCGATATCTTCCCGACGGTAAACCTCCGACGATTTTTCGCAATTGTGGCAACGACTTTTTTAAATGTCTTTTCTCCCTCTCCACGATTCCTTTGGATACGTTATTTTTTTTTTTCTTCGATGTTTTTTCGCTTTCCCGTGTTTGCGAAGCACATTTTAACGAGTGGATCAACCGACGGTGGCTTACAGTGTACTCCAGTCGAATACTCGATTATAGCGCCACCTTTGCTATTTACGATAATCTTTGAAAGGATTTCCAAAGCTTTTTTTCGAGAGCCCGATCTTTGCTGTTACGAACTCCCTTTACGACACCGCGGTGACTCTTATGCTCCAAAGCCTCCGCGGCGACGTCCCCCGATGCTTTTCATTCTCTCCTGACACTCTCGCGCGCGTCACATACACCGTCAAAATATTTTTTTCCCGTCTATATGGGCGGAAAAAAAAATACTCTAGAGATTCCAGAGTCTGGCATCGATCGGTGCGCGGTGTGTTGCAAACGTGATACGAATATCGAGCCATTCGATTATCCTATCGCCGTTACCGCAGCAGCAGGAAAGCAGCATCGCTCCCTCTGCTATAGTTTAACTTTGATATATAGCGTCTCATCGAACGATCCGCCTGTCTGGCGCGATTTCAACTGGACAAAGCATTATTATTTCTAGAGAAACGAGTATTTTCTTCTTTCATTCTTATGGCTCTGTTCACGTCGAATAAATTGTTACTTATATATCATTATACGAAATTGGTGGGCAATCGGTTATTACATACGGAGGAAAAGAAAATTAATAATATTAGTTGATCCATTTCCATCACTGCGTCTCCCGACGAACAATCAATGAATAGTTGATATTAGTAAAATGAAATTTCATCGTAAAATATCAATCATTTCGTTGGAACCGCGAATCAGCTTTACTGGAATCGGCGGCTCGCTATCAGACTTCCGAAAACAATATGGTATCGGTGACAAAGACATTCCGACAGAAAGCATTTTGTTCTACACGCGGTTTTCAAGTACATATGTTGGTTAGCTATACAAACAGAGAGAATTCGTTTATTAATGGAAAAGAGACCAACGCAATGGAATGCTTCGGAGTTATACGGAGTAAACTGTCTTTCATTTTTCACCGTAAATACCAAACGTACAATCGACCGAATGGTTCGATTTTTTTTGTAAATAAATATTACAATTTTATGATTTCCATCGTCGTTGCGAAAACAAAATACTCCTTTGGAATCCAATAGAAACAATTCTTTTGGAACGGCTTCAGCACGAAAAGTATTCTGTTTTCGTAATACTGATAGCAATCGGAAACTTATTCGTAACGAGAACGTGGAAATCTGCTTTATTAAATCCACTTATATGGATCTAAAGTTACAAATATCATAATATTTGTTTGCAAAAGAAATTCACCCACTCGGGCGATTTTACGTTACGCTAAATACGCTCGGCGCTCGAGCATTGCGTTAGCGTTGCTTCCGTTGCGTTGGGCCCTTTTTGCTCGTGATAACGAGCGAACTAATTGCTTAGCTATATGGACAGAGATAATCCGTTTACGTTATTTATTTTTGTTAGTTAACATTTACGATGCAAAACGTGTGCAGCGTAAAAGGTTTTTCCGTTGGAAGGCCTCCATCACTAATACCATTTTCTTTTCGGAAACCGGGTAGCGACCGGAACCAGTGACAATTTTTTTTTTTTTTTTTTGCCATTTTGGCGGACAATTTTTTTTACCGTTTCTCCTCTTTCCCGTGCAACGATAGAGCTTCAATAATTCACGTGTACGTACGTTAATAATTCGTGTGTTGGATCGACTTTGGTAGATACATAGGTATTTTGATCTCTTCGCTTCTCTCGATCACTGTGCGGTCTAAGAACTATCCGAATTTCTCCGGTCCCGTTCGAGATATCTGCAACGACAGATCATCCCAATTTTACACGAGGAACCATTACCCATTCTATACTTTGGAATCAATAAATTACTTTCTTTTTTTTTTTTTTTTTTTACTTATTCGACTAATTTTGGAACAGCCGATATGTCGTATTATTTACAGTTCAAAATACATTATATACATTTACGGTCGATTACTGAAACTCATAACGCACGCGAAAGAACGCCTCTTGGATCGTGTAAAATAGCTTAACATCGTGTCAATCGCGTTTCCGGATGAGCGCTCCGTCATAGCCACCAATATTAGTCTTATAGCTTTGACACGCACTCTCCGTCCTCCAACCCGAAAAAAAAATAAATCGACCGGCAAATTATCGTTTTGCAAAGGATCCATGTATATGGAGAAAAATTTATCGATATTTTAATAACTTTTTTTCTTTTTTGCAACAATTATCTTAACCATGTTTTTTTTTTTTTAAATTCGTACAATAATGGTAACTAATTTTTTTGTATTATAGTATTAAAAAAAAAAAAAGTATTAAAATTTTCGATATTTTTAAAATTTTTCTCAACGCAACTAATATTCTTTTTACATCGTAAATTTTTCTTGATGCCGCGTCTTTTTTCTTTTGTTAATAGAATCTAATGGTCAAAGAGATAAAAAAAAAAAAAAAAAAAATTAATGACTGCGCGATAGAACTTCGAGTTCTATGGGTTCCATGGCTTCTCTTGTAGTCATCACAACGATCGCCTCGGTTCGATCGCGACGAGGTCGTATATAATTGTACGCTTGCTATATGTACCTCTGAGGATTACAGTGATACCTTGTGATGCTCTTCAGTGCCTTGCGCAGCAGTTGCTCCAGACAACGGCGAAACGTTATTCCGCACATTGCGTAAAGGAGAAAATTTATACTGAAGTTCGTGTAGTAAAGTAGCATGAAAAATTGTTGCAAGCACCAGAGAAGCGCCGGTGTCTCCTTGCGTGCCAACGTGAAGAAAAAAACGCACAGACGTATCGCGTAACTGTAACAAACGAGAGAGAAAATGAGATTAATGACGGGAAAAAGATTGCGCGGAATAATTGAAAGCAAACCGAGTGATATTGGACAGTGATGTATCTATGAGATGTTGATTCGCTTATAGCGTGTATACGCGGTTTTCGTGGGACCGCAGGTTGTTTCCTTCAATTATAGAAGGAAACATCTTATTCTGAAACAGCATTCGCTAACCTCGACGACACGGCGAAAAGTATCTAAAATGCTTCTTTCGAAATCTTTACATCGATCTTATCTCTAACTATCAATGAATTCTTTTTATAATAATTTCGTTTTTTTTTTTTTTTTAATTCTTTCTTTTTATTTTATTTTTTTTTTTTAATTATAAAGGATAATCATTGAAATTGGGAAAAAAAAACGTAAAAGGTAATGGAAACAACGATTTCTTTAAATCGATTTCATACAAATTCGATAAATGTCATTGCGAATTCACATCAAAATGCCATCGCGGGGTTAAAGTTAATAAAAACTCGAAGCATATACGGGTTAAATATCCACGTCAGAGAACACAGCAAAGGCGAACGCGTCGTACGCCTATTTCGGAGTTTAATCAATGGGAAAATTTAATCAGACAGGAAATTTATGCTATCGATCGATATTAACGGCAACAAGTGAACGGACTCTGCGTCAGTTACGAAAAGATAGACCCCACGGGAGTCTCCGAAGGCATTCGGCGTTTGCGTGAAACGTTCAATGCCGGCAGTGACCATCGAAGTCAATCTATCGAATCTATTAATGTTGCTGAGTCATCGGACTCCGGTACTTTGGTGTAAAAGATCGATTTAGAAGTGACTATGCGATAACGAAATTGATACACTTCCGCTTGATTATAGAATAGACAATATTTGCAAATTTGTAGGTATTAATACTTTTTTTTCGTTTATTTTACTTTGATTTTTAACGCCAATCGTCATATAAAAATAAAGTTTACGTCAGAACTTATAAGATACGTCTTAAAAGTTCGACATTTCATATATGTCTCATATTCTGTATTCCACGACATCTTCAACGTCAATGAAAAAATTTGCACATCGCTTCGTCATTTTTATATTAACGTCGTTTACAGAGCTCCTCTATCAGGAAGTTACTTGACCAATATTAGTTTCCTCGTACAGGAAGTTTTGCAAAAAAAGTTAAAATCAAAATGAAGAAGCGATGTGCAAATTTAATTTGCATGATTTTTTTACGGGTTAATTTAATTCTGAATATGACACGAAAAATACAAAATTCAGTGATCACTGAGTGAGATTACTTTAGTTATTGTAACTTATAAGGTAATTGTTTCAAAATTGTAGGACTCAACTTACTTCGGTGATTTTTCAATAAATTTAAAAGTTTCAGCGAATTAATCAACATATACTAGTAGTAGTTCATGTATTTACAAATTTTTGGCGCCATATCTCAAAAATTGCAAGATTTATCGAGCGAACAGACATTTCTTAAAAATTGAAAAAACCGCGTAAAATCTTAGCAACTGTAAGGATTTTGACAAAAATGTAAACGAATGTTGAGAATCCACTCCTCTACGTAACCTGCAAATTTCAACTTGATATCCAAAGACGTTTTCAAGTTATAGAGGTTTAAACTACACACAAGCGCGCGCGCGCGCGCACGCGCACTCACATTTTTTCTAGTTATGATTTTCCAACGTTTTAGAACATTCTGAACACGTTTTTACTGAAATCTCAATTTATTTATTTTTTTTCATCAAAACAAAACTTCCGCTAGGAAGAAGCAAAAACAGGAAGTGTGCTGCGCAAAAGAACACATTGCATATTATTATGACGTCGAAACAAAGATATCCAATTACTTCGGCTTCTTGCACAATGTATCTTATTTCCGCATCAAGAATTCACCCTCCGTTTTCCTTGTTATATTTTCGTATCTCATTGTGTCGGAAATGATGGTAAATTTAATGAGATTCTGATATTCGTAATGCGCCTAATAAGAGGCTTTTTTTTTTCAAAATAACAAGTGCCGGTCGAGTATTTGGATAATTTTTTTTTCATAACGAAACGCATTTTGTTACCTTGGTAAATTGAGAAGAATGAAAACCGTGCTGATGAGTAGCAACATCTTCGTGATGCTTTGCTGATTCCTCGTCGAGACGAGATTTCTCGATGACGATCTCACATCTATAAACGACGATCACGTTATCCGGTTATCGTCAATTTTTCGCGTACTGAGACTTCGAACAAATGCAATGGGTTCAAAAATTGTGTTGTTGAACGATATGCTTTTATTCGAAAAAAGATATTGAACGCGATGGAGTCGTTTTAGCATGTAAAATACATGCAGAAACGTTGGTCCATATTCATCATTTTTGCCTCAATTTCCTTATTCGAGACCCACCCATTATTATAAGACGGGCGATTAATCAATAGAAAGAAATTTCGAAGCGACTTCGCATCATTACTCACGTATACATCTCGCCGGAATTTCCGGTATTTGATAAGCATTCCTCGGTGTAGAGGGGGCCGGTGTCGCCGACGATGGCTGATTACGTGAGTTGTGTGAATTATTGTTTTTCGATGAATGAAACGACTGATGCGACGGCTGTCTACGTCCACCGATAGCACCCAATGGTATACTGCCGACACCCTTGTGACTACTGCTACCGCTACCGCTACCGCTTCCGCTGCCGCTCTGAAACAACAGAATTTAATTACAAATTAATCGTTTATCTATCATTGTTTCGAACGATATAGTGTCGAAAAACGATTAATGATCGGCGAGACCCGCGACGTCCAACAATATTTATCGAGGTTCCCGCGATTAGTAACGTTTGAAAAATTATACATTTTTTTTTAAATACAAAATGTATTATCATAAATGTAATAAATATATTATAATCACTGTCGCCGATCCCTCTGTAGTTACAGAAATATTCTGAAAATGTGGAAATCCGTAAACTGGTCCCCAGGTGAGAGTCGACTGTGAAATTGCAACAATTTAAAAAATTATCATTCATTAAATGACAATAATGACTAATTATTATAATTAAATGTAAAGCGCGATCTCCTCGTAAACTATAAAATAACAAAGGGCGCGCAACACAAAGAAATAAACGGAAATCGGTAGAAGCAATTGTGTTACTTGTTAGCGTGAAACTATGTGAAAAATGTTGTTGAAAAACGATTTGTTGGAAACTGACAATGCCGTCTATCGCGATCACTTTGTTATGAACGAACTGCGTGAAGTAAAAAAAACGAAAAAAAAATACTGTTCTTCATGGATAAATCGCGGCTAATTTTAATGTAATCGTAAATTAAAAGTTACGAGTTACAAAGGAAATACATGGAAAATCGGTAAAGTTCTTGTAATTTCCGACAAGTGTGTTGAGCCTTAAGATTTGGATTTTTTTTATTTGCAGGAAATTTGACACGTCATTTTTTTTTTTTTTTCACAAAAATCTTAAGGTATCCGATAACTATGCCGCGAACCTATAACTTTAAAATCGGATTATTCACATTAATTTTTTGCTATAAACAAATAGCCGTTAAAGTCGAAGCGCAATGAATTAACGCCGCGTGCGAATTCACGTACATCGCGATATAGGATCGATTAGTCTTCAAAGAGGATAAGCTGCATGACCGCTAAAAAAAGTCTCGTTAAAATCGGATAGTCGTGTCACAGCATTTGATGAGATTATCCCTTTGACTGTCCATTTGAAGCTCAGCAACCGTGAAAAAAAAAAAAGTTTATCCAAATTTTTCTACCACCGATCGCGCTATTTTACGCGCTCGTGATTTATTGCAATAGGAATATAATCAAAGTTCTTTACCCACATCTATATACATGTATTTCATATATAATTAATTTTATCATCATAAATTTTAAAACGGCGTGAAAAGGTCGCGTCAGGTACTACAAGGTTGTTTGAAAGACGCGACGGTGATTTTAGGCTCCGACACTCTCGCATGATCAACGATAACGGATAAAAACCGAAGCCGTTTATCACCATATATATTTTTTTTTGTCTGTTGACCGAATAGTTACCGTCAGGTGAACTCTTATCGCCCGTCTACACTTTTTCGCGTTTTTCCCAACGCCCCGTTACTCTATATCTTTCATGACGGAGGGATAATAAAAATGGAAAAAAAAGCCTTCTCTCGTCCATTCTTCGTCCGTCGAGGGCGAAAGAGTCTTTGTACTCATGCTATGCTATCACAAACGAGTACCCATTTACGAATCCCGGTGGGCAGAGCCTCGCGGCTCATTTCGCCCGTTCACGCGAACGCGAAATCTAAAACATTCCTAGCAACCAGCCACGTGATAATGCCACGTTATCGTTACGACTTGATGTTAAAATGCTATCCAGTTGGTGGGAAGATAAGACGTATGTACGCATGAGTTCGGATAATGTAAAGCCGCATAAATGAGGATAATTAAACGATTTGGCAGAGGGTTGTAAAAAGTAAAGCTGGCAAAACGGCGCACGACACGAGAATAGTATTAAGGTGAAGTGTTCCGCACCCCATTCGGTACCAAATACTTCAAAGTTCTGCTAAGAACTGCAAAGAACAATAAAGTTCTTTTTTCAAAGATATTTAATCCTTAATTATGGCGTTTAAAGAACGTAGTAACCCACTACGCCTACCAGCTAAACTTTTATCTTCTTTAAAATAAGAGTTCTACAATTCTCATTTCCAACCCGTTTCCGGATTGGGTAAGTAAGGCACAGTGCCGTTCAACGTTAAACGATCGCAGACAAAAGGAATGGATGTAATTACCAAACACAATGATGCGAAATGTTCAGAATCTCTAAGCGAAATTCCATTTGAGGGTTACAGTGGTCCCGCATTCAGTTTATTGATATTTCCGAGCTATTTGGCTCCGAATTGCGTCAGTCGCGAAATGCGAACGAATACAATTTCTCGCAAAATTTCACAGAACTCAACCGCTAACTTCAACGAGTGTCGTTAGAATCAAAAGAAACAACAATACAATTGACAACAACAAATAACAGGGAATAACATAATGATGGTGTTTTATTGTTGGTTAATAACAATAAACTAACCAACAATAAATTATGAAAAAAAGTTGACGTTTCTTCATCCGGGGAAATCATCGATTTCTTTCAAATGAATGAAATGTTTTTTTAAAAATGAAATAATTGTGTTATAAAAAATTGCATTGGACGGCCGAATATTTTTATCTCTCGTCTACACTCAGGAACGCGTCAGAATATTTTAGTAATCCCTTTCGCGTGGGCGTATGCGTCAGTCAACGAGGATAAATAAATAATTACCATAAAAATAAAAATATCGTGGAAATAGCGAAGCAAGAAGAATGAACGGCCTGACAAATTGAGTTCATGGATTTCGACTAAAATCTCGCCGCGTTATGAAGGTCGCGCTGTATTATTCAACAATTAGAATTTTTCCCCATATCCGACGTGATAATAATGCCGTCGACGCTCTTCGTTTGTCTCGAACGAAGAGATTCTCAATAAATGTTGATTAATGCCCTCGCGTGTGCGACAAAATGATACTGAGTAGAGTCATTAGTCTCAATTTCGACATCGCACTTTCTAGAAAACCTCAAATTTTTAGTATACCGTGAAAAATTAATATGCGCGGTAAGGTGCGAATTTTACGACGATAATTGTACCGAGAAATGAGGCTAATGATTCTCGACTCGTTTCGCGGATCAACATCATAGACTACAATTTATATATAATAAATTATTAGTGATATATTTCAAATAATAAATTATAATTGTTTTTATAATAATTAAAATAAATATAAGACATATTTTTTTAAATTTGCGGGCAATCGATTACTGCACACAAATGCATAGATACAAAATGATAAAATAGAAGGTAAAACTCAGAAGAGTGATGATGTCCAATCGTGAATCCTCTCACTAGAATGCGCTTCAACTCGTAACGTATATACAAGAGGCGCAGATGAATGGAGTCAGCTTACTTAAGATTCTATGTTTACAAGCAATCTAAAAATATATTCAGACCAGTAGATCACAGTGCACACTACAGGTCCGCGGAATATAGAGAGTCGTACACAGAAAATATCTGATTCTTAGCGGTGGTTGATTAATTCTTTCGCTTCTCAACAGGACACATATCCCTTTAAATATAAAAAAAAAAAAAAAAAAAATTATTATATTTTGTCACTTAGTCACTCTGAAATTTTTTAACAAATTGTATGTGAAATTTGTTGTATTCATGTCGTATAAGGCTGAGATATACGGATTTTATTTTTAGAAATCCGATAAAAGGGCTGTACGATGCTCTGACGTACCTTACAACGGAAATTGCGTCCGGAGTCAACGTTTCTCGAGTTACGTACCTTCGTACGCCACAATAACGTAATGAGAATAATTACACAAACGACTTGTAGGAAATGTTAGCTGAAGCGAATGATCAAGCGAAGTATACAGGCCGCGCGCTTTTCCGTTGAATAGAGTCTTTGGGTTACTAACGTACTTTAGGATTAAATGAAATCGTTCGAAAAAGCATAACTCAGTTCTCGGTAAACAGATTTTCTGTTGAACTTACAAAAGAAACGAATTATCATCGAACTGCGCATTTGGAATGCGCAAAAACAATGTCAACTCGTCGAATAAAAGCCGATCGGCGACCACGCAATTGCCCTCAGCTATGGTGGAGTTGCGCTGAAAATGATAAATATCGTGGATAACATTACGATTGCTACATTGCAAATATGGGCATTTACTGAGTCTGTTGATTCGCCGGATCAGCTAAACGAAAGGGTAACTGTAACTAGGAAGGTTGTAATTAATTAATTAACTCTCGAGTTACATAACAACCGCATTTTGAACTCCCGACTACCCGTCAGAGTTATACGTTTCACGGTGCATGACGAGCGATTTCGTTGTTCGGTTTCCTCTCGAAAACGGCTATAAATTACTTAACAGAATTTGATACAGCTATTCTATGACGTACGGATCAATGTCATTTGCAATGGAGAATTTAAATTATTTGAATATTCGTAGAGAAAAAAGCATTTGACGGAATAGTCCTTTAGATATATCGATGACTGGTAACTGAAAAAAACCCACTTATACGCGTTAATTTCTTACTGAACAAATTTATACATATATCGAATACGAAATTTTGATATTTACAAAGAGATAATACGATATGCAAGCTATCGATTATATTACAGCGTAAAATGTGCGAAACCGACGTATTTGGAACGTACAAAAAGTTATTATTATTATTGTCGTAACATAGATACGTTTTTCGTTGGCCCCATTCGCGTTGAAATATTTAACGTCAAAACGTCAACTCGACATCTCCCCTCTATCGACTAAAAGTCACTTCGTTTATATCGCAACACAGGTCTCCGTAAATTCTCATACACGTTGGCGTTTATTTCCGAACCGTGTGATAAACCGGACGAATATAGCGAAGATAGAAGGAGAAGAGCTCCGACTTCCTCGCTATGTATGATAATTGTGGTCGTAAAATAGGCGGTGAGGAGAGAAACGAAAAAGGGATGTCGCGCAACGATTCACGTTTGGAAATTACCCTGAGGGAGGTATGTACGTGAATTCGAGTTTTACCGAATGCTTGAGTTTTACCGAATGCCGAATGCTCGAATAATACTTGCTATACGGTTCTGATAAATAATTGCACTCGTTATTCATTTACCTTTCGTCTTTAACTACCGATTCGACCTCCCAACGGTCGAGTGAATGGTTTTGAACTGTAACGCGAAACCCGTAAACATATATTCGACCGAAACCTTGAAGACGCGTCGACGAACGAGCTGAGCTGCTCGATCGTCATTCGCAATTTTTTATTTTTTTTTTCTTTCTCGAGTCTCTTACATTAGAATTCACTTAAAAATCTGTACGCGTCCTTTCCATTCGTGTCTCGCTATTTTCGGCGTACTTCCGTTTCTGCTGTCCGTTCTCATTGTGTTTATGCAGCCCTCGGGAACGTTCGGCTTATACCATCCCTCGAAAAACATTACTTACATACGAGCTTCTGTATAAGTTACGCACACGACAACACTCTGTCAAGAGATCTCCAAACGAGACATTCGTCTTGCAAACTGCTCGATCCGGAGAGCCAGAGATGGCGGGAATCTCGTGCATTTATCATTTTATGTAAAGAGACAAAGGAAAACAGAGGAGTGTTTTTATGACCGCCAGGGGGATGGAGAGAATAATAGGTATCGTTATAAAGGACGAGGTATGTTTTTGCGACAATTAAGAATGTCTTTATCAACATTAGACTAAAATTACGGTGCTTTCATATTCAGCAGAAAAATGTAATCGCATCATGTGACTCGCAATATTTTGCAAAAACCTTTTATGTGATGAAAAAAAAAAAATAAAAAAAAATAGTGAGTGCATCTTTAGTAAATTTAGGTTTCGGGTCGGGTTTCTCTTATGATTTATTAACACCGGATCTCCACTTTTTGAGGACCTTTGCATTTTTCACTCAATTTCCAGCAGAAACCCACAATTCTTTTTATGGAGATTTTTCATCGAAAATCCTCGTCGGAGATGCTGTATTTCGAAGAATCTTAAGGAAATAACTTTTCATTGAAGTTTTTTTATCATATTGACCGCGTGCGTAACGGAATGACAAACCGGTGCACAAACCTACGCATCCCACGCATTGTTTTCCCGACCGTTATCTTTTTTTTCCGGATATTCTATCGGGAAACAAAGATGTTTTTCTGCTTGAAAATACGGAGAATCGGTATTTTTCTCAGATCAGCTCGGGCAAATAATAACCATAATTAAATTGCAGTTGAAAAAAAAAAAATTGCAAATTGCTAATTTAGAAAATGCATTTGATGTACTTTTCCCCTTAAAGCATCAAATTACCATTTATTTTTCTCCGGCGTCAATATTTGATATGAAAATTTGCGTTGGAATAAAAAAAACAATTTTTTTTTTTGCGTTTTCCATATCTAAACCACTTTGGAGCGTTCGAAGAGCGCCTATTCTTTGACATCTTTGTCTCCTCTATCCTTTGAGATAAATTGACTGGTTCACCGGACCCCCCCCCCCCCCCCTTTCCTCCGCGTCGTTCCTCTTTCGTTAGACTCGCGACACAACGCGTCACATGTGAGACGCGAATTCGAGAACAAGAACCCTCGTCGCTCTTGTATTCTGAATCACGTGTTTACAACGGCGACCGAAAGACCGCGTTTGAAAAGTGAAAAACAAGAAGAAGCCGAAAGCAAGGAAAATAAGAAACAGGAATAGTGATGAAGAGCTCTTTAAATTGGAAGGCTTCAAAGAAAATCCATAAATAAAAATATATAATGACTTTGCGGACATTCGTAATTGGTCCGTTAAGTGGCAACTTGATGTCTTGAATTTATTTTATTTTGTTATTATTATTGTTTTATTTTTATTTTTTTTTTACGCAAAATTTCATCGCCTTTGGCGCCGAGGAAAAAAAAAATGTGTGAAGTATCAAAGATTTTATCGACTCGCGTCTTTTTCTAACTCTCGTATGTGTCGCGGTTATAGTAAAGCACGATTTATGGGTACGGTTCCCGTCAAATCGCTGGCACCACACCATGGCGACGAGATTCGGTCAGAAGCGTTTTATACCATTTTTTTTCTCGGTCGCCAGGGGGTTTACAGTGCGCTCAAGCGAGTGTAACTTCTTTCGATCTCGTTCGACCTCACGCCGGCAGCGGTTCAAGGAAACCGCATAATAAAAGGACCCAATAAAGTGGAACAAGAAAAATCAGAGTGTTTTTTTAGATCCTATAACGCTCGTGTTAACATTTTTTCATCATTTTTTGATCGATTCTTTTATCGATCTTTGCTTCTTTTCTGAGTGCTTGTTTCCCAAAATTCATAACGAAATCGTAGAAAGGCACTACAGTACTACATCTTTCATGAAAATTTCACTTGTAATATCAAATTTTATACTATTATTATTATTACTTAATAATATTATTTTATCATTTTTTTTTTATTTTTAAATTTAAAAAATTTTTTTTACACCGGCAGCGATAGGTGCGCAGTCGGCGTACGGCTTTGGTGATCACCGACCTCAATAATTCAACCGTTCGCGGTCAATAATTCAATTGGTGACCGTCTAGCCGTGCGCTGGCTGGCGAATCGAATCGTAGAGAAGGAGATAGTGTTTCCGGAGTCTCGTGATTAAATGTACGATTAATCAGACTCTGTTGAAAGGACTAATTCCATATGGCGGGGTTTTCCGCAGTTTCCCTGTAGTAAAGGACTAAGTCGGCTGCGGATACAATCGGGGGGGTGGTGGGGTGCGTAAAAGGCAAGAAGCCGTACCGGATGGAAGATTAAAAAAAAAAAGAATACTGGACAACCCCTGTTTTCTTAACACAACGGAACCGGACACTTTTACTATTCTGTATTTGCCCCACAGTCCCTACTTCCCGTACGATATTCAACAGGCCGCCGGATATTTTTTTAACTTTACTCTTTTTCATTACTTTTTTTATACCCACAGTAAGGTAAATATCCCAGTAATCGGCCGTTGTGTGCTTTGAATATCGATTTTACACATATTGCACACATTCTCGATTACTGGTACACTGTCGATTGCCGGGACATTATTTACCTTATATTGAATTAGACGTTTGGATTTCGGTTATACAAAAAAAATCGTAGGGCCCGAAGTGAAACCTTCTTCTTCTTCTCCTCCTCTTTTTATCTATAGGCAAAACCTCCGGACTATTATAGAGACTTCGTTTAGTGTATTGTCGAGATTGCAAAGCGAATTATTGACTATTATGTAGCGAAGCTCCAGCTATGTCCGTGAATCTCGTATTGCCGTAGTAAGTATCGTATTACTCCAACTCCCACGCGAACTCGTCTACATCAATAACGCAGTCCACAATGAGCACATGAAGCAATCAATTTAAAAAAAAAAAATTTCAAAACCCTTCGATCGATGGAGCGGAGAAAAATAAATGCTTTCTTTCAGCGTATAATCAGCGTATAAAAAAACGATGAAAGATATGCTCACCGGTATCTGATTGAGATTTATGTCCGATCTGTCTTGACTGGCGCACTGGGTTGATACGCCGGGACTGTGTTTAAATTTTCGACTGAATTCCAGTAGATTCCGCGTGATCATTGTATTCATAACAACGATGAGAATCAGCGGTACAATGAGACTCGCTATACTGTCGACTATACTGATGATCCTCATGGTTTCCCAATACTCGGATCTGAGATCACAGAATTCTAAGCCGTCCTGTGTAGCGACAACGCCGGCGGTGACAAAGGCGTACAAGTGGCATGTTAAAGCCAATACAACCAATCCGAGAACGATGGTTTTGGCTCGGGCAACGGTGCACATGTGTGGTCGATGAAGGGGATACTGTACCGCGATAAATCTCTCAACCGTAAAGGCGACGATGAGCCACGCGCTCAACGAACTGCACACGGCGGACACGTAAACGAGTATTTCGCACCAACCAGCTTTATTGAATACCCGCCAACCTATGGCATTGTTCAACCAAACGAGTAGCAACGCTACCAAAAATCCAAAATCCGCGGTAGCGAGAGCGGCGAGATAGTAACTCGAACTTCGCATCTTAAGATGCGTGTTGAGAAAGACGATGCAGGATAGTAGATTACCGACGAAACCGAGGAGTATTATAAACGGAATGTAATAGTCGTGAAAGAAATCGAGGAGAAAGAAGACCGGTGTGCAGGCCGATGGTTCTTCCTCGTTGTCCATATACGCGTAACTTCCATTCTGCTCGTTGACCGATATATTCGTCTTTATCTGGGTCGCGGAGCGTCGAGCGCGTAACAACAATCCGTGAACACCCGACGTTTCGACATTTCCGCACTGATTTGATAGCATTGTCCGGCTGGAGCTATTATTGCAATATGATAATTGGTTCTAAAACGTTGTTGTCGTTGGATAGTGTTTAATCCGAAATACGTGACACGAAACTTTGCGAATAACGCTGCGGAAGGTACAGCTATATCTCTTAATGAAAATTTATCCTTATCGCGGGTAATTTGATATTCGTTTATTTTATTAAGATTAATTTATTTTCCTTGGGTAAAAGAGCCGCGGCAAGCATCGTCCACGGTTTACTCGACACTGAAAACACCAACGTTGAATTATAACTAACACTGTGATTGAATTAGTTTTTCTTCTACTCCCGCCTTCGGAAGATTGGAAAATTTTCCAGATAAATATTATGCCGAAAGATCCGCCTCGAGAGTTCGACGCTTTTAGCGTTTACACCCCGTTACGTTATTCTCGCCAGCGATATTCCGGCTTCGCGATTCTCTACCGCATCAAGCTATATACTCCCGAAAATCCCAGAGAGTATATATCGTCCATCGCCTACTCATTTTAATCAGTTACCAGTATTTTTAATCCGTCACGAACAGATTTTTTTTCTTTATTTTTTTTACTCAAGTAAAAAAGTTTTTAATTAAAATTGCGATAATGATGAAAAAAAAAAATCGTATTTAGTTAAAAAGTTTGTTCGTTAAAGTGTTAAAGTTCTTTCACACAAAGCTTTTTCGGAGCGGTTTTTCAAATAAATTCACTCGCGAAATTTAACACGATAGCGTGAGTCGTTCAGTTTTTATTGTAAATTGATATTTCCTCTCGATATATTTCGCAATTTAATCCGTTGGCGCCGCTTCCTATCTCGCGAGTTTCATAGATTTAAATATCCCATCTGGTTACTTCTCCTCTCCTTCTCCTTATTTCTCGCCTGAATTGAATCGAACGATGACGCCACGGACGAGTAACGCGTGAAAAACCGACGCAGTTCGTGCGGAAGATAGAGATAAAGAAAGAGCACGAGTCTCGGCGATCGAACTCTATTACTGAACTATTGTGGCTCAAGGCTATGGCGAAGCTTTACGCGCGGGACTCTCTCGACCCTTCGAATATACACTCGCAACCAGATGGTGGCAATACCAATATTGATAGGTGAACGTGCTTAAGCTAAAGTTCCGACCCCGACGCCGATTCGGTTTGGTTTATTGACAACCGAACGAGACTCCCGATTCCAAAGATCAACCTTTTTCTCTTACCCCACCCTCTCTTCTGGACGCTCGGCCACCGGGAGGGGAAAAACTAATATATCTCATTCAGTTCCGACGGGTCACATTTGACACGCTTCGGCGTTGTATCGAGAATCTTTTCGATCTCTTATTTACCGCAAAAAAAAAAAAGGAATTCGATGGTATTATAACCGGCTTTCGCGTAGCAATCACACACACGCACATGCACTGTTTCGTTTCTCCTCCCAACTCTCTTCTCCCCGGTCCTTTCGCACACTCTTGATCTTATTATTCCGAGCCGGAAGAAGAAGGCTCGTCAATTAGAGGGCAAATTGGCTTAAGGCGACACAACAAAGATCCAACAGCTGCCGTGTTGAACGTACGTTGAAAATCCTATTTGGGGTTTGGCGGCTTTTTCCGCGTAATTGTGTGCATAGGTAGAAGAAAATCCGTCACCAACTGCGAAATTTGTTTTGGACACCTGTTGGACGCGAGAAAGTTTGACGCGCACGCGAAACAATCACTGGACCACTCGACGAGTCTGAGTTTTCGTCAGCTATTGTCCGAAATGAGGATTTACTCACTCAGTCGTTTGAAAATACTATCAACTATCACTGTTATCGGCACACGCACTTTATCATCCATTGCAGAGTTTTTTTTGTTGGTTCGTAAATAGATTAAACTTCGATTATTACAGTCAATCGCGTGTAGATCTTAAAAATACGATTATTTCTTTGGGATTTTTTTAGTACACATTTATTTAAAAATCTCTTTCGATTCCCGTGAATTTATCTCACGACGACGAATATTTTCAAAAGTTTCCATTGAATGTTCGTTGATTGAGGACAGTGTCTGTCGCAAAGTTTATCAACACATGAGGAAAGTTGGACACGACGAACTTTCACAGAACGTTGAAACAGTCCGGCCGTTGCCGCAATATGCTGCATTTGCTATAATGCTTGTCGTGTGTGATCGTCGGTTTTGAATGATTTTAAAAAATCACTATATTTTCGATAATGACACAGAAACAACGTTTTATTTTTATTATGTGTTATTCGACAAAATTGATGCACTATTTTTCACACTTTTTTTTTTTACAATTATAATATAAGAATTTTTCATTGAAAATATTGAATGTTTAGTTTAAAAAAAAAAAATTAATTGAGAAAAAAATTTTCGCGCTCGAAAGTGGTGATTTTGAAAATGTATTTTTTTTTTTTTTTTCTTTTTATATTATCTTTTCTATTAATTGCGAAAAATTCGGCCGAAAATTTCGCGGGGACGTCCGGAGCATGAAAAGCGTTGCTTTGTGCTTCGAGTAACAGCGCGGAATAACTGGGCAACTCTAGTTCAAGATGTTCGGGGGGTCTGTCTCTCTCTCTCTCTCTCTCTCCGGGCTAAAAAGAATGTGTCCCCGCATGCGCCCTAACCATCTTCCAACTTCGCCCGGCGCCTGTTGCATAGTTATGTAGACGGGGGCGTCATTTGCTGGATTGCATATCGCGTAATCATGAATGCATGTAATGCGTTGATGTATGACAATATACATTGATGCGCGCGCTAAAGCGATATCGATTGAACAAAATTACTGGTTGCGGTAACAATTAACAAGGATCCGCAAATACCACTGCGAGATAATGACGAAGCGTTGTCATTATCTTCTTAAACCGACACGTTGCTGAATTGTATTATTAGTGTGTATCTAATATTATTGCACTACATTGAGTTATCGCCTGTGGCTACAAATGACCATACATCGTTCGTTGATTGAGTTCAAGTTCTCTAAATGATCAATCAATCATCACTGATGATGATGATTATGGTGTCTGTTCAATCATTGGAACAATACCGATTATCTTCGTCAACGGGAAATCAAAGCAAAAATTTAAAATTTTTTTTTTTTTTTAGGGATACTATTCTTTCCAATTTTCTATAATTCGATAACACTATTATTGATCGGAACATCCTGTGAAAATTAATAATACAAAATAATTTTCGATCGGACAATTCGATGGCATTTTTAACTATAAAGGTATTTCGTCTATAATTGCATACGCACCGAGTTTCCTCAGTCAAACAAACTTCGTCATAGTTATGCGGATAGTTATACAGATGACAACTCGAAAGAACGCTTATGGCACGTATAGGAGTCCCGTTACTTGTCATAGATTCTTATTATTCCTGTCGCCACAGTCCTCTTAGAGGGAATAACGATATTCGCATGAAAGAGAGAATTCCTCAAGCTTATGATTAGAATAGACAAATGCATGTGTTCGGTCAGCCGATCATTCCGCATAGAGTGCTACTGGTTTACTATATGCATGAGGGAGAATCCCATGTGTATGTTATTGTCCTTTGGGATTCATATTATTCGACAATGGGACTTCGTCGATTCGGATGATGATCGATATAATCGATTTTTTGGCACTTCGACACTGTGGATACTATGAATACTATAGGAGGTTGAAAAGTCCCTATGGACCGAGCAAGTCGACAATGTCGTTTTGTCGGTTTGCGGTTTTGGAATTGATATTGATAAAAAAAAAGATCTGCATACATCCACATCTACTCACGGAAATTGTATGTGAAAACATTTTCGGTGTTTCAGACTTTAGGATTGGGATCGGGATTTTACTTTACAAGGGTCGTAAATCTTTTTAAGAACACATTGCATTTTTTCATATTTTTACCCCGAAAGAGGATAACACTTATAAAGAACGCTTCGCATTTTTTCACTTTTTACCACAAGAGCTGTAACGCTTTTACATGATATTCCGCATTCTTTTAAATCTCAAAGAGAGTCAATTACCAACTCATTTTCATCAGTTATGAACAGATTGGTCTTTATGCTTTTTACTCCACTATAAAATTTTTAATGAAGCTTGCGACAATGTTGAAAGCTTATTTAATTGAAGAATTCTTTCATTATAAAATACTTCATTTATTTTACGCGGAGCATATTGTCGGATATTCCAGACACTCCACGTTTTTTTTCTTTTTTCGAAAGTGTTACAACTCTTTTTACGGACATTTCCAATTAAAAGCCGCGCTAAAGGCGCTTTAACATAAAAATAATTACCACCAAAGTAAAAATGTATCGAAAGAGATCTGAGAAAGGAACTCATTTAAAAAAACAAGGTTTACGCTGTGATTACGCATAGCATTTATAATAATAGATCCAACGTGGCTATACCTCGAGAATTTTAAATACATTTATAGAAACCCATTATTAATCCACCGAAACCTCCCACGGCAAACCTGTTGTATCTCACATCAGGTTTCGTCCGCATGCCGCATCGCTGATGGATTGTTTAAAAAAAGTTCCGCCACGATAACCGAGCAAATAATTTCATGATAACTTGTCACTCTCCACGGTCGTGTTCCGTGAATTTACCTAAGAAGTGCCACGAACGGCAAAGGTAAATTTATTCAGTTTCGTATAGTCCGGTTTCCGGTTTACCCATCAACCGCATTCATCGCATACGAGTCTAACTCTCACGTACAAAACGTGATTGTTCCATCAAAATTTCCAAAAATTTCCAAAGAGAGTTCAACATTTTTATATTTACATGCGATAACCGTGTGATCTCCTCGACGAGACAAACGTGGCGCTAAATATTAGTTTGTGAACAACCGGTTTAATGTCAGAGATACAAGTTGAATAAATTTTCGAGAACTTTATAGTCGTCAATCACACGGATTTCTTCGATGACCATAGGTACTAATAATGTTTATTAATAACCTTCTCGTAACGAAATGTTTATTATTAAACTTCTATTAACGGATTCCTTTACCGATATCACTGATTATTCCACACCCTCCATTCTTATTTTATCATTTTTTTACGCAGTGTTACGAAGTATTGCAAAATGCTTGCATCAAGTTAAAAGATAAACCGCAACCAAATGGAAAACCATTTACAGCGGTGCATACATTCGTTTTAAATCCAAAATCCATTACAATGGGACAGCTGTATGGTGAATACGATTTGGATACTCACGAATGGTGAGTATCGATAAAACCACACAGATAAATGACATCGTTAAATATTTACGAAAAACACACTTTGGCTCTTTCATTCCGGTAAAAAAAAATAAAAAATAAATAAACGTAATACATTCTGATTCAATAGACAGAATCCGATTATGGATGAAGCTGCATGGACTGTTGAAACTCTTCAAGTGGCGAATTCGTGATAAAAATTCCGTTTACTGACTGAGAATTAAATACGTTTATTTTTTTTTTACATCGCGGCTTTGAATTTTTCAATGTTTCGATTAATCCCGTTCTGCTCTTCATCTTGATAAATATGAGTTAAGAATTATTTTTTAATTTTCACGAAGATATGGATTTGGAACCAATCAAACATTTATCTCATATCACATCCTATAAACGTCGTTCCTTTTTCAGACATCGAAATCAGATCACCTAAGAATATTCTATTATTTTAAATACATATTCATACGAAATATAGAACTTTTGGCCGTTTTGTATAGAGTTATAACTTTAATATACTCTGAACTCTATACATCATTTCTATGGGGTATTGTTTTACTACGCCACATCGTTATAACGCCCTGCAGGACTGATGGTATTCTCTCAACCCTCATAAGAGACGGTTCGGCCGCTACGGATTTGGACAAACGTTGGTACGTTTTCGACGGTCCCGTCGACGCTGTATGGATCGAAAACATGAATACCGTACTCGACGACAACAAAAAGCTTTGTCTCTCGTCCGGCGAGATAATGAAGCTTCAGCCCACACAAACGATGATTTTCGAAGTAGCGGATCTGCGCGTGGCATCCCCTGCCACTGTCTCCAGGTACTATCGATTAGCAGCTTTTTTTTATTATTATTATTATAAACGACAATACAACGATTAATGGCATTTCAAGACCCGTAATTTCGACATATTAAAAATTTTTTTTTTTTTACAAAACTGAGTCACGTCGAAGTTGTTAATTTACACTGTCGTTCGTAAATATATTTTCAATGTCCATCTTAACACGCGAAACAGCTTCGCAAAGAAAAATGACTGGTCGTTATTTTTTATTTCCCCCAAAAAATGTCGACTAAAACGCACACTAAGTCCAATCGAACGTTTTTCCGTGACTGCATCAGTGTGTATTCAGTGTTTAATTTTCGCGAGATATAAACCGAGTGCTCGCGATTTAACGTCAATCATTCACTTGAAGGTGATTAATTTTACGCATCACCGTCAGGTCGACCCGGTTACCGATTAAAAAAAAAAAAAGAAATTCGAGGAATCGCGATCCGGTAATCTGGGGCACAGGCCGCGCGTTCTCACAAACTCGTTAAAAAAAAATCATAAAAACAAAACTGCAAGAGCGTTTTCAAGGGTAAAAAATCGCTGCGGGCACGAAGCTTATGAAAGCTGTAAAAGTTATACGGATATAAAGTAAAGCGGATGCGGATAATACGTGAATATGAGCTTTTCGGCAGCAGCGGCAATGACACGATCACAGATTATTTTCTCATCCTTCATTAATTTTTACGTTTAATCACTAAAACAAAATTGTTCGCTCTGACAAAAAAGAAACTAATAGATTTTTTGTTTTCAACCAATTACGAGAGAAACATACATCACCTTTTTTTGTTCCATAGGTGCGGTATGGTATATCTCGAGCCGGAAGGCATCGGTCTCCATCCACTGATCGATTGTTGGCTGAGGAACATTCCGGAGGTAAAGAAAAGAGATGTATTTCACGTGTGGTCAACGCGCCCCAAACACAATCGTAACGAAAGCTAAACGAAATTTCTCCCTCGAGAGATTACATATTTATTGGGGGCGAAAAAAAATCGGTCAAAGTTCGGGCAAATAGTTAGCTGCTCGCCATTGGGATGCCTCGTCCTGCGATGATATAAACTTTTAACGCTTTTCCGGCACCGAGAAAAAAAAAAAAAAAAACAAAGTCTATCACTTACATTCGCTTTCTCATGTCACATATATTATGTCGATTATAGTGCAAAACTTTGTTACTGAATCTCTCAATATTTTTTCCGTATTCCACTGCGAAACAGAGTATTAAGGAACACGTGCCGAAAATCGACAGTCTGACTTATCAGTTTATTCCCGATGGACTTGAATTATTGCGGAAAAATTTGCGAGAAATCGTCGGTACTGTGGACTCTGCTATGATACGATCGTATATTAATCTGATGGATTTCCGATTCGGACCAATGGCTGGCAGAGAGGGAAAAGCACCACCGTCGTTCGTCTTTCAGAGGACTATACGTGAGAACGATTTGTCAACACCAACTCTTCCGCATTCATACGGCGGGCGGTATATTTCCCGAACGCTTTGAATACTTCGCTTTTACCTGTCCATTCGGTCAGTTTGTATGACCGCTGCGGGCATTCATGCACGTGGCACACCATTAGCGACAACTTGTCGCACTTATTTGTCAAAAAAAAAAAAAAAAAAAAAAAAAATCATCTCACCACCACAAGAGTTCATTTTTTGACGAATGGACTCAAACGGTGTCGTATACGAAAGTTTCTTTTTATTCGTATATCAATTTCACGTATTTCTTTCGTCATTTGTGCAGCTGACCTATTGACACCGTGGGCAGCATTCGCGATCGTATGGAGCATCGGTGCGACGTGCGATTATAAGAGTCGATGCGTATTCAGCGAATGGATGCGACAGAAGCAAAAAGAATTCAATCATTCATTGCAATTTCCACCCGAAGGATTGGTCTTCGATTATAGGTTCGTTTAAAATGACCTTTGATATCATTGAGGATTTGTTAATCTATTCGCAATGTTAACAGAGTACTGTATCCTCGAGAATCGATTGATTTTGTTGATGGATTTTCATTATTAACGAATCATTATTCCCGTTGCAGATTTCACGACGGCGGATTTACGGATGCAATCGAAGAGAAAGAGCCGATAGCTCCCCGTTGGTACAAATGGCTCGACGACGTTCCCATCGTCAAGATAACACCGGAAACAAAATTCGCAGGTTGGACAGTGTTTTTGTAACTCGTTTAATTCTCTACAGAAACGATTTTACCAAAGCTTCTCATCGTTCAATGGATTGTAAGCTTCGAGATGTTTCTACGTATTACAGCTTTTACGTGGGTGCTATCGGAACTATTTGTCGGGACAAAGAAATGAATATCGATTGATGAAATTGGAATCGTCATATATATTTTCTGTATCGAAGCTTCGATTGAGAATTTTGCTGTATGGGTATTTAAAAGGCGTTTATGAAACAAGTATTACGAACGCTTAAAAACCCACTCTGCGTTTTGAAAATATCTCGAATGCATGTAACTTATCGGAGCTTCAAATGTTTTGTAAAATGGAATGCCGAATCGCGGAAAATTCTACGAATATCAACATTTTTTTTCTTTTTTCATTAGTCATCAGTATACATAGAATTCAGCTTTTGCGACGCAGAGCAAACATTCAATCCAAAAATGTCCCATACACCCGCGACGTAACGATCTTAATCCACCCTCTCCGACTAATGAAACGTCGGATTACTCCAATCGCTTTGAAACGGTCTAAAACTGCATTTTGAAAAATCTCTCAACACATGTAACAGATTGACGTTAGCAAAAAAAAATGTGTTTTTTTCAGACATCGACGTACCGACAATGGACAACGTCCGAAGCGCTGCGCTCATTGGCAACTTGCTGCTCAACGAGACCAATGTTCTTTGCGTCGGTCCAACGGGAAGCGGAAAAACGCTGACGATAACAGCTAAACTATCGAGAAATATGACGAAAAAGTATATTTGCGATTTTATAACTTTTTCCGCGAGAACAACCGCGAATCAGACACAGGTACAATGTAATTGTTATACACGTTTCAAAGATATATATTTGAAGAGATTATTTCAGGACAATCGAATCGACGATAGTTCGACTGTTCTTTAAAATTCGACAATTCCGCAGGATATGATAGACTCGAAACTCGAGAAGAGACGAAAGGGAGTCTACGGACCTCCGATACTTAGGAAACAAATATTCTTCATCGACGATCTCAATATGCCGGCTTTAGAGGTATACGGAGCTCAACCACCGATCGAACTGCTTCGTCAGTTTGCTGACTTTGCCGGTACGTCAATGTGGTTTACGTAATTATTAACTTATAGTTAACTATTCCCTTTGATGTGATTATCGAAATTAATTGACTCCAATACAAATTCCCGTGTGAAAGTTTAACAAAATATATATTCGAGTTGACTGAAGTTTATTCTGCGGCGGAAACTGCAAATAAATTATTCACATAAATGTTGAACTATCAATTGACTCCAAAACAGTTTCGATAAAAATCTTTCGATCTTTTAATCCCCGCGGAAATTTTTCTCTGTTGGAAACTATATCTCTTTTTTGTTTACCGAGTCGCAAAATCGAACATTGAGGACCTATTTAAAAAAAAAAAAATTTCATGCCCAATCGGCTGCTACGAGATTCTCAAATTACCTTACGCGTCAGGTACACTTTTAGATATCGAATTTGAAAAGGCGACCAGCTTCTCATCTAAGGAAAAAATCACTATTCTCTTTTTCTTTTCTTCGTTAATTCACAATCGGACTCGCGTTGCAAATTATTCGAGCGGAACGCTAAATAAACAGAACGAAATTTTTCTGAAAAACTAGTAATGGACCACCAAAGGAGACAGTTTTACCAGCATCAATCGATCATTACGCTCGCGGCGTGTCACGAACGACAAAAAAAGAAAGTAGCTATAGTTACTTTTAGTTGTTTTCGTCTGTGAGATACGGTTTTATAGGGTTTTTCGAAGGTGGAATAAAGCACTTTTGTCCAATTCTTTGGTATTAGCGACTATTTCCAAGGAGCCGAAACGCGCAGAGGGTCGAAAGGGCAAAATAAGAGAAAAACTGTGGGAAGCGCGGGGTGGAGGATGGAACAGGAAAGTCGAGATAAAAAAGCCACTGTATACGTCATAGGGTCAAAAGGGTTGAATATACAGGGATTCGGGAGACGCTATGAGAGAAGACAAGACATAGACGTAGCTACAGCCTCGTTAGGTTTTAATGCTTGCGGCGACCCTAACGCGCTTTCCTTGAAAGCTTACGCTCTGCTGTAGTTGATTTCGCGACCGTCGAGTTGGTTACTTCCAAAACTTCGACAAACTCGTCTTTAGAGGATTTGAAGCTCCGGAGAGAAAAAAAAAGGAAAATTCTATCCGTATGCTTTGTATTCCCGATCGGAAATTATTTAACGTTAACTTCTTTATATATCTCTCTTCCATAATTTAATAATCCAATACCAAGCAGCAGGTATAATTACGTACCGACTTTGTTCCACGATATTATTCATTTTATACGACTTACTCGCTGTGCAAATTTGCGATAAAAATGTTAAATTTTTCTGCATATTCTATTTTTCTTTTTTCAGCTTCATTGATGAATTCAACTTCGATTCCATTCGCGATTTGTGCGCGATAGTCTATCATTAAATTTTCTCATTTCGTAGGATGGTACGACAGAAAGGAAATCGGTTCGTTCAGAAAAATCGAAGACGTCAATTTCGTCGGAGCAATGGGTCCACCGGGAGGTGGAAGAAATCCCGTCACGGCGCGACTACTTCGTCACTTTCACATCATAGCTTTTCCCGACATGGAGAACGACGCAAAAGTGAGTTGATATACACGACATTCAGTAGGCATTGGCGTGAAAATCGTCTCCACCCTGTTAAGCGGCAGATAATAAGTGCCATCAACAGCAACGAATCGCGGAACCAAACGCTTTGCTCGTCACTGAAAAATCATCATTTCTTTTCCTCCCTCACATCTTCCGCGATCAAAAAATTTATGAGCACCAAAAATAAGAAAAACTTTCAATCTCACCGCGAAAACATGATAAACAGAATTTAATTCATTCAATTCTTTAAATAATATTTTTCGATATCACAGTCGGATGATTTTTTTTTTTTGCTCTCGTCGTGGCTGGTGCTCGAGTTTTATTCCATTCGAATACAGTCCACACCCATAGTAGCATAATTGGGGCTCTCGACATATATGTATACATGTGCCTTGCGATACTAAAGTTTATATCGCGTAGTACGAGTAGCGCGAGTCTATTTGCCTGGCGAGGTCTCTGTCCCTCGATATTCTCGGCTATCTTCAACCCCCTTCGGTCAATTATGTCTCGTAACTCTGCTAACGCAAGCCGGCGGTTCACAATTTTCCGTTACTGCGACCCTTCCCTCGTGTCTTTCTTGAACACCATCTTTACCACCAGTCACCAACCACCCCCTCGGGATAAGACTTGCCGTCTACGATTGGTGAGAGAAAGATAATAAACATGACCTTCTTGGCCTGTAACCGGCCATTATTACCGGAGGTATACCTTATATACCATATACGACTCACCCAAGCGGATCTGCGACTTATACCAGCTGTATAACTGGTATATACGATTAAGTGGTTGAGGACGCACCTGGTCAGACTATACAAACCCATCCCTACTGCGGTGAAACGTGCCGAAGGCCCCCCAAAGTGTTATACGGCACAAGTAAAACAGCCCGGAGCCAAAGACTCCCAATACACACAGCCAGTGTGCCTCCAGTGCCTTAAGTACCTACGTTAATTCACGGCCCTCGGACTAGCGTCTTCTCTCACCAAGGGGAAAATTCAATGGTGACCACAGGCGTGTCGGGAATAATGGCGAGAATTTGGGGGAGAATGCGAATGTTCTCTATACACCCCCACCGACTCCCGCAGGTTACACCAAAACGAAAGGAAAGTTGAACTAATGTCAGAGTTCAGTCACCGTCCACTCACCCCCAGTCGTAAATCAAAGAAAGCATTTTAGCATCGTGTTTACGTTTCTTTTCTTTTCGTTTACTTTATCGACACCCACCACCCCTCTCTCACACCCTGGAGTCGCTAATTTACGTCTGAAATTTGTCGAGAGCAATGGCCCAGTTGGGGGAGAAACATTTTTTTCAATGAGAAATTAATTCGTCGCCGTCTCCGTTGAAATCAACGACACCTGACCTCCCGCTTTAGTTTGTTCTTTCTTCTTTATTCTTCATTCTTCGATATTACGCTTCTTTTTTTGTTGTTTTTTCTTTGTTCGTACAGAAAAATATATTCGGAACGATTCTCGATTCTTGGCTGTCGCGAACACCGAGCTATGGCAATCTCGTCGAAACCCTCGTCGATGCGACTCTCAATGTATTTACAACAATTTGCCAGGAGTTACTACCGACACCAGACAAATCGCATTATACATTCAATCTACGAGATCTCAGCAAAGTTTTTCAGGGAATTCTTATGGCAGATCCCCTTAAGATTGATGTGAGTATTTATATTGTTTTTAGTAACAGCGAACATTTTATAAATTATCGTAACTCAATGCTGTATAATACGTGTGCCATCGTCAAAAGAAAAATTAGTAATTGTTAATGAAAAAGTTTTCATCGAATTTATTAAAAAAAGTTCGTTCAGTCAAACAGATTTTTTTGCCAGCGCGTGAATCGCAAAAACAAGTCTCGAAGTCCTCGATAGTTACAAAGAATTTTATTGAAGTTATAAGGTTATAAAGAATTAATGAAGACGAGTCCGGGAAAATTTCTGTGGACAGAGCGTGGAAATCTTTCATTGTTCGATTCCAAATTCCTTATGGAAATTCTGCAATTTGCGCTAATAACGATAACTCTCTGCTTTTTCGCTTTTACGGACGAACGTGAAGATAAAGGACAATAAGCGCAGCGGATTGTATGTTCCGGAAATTCGTTAATACGACTTTTCGAAGCGTTCAAAACTCCGCAAATATTCCACAACCGCTTTAAATCACTTTATCAAAAGGTTTTTTTTAGCTGGCGAGCTAAGCTTTTGATGTTTTTTGCCAGGAATTTCGTGTGGGGCCTTGCAATTTATAATTTAAAGGCGTACAGTAATTAGATTCGAGATTCGAAACGTGCGTTCTGAAATTAATAATATCAGGAAAATCGAGCGGTCTGAAGTTGGCTGCGGAAAGGAAAAATTGTGCATTTAAGGAAAATTGAGCGGTCTGAAGTTGACTGTGTAAGGCAATCGAGCCGTCGAAAATTAATCATAGACGGGGAATCGAGCATTCTGAAGTTGGCTACGGAAAGAAAATCGAGACGTCTGAAATTAGCCATAGATGGGAAATCGAACAGTATGAAATTGGCCATAGGAGGGAAATTGAACGGTCTGAAGTTGGCTATATAAGGGAAATTGAACGCTCTGAAATTGGCCATTTAAGGGACATTGAACGGTCTGAAATTGGCCATTTAAGGGTAATTATTAAGGGAAATCGAGTAGTCTAAAGTTGAAAGTGAAATAATCGTGAACTGCACACGCGCGAGCCTATCTTTTCAATACCCTCATGAAATTAGCCACTTTCGTCTCGCAAAATTGCCATGAAAAGTGCCGTTTTCCATGCACGAGTTACAGAAACATCTTTCTAAAATATATAAAATATATATTCAATTAATATGTATTCTCGAAATTCTATACGAAAGCTTGTTTGCTTAGTTGCTTTTGATATTATCTGCGAAAATATCGACCTCATGGGTATACGTTACCAATTTGCGATGATTCCCCCAAACGTTAATGAATTTCATTTAATACCCCAGGCCCCGCGAAAATTGTTTCCTCTCTGGTATCACGAGAACCTGCGAGTATTCAGCGACCGCTTGGTGAATTCCGACGATAGAAAATGGTTCAAGAAACTTTTGCAAAGCATTCTCGATGCAAAATACGCGAATCTCCTTCGCGAATGCGACGACATTGACAACGACGATGTTTTGTTCTACGGGGATTTTTGCAGTACGAATGGACAATACGAGCGAATCGTTAATCTCGAAAAGGTTTATTGTTGCGTATTTTTTTTTTTTACGTCTTACAATACACTCTGATTTCTAAGATCGATGTGAACACAGATGGAACAAGTTCTCTTGGATTATCTCGAGGATTACAACAACTCGACGACATCGCCGATGAAACTTGTCCTCTTCGCTGACGCGATGAATCATATTTGTCGAATCACTCGTATCATCCGTCAGCCCCGTGGTAACGCCTTGCTACTCGGAATGGGAGGATCTGGTAACGGATAACTTCGATCTATTCCGTTTCTTCGATCATATAGTTTACCTAAAAATACTCGTTTCTTTCGCGGTCCATATTTCCCTATTTCCTTTCAAGATTTTTGTTTTTTTTTTTGTTTTTTTGTTTTCAACCGACTCGTATTTATGCAATACACGTGATTGTTTCAGGACGTCAGAGTTTAACGAAACTCTCGGCTCACATAGAGGAGTATCAATGTTTTCAGATCGAGATTAGCAAAGCTTATGCGAATCACGATTGGCGAGAGGACATCAAGAGCGTTATGCTGAAAGCAGGAATGGAAAATCGTCAAATAGTTTTTTTATTCTCCGACACTCAGGTATATTTAATTTTCTTCATTTGATTCATATGATAATCGATTTCATCGATTAAATTTTTATTTTTCTAACACGCCGTACAATGCACTCGCTGCGCTGTGCAATGCAGTATGCAATACGCTTTCTGCAGACGTACAGGTAAATCCAAAGATGCTGAAGCGCCCATAATACGGTCTTCCAAAAATGTTTCCATGATAGCCATTGCTATCTCTATCCCACAGGCGATATTTTACCGACCAGAATTCGTACTGTGACTTGAAATGTCGATACAATATTTATATCAATAACTTCCCGAGTACTTTTACAGAAACTACTTCCGCAAATGCTGAGATATACAGATAATTTATTAGTATATTTATGTAAATAGTTTTATACATTTATCGAAGTTTGCGTATCGCATTTTCATTTGAATTTATTAATTGCCAATATCAGTAATGAACACTCGCCTCTGAGTAGTCGCTACTATTCGCCATAACCGCACGTTAATCAATAATATTTACAGACCCTTCGCTAATACATTTCCGTAACATCAAGTGGAGCCCTCTATGAGTTATACAGACATTTTGGAGGGCAAAGGATAACGAGGAACACATTAACGTGCACCGTTGTTCTTAATGAGCCATTTTTTTGTTCTGCCTTCTTGTGTTACATTTTTTTTTTTTCTGTATATAAAATACATTAGCCCCATCACCGAGGGGTGAGAGGGTTTTTCACGAAATTCGAGCGGCGCGCAACTTTTACCCACGTGTATCGCGATACCGATCGTGCGAAACCGAGGCAAGAAAAGAGCTTCTCGTATTTGTCATTCTCCCCTCGGAGAAGAAGAGAAAAAATGCCCAGGGACGGCGTAACCATGAAAGTTCCGCGATATTGCGATCGATACCCTGAAAGCTACGATACCCGCGTGCCACTCGACGAGAACTCGAGGGATAGGGAAAGGCCATGGAGAGGATTTTCCTTTCAGAAATTTCAATTTCAAATAGACCTTATTACAACTTCATTCATCTCCCCGCTACGAAAGAGAGAACGCAGGCGAAGAACCATCGCGACGTTCGCGAGGGCGCGTGTGGGTTATATTCTTTGCGCTCTATCCACTTACTTCACGAATATACCATAGCGACTCTCATCATATAAGAAGCCCCACTACTTTGCTTTCATTTCTACGTCTGCGGTTTTTTTTATACTTCGTAGAATCGCAATATCTTCGCGTTATCTCGAGTGTATGGATCATTTATCCCCTCCGTTTTGTTTTACTTTTCCTCTGTTTTTATCCAACACCGCGACGGCTGTCGGTACAGATAAAGAACGACTCCTACCTTGAGGACTTGAATAACATTCTCAACAGCGGAGACGTGCCGAATATTTATCAAACGGACGAATTGGAGAAGATTTATCAACTAATGCGCGGTCCCGTGCAGGAAGCCGGGCTACAGATCAATCGAAGTAACCTATTTGCTGCATATCAGAAAATTCTACGCAATAATTTGCATACCGTCATCACAATGAGGTTTGCATTTATTTTTTTCACATATCATATTTCCCGTAATCTCGTCGATTAAACCCTTTTAACGATCATTGCGGAAAAGAAGTACATTTATTTTCCTTTTTACGTTTAAACAAATATGTTAAATTTGTCAAAAGTAGAAATAGATATTGCTTCGGGATATTGTTTGGATTAATTTAATGTTCATTAATCATTCTTTTGACGTTTTAATTAAAAATATTCAGCGGTAATGAGTACTTTCAATTAATAGTTCAAACGAGAGATCGGGAGAAACCAAATTTATCGGAATACGGTACGATTCAATATTATTGAGAAACACTTTTACATCCGAAATACAATCGTTCGATTGGAATATTAAATTCGCGTTCCATATAAACGGAATTTGCGAAAATGAAGGATATCAATTATTTCTACCCCCACTTGACGCTAAAATATTTTTGAAAAGCTATATTTCGCGGAATAGTAGTCGACGATTTGAATTTTTCACAATGAAAAAATATTTGCCGCGATTTATTGATACAAATAACTGTTTATTAATTTTCATCATCGTCCGTTCTGTAATCTTGGAAAAAGTCCGTTGGGCGAAGTGTTCAGGACTCGGATCAGACAATTTCCCTCTTTAGTGAATTGCTGCACAATCGATTGGTTCAGTTCGTGGCCCAGCAGCGCTCTTCAGGTTCGTAACGTTATAACGGTTAAAAATCGAAATAAATAGATTTTGTTTGTTATCAGTTACATTGAAGTCATTCATTTGCTTTTAATCAATTTTCAATAATCAGCGCGTAACAAGTTGTTCGCTTTTATCGTTCCTTGTCGATAAATGCTGTATTTGCGAATAATCCACCTGAGAACTCGCGAACCTTCAGCTCGAGTAGCTATTTGTTCATAAAATGAATGGTTTGATTCGATTGTCTACTACTTTATTCACTCGTAATAACAAATTTTTATTGCGTACTTGTCGTAGTCAACTATAATCTGTAACTGTTATAAATTCCATAGCTTTATTATTATTATCAATGCTTCTTGGTACTCCAGAGCGTTGCCATGCAGTTTCTATCGGAAATCGAAGACGAATCAATGGCCGGCGATGTTTTAAACTCAATCGTCGTCACATGCCAGTTTATGCACACGAGTGTAATAGAAGCGAGCGAAAAGTTTCTTGCGGTGAGTTTTTGAATAAATTCGAATGAATCGAGAATTTCAAACTAAGTTATCCACCTTCGCGCTCTCGGGCGTTGAAAGAGTTTGGATTACACGAGCTAAAATAAACCAATTCTCCAATCAACCAACTCATTCTTTGCGTTATATTATGAAGAGAAAATATAATTATAAAGAAGAGAAAACAAAAATATGAAATTTTTTCTCCATTATTTAAAGTTTCCGTGTCGCGACGTGATTATAATAAGAATAGTTTGCGAATTAAAAAAAAAAAAAAAAGTATAAGATTTTTTTTTTTTTTTTTTTCATTGATAAAAATTCCCATGCGGATAAATAATTGATAGTATGATGTATCGTATTGTCGATTAATCAATAACGCGTGAAGCTTATAAATAAATAGGGTGGCGCTATAAAATCAAAACCCGAAGTAAAGACTGAGTTACGAAGTGCGGAACTGTAAAAAAGGGAAAATCTCGTAGACGGACAAACGAACCCCGCTCTCCCTTTGCGGAATTCACGCGAACGTCAGGTTTTCCGCGTATAAAGTCCGATAATCCGAAGTTACGGTATTACCGTCAAAATCTCGAGAGTAGAGCTTTGCGACGAGAGACTCGCGAGAATAGCGAGAACAACTTTTATACCACGTTTTCTCGTCCGCTTTGCTTCATTCGTGTTGCTTTGTCTCCCCTCAATCTCTCATGTTACATGACATCGGAAAGCTTTAATACTCTGTTTCGAAAAACGACACAGAGAAAATAATTTAATACGGCAGATAGATAAATTGAATGTTGAAATTCTACTGAATAGTAATATTTATTGTGAGAATACGAGAACGGCAAGTTTAAAGAGGGTGTATCGTTACACTTTTAACTGAAAGTGAGATCCGGAGAAAGTTTCAAATACTTCCCAAAGGGATAAAAATGTGAAAAAAAAAAAAAAAAACAAATCAATTGTATAAACGGTGCTAAGAACATTGATTTTGCATAATAACAATGCAAAAAAGTTATTAACAAATCAGTTAAAATAATTAATGTTTCTGAATACCTATACATTTTTTTTTTCGAATTTTTTCTATTTCGAAATTTTTTTTTCTATTGTGGATGAAAAATCATGAATTTTGGATACGCGTTCACAAAAAGATTACGTTGAAAAAGTTGTCGGGCGATTGATCCAACATATTCTCAAATGCTGATTAAACATTTTCCGAAATACGAGATGTTTAAAAATTCTAAAAAATTCTAAAAAAAATCATAAACATTCAGAAAAATTAACGAATCAACTGGTGCTAAAAAAAGAAGTTGCTTTGCCGGGTGATGCATTAAACAATATTTCAACTAATTTGTTGATAACTTTTCGCATCATTAATGTTCTCAGCACCTTCTCTATGATTAATTTTTTTCCGATTTTTATCTGATCGAAAAGTATTCGAAAATTCCTCTGAATCCCCCCGTTGGCTGGGAATGTAACGATACATCCTCCTTAACCGTGCAGAATGGGATTCTCCAACAAACGAACTCGCTGATTAAATGAGAACTTATCGATCGGTCGATGGATTTATCAATATTAATATAATTTATTTACCGTCACATTAATTTATTATTTCATCCGCGTAAAAAAGTATTATCGGATATCAATTCATATGATCGCAACAAAAAATTTTATTTACTTTGCTTAGGCATTGAATCGCCACAATTACGTGACCCCTACGTCATACCTGGAATTACTGACGAGTTACGGTGATCTTCTTGCGAAGAAGAAAAATGATTTGACGTCTGGAATATCTCGTTTGTCTATTGGTAATAGCAACATATAATATTCCATCGCAGTCGTAAGATTAAGCCAATCACCTCACGAGTGTTCCTCCTTCATTGCCCTTCTTCTTCCCGACCGAATAATCGAATTAACGTCTAGTCTGACTACGTCTTTGCTAGTACTCCTCCTCCCCCATCAAACTCTCCAGTAGGGTGTCTTTCAAGGAACATTTATTCGCCGGAGTGTCTCGAAGTGCGTTGTTAGTAATAGCGTTAATGCCCACGCTGTCTGCAAACCCGGCGTGTCGTACTTCATTTTTTTTTTGCATATTCTCGAATTTTTCAGCAAAATAGAATTAAAAAAAAAGGGCTTCACAATTTAAATTTTAATATACTATTCATGTCGGGAATGGAGATTTGCGCTCTGAATAATCCGCAATTCAGAGGACATCCCGTCCATCTTTATTGCCGGGGAACGAAATAACGATATCTTTTTCAAGCGGACGCTGCCTGTTCGTTCGTTATTGCGATTGTTGTTAGTTAAATTTACAATTAACAAAATGGAACGGGAACTCGTAAAAAAAAAAGAAGCGAATCGAGGTATTTTCATGTTCGCACCGTCGATAACCGTCGATACTGAAATTTTTTAAAAATTTATCGTTCCCGCGAAGCGCTTGAGTTCCTCTGCAAATAATATTGGAATCCATAACGCAAAACCTATCAATATCGCAGATTTAAACAAACTGATAGCAACCGAAGCGGAAGTAAAGGAAATGCAAATAATTTTGACTGTATAATACATTTTTTTTTAATTTATCGTTGCCGCGAAGCGTTTGAATTCCTCTGCCAATAATATAGGAATCCATAACACAAAAAAATATCAATATCGCAGGTTTAAACAAACTGATTGCAACCGAAGCGGAAGTAAAGGAAATGCAAATAACTTTGACTGGTATGAAACCGAATCTGGAGAGAGCAGCCGCGGCAACGGCACAAATGATCGATCGTATCAACAAAGATACCGTGAGCTATGGACATCATTATGATAGTCAATTTATATTAAAAAAAAAAATACAAAAACAAAGACTTGAGATACGTTTTTCTGATGTTACTGAGCGATAATCGACATTATCGATTGCGAATTATTGACCGAATAACTTTATTCTCATTTTGAGATGGAAGCCGAGATAACGAAAGCCGAAGCGCTAACACAGGAGAAAGAAGCAACGAAATTGAAACGAGAAAATCAAGCGATCAAAGACGAGGCGGAAGCCGATTTAAGTGCGTAAACGAATCGAATAGTTTGACGAATATAATAATGTCGATAAAAAAAACTAAATTAAATTTAACGACTATAGATTTTTATGTTTTCACAATGCATACATGACAATCGTCGGCGTACAAATAAATTTCTCGTTTCTCGTATTAAGAAAGAATTTTTTCACGTGCATTCCGCACTTAATTGGAAATAACGCTATCGCAGTACGTAGAGTGCCGAAAAACGTGACATTTTTGCTGGAATGTTTGAAGTTCGATGAATCGACGAGATCCACTGTCGACTTTATCAATATTTGTAGTATTCGTGGAAAAAGCAAAAATTCCTTTCTCCTTTTGAAAACTTGACATTTTTTTTTATTCTGAGTAATGTAATTGTATTTGATACGTATGCAGGCGAAGCAAAACCGATGCTAGAAGCTGCGGAAATGAGTTTAAAATCGCTGAACAAAAGCGACATCACCGAGGTGAAGGCGATGAAGAGACCGCCGGTTGGTGTCGTCCTCGTTATCGAGGCGATGTGTATCGTTAAGGACGTTAAACCTCTTAAGGTAATAACGACAAATTTTACATCGACAAAAATTATTCATTAAATCGCTGCGGATATTTTTTATTAAATCTTTTGTAACAATAAATATCACAGCTTCCGGGAAAGTTACCCGGCGAGAAAATTCTCGACTATTGGACACCCGGCAGTCAGATGCTCGCCGACGCCGGTCGCTTTCTCAACGAACTCGAGAACTTCGATAAAAATAAAATCACGGAAGAGATGATAAACAAACTTAGGATATACATAGAAAATCCTGCCTTCCAACCGGCTAAAGTAAACGCGAGAACCATATTTACTCAATTTTTCAATTTTTCTAGTATTTTATTAGCTAATATAAAAGGTTTTGCGCGTATCAATAGAATAAACCGACTCGAGACGAACAACGCGTGCAAAAGAAAAAATTCGTAACGTTTATTCCTATTTCCAGTACTGTTAACTTTACCGTTGAAAAAATCAATACTTTGCCATCGTTGTTGCTATTAAAAATGAAAAAGTAAATTCTCGTTGAATTCGTCGAATTCGCTTCCCAATATATACGATCGTTCCATCGCCACAGCGAGTAGAGTCAAAATGTACTTAAATCGGCCGCAAACCTATATATAATAATAGTTCTACACGATTACGACACTTTCTTCTTATTTTTCTAAATTTTTTATTATTTTTTTTTTTTTTTTTTTTTTATAAAAATCCAATTACTCTTCAGGTGATCCAAGTATCGAAAGCTTGTCACTCCTTGTGTCTCTGGATGCACGCAATGTACAATTATTACTTCGTGAATCTGAAAGTCGCCCCGAAAATGGCAGCTCTGGCGAAAGCCGAAGAGTCGCTCGGTGAAACGGAGAGAGCATTAGACGCGGCAATGTCGCGCTTGAGAGAAGTAGAAGAGGGCATCGAGAGATTGCAGGAACTTCTTCGTGGTGAGGAGAAAACAAAATCAGAACTCGAGAGGGAAAAACAACTTTGCGAGGATCGATTATCGAGAGCTGTGAGACTCATAGCGGGTCTCGCCGAGGAACAGAAACGATGGATAGTTACCGTAAAGGATATAGAACTATCGCTGAAGAACGTAGTCGGTGATATACTTCTGTCTTCCGGTGAGGATTTTATCGCCGGATCAACCGTTTACAGCTTCGTTAACTTTTTTCATCGTTACGATCAGATTGCTCGCTATCTTGTGCCCAAACGTTGAATGTTGCATCGTTATCGGGGGCCCATCGTTCAGCCAATATTCATCGATCCCTTCGTATAACGTCTCATTAACTTGTGTATCTGTTGCGACCAAAATTTCCGAGGGGCTCGTCGAAATTTTAATTAAGAGAAACTCGTCACCCATCTTTGTCGTTTTGCTAATCGATCGAAAGATCAACACGGCTACTGCATTCGATTTAATTGAACATTAGAGAAACTTAATTTCGTATACGTTGCCGAACACATTTTGGTGTCGATGTTGCCGATAAAAAAACTCAAAAAAAAAAAAAAAAAAAAAAACCATCGTGTGGCAGAAAAGATTTATACTTTGAAGGGATTAATACATCAACTACTGTTCGCTTTTCCAGGAGCAATCGCTTATCTAACTCCATTCACCGACGCTTATCGCGAAAGCCTCTTGAAATCCTGGTACGAGATACTTGGAAGCGGTGTACCGCATACACCGGGTTGTAATCCGGTCGCGATACTCGGCGATCCGATTAAGATTCGTAAATGGCAATTGGAAGGATTACCTCGCGATTCCCTGTCGGTGGAAAATGCCGTTCTTGTTACACACTCGGCACGGTGGCCATTGTTCATCGATCCTCAGGGACAGGCTAACAAGTGGATAAGAAATATGGTTTGTAAACATAATCCATCGCTACGCGGGCTCTTCCATCCGACTTTCGCAGCTTCTCGATTTATATTTAAAGAAGGAGGAAGGGTCGGGGGTGCGAGAGGGTGAGATCAATAGGAATAACTTTGAGTTTCTCGCCGAAGGTCTTGCGAACATATACGTCTCCGTTAAAATCTCATCAGTAGCTTCTCGCGTCTCCATAGAGATCGACTCTCACGTGTGAGACGCGACGAGCCGTCTGTATCTAGGATAGCCTTCGGCGTGATCAAAGAACGAAAGAAGAAGAAAAAAAAGAGGTCGATAGACATCCAGTATGTGCGATACCTATATAAAAATTCAGAGCCCTGCGTATGTGTGCCAAACTGTGTCGCACAGTGTCTGCGGGTAAATTTACTCGTCTTGTGGGATTTGAAGATCCCTCACAGGCTGACTGCCAATTGATCTGTCGCTGCATTATTTCGTCTCGTTTTTTTCCTCGACCTTCTTTTTTTCTTTTCTTTTCTTTATCTTCTCTTATTCTTTTCAATTTCTATTCGACGTTATCGAGATATCGTAGCCGCGAAAAAAAAAAAGCTCTGCGCGGCAATATTGAAAATAAAGAGAAAAAATTGTTTCTAAAGATCTAAATGAAAATAGAAATTACTGATACTTTTGCAAATAAACGGTAAAAGCTGTTGAGTTTACAAATTCACGAAGAGATCGTCAAGGTAAAGGCAACGAAAATTTTTTTTTTTTAAATTTATTGAAGTTAAAAAAAATCATTTTGAATAATTTTTTTGTCAATTGTGACATTAGTTATTTTTTTACGGCTGAATTAGATATAATTACAATAATTACAAAGGCAACGAAAATGATTTTTTTTTTAAACTTATTGAAGTTAAAAAAAATGATTTTGAATAATTTTTTTGTCAATTGTGACATTAGTTATTTTTTTACCGCTGAATTAGATATAATTATAATTAATCAATGGGTACCTTTTTCATTGATTGTTAGATATTTTTTTTTATTCAGGGAAAAATTGGCGGATTGTCAACAGCGAAGATAAACGACAAGGATCTTTTGCGCGTTGTCGAGAATTGCGTTAGATTCGGAAGATCTTGTCTGATAGAGAACGTCGGTCTCGAACTCGAACCGTCTCTCGACGCTGTTCTCACGAGAACGCTCTTTCGTCACGCCGGACAATTGAGCATCAAAATCGGCGACAACGTTGTACCGTACAGTCGCGACTTTCGTCTCTACATCACGACGAAACTCTCGAATCCGCACTATACCCCTGAAGTTGCGGTCAAAGTATTGCTGGTGAATTTCACCCTCACGATGAGGTAAACCGCAACGCGCGATTTCAATTTTCGAATGAAACTTTTCATTTTCCAATACTAATTTCGCGCTGAAATACGCCAACTCGTTGGGCGAATATTGATTATCGGTAATCTATAATCAAATCGAACGATATAAGGGTTCGATTACAAAGTTGTTATATATTCGGTTATACGCTTGAAATTTAATGACTTTTCTTGGTACTGTTTAAAAAAAAGTATTTTTTTCTTTTTTTTGCGAGAGTTCTGAGAAAAGGGTTGTTGCCGTTTTACATCGACAACAACCCTTTTAGCGTCCCAGTGAATAAATGTAATGCATTTTTTAACATCAATGGCCATCGAATCGTACGACGGGAAAAAATTACCGCTTCACTGTTAACCGATCTTATTGAAGTGGCGAATGATTGGAAATCCCACAACCTTTTCCATTTCAGTGGTCTTCTGGATCAATTATTGTCGCTCGTTGTGCTGCAAGAACGACCGGATTTCGAAGAAACGCGAAGCGCTCTTATAATATCGAGTGCGCAGATGAAAAAAGAACTGAAGGATATCGAAGATAGGATATTATACAAATTGTCAGTATCCGAAGGCTCCGCCATCGATGATATCGATCTGATCCTAACGCTGGAGGCGTCGAAAGTGAAGAGCGAAGAGATTAAGGTAAGTATTGCAAAAGTTGCAGCGAACCGAAAGCAATATCCGCGATGAATTTATTTATCGTAACGGTATCGTACATCGATCTATGTTCGTAGGAAAAAGTTTTGTCGGCGGAATTAACTCAAGCGGACATCGACAGGACGAGATCGTTATATATACCTGTCGCGAACAGAGCGCAAATTTTATACTTTTGCCTCTCCGATTTGCAGTTCATCGATACTATGTATCAGTATTCACTCGAATGGTTCGTCAATATATTCGTATCAAGTATTGTCAACACCGAAAAAACTCGTAAGCCGTATACTTCATTCATTCGTGAAAATCTATTTTCTCCTTGAAAACAGTTTTTTTTATCATTTTTATTTTCCTTCATTTGCTAATAATTTATTACTTCCCGCACAGCCGACACGACGAAACGTGTGCGCAGTATCAACGAATACTTTACATTCTCCCTCTTCACGAACGTCTGCCGCAGTCTCTTCGAGAAGCACAAGTTACACTTTGCGTTTCTCGTTTGCGCCCGCATACGAATGGACGACGGTCTCATCGATTCCGCCGAATGGCGATACTTACTCTCCGGTTCTGTACCGTCTCAGGTAAAAAAAAAAAAAAAAAACAACTTGAAGATCGAAAACCTTGTCAGGCATCGAAACGAAACGGAATTTACGACTATCAATACTCTTAAGAGAGATCGAACTTTTAGCTTCGTTCGCCACGTGGTTCGACTGTAACTCTGCTGATGTATCCTTAATTCGGCTATTTACTCGCTATCGGCATCGACACCCCTTTACGATCCGCTTCCCTCACGCGACTGATCTATATATTTCCTTGGCGTCATGACGTTCGGAGATGAGAAAAAACACATGTTTTCCAATTGCGATCTTTTTCGTGAGATTAAAAACCATCGGTTACAATCTGCGAGGAAATCAACGTGTTGGAAATTCGAAAATGAGATTGGATTTCTTAGGATACTTTACTGTTATTGCTACAATAATTAAAGGCATAAATCCACATTTTTATGCTCTTTGCAGTTGCAATGCTGTGAGAGAATGAATGATTGGTATCACTAACTGAGAAGTGGAAAGACATACTCCACTTTTTTTTTTATTAAATAGGACGCGATATTCTGACTCTTCGCAACATTTGTCAATTCATTAGTTCATCTTTTACAACAAAAAAAAGCGACAAATAAGCATAAAACACGAAACATATAAAAAAAAAAAATAGCGTTCCAGTGAACGCCGAAGAACAAAACCGACTGAACTTTGATCGATTGCTATCGAAATTATTGAAAATTATGGCACAATAAAGATATATCTATTTACTTAGTTGGGACGATATAATGGAAACTATCAGAATATTGAAAAAAAATAATACATTTATATTAAATTATAAATTTCGATAGTTTCAATATATTTTACAAAGTTATAATAAATTCCGTAATTACAAGTATCGTATCGGCCGCCGGACGTTAAACAACCGATAGCTTACGGAAGATATACAACAACAACAACATAGCATCATAATGTCAACATAACATTTTTTTTCTTTCGTAAATAGGAATCGCCAAATCCAGCGCCGGATTGGATTTCATCGAGATGCTGGAAGGAGATTCGGGCGCTGGAAATGCTACCGAAATTTCGAGATTTTGTCAAAGTTTTCACGAGATCGTTACGTGAATTCAAAGTTATATTTGACTCTGCGCAACCGGAAACGTGAGAATTCTAAATGCCTCACTTTGCCGTACTATTGTTTGCAATTATTTAATGGATGAATGTGTTTAAATACGTTTTTGTTTCGATCGGCAGCGAACGATATCCGGAACCATGGAACACGAGTCTCGACGATTTTCAAAAAATACTCGTTCTCAAGTGTCTCCGTCCGGACAAAGTTACGAACGCTATGCAAATTTATTTGAGCCGAAATATTGGTCAACGCTTCGTGGAACCGCAAACAACGGATCTCACCGCAATATACGGAGATTCGTCGCCGTCGACTCCACTCGTATTCATCCTATCGATTGGCACCGATCCGGCAGCTGAACTTTACAAATTCGCCGAAAAGTTGCGAATGGGAAAAAAATTACACACCATATCGCTGGGACAGGGACAAGGTCCGCGCGCTGAGCTCATGATGAAGAGCTCCGTTGAAAATGGAAATTGGGTGTTCTTTCAGGTGACTTCGCAATGCCTTTGCGTTAAAGTTAGAAAAATAAAAAAAAAAAATATATAGAATAAAATAAACGAAAAAAAGCGCTTAAAAGCGTCACGTACCGCCGTCGACTGCGAGAAGCCCGACAAATGACCTGTGAAAGTTTGAAAACTTTTCTTCTCGCTTCTCGGGTTTTTAAGCGCAAATATTAACAGCAACCGAGAAAGTGTTTCAGCGCGAAATTTGATACATAGCATTGAATAACCAACTCGATTCGCAACTGCGGCAATTACAGGGTGGCGATTGCAAAGTGTTCTAAAGTATTTGAGAATTTCGTGGTAAAAGTTTCTTAGTTCTTCAATATACTTTTTCTATTATAATATATATTCTTTATAAAAATGCTTTCAAGACGAACGCATAATATTCGTTTCGTATAAACAGAAAAGCGCTTCATAAATCGTACGCTTTCAACCGTGAAATACGAATATCCAGGATGAGTCGTTTATTAACATTTTTAATAAACGCAACGACCGTGAACCGCGAAAATTCGTGGAAAACTGTTCATTAAAATGTTTAATAACAAACACGCTGCTTCTCGAATAATGTATGCAATTAAACGAAAAATTTTGTTTTATCATTATCATTTTTTAATTATTTATTTTTTTTCATTTTCTATCCGAAGCGTGTAATTTTGTCTAAATCTCGAAAAATTTATAAAAGAATTTATAAAAAAAAAGTTATACTCTCGAAACCTCAAAATTCATTACGCTGTATCTGTTACCGAGTTCCGCAGTTTCCCTTTGAGAAATTAAAATATGCAACAGAGACGCATTTTTTTTTTTTTTTTGCAATTATCCTCATTACAGTCAACGTTAGCTGTTTATTGTTATCTTGTTTTCGTTCTCGTCGCGTTATATCGTCTCTATGACGAGATTGCGACGAAATTGATCCGGCAAATGCACATGTAAGGTTTATTATTGGTTAAATGGAGCGGCGCGCCGCTCCATGATGAGTATCCACTTTCGCGTCGAGAAGACAATATATCGTTGCGGTAACGATGGAAATGACAAGATCTCATTTCCGAGAAATGGGAGTCGTGTTATCATCGGTCTCCGATGTCCGTTTCCATATTCTCACAACGTATCTCTCTTTATTCGGAAAATATAAAAATTCTCGTAGGAAAACTGTATGCAGTCGAGTGTTCCGAGAATATATGTGGAAAGGCGAACATTCCTATGCAACGGAATATTAAGTAGCGAGAATATAACAAGATACTGGATACATTGACAGTCACAGACAGATTCACAGACAGATTCACAGACAGATAACCGGAAACTTGAGCGAATAATCGAAGCTTATCACGCTATTGGCAGTTGAATTTTACAATCCCAAAGCTGCATATCGACGAGATATATTGTTCCTAAACTTTTAATATGCTAAAATAAATATGCATTTTTTTTTTTTTTTTTTTTTTTAGAATTTGTTAAAATTTGTTTTATAATTAAAAATGTCATTCTACTCAACAAATCACAGAATTGTCATCTGGCGCCGAGTTGGATGCCGAAACTTGAATTACTCGTGGAAAATCTTTCGCCGGACACGACGCATCGAGATTTTCGTCTTTGGCTAACGTCAACTCCGTCGCCTGATTTCCCCGTTAGCATTCTTCAGAACGGATGTAAAATGACCGTCGAACCACCGCGGGGTGTCAAGGTAATCTCATCAGAAAACTTATTTTGTGGAAATGCATTAAGCAGTATTCGCCGAAAATGTAAAAAAAAAAAGTTTATCGTTGTTAAAAAGAAATAACAATTTCCCGCATTCTATCATAAGGCGAATATGTTGCGAGCGTACGTTACGCAAGTAGCTGAGATGCAAGATATCATGCAGTCGGATAATTCAAGAATCGGAACTTTCAAACGTTTGTTGTTCGCGTTATGTATGCTTCACGCGATTCTGCTGGAAAGACGAAAATTCGGTTCGTTGGGTTTCAACATACCGTACGATTTCACCGATGGAGATTTAACTATTTGCATATCGCAACTGCACATGTTCCTCATGGAATACAGTGAAGTCGCTTTCAAGGTATGAATACAAAATTATTAATTATTTATCGTAACAATGATTTTCAGGTTTTCGTCGTTTCATTGTTTCGTTGCGAACTCAAGACGTCGGGTAGAAGTCGTTATATTTCCGAGACAATAATTTTTCGCATTGTTTTATCGTTCATTGTTAATGGAATTAGACAAACGAAACTGTAGCAGTTCCGTACTTCGCATTTATAGAAGCAGTAAAACGGAATTTTTTATTTTATTTTATTTTTTTTCCTCATTGATGCATCGTGCAATTCCCTTATTAATGATGAATGAGAAACAAATAACTACGACGGCAAATACCACGAATCGAGCCGATTTACAAGAAATAATTTCGAGTTAACGAGAATAAAGTCCGACGGAAAATACAAATGAGTTGTTTTCCGTGGAAATTCACGTGGGACTTCGTTAGGGAAATAGTTTTTATTTTTTTCTTTTTTGCGTCGATCGATAAAAAGTAAATGTTAATCGAGTAAAGTAAAAAATGTATTTAAATCGGCAATAATGGTCAATAATGTTAAAGGTTTTAATATACACGGCTGGTCACATAAATTACGGTGGAAGAATAACCGATGATTGGGATCGTCGTTGCGTCCTCACGATTCTTCAAGATTTTTACAATACCGAAGTGGACGCTGTTGGCTATAAATTCGACGTTGACGGCTTTTATCGTCAGGCAAGTAGTTATTTTTCCGTAGGCGGTTACCCTTAAATTATGATCACTCAGATCCAGTCTCTCGTTACTCGAAAGACGAGAAATATCGGCGCTTTTTGCGCGGTCCATAGTGATTTGAGGATAATAATGGAAAAAAAAATTTCGCTTGTGCGGATTTTTTATCGTTAAATAATATGAATGAAAGTCTCGTATTTCATGTATGTTTTTCTGATCGGCAATGGAAAAAAATACATCGGACACAATTTGAAAACGATAAATAACAAAAAAAAACGGATTTTTGTTGACAGCAATTTGTAATAAGTGTCGATTTTCGGTATTTTCAAACGGATCATCCTTATGAAAAAAAAAAAAAAAAAACAAGATATTTGGCAGAATTGTTTAAGCGTTTTTTTTTGGGGTCGTCGCGATGAAATACGCGATAGAGGGACGTATTTGAAATTTCTTAGCGTCGAATCGACCGATATCGAAAAATATTCTGGTTCACGTATTTCGATGTATTTTTACTCCGCTGAATACGAATGAAATGATTGATTTGTCGCGAATTCAAACGGAACATTGATAGTTGCGAGGAAACTTCAATGCACCATGCATCATTGAGTGCCTCGTGCGGCACTAAAGCCGGAAGCGATCGACGAGGAAGTTTCGACGTCGAAGAATCGCGTCGGAAAGAAAAAAAATAAAAAGAAATGTTTTTTGGCATCGAAGCCGGAAGCTATCGATAAGAAAGTTCAAACGACGCGATGTATATCATTTCCTCGACTCCTAAGGCGGAAAAATGCTTTCAATATATTTTATTAACTACATAATTATATTTTCGGAAGCGTGAAATATCAATACTCTTATAGTTTGGTACGACTTTTTCCTGTATATATTCCGTCGTTATTTGTAATCGATACAGCTACCGGATACTTCGCTATTTCAAGAATACGTATCATACATAAAAACACTCCCGCTGAACGATGATCCGGCTTTGTTCGGTCTCCATGCGAATGCGGACATCAGTTGCGCTCAGGCGGAAACTTACGCTTGTCTGGACACCCTTCTGGCATTACAGCCTAAAGAGATTGGCGGTGCGTCTGTGAGAGTGGACGACGTTACCAGCCAACTGGCAAAAGACATTCTTGATACCGTTCCCGATCTCTTTGATCTCACAGACGTTCAGAAAAAGTGAGTAAACAAATTCCCTACGATAAGCAACTATTTTCTAGGATACGCAATAAATTTCACGAATTATATTGAATTTAAAAAAAAAAAAAAAAAAAAAAAAAAAAAAACACGATAATTTAATTTTTTATTTATTTTTCATTAAAATAAAAATTGATGGATAGTACTGAAAAATACTATACGTTGTCTCATCAGATACCCAATACTCTACGAGGAATCGCTAAACACAGTTCTGTTACAAGAAGCAAAACGTTATAACGAATTATTACGCGAAGTCGTATCGACACTAAAGGATTTACTAAAGGCGCTGAAAGGCCTCGTAGTGATGTCGGATAAATTGGAAACTATGGCTGCGAGTCTATTCAATAATAAAGTACCAAAGGTCTGGCAGGATAAAGGATATGCCTCGTTGAAACCGCTCGGTGAGTAGCGATCCAATTCGCTTAAAAAACATACTAAATATATTAAGAACATTCCATCGATTGTGAAGAACGTATGAGATAACTTTGAATGAATGAATGAAAAAGAAAAGAAAAGAAAAGAAAAGAAAAGAAAATGTTTAATCAATTCCTCAGGCGCTTGGATCATCGATTTGAAAGAAAGAATTAATTTCATCAGTCGATGGCAAACTGAAGGAATTCCATCGGCATTCTGGATATCCGGCTTTTATTTTCCTCAAGCATTTCTAACCGGAACACTGCAAAATTTTGCCCGAAGGCACATTGTTTCCATAGATACGATAGATTTCAGTTTCCACGTAAGTTTAACTTTTTGATTCTCCAAGAATTGGATTCAAAAAGAAAACATCGATGTTATAAAGGAATCTTTATAATTAAAATGATCGATTATTATTAATCTTATTAGGTTTTGAGAGAAAAACCGACGACGAGACCGAAAGACGGTTGCGCCGTTTACGGACTTTTTCTCGAAGGGTGTCGTTGGGGAGGACGTGTTCTCGCGGAGTCATTTCCAAAGGAACTTTACACCGGTGCGATATTAAAAAAATCTTATCGCAAATTCAACCACTGCGTCAATTAAAAAAATGATTCGTTTTAGAAATGCCATCGATACTATTGCTACCGGAAATTGGACACACAATCAGAGAAATCGGTATCTACGAATGTCCGGTTTACAAAACAGTTAAACGCGCGGGAACCCTCAGCACCACGGGACACTCGACGAACTTTGTTCTCGTTATGGAAATTCCCAGTGATAAGCAACCAGCGCATTGGATCAAAAGAGGAGTAGCGATGATATGCTCTCTCGATTATTAAAACGGCTGTTACTATCTTTCATTTTTTTTTTTTTTTTTCATTTTGTTATGGTATTAAAGATTATGTAAAACATAATAAAACAAAACAATTTAAAAAATAAGGAAAATTAAAAAAAAAAAATTACGAAATAATAATAATAATCATTATTATCATTGTTACAATTATGTGATTCATAATTTTTAAAAATATTTGGTGCATTTCGCAATTCGGATGAATTTTATCATCCGATTATCAATTTTCGATATATCGATTCTACTTTTCGTTATTTGTACCGCGGAGCTTTTCCGTCTCGCAAATGGGTCAATGTGTTCAACAATACCGTACGAGCACCGCACGCGTACAAAGACTTACATGGTTCGCGTAATAGTCTCGACCGCACCCCAGTGAGGTAAACGATTGACCCCTTCCTCTCATCTTCAGCCAATGGCCTGAAAACACAGACGATTGGAAACCCGAATGGCCAATAACGAAAACGACAGACGATATATCGATTTTTCATACTTTGTCACATAGAAAAAAAAAAAAATGAAAAAAAAAAAAAAAAAAAAAAAAAAGAAGAATAAAATGAAACAGATGCTTCAATCACTTATCTATTACTTCCTGGGATTGTGTCAATATGTGCGAAACTTCTATATACTATCCGAAAAAGCTATCTAATACACCATAAAAGAATTAACGTTGTTTATCTCTTTTACTTTCGCCGAAATATGAAAAGCTGAGATAATATAATGGCATTGGAAAAATTGCACAAACAAGAATTTCGGTTGACCTCGAAATGAAGAATAAAAACAAAACAAAGACGTGAAATATACAGGAGAGTGTCGAGTGCTTTTATCCTCCTCTTCTTCGAAGCTATTCGTCATTCTCGAAATCCCTCGGATCCTTTCGAAGCGAACGCTCGTGAGCCCAGTTGCCCCAGTAGTAAGTGCCTAAACCCATGATAAAACCTAAACCAGACGCGTCGACAAAGAAAAAAAAAAAAACCTTTTAACGTCAAAATTATCACCGAAATTTTTCTCTTGGATATAAAAATTCGTGCCGAAAAGTTATCACGGTGAGCGAATAAGAACTTTTTTTTTTATTTTTTTTTTTGGCGATGATTTACAAGCAAAAGAGTTATAACCTGGTAGCATGGTCGGCAGGGCGGAGAAAAAGCGTTTTGCCAAATTTGGTATTCCGCGAGACACCGAGTGGGTCCAAGCTTTTTGCTCGTAAGGCGACAGTGTGTAGTAAACGATACGCCGTATGTGAACCGGAAGTTTTCCAAATTCACTGTGACCGCCCATCGATGATAAAAATATTTCAAAACCGCGTGTTTTTTATCTTCAAACTTCACGATCTTTCGTCGAAACAAAAGATTATTTATGATAGACAAACGAAGAAACAAAAAAAAAACAGCTTTAGGTATTCGTCTGTTTCTACAACTACTTCGATGAAAGAATTATTGAAATAAAACTTAAATTGCTTTCGGCTCATACTTTTATTTAACAATGTAAAGTCTCCTACGATTAAAAAGAAAGATTTTTGTACAATAGGAAAAAAATTCCTATGAAACGAAAACTAATGCGATCTGCTGTACCGACAAAAATTTACGGCCGCACGGAGATAATTCTATCGAAAAGTTCACTTTTTTTTTGCCAATAATGTTTTTTTTTTTCATACAGTCGATTTATAGACTGTAATTATAAAGATGCCACGTAAACACTTCGTTAGACGAAGAAAATTATTAATCTCGTTGCGACTGAGAAATCGCGGAGTTTCGTTCCGAGATTAATGGATTCCCGGCACGTGTTGAACTATTTTCGTCGGAATTTCGAAGCGTTTCGTATCCTCCTCGAGCAAACATCCCAAGAGTCTTGGTACAGAGAGCACAGTGCCGGATATAACGGCTGGAAAGTCTCTTCCGGTCGGCGTCTGATAGGCGATGAGCAAACGCTTGCTGAAGTACTGACCGCAGATCGAGATGTGGCCGACTTCGACGTAACGTCTGGAATTAGCGGACCAGAGTTCGTACGACAATCTTAAACTTTCCCAAGTGCGTAATTCACCGGCCGATCTCATGACGATTCTGTAGTGCACGTCGAGACTGTCGTAGAGTTTCGTTACCGTGTCGACGAGATTATCAAATTGTCTCGTGTACTCCTCACTCAACGGATCTTTTACCAAAACGAAAGTTTGAACGGCCGACGCTTGAGAAACGGTAAAAAGGCCGTTGGGACTTGTAGTCTCGTCGAACGGCGTGTACTGTCGTCCGACCGCGAAATATTTAACCGGAAAATTATTCGGATTTATCAGTTGCTTCGTATGCATAGCGAGAAAAGACACGAGACTCGCGCCCCCGACGAGATGCAAGCGATTGCCGGTATCGCGATCGATACTTTCATTGTTAGTTATCACGAAAGCTTCCATCGGATCCTCGTGATCCAATCCCGAACCCTCGACAACGAGACTCCGACCAAAATCCGTTCCGGCAACTCTCAACATTTCCGCGTCCCCGAGAATCTTTGCGGCGAAACTCAAAGCTCCGATTTCGAAAAGCGCCGCATCGTCGCAAAGATAATAATGCATGTAATTTTTGTAATTCAACAAACCGAGACTTTTGCCTATTTCTACGTGACTCATTATCTCGTTGATCGGCGGTTCGCGAATTTCACCGACGCTCCTCAAAACAACGGGGGTCTGTGTCGGCGTTTTCTCGTGTATCTCATTCGGCAATTTTAACGCTCTCATCACCACCGTCTCCTCCATCTCCCACAGCGTTTCTTTGATTATTCTCATATCCTGTCTGAGAACTTTTCCCTCTGTAATCAACTGTTTCCTTTCTGTCTGCTCTTCGGCACTCAAATCCTTCGATTTGCTCAATTTTTTCACTCTATGCGCTATCTTGTTTCTTCGTATTTCTAACACACGCTTATCTGCGTTTACGTTTTTGTAGAAATTCCAAGTTCTCAACAATTCCGTTGCGTCTACATCTGCGCCTCGGAGAGCGAGTTCTTTCCGCAATTTTTCCAAATCGGCAAAACGTGAGTCAAAGTCAAGATGTGGCGAGAGAAGAGCAAAATTTTCGTTTGCTCTATTGCCGGGAATAAACAAAGCAGAGGCGTAATTTCTAGTCGTGCGTTTTTCCAGCGACGAGCACAAGCGTCGTCCGCAAAAATTCGACAATCGCAACAGAGCGCCGCTTGACATGGCGATGAAATTTGCAAAACTCTTGGAATAAATTACGAATTTTTATTCTCCTACCCTGGTGATTTTTGGCGCCGGAGTCTCATCGGCTTCCATTTCGTTTATACTATCGGCGGTTAGAGTCTCGATCTTTCGCTTCTTGGCGACTGTCCAGTTTCCGTGTCCCGCTGCTCTTTCCGACTCCTCTATCGAGTACGGCTCTGTTTCCAATGCTTTAAGCCTTCTTTTGTGTACTTTTGTGTTGAAATGATCTTCCAACGATCGCGTGTTTATGAAGTATCGCCTTGATGAAGAAAAAAAACAACAATGTAAACACATTATCTACGCGAAACGCGTTAGTTGAGGTTAAGTCGAAGAAAAATTTACTCACGCGCAATGCACGCAGTAATGTTGCGCCGCTCCGGGTTTGTCGAGATCGATTTCCTGATTCAAAAGTTTTTTCGCATTCTCGTCCTTGATATCCACGTCGATCTGTGCAAAACAGAGAAAAAAATTATCGTGAAGTTTGTTCTCACTTGCAAAACGAAATGCCGAGACGAAATTTCTCGTTATGGCCGTTCTCGACCACGTGGTTGAACATTCGGTACACGTGCGCATTCAAGAGGCGCCGAGGTTAAAACAATCGTGAAGTTTGTTACTCACCTCGTCGAGATCCTTGGTTCTTCTTTTGGTTCTCCAGCTTTTCTTCAAATGTCCATCGCCTCTTACGTTCTTTCGGCGTTTATAAGTCATTGTGCAACGATAATTTACGCGGCAGCGAGAATTAAAAAAAAAATGACTGCGCGACAAGTGAGCGAATGCTGATATTAATGCGAGGGACGCACCGCCCTCTGGTTGCGGGAGACGCAACGACTGATCGAATGCCCCCGACTCCCACACGCGCGCCGCGCGTTTACACAGCCCGCGTGAGAGAGAGTATAAACCGAGGGGAGGCGCGATAGGTATAGGCTAGGAAGTATACGCGGACACTTCGGGGATCGAGCGTGTGATCCGGAAGATTATAGAGATCGCGATGGTTTCCGCCGGTCGTAAACACGAGCGTACCATGTACGTTGAAAGGACATTTGTATGACTACAATGTTCGAAAATTATTAAAAATGTTGTTGTCTCGTTTCACGAGTGATGCTAGTGAGCGTGTCGCTAGTTGGCCAGACTGTCCAAGCACGACGTACCGTTCCGGTTCGTCAGTAAATCGTACGATCGTGGCGCGAACGGAGCTCCGACATTATACTCTCCGCCATATTCTACATCGAGTGCCGGAGTAACCCGTGGGGAAAGCAAAGGGAGTTTTCTAAGAAGAACGTTTCACAACGTTCGATCATAGGAACGTGCACGTTTGCTCGTTCGTAAAGCAGCCCCGGCGCGCAACAGAGCCCCGTACACGGGGCCCGAAAGAGTTACGCGTGAAAGCGTATGTAGACGTTACACGGTGTTATATTCTCTACACACAAGCAGTGAGGTGCTCTACAACGGCAACGTCCTTGTTTCGTTATAAAAAAAAATTGTGTTAGCATTTAAGAGCGAAAATCAAACAATAATACGGCAAAAATAAAACATGAATAAATAATAATAAAAAAAAAACAATAGAAAGGAGAGAACGAGTGATGAGGTTTCGGCGAGAGAAAGAGCCGAACGAGTGACTACTGCTAGCTCGCTGACGAGTACTCGAGTCGCAGACCTCGCTCTCGCGCGGGCGGGGGTGGGAGTAAGTGAACGGTGCATCGTTGTGTTGGGGGTCCAGTCGGTCCGCGATACCACGAGTGTGTGTCCATGCCTCGGGTTTGAACTCTTCGTTACTTCGCGTTACTGTGTGTGCGCGTTTCAATAATAATAATAATAATAACAAATTGGAAGAAGAAGAAAAAAAAGCTGGTAATCGACGCCTCGTAAAAACCGAAAGATGGCGTCGCGGTTCGTCGGTGTAGCTAGCGCCCCTGATGGGCTTCGTCGACGAAATTCAAACGTCCGCCGCTGCTGCGAGGAACATCCATTTTGAAAGTAAAAATACTGCGTGACCCGGGAGTTTTCGTTGACGGAGCGACGAGTGGATCGAGCGCGCGGGTTAAACGCAAGGGAAATAATACTCTTAGCGTATCGAAGGGGGTTAAAGCCAAGCGATAGCCGGTTTAACGTCGCGACGCCGGTAGTCACTGATAATGACGTAGGACAACGGAGAATAAAGCGTAACAGTGGGAACGAAGCGGAAGAAGAAGAATTAAGAAGAATAAGAAGGTTGATATACAAAAGAGAGAGAAAGACAAAGAAGAGGTGGTGGTAAGCGAGCGGTGTGTCGTCGTCGCGGTGGCTCTGTGCGTTGTGCGCGCGGGGGATAATATCGCGAGAGCGCGCGCCGCCTCTAACGCTTTGGCGGAAACGTTGTGTGTGACGCGGTCGGCGCGTCCCCGACGGTGCGGACGGGAAATCGGCCGAGGCTTCGGGCAATGGATGCCAGGCGGCGAGAGACGCCATTTTGATATACGCTCGCACGTCAAGGGAACGCGAACGGGGAAACCGCGGGCGCGTGTGAGGCTCTACTTTTATTCATGCCTCACGATTGAAAAGTTAAACGAAATTCGTCGACAAAAAGTCATTCGCTTATATATATATATAGCCCTGTACCGTGTCGCAACGTCGTAGAAACCGACCAATTGTTTCACGAGTTTCGGGGCGTCGTTGAGCCGGTCAAAGACGTCGAACAAACGGAGTAAGAAACAACAAAAAAGAAAAAAGAAGAAACGAATAAAAAAACAGTGAAAAGTATCGGGAAGTGTAGAGTGGCCGAGCTGCATGCGTTCGAGTTCGACGTTGCCTGGTGCCACACGCTGTGACAAGTGACAGGTGAATCGATCCGCTGTGCTTATACGCCGCGGACACTCTCTCCCTATCGTGTGTGAGAGAACCGCGCGCGGATCACGGAGTTTACTCGCGCGTCTCTCGTGGCCTCTCGTGCTTTAACGCACCGTGTGTCGGAGAACCCCGCGCTGGTACTCCTAACCCGCCCCCCGTGTGCGTGAAGCGATTACGAGAGGCTTTTGATACCGCCTGATCGTCCACCCGCTCGGTCTCTCCGAAACGCTCCCCCTCCCCCTATCCGTGGCAAACCTATCACCTTATCCCGCAATATCGAAACAAAAACGAAAATTCGAACTCGCATCGCCCTTATTGTATTTCGTTTCATTTCATTTTTCTTCGAACGGATTATACGTGAATACTTCGAAACATTATTAATCGGTGTGTGCAAGTGCGTCGTGTGTATTACGCGGAACGAACGAACGAACGGAGTACAGGCGTCCCGTGTTCACCCGTCGATTTCGTTAATGAACTTCCGTTCCGTATCGTGAGCGTGGTGTACGTCGAGCCATATTTGTTGATAAAAAGAAAAGAACGAAACGAAAAAAAAAAAAAAAAACCGAGTAAAAGGGCCGAAGCTGCGGGCGTTCGAGAATCAGTGAAAACGAGGCGAAAAAAGGGAGCGAGTCGCGCGCGCTGGTACGTGTGCCGGCCGCGGACCCGCGGGATATACACGAGAATATTTTCATCGCTTTTGTAACGTTAACTTTTCGATTTTGAGTTTTGATGAAAAAAATTTAGAGAAAATTGAAAAAAATTACGAACACAAAGCGTCGCGGCGGTGTGGCGGAAGGGCGAGGAGAAAGGGGAAAAGTTAAAAGTACGCGTTGTACGCTGATCTTTGAGACTATATATCCCCCCTCCCCCCCCCCCAATGTCGGGAGCGGGTCGCGACCCCGCGTCGACCCTGCGTCCACGAAGTTACCTCGTAGGATCGCGTAAATGTGCCCCCGTGGACTCAAATGTGCAACTCCTTGTCATGCCCCCCCGTGTCCTGTAGGCTCAGAGCGCATATCGTTTAACACGCCCGCGCTCTCACCGAACATCCGGCACGAATATGGCACAGATCCTGAACAAGGACCCGGTCACCTACGAGCGGGAACGAGATAACTTCATCAGGGAACTTCATCACTTTCACGAGACTCGAGGGTAAGTTTTTTTATTTTATATTTTTCCATTTTTTATCGGACGAAAAAAAAAAAAAAAATTTAGTAACAATTCATTGTTTTTTCGAGACATCGGTTTTCTTGTCACTGGATGAGTTTTAAAAAAACATTTTCGTTGAATAATCACAAATCAGACTTTCGATAATCGATATATAATATATCGACTGTGCAAAAACGAAAGGGCGTATCCGACGTAATTTAATATGTAAAACAATGGAAAATTTGGTTTTTTTATTCATCAGCAGTTTAGTATATACATCGTTATATGATCGAATCACAGTAAATTCGATCTATGTGCGGATAGCATGCATTTTTTTTTTTTTTTTTTTTTCGTTTAAATTTATTTACGCTACGAATAAAAAAATATTTTTCAAAATCATGAGTTTTGATAGTCGACTAGGCAAAGCGTAAAATTCGTGCTGTCATTGTAGATATATTAAAAAAAAAAAAAAGTGTCCTCGGTTTTCGCGTTGTTTGAAACGATTTTAATTCGTCACGTTTCCTCGCGGCTCTCCCGTTGCTCACTGATGTATCCTGTTAGATTATGCCGTCTCGTGACCGTTGCCGTGTATTTAACTTAACAGAGAGAGCACACGGTAGTAGAAACTCCGCGAACTTTCTCAGCTTAAACCCGAACGCCTCTCCCCGTCTGACAATTCACAGGCCAAGGCGTGTTTAACGTCGATAATTACTTTTTCAAAGAGCGAACACGATTCTTAGCGTTTCGCCTCCGGCGATAATGCGTCAATAGGTATCGCGGTAATACACTTTTTCTTTTTTTTTTTTTCTTCTCACTAATCCTTAACTCATTGTTCGCTTCTATTTAATTCAATACTGCGAATTTCTATTGTACAAACATTTTTCTATCCGACTCGCGAAGTTATTGTTATCGTTCGCTTATCCTTCGAAGCCGCGAGAACGAGTCGATACGCGTAAATAAATAATAATAGTGATAAACAATAATATCGAAAGCGATTCACCGTCGGATCAGTTTCAGTTCGGTTCAACACTAGAAAATCGTATACGATGTATTATGATGCGCGATTGTGTTTACCGATCGTTCGTTTGTCGATCGACAAAAAAAAATTCGACAGAAATTGCGTAAGAATTTTGCGAAGAATTTCTACGCAATGTTAGTTTCTTTTAATGCTTATCGTGTCTTATAAAAATTACGAGTAGCGTGAAATGATCGTATCGAAAAAAACGTTGCCGGCTCTTCTCGCGGATTCTTCAAGCGTCCAGCGTGTTAAATCGTTTTCATCGTTTATCCGCGTCTATAGTCGCGAGACGTATCGCAGCAATCTGCTTGCATTCACATGTGAATTATTCAGTCTCATTTCTATCTGCAATAAGTGACGAATCCCCGTAGCGTTTGACTATTTTCCGGATCTCGAATACGATCAACGAGATTTTTTTTTTTTTTTTTTTTTTTCATAAGAAAACTTATTTTTTATTATTTTTTTTTTTTTTTTTTTTACAGAACGGCTTTCAAGAAGTCACCGAAAATCAGTGGACAGGACATCGATCTCTACTTGCTGTACGTCCTCGTCACGGCTCACGGTGGATGGATAAAAGTGAGTCATTCTTAAATTTTCTCGTAATAATCCGTCCCCTTTCTTTTTTTTTTTTTTTTTTTTTACGCTGAATATAACAATATATAAACGTATATATAATCCCCTCACGCATATCTCTTGGGTATACGACATTAATCCAGCGACGACGAGGAGCATAGGGCTTTATCTAGAATCTCCTTTGGTTGGTTAACGATAACATCGACCAGTCGCACCTATGGTAGAAAAGCGGCACACGCGGTCGAGAGAAAAGAGGGTCGACGCCATAGTTCGCGCATTATCGATACTTTCGTCACGATTGGCAGAATACGTTTGTCTGTTTTTTTTTTTTTCTTTTTTTTTCTTATTATTTTTAACCTGAATTCCGATTTCCTACTTCGTACTGATAATTCATGATGGAGAATCAATTATTTAGATTGGTTTACTTATTCAAAGATATCGCTTCTGAAGGGTCAATATTTAATAATTTGATATATTTATAACGGTAACGCGCAATCGAATTAGCAAACATTTAATCGTTTAAAAATGTATTAAAAAACACGAGAATTTTATTCAACCGCATCCGGAATATTACAAATGTAATTAAGACTATTCTCGTAATAACGACGATTTTTCCGAGTGGTAGACAATTATTTTCACAGTCGTAGCGACGCGCACACACGGTGAGAATAAAAGTTTCAGTCTGAGTGTCGGGTTTGTCGTTCCACCGACGACTCCTTTGCACGGCGGCCACGTCGTGTTACGAACCGTGTGATTAACGAGCCAAGAATGCGCCAGACAACGCAACGAGAACGACGGCTGTTTTTTTTTTTTTTTTTTTTTTCTCTCTTTTTGTTGCATTTTGTTTTCTTTTTCATTTTTTTTTCTCGTAAAAGTCCCTCATGACGAATCCTCGCGTGTAGCGTGAAAAAATGATTGATGACGAATCCTTTGTCATTCGGGACTCGAGATTTTTTCGCGATGCTACTCGCGTGTTATTCGATTCTTCAACTGAAGTGATTTAAATGAATCGCCGATAAATTTTTATTTCCGATTTATTTACGAAAAAATTGGCATTAAATCGAAAAAAAAAAAAAAAAAAAAAAAAAAAATGATTTACTAATGATTATGCATCGATAAAGGATCCTCTGTTTTCGGGGAATAAAATTCGGAACACGAGATTAAATGAATGAAAAAAATAAAACACCAGTTTTGAATTCGTTGCAAGGAGCGGCAGCTGCCGTTGCTACGGACATCGCCCGGCGAAACCCGAGAGTCTGTTAATTAATTCCGAGGAATATCTTCGTCGTTTTTTTTTTTTTTTTTCTTTTTCTTTTTTCTCGGCTTTTTTTAACTCGACAAAAGCGACCGCGGAACTTAATCGAACCGCGTGGCCCGTTCGGGATTGTAGAATCACGGGGTGCGGACGCTCGCGATCGACACTCGACATATCTCTCGATTCTCGTGTACCGTCGTTATATAGTGTACGTTATATCGACCGTATGCTCCGCCACTCATCCGGATTACTTGACTAGCGACGACAGGGCTGACCAACGGTGATTTATTACCGGCGAAATGTGTAAGAGAGAGATATATAGACGCATAGAAAGAACGGTGAGAGCTTTCCGACATTTTTCAAACATTCGCGTCAAGCCAAAGCCCGGAACGTCGGGTATGCCACTCCCTTTTTCGTTCGTCTATCTCCCCATCGCAAATAATACATTTAACCCGAGAGCTCTAACATAACTGGAACTAAACAGTACACTCAGTTGTTAGTATCTGTGTCATGTTTTTTTTTTTTTTTTTTTTTTTTTTACGATGTATATATACATAAATACGAGAATAAAATTTTCCAACGCGAAAAACGTCGCGTCCGCGTCGCTGCCGCGTTCGGGTAAAAGACACTTTTAAATTATTTACGATCTCATATATGAACGCGAGATAAAAGAGAATAGCGGTCGACCGAGAAGCGGCACCACGTGCGTTCTGCCCCCGGCGGTGATCTCCGACTCAAAGTAATCTCCTCGACACTCTCGAGCTGCAATTACAAACTCGACACCCAATCCCGAGGCCAACGCGTTTGCGAATAAAATCAAACTGCTAGTTATCACTATTTCCATCCTCGGTTTTCGATGTTATTGGCGAATCATCGTTTTATTTTTTTGCGGAGGAAAGAAAATTAATAAAACGATACGTGTCGATAATTGAAAAAAAAAAAGAAAAAAAAAAAAGTTAGCGAAGTATCGGAGCTTTGAGAATGTCATAGAAATTACGTAACTATTCGTCGAGCTGTTAAACGAGATAATAAAGAAACTATTACCGCGTTTCGAAGTGTTAAGAGATGGAGATTCTCGACTTTTACGAAGCATATGGGCGTCGAGACGAGTTTTCTCAAGGAATAGTCTTTAACTCGAAGAATCGTTATGCCTTTCGTTTGAATAATGATAATGTGGAGTGATTGTGGAGACGCGTATTTTCACACGTGTTACGAAAATTTCGACGACCGATGATTATTCATTTTCGTTACAACGCTTCGATCTAATAATACATATAACGGTATTACATTTTTTCTGATAAATGTACGTAAATCTTCGAGCGACGAGTGTATTATTCTCGAGGAATTATCAGTCATCCCGAGTTAATTGTAAATGTGACTCGAAAATATTTTTACATTTCTTTAACGCCACACATGGGTTTGAGAGACCCGATGATTTGGCCGTTTCGTAACTTTGCCAAAAATCAATATTTCTACGCTTAATTATAGTGTAATAGAAACGCAGGACGCAAGAAAAATGCCTATTGAGTCGCTATAATAATCGATATAATATCGAGATATCGATATAATAATAAAAGTATGGAAATTACACACGAAAAAAAAAAACTCATCGTTTCATTAAAACGACCGGATAAATGGTGTCGACGGCCCATTTTTTCAATTCCATTTCCAACTTTCACAATTTTATATAAATTTGAAAAAATTGCACAAAAAGCCTTAAACGCCTTAATCTTATTTCAGTCTCATTTAAAATGATAAAAATTAGAAATAAAATAAAAATTATAAAACGTTAAAGATTTTCTTTTTATTAATCGCGTTTTTCAAATAGACATAAAATGGCAATTTTTTTTAATTACAAATTTCTTTAAAACAGTTCAATGATTAAATCATCAATTACATTTCAATGAATTTCAAACCAATAACTCGAAAAAAAAAAAAAAAAAAAAATTATTAAATCTCTGATGCCGCATCGTCTCATTATCTTATCCCAAAATTTAGTATCTCTCACTCCCCAACTATTTGCCAAAAACTCAGAGAACCGTTCCCCGCCGAGCAGAGTGAGCAAAAGATTCACCTCTCAGCGGCGCGCACCGAGATTCCCGAGTCTGTTGTGCCGTCGATGTCTACGGTTCTCGCGTCCCGACTGAGAAAACTTGAATGAAGTGGAAGCTCGCGGTAGTACTCGACATACAGAGTCCCCAGGGGGGGTGAGGGTGGGGTGGGGATACACACAGTCGGTGTTTCGAGATTACTACACATTCCCTCTCATCGTCGCGTTTCCTTCTTCCCCCCTCCACCCTCTTGATCGACGTACGCGCGCGAGGAATCCCCGGGTTTTGTGTGACTCGTCGTCATCGTCGTCGTCGTCGTTGTCGGACGACAGTGTCAGAGTCATCGACACCGTCGTTCGAATCCCCCATCCGGCGTGTCTCGTCCCGTATGCACATCTTCTCTCCCCTCTCTCCGCGCTCTTGAATTCTCGATAGTCGAAAATGGAACGTAGAGAACGCGCGCGCACCGAGTACCTTCGATCCACAAGCGCAGCAGCGGCGTCAGCAGCAGCGCTGTGCCGGCTGCGGAGAGTCGCGCGAGGATCGGAGGCGGCGAGAGAGAGAGAGAGAGAGAAACCACGAGAGAGCCTAATCGTAGGGACGAGAGGCGGAAGTGGCGCAAGGTCAGGGTCAATCGGTCGAGAAGGTAGTCCGCGGGCGCGCGCGGACCCCCGGCGGCCGGGGGCGCGAGCCGACATCCACCGGGAGAGGGGATAGAGAGACCAGCGGCACAAACCAGCGGAGAAACCGGGTGAGACAGCGGTGTACGAGAGCAAAAGCGTTTGTGAGAGGCGAGCAACACGGATCGAGAGAGCGCGGAGTATCGTGAAGCGGGACACGGTCACCGTAGCGGAGGTGGTATGGTATCTCACTTTACTCTCCGAGTATAATACGCAAGGCTGCTGCTGCTGCTGCTGCTGCTTCGCCTCAACAAGTGTGATCGGTCCGCTACGAGTTGCTGCTGCTGGTGCAGCGCACGAGAGAATCCAACGGGAAGCATTGGTCGCACGAACCCTCCCTATGCATATATAGGCCACTGGGAAAAACAAGCGCCACTCGGAGTAATTACCCGAGTATAGGAAAATAAAGAGCAAAAAATGAAAAACGAAATTTTAACTCCCAAACAGAATTTAGGGTTTCGCGATTTACGATGTAATTTTTTTTTTTTTTTTTTTTTTTTTTTTTTTTTCCGATACGTTTTCGATGTTTTATTTATACAAAAAATATATATTTTTTATCGGAGGCAAAAGATTCATTGATTAATCGGAAGATTATAGTAATTGGATAGCAGTTATGTTGTCAAGCGGACGACAGTGACAGTCAGTTGGTTCGCGTGAGAGGATATTGCGACGAGTTTTGAAACGTTGCAGAGATGTCACTCGGTAGAGTTCCACGTCAAAACTCGACTCTGAGTGACTTGTCACGACACAGAGTTGTTATTTCAAAGCATAGTTTCGATAGAGTTCGTTCACTGTAAATTTGTCACGAGGTAAACTCGTGTATGCAGAACTGATGAAAACGTTGATCTATAGGGTGAGAAAACACGCGAATGCTGTAAACAAGTAAAGAAATTTACAAAATGTATAAATGTAAAAATTATTATTATTATTATTATTATTATAACATAATAGTAATAATAATGATAATAATAATAATAATAATAACCCCATTTTTACGAGATACGTAGAAAGGTAAATTCCATCACAACAGCTCATCTGCATAATTCGGTAGAGTGTTCGATACACAAATTCAGAAAAAAAATCGTACTGTCTATTAATTAGTAAATTTTTCACAATCCAACAAATTTACTGTACATGAAAAATGCAGTAAAGTAATACAATGGATTTTTAATTATTTCTTATCAATTTTAATTAAAAAAAAAAAAATCTTGTAACCGTTTTGAATAAATATTATTTTACGATTATCGAATTATTGGATATCGTTTAAAATTCGAATGGACTAAATTGCGAGATATCGATGATAGCGAAAATATAACGCGGAGTACACGAGTTATCGTCGCGATCGATAAGCTCAACACATATAACATGTATAGAAATACTTTTTTTTTTTTTTTCGACTATACGTACTTTGCATCTTTACCTATGCGGTATATAATTCATCGCGGGATATATGCTTATGTACGGTAGTTGTATATACGTATACGACGTGTATAAATATCCATCTTTGTATATGTGTACATAAATATCCATCTATAGCACCCGCGGGTCCGCCTAACTTTTTCTTTCGCAGCCCCTCTCCCCCCCCCCCCCCCTCCCCACCCTTCCGTCCTTTTCTGCTTTCTACGGAAATTCAAAGCCTTCGTCTCCCCTAAACTTCTGTATTTCTCAGCAATGCATTCTATCTTCGTTCTCATTGCTCGTTTTACACGCAGTATCTCAATTTCACTCGTTCTCTCCCTCCCGCGCATCTCAACAAGATTATTCGCCATTCCTCGGATGTTCCGTCGCGGTGTTGGTTTACCCGAGAAACTATCGTCCCACTCTGCGGACTCACCGTGACGACGAAACTCGTCCGCGATAGCTGCTGCGGACAAAACTTCGGCAGCGACTTCCGGTCGGGGCGGCTGCTGCTGCTCTGCTGCTCTTTGCCGTTTACTCTCTCTTCTCTCCTTCTGTCGCTCGGCTACTTTCTTGTTACTTACTCTCTCACACTCTTGCATATCCCGTGTTTGCCTCTCGTCTACAACGTACAACGCGCGACATCTTCGAGGGAACATTTTCCACGGGTTGAGCTGACAAGGAGCTTTCGCGAAGTTTAGCCCGCGCCGGCATCTCGACGCTCGCCGAGGATGACGACGAAAACGAAGTGACTCTCGCCGCGCCCGTCTTTCAGAACCTCGCCGGGGGTATAACGCAAAAGTTTTCTCGACGTTGTCCTTTCCGAGGCTCGCAAAACCCCCGGGGAAAAAAAAAATTATCCGGAGCTAAACGAGAGGCTCTGCTATTATTTTTTTGCGTCGGTAAATATGCCGACATTTTTTTTTTTTTTCTTTCAAGACTTCGAGTTAAAAAAAAGATGTTCGTTATTTTGTCGAATAATTGGATACTCGTCGAAATTTTAGTTATCGGATTCCGAACACTTCGATAATTTTTTTTTTTTTTTTTTTTTCCATTATTGCGATATATTAATGAAATGTAAAAATCCCGGGAAAAAAAATTATCCGGAGCTGAACGAGATGCTCTGCTATTATTTTTTTGTGTCGGTAAATATGCCGACATTTTTTTTTTTTTTTTTTTTTTCAAGACTTCGAGTTGAAAAAGCAAATATTCGTTATTTTGTCGAATAATTGGATACTCGTCGAAATTTTAGATATCGCATTACGAACACTTCGATAATTTTTTTTATTTTTATTATTGCGATATATTAATGAAATTTAAAAATCCCGGGAAAAAAATACTCACAGCGAAACAAGAGGCTCTGCTATTATTTCTTTATCTCAGTAAATATTTTTACGAGAAAATATATTGACAATTTTTTTTTTTTTAACTTTGCGCTTTTAACGAAATATCCGTAGAGTTTCGTCGAATAATTGGACGTTCGGGATTTTACTTTTCGGATTACGAATAGTACAGTAATTTTTTTTTTTTTTGTCATTGCGATATCGGTGAAATTTATCTGAAACGATTTCCTTTTTTTTTTTTCGCTTTTCGATGCTGTAGCATCCCCATGCGTGTGGTACGGGAGGTTCGCACGAGGGTTATACCCCTCGGGACACAATTATATCACGATATCTCTCGTCACTCGTCGTATATAATATGCAGTTATCGCTCTCTGCTCACCCGGTATCGTTCACGAGTTCGCTAACAGCATAGAAGCTTCCATCGGCAGTTGTGCGTATAGCGACACATAACGAGAGTGGAGAGCATATCGATTTCAAACTCTTGATGTACATCTTCCGCGTGTGTTTCGCTCCGTTTTTTTTTTTTTTTTTTTTTTTTTTTCTTCTCTCTTTTATATGCATACGAGTGCCTGGAAACAGCGCTAATTCGTTGCTATTACATCGCGGCATCGATTTTACTGTGAAGAGATAAGAATGTACAGACGACGCATTGAAAATCAGTGATATTCGCACATCGAGAATCTATTAAGAATGCGCGACAGAAGAAATGCGAGAAAATTTCAATCTCAATATTGTGTCTCGTCGCCTCGAGGTCTCGAATAACGCGTTCCACGGCCCCATCGTTATTAATACTTATTACTCGGCGATAATCGACGAGTCTCCGGACTGTCGGTTGTCCGTATCTTTCGTTCACTCTATCGCGTGAGAAAATCCGAAGAATTTCATTACGCACAATTCTTTTGTCGATGGATATTAACTATTTACTTAATCGACGATTAATATCGATGTCTTTTTCGAAGTCATCCGTCACGGCAATTATTTTTTATTTTTTTTCTCGCAATAAACGAATATCATCGTTAAAACAATACGTAATATAATAATTATACGAAAACGATGAATTTAATGTATTTTTAATTTGTTTTAAATACATTTTTGTAGTTTTATTTGCGAAATGTTGATAAAAAAAATCGTTGAGAGTACAGAGAACAGTGCAAAGAACAAATTTAAAACGCGCCGAGAAGATCTATTGCGGATCAGCGTCCGTAAAAACCTCGAGAGGCTCTCAGAGATGCAATGAGTTATTCGCACTCACAGAGATGAGAACTATACTCGTCGTCGAAAACGTCGAGGCGCCGGGCGGTAATCGCGAAGAAGGGCCGAACAGGAGGAGGGGGAGGGAGAAGAAAAATCGCTGTGAGTCAGGTGCCGCCCGCAATGTGCTCACATTGCTCGCGCCTCCGTGAACGCCACCGTCGCCTCGTGTGTCGGATCGTTTGCCATCGTCGTTGCTCCGTGCGCTGCAACGTAAAAACCCATGAAACGATGGGGGAAAAATGGTCATTCGATCGTAAATTTCATCATCCCCGTTCCTCTGGAAACTTATATAAAAACTATACCTCAACATAAATAAATTAAAAAAAATTCAAACCGAAATACACACGAATTTATCCCGCAACAATTGAAAGGACTATCGCATAATTTCCCCCGATACTCTCGTTCCATCGGCTTCCAATAGTCGATATATATTTAAAAAAATATCACGTGATCGAAATAAACAATATATATTATCAATTTTCATAAAAAATATTATTTATCCATCAAAAATCTTCGTATCAAGAATTTTCATTCGATAATTACGAATCCTCGAGTTTTTTTTTAATCGAAGATTTTTTTTTTTCTTCGAATTTTGATTAAAAAATTTCGTACTATGTGTCAAAAGCCACACTATTATGCCTGACGATGTTTGACCGTGCGGCAGACCATCATAGACCTATGTAAATCCACTGTACATACATATATAGTACTTCGACGGTGCGCCGCTATGCTAACCGTGCTGCGGTGCCGCGGCGACACATACATACAACAAGTACGCGTCAACACAAGCGAATCCGCGACTCGCGAAGCAAGTACAGCGAAATAGCCCGATCAAACCATAGCCCGTGTTTTCTGCTGGTGGTTCTTCTCGGTCGCATACGGTCGATACGGCAACACCGCGCCCCAGCCTGCGCGCATACCGGCATCGCCGCAGCGGCAAAAGCATAGCGCCAGGGATACCGAGTGCGCGCGGGCAGAGCTCAGGCTATCGTGAGTTAGACGAGGCGCGCGTACACAGCATACAACGAAAGGAGTGGCGGAAAGGCCAGGAGTGAGTGAGACGTAACTAAAGATCCGGCAACACTGTTTGAAAACCCGAGAGAGCTCGCTGGACGCTGCAAGGCTCTCGTCGAACGAAGCCTCGGCTTTGCCCTGGAGCCCCCAGCGCCGCGGCACAGTAGAGCGAGAGAGAGAGAGAAAGAAATCCATCGCGCAGCTTGAGAGCGGTTCGCGACCTCGTGCTGCACACACGTGCATCGGACGAGCTGCCGCTGCAGCACCGCAGACCCATTCGTAGCATAGCCAGAATCTCTCTCAGGGGTCTGTAGCAGACGCACGAAGCTTTATTTCTTTTTATTTCCCATTTTTTTTTTCTTCGTTTTTTTTTTTTTTTTTTTTTTTTTTTTTATTAAACTCGAACATTTTAATTTTTTTTTTCTGCCTTTTATCGCTCGTCTTTCATCGCTTCACGTTGAAAAGCTACTAACTACGAAGTAGCGGCGAGGAAGCGACGTTGCTATACGGGATTTCCCAGCGATCTCGATTCTCGTGAGAAGGCGAGGTCGCCAGAGAATCGTTGCGTCAGTTTTCATTATTTCTTCGGTAAATCGTAATTTTTTTTTTTTTTTCTTTACTTAACGCGACGGAGAGAATGAACGATGAGTTTATTTGGATTAGGATTTCGCGTTAGCGAACGCTTGAGCTATAAGCTCGGAGGGAGAGAGCGAGAATGGCGATAGAGAGAGAATAGCCACATCCGCGTGTAATTTACGCCGGTGAGCGGCAAAGAGCGAGAGATACGGGAGGGGGGAGCGTTCGATGCGGCGTTGCCGCGATACCGTGGAACGGACTACTTCCGAGAGTCGACGAGACACCGGGATACGGCAACGTCGCGCTTCGTTCGCTCGGTCGACGTCGTCGCTGCTACGATACTTCGGGCAAACGACGCGGCCCCCCCGATGAAATTGACCCGTTTGACTACAGTTTCTGCTGCTCGCCGCTCACGCGTACGTTCTTTTAGATCGGTCAACTTCAACGTTCTCGCGATGATACAGAACTACGGCGGATCGAGAGAGACGAGTAGAGGAAAGCGTTTGCGACGGTATAACGCTTCGCGATTGTGTGCTTCTCGTCTCCCACACAGGATGAAGCGAAACCTTTGCCGTTAAGGAGATCACTTCGTCGTGAATGTAGGAATCTCTGGAAATTTCTACGGTACTCGGCGATTATGTTTTTTTTTTTAAATCTTTTCATTTGTTGATTTCGCTCGACTTTTTTTTTTATTTTTAAATATTAATCTATACGAAAGAATAGTTCGACAATGTAGCAAAACTGTTTTTAGAAAAAAGTTGAAGTTTTTTTTTTTTTGTTTTTCGTAGATAACTTGAGTTTTTAATGAAAATATATAAAGGATTATTTTTAGAATGATTATTTTTGTATATCGATCGCAGTGTTACTGTTATTTTTTAAAATAATATTTAATGCACGGGGACTTCCGTTTACTTAGTTGAGGGGAGACTCTGGACCCGTGTGCGTGTTTAACCGTTTGTGAGTCACAGCAATACATATTCCTCACCACTCTTTGAATTTACCGTCGGATCTCGTTATCCCCTATTTTTCTCATCGTAATTATATTTCGATGCACTTTCGGGAGGTGTGATTTATAAATTCGCGATTCAGAGACTCAATAGATCATCGAGTCGTGAATATCAATGATTTTATAAATTCTCAAATATGCAAATTAAATTTAAAAAAAATTCTGTTATTATTATTTTTCGAATGATCGCTACAGATCATTTTTAACTTTCACGCTTTTAATTATTTTTCGTAGAATTTATCAATTTAGAAATATTAGATCGTTTGGTACAGTGTAGAAATTACGTAACAATGTATATAAAAAAAATCAAAGTCTATCGATATATCTAATACTCGAATAATAATATATGAAAAAAAAAAAAAAAAATTTACTCCGAGTGGAGACTCTCGATGTTTTTTATACATTATTTCAATACAGCAATGTTGCCCTCGCGGAAAGATACATTGAACTCACGACAGTGACTAAGGCTATTAAAAAAAATATATCCTTGACTTCTCCTCGAGAAAGGAAGCGTTCGAGTTTAATATTTATTCATTTTGTATGTTTTTTTATTTTTTATTTTTATTTTTTTCAATTTTTTTTTTATTTTTTTTTTTTATTTTGCTTAAAAGGGAAAATTTTCCCTATGTGTCTTTTACACTCGCGGACGTTCGGAACTTCACGGTGCGCCTCTCTTCTGTCGCCGTGTTCACCGGTTGCCTCGAGAGCCCTCCGAGTCTCTATCCCCTCCGTATACGAACAATCGAAGCTCCTTAACTGCACGACAAAGCGAGTGAAATACTAACAAAGCGACAGAGACGAAGGGATAAGGAAAAGAAATAAAAAAAATAAGGAAATAAAAAGGTAAAAAATGCCGCCGCGGTAGCTGTTGCCGTCGCACCGGTGCACTACGGACGAACTTCCCGCAAACGAGGGAAACTTTACACATACACGCCGATACCAATAACTTGGATTTCGCTGTGGGATTCGCTTGTGTAAGCGACTGGTAACAGACCAGCGGCACGACAAAGCGGGCGATATTCCCTTCTTACTTCTTCGACGACGAAGTCGGCAGTCGTCGAAGAGTCAAACTCGCGTTTCCACGGTCAGAAAACGTGCAGCTGTCTCCCAGTTCTCTCTCACCGCGAACGTTCCGTCACTCAAGTTCTCCTCCGTTCCGTTGTCTCTCACGATCATTTCCGAGCCTCGCTACCCCTGTTATTCCCCGACGTTTTTTTTTTTTTTTTTTTTTTTTTTTTTTTTTTTTTCGTTTTTTTGCATTATTATACTCCAGAGCCGCACACCGTCGACTGGACTCCATTTGTTTCGGATATCCGAGAACCTGTTCGCGATATTCTTTCGTTAGGCTTGTCGACGTTTTCACTCAAGTAACTCGAGAACTTTGTCGAGATAAAAAGACTCCTTGTAACCCATCGACAATGTGAAGCCTCGTGTGCGGTTCCGTGTCTCACGCGCGGTAAAAGTGCGACGTGTTAATTCTCCACGGGTCACGAAAGCTTTGAGAAAACTTCGAACAATGATTTGCTTCTATCGAAGTTTTGAATTGCGGTTATCGTGAATTTTAGTAGCAATCTTTTTGAAAAAATAAATTTGTGACGATTGTTACAATTTATCGAATATACGATTTATTAATATTAAAAAAAATAATAACATTTTAAGGTTATTTAAAGGTTGTAATTTTTTTTTTAATGATATATATGAAAAATTTACATTTATTTGTACAACGATTGTATGTTCTGAGTTACGATTGAATTATTAAATGTTTATTAAAAATTTGTTTTTTTTTTGTTCGTAAATACGAAATTTATATGACGATTTCGTTAAATTAAAAAATAATGAAAACTCGCGAAGCCTCAAGTTACGATTGCTGACACTATCATAAAAAAACGAAACTCATCTACATTTCTGTACATCAAGCATTTCTTTTTTTTTTTTTTTTTTCATTTGATTTATTCCTCTACAGGTAGTGATTTTCATAACGCGATATTTTATTAATTCGCTCATCAATACGCAACCCTCGTGGAATCAATAATGTTATTCGCTTCGAAAGTATCGATATCGACTCGCGTACACAACGATCGGCGAACGCGACGCTACGAATTACTTCTTATGCAATACTCGTTCATTAATTCTTGTCGATCGAATAAAGACGAACGTACGATAACGCATCACAATACCCCCTCGTAGTTTCGACGTCAAAGTATTCCCAATCGTTCGAACGTTTATTTCATTTTATTTTACTTTCGCATCGAAAACAATAAATATAAAACGCGATATCGCGATGACGTTGCGCAAAAAATAATGCGTTTCGTTTCATCGAACTCTTTTTATTCCATATTAACTTTTTTTTTTTTTTTTTTCTAATTATTTTTTATTTCTCACTTCGGATTTTTCACTCTGCAAATTCGCCAATAAAAGTTGCAGTAAATCTTTTATTTTCGTTTTCATATGGGTTTTCGTTGAAATACGAACTTTCGCAATACCGCGCGCGATGTATGCGCGACACGCGCTCTCCGTTCGTAAGACGAACTAACTAACTAAATAAGCTTTATTATCGAGAAGTGTGAACGTCCGCGCGTTTTGCGTTCTCTTGACAATAGTCGAGACTATTCGCGGCTCGAAAGACTCTCTCGACTTTGCGTTCGTCCGCGCGCCCGCGCACCGCAACCGATATAATGCGATGGCCTTGGCCCTCGCGGGAACAGCGAAGATCATGGATATAGCCAGTGGTGTGAGCCTTCTGCGCTAAAACCCATTACTCTCGCGATGCTGCGCGCACGCGGACTACTCGGTCCTCTCTCTTTCTAGTCGGGTAACACACTCGTCAGCGAGCGGGGAGGCCGAAGCACGAGCCCCAAGGGGTCACTGCACTTTTACTCGCGCGTTCTATCTCTCGCGAACCTCGTGTGTGTTCGGCTTTGGGGCCAATGACGCCCGGCGATCAAAGAGTCACCGAGATTCACGTTCGTGACGCTCTGTGTCCTGTATCGACTCCACGTGTTCACTTCCTTGAGTAAACAACAGAAAGAAACCCGAGAATCATATTCCGTAAAATTATCGATAGATCGATGGATTATTTTTCATTTTTTTTTTCATTTTTTTTTTTTTATCGTTAATTTATATTTATTGTAAAACACATTTATCGATATACGATGTATATGCTAAATCGTTCAGTTTTACGAGTCTTTCGTATTTTTAACTCGAAAAACAGTATACGGATACATAAAAGATGTAATAAAAAAAAATTGTCTCGTATTTTTTTAAATTTTCGACCTTCTCGCAAAATGCATTTATAATTTCGTTATATAGAAAAAATTAAAGTGTGAGAAGAGCTATAAATATGGAATCATTATTCGTTGTTATTTATTTCATTTTTTGTCAGACGAAAAAAAAAAAAACTTGTATCGATACTGTTTTTTTTTTTATCATTTTTTATTGACGAAAATTAAATGCCAGAGGTTTACTATACGACAGACACGAATCTCTGTACAAACCCGAAATATAAAATAAATTCCCAAAATTCATCGATGCCTCTTTGCAATATTAATTTACTTCTCTCCAACGTGTGTATGCATTCTATAAAAATTGAATTTATTTTCACGAATTTTTTTTTTTCAATATTCATATGCATAACACGATTTCTCCGTCCGTTAAGCATAAATAACGGCATATCGAGTAACGCTATTTTAACAGTGACGGTACATCATCTGTTTGTTTTTTTTTTTTTTTTTTTTTTTTTTTTTTCATAACATCGACGATGTTTGAAGGGTTTGATATGATTTTTTTTTTTACATCTGCCGCGTTCTCGTTGCAGTGCTCACGTATCGCGGCTGTAGATTAGTTTATCATCGAAACGTGCTTCGCGTCCCGTGAGGTCGGAGGGGGAGGGAGGGGAGGGGGGAGGATACACACATGTGCCGCGGAAATAGATGCCGCCGGGTTTGTTTGACGACGCGAACTCGGATACCTCGGCGTCGCAACAAAACGCAACGGTCCACCGATTTACGCGAACCCGCATATACGAGGCTTCGCTCTCCACCCCGTGGCACTCTCGCGTTCGTCGAGTAGCAACAGCAGCGGGGCACTTTGCGCCTCGCCCTTTCCCTCGGTGTCAATTGAGTTCGAAACGTGCGCGACTCGCTGTCGGGGGCCTCTCTCGTCACGATAGCAAATCGATTCTCGAACACAGCGCGCTCGACGCACCTGCGGCACATATGCGTTCGAAGCACATTATGCACACAGATATATAACACCACCATACTGCACTCACGGGTTTGTGTTAAACCAAATGAAAAACTCACACGATAGACTGACTCGTGTGCGATGGTGAAAAAAATTGGATAAAAAAAAAATTGAAGCGTGTAACGGAAAAAAAAAAAAAAAAAAAAAAAAAAAACGAAATCGATGAAATAAAAATGATTGACGATGATTGAAATTTTAATTGGTCGATGTGTTAAATATTTGGAGCGAAAAAATTGTACTTTGCAGTGAAAAAAATTATTCAAAATTGCGAGATAGATATTCATCGTAATTTCGTAGAATATCCATTAGTTACGAAAATATAAGTGCGAAAAACTTTGAGACGCCTGAAAAACTCCGAAAAACTTCGATTGGAGGGAAACTTTTTTTCTTCGTAAGAAATCCTCGGGGAATGACGTTCTGTAGAAAAATTCAGCTTATCCTTGAGTGGACACAGCGGTGGCATGTGGCTTCACAAGTACGTTTCTCGTTTCTCGACGTGGGGGATATTTCGAGAGTCGGGACAAGAATCACAGCCGCACTATTTTCATGCAACGCTTTTCTTTTCTGGTGTCCCGAGGTGATGGCGAGAGAACTCGCCGCGTGTAAATAATAAAAGAGCAACTTTTACCGCGATAATTCTCCGTACATATATATATATATATATATATTTTTTTTTATTTCTCGAGTTGCCGAGCCTTTCAGTTCGCGAGAGAAAGAGCGCAGACCCTCGGGACACGAAACAGATATAGTATATACTATTATATACGTGAGTTTATATATATGTATATATAAGAACTCCAGTGGCGCGATAGAGAACGAAATAACGTTTATTTTGCGAACGTGCGGAGCAGTCGTAAAGATTTTATTGCCGAGAATGAGAGGGAAAGAGAGAGAGAGAGAGTGAGTGAGACGGAGAACGAGTTAACGCAAACTGTGTAGAGAGTCTCGGGAGTTCGGTAGTTTCCACTGCGAAGGAATAAATCTCTCTGACTTTCGGACAGCGATATAACCGCGTCTACGGATGCTATTCAGGGAATAACTTGAAAATCGTAGATACCACGAATTCGGCAAAGTCGACTAATAAATAATAAAGTGCACGAGTCTCAGGTGCAAAAAAAAAAAATTATTATTTATGTATAAATAATATAACAAACATCTATCTACACATGAAATATCGTACGAGTTTCTTATATTAGATCGCGTCATATAATCACAACGCATTTCTAGTGAAGTTGTATGAAAAATATACTTTCGATTTGTAGGTAAAAAAAAAAAATAATCAACGTTATTCCTCTGTCGCGATGTTAATGTAATAATTGTAATAACAATTATAATTTTTTGCGACATTTTTTTTTTTTTTTTTTTTCAATTTTGTTGTTTTATCGAAAATTTATCGGTTTTCGAATTTAATAATTATTTCGTAATTATTTTTTTTAATTTATTTTTTTTCGTTCCCCTTTCGAAAACATCGAGAATTTTGTTAGCAAATGGATTCAATCGAAATATGTATTTCCGAGTCATGGCGGCGAATCGCCTCGAGGGGCCTTTCGTGATTTTCTCGCATCGCGTATACACAGCGAGTAGGCAGACCGGAGTTAATGACAGACTTGGCGCGCACAGCTTGGCACATCGATGCCGGTGGCTTTCACGGCGTGACGGATGAACGAGAGCGCCACGTCTTTATCTCACTTGGCATATCGTACGTATAGAGTGTACGAGAGGTTGCGATTTCCCGATACTGATAAAACTCTTCCATCTATCGCGGGGACCGCCCATTTCTTATTCCGCAATCTTTACACTCTCGCAATGCATATCATTATAATTGTTTTTTTTTCTTTTCTTAATCTTCGTAATTACTTTGGTACACAAACCGACGAAACATTTTCATTAGCATCGTCTGAACTCCGCTCGAGCAATACATCGTTACGTATAGCATTGAAGTTCGTAATATTCGTAATATAAAAGGAAATGCGAACGTTTATAGATTTTTTTAATTTTAATTCTTTGGTTATTCAAAGAATCCCTTGTCTCAATATCTTAAATTTTAATAAATCAATTCACAATTTTACGATATCCGACATCGATAATTATAATATTTTAGAAACGAATTCTTAGAATTAGAGAAATAAAATAGTAATACTATTAGAAATATAAAATATTACTTAACTCAACAGTGAGAGCAGTTAATTAGTAAAAAAAATAATCAATTAACGTCTTTAACAAGAAAAAATTTTACACATATATTTCATCAAAATTCCCCGATTTCAACGTTTGTACTAAAAACAGACAAACGTTTTTAGACTTTTCGACTGTTTTTTCTCCCAATCTATTGACGATTCAAAGCCCTAAGTGTTTATCAAAGTCTCTATATCCCCAAACGATATATATTTCCAAACTTTTCCTTCGCCATTATCGAATAATTTTCCAACTCGAGTCCAGAGTTCTGCAATACTTGCTTCGCGCTTCGATCGGCACGAAGTAAAAAATTCTCCGATCTTAAATCAGCGATCAAATAAATTCCATCCAAAATCTCCAATCTCTTAGACCTCCACCACTCCGGCGTTTCTTTCAACTGCCGAAAGTTCGATACCAAATTTATTTCTCACCGATAAACTCGAAGTTCCGAAGTCCGCGGAGATTTCGTGAAGAGCGCACAGCGATACCGTTCGTAGCCATTGCCCGCACACTGGTGAAACTTCATTCATTCGTACGTCGGTTCATTCGCACCGGGAGTCAGCGAGAGAGTCAGTCACACCGATCTGTGTTTGTGCCGTAGTAGTAGTAGTAGAAGTAGTAATAGTAGTAGTAGTAGTAGTAGAGTACGACGACGACGGCGACGACGGCCGTTGCTGCCGATCAGCTGATCTCGACGGTAGACCGCGCGTCGCCAACCCCGTCCCACCCTTTGCCCCCTTCTCGCTACATAGTTCTCTCTCTGGTATTCCCCGTGTTCTTTCTCTCTCTCTCTCTCTCTCTCTCTCTCTCAGTCTCTCACGAGCCGCTTCCCTCCCCTACCGCTTTCATGTACCGCTCCTCTCCACCTCCTTCAGCTTCTCCGCCACATCACTTCCCCCCTCCCCCTCCCGCCCCCCGTTTTCACGTCTCTCCGCAACCTCCGCCGACGCTTCCACCTCACTGCGCGCCTCGCTCCCTACCTACCCGCTCCAACGATCAGCTGACTGTTGCTGCGCCTGCTGACGCTGCTTGGGCAACTGTCAGTCGCGCGTTGTTGTACTCTCGGGCCCCGCGACGAAACCACGTGGCGATCGTACCAGCGAGGGGCTCTCTCTCGACGAAATCTCTCACTCTCCCGGAGCTATCGAACGTACGCGTGCGGTACGGAACTGAGCTTTCGATCGGCCGTTCCGCGGGGACTTGGGGTTCGATCGCTAGGGAATTATTGTAGATAAGTGGGATTAAAGGAATGGATTAAAATGGTTTTGACGATAGTTTGCCAATTGATGAACTGCCAATGACCTCTGTCTGTAGGGGCGGATGCATTGGTCGATAATTGGGATACCATACGAGGAAATGCATTTAAACGCAATTTTTCTTGAGTTGTGAGTGTTATAGATAGCGTTGTTTAAGGGACAGTGCTAAGTACTCGATGATAGCACTGAAAAAAATTGTTAGTTGCAACCGCAAGGGTTTTGCTGTACGCGGGAAAAAAATTGCTATTTTTTGCGGTAAAATTTTTGTTACGCGAAATTGACATTTTTCGCGGTGTTTCATGGGGGAATTTTACACTCATTTTTCTGGAGAACGCCAAAGGGATGATTCTTAGGTTTGAATAAGAAAGGCAATGGCTTACGAGATTTTTATGATCAATTGCAAGCGGATGTTTATTTGGATTCTATCTAAAGATTTCGTATGCAAAATGCACAATGATATTGAATTCTTAATGTTATTCAATTAAAAAATTTATTAAATAATATGTAAAAAAAAAACGTCGCGATCTGTGAATAAAACTATCATATCGTATCGTGTGATTGTCTTTGTGTATTTGTCGATTTATGGGGATTGGAAACAGTTAATTAGCATTTTTTTAGTCGGCTTATGCTTTTTATTGATGCGATTTCGATGGATTTCTTTAACTTGGGATTATTGATTTTTTTTTTTTTTTTTTGCGTAATGAAATTTTATGTCGTATCTTCGTAAAAGCAATTTTACTCATCTTATAGATTTCTTTTCAATTATACGATGTTACACTGTTGTTGTACCATCGATGGAAGAATGTCTGTCTATAATTTCGGAACTTATGAAAAAAAAAACATTTTATTCATTGGTATCAATTTCGGACTGAAGTTACAACTGAAAACTATACTATTAGGATTTCCAATTAATTTTTCAACTATCAGCAAATTATCGAAACTATCAATGGCTTCTAAGGTTACGGCGGTTGTCTCCGTTGCTGTTAACGATGTACAATACGTAAATTCTTAATTCCAAAATAATATATCCATTGGCCAAACGAATAAAAGAGTGTATTTCGCATTCCATTAGTATCATTCCCCTGATACTAAAACATCAATAATAACTTCTATAAGATCAGAAATCGTGTTAATTTCCTAACAGAATTACGAACGGAGAATACCCTTTCCTTCTATTCTATTATATCGCATTACTTCGTAATTATCAGCACGTTATTACAAAGCAAATCAGCAACACACCTGTAAAAAAGAAAACCACATAAATACCGATAACAAACCGACATCCAGAAACAATGACTTATTATTAATCGGATAAATAGATTAACGACTCCTATTTAATGATACGCATTCTGTGATATCGATACACAAAAAAAAAATATTTATAAAAATAAAGCATAAGCATAAGCATAAGCATAAGCATAAGTATTCAATGTTAAGAAATACGAAGAATACGAGATATTAAGATCTCCAAAAAAAAAAAAAAAAAAATTATACAATCAGCTCCGGCGCTCTCTCCCCCTTTTTTTTTTTAATTGTTCTCCAGTACATAGATGCTGCATATCTCGCCTTGCATCGTTCTTCAATACGATAAAACGTCGCGATACTGAATGAACGGTTATTAATTAAAGGACAGTTATTAATAATTCGTAAAACATTGAACAACGAACACACGTTTAGTCTATTCTTCGTCGGCCGTTGGGCTGATACTGGCGCGTTCTCCACGCCGAACGCTCGAGTAATAGCAGGTTGAAGGGTTTGCGTTGCTCTGCGGAAAATTCGCGACAGGTGCGGATACAGAGAGAGAGAGAGAGAGAGAGAGACGAAGTCGTCGCGCCGCGAGGGTGGGAGGGAGTGGCGAAGGAAAGCCCCGCGGTCGGTGGGGTGGGGAGCGAAGACCATGTCCTACCCTACGGAGACAGCACGTGGTTCGGCATGCTGCATACACACAGAGAGCCACGGAAGACACACTGAGCTCGTCGTTCGCTGACTCGCCTGCTACTACTACCGAACGGAACGGCAACGACGACGACGACGACGACGACCACGTGGACTAAGCGACACGTTTGACTCAACGCCCAAAGAAGTTTTCCGCGCTTGCGCTCCATAGTTTTGCTTCCGAGCTCTCGTCCACCACATTCGTCCTCAGCTCACCTCCCATACCGCAGCATGCATAGTCGTACTTATCTGAAGGTCAGTCATAGCCGTGTATGCGATATGGTCCAACGAATTTAGAACGCTGGGAGGTGATTTACTGGCGAAACGCTCGAGTAAAAATGAAGTTGAAAGAGAAGAAAGTAAGAAAAAAAAACAGAAAATTATGAATGAAGTGCTTTATCTTCGTTAGACGAGAGATACGAAGATAAACGGTTGCAAAAAAAAACACCATTAGGAGAAAAGGCGATGCAACTCCGATGCAACTTACTGTCGATGAGGTATCGTTATCGGAGTAAATAATTCCGGGATAACCTTTTTTTTTCTTCGGGAATAACTCATAATCATTCGGCAGAAACAGATCGGCGGATCACAGATCATTTAAAACCGGATATTCATTTTTTTTTTTTTTTTTGTAGAAAAATGACTTTTTTTTAACGATCGATTTTTTTTAATTTTTTAAGATTTTAAGAATATGTGTTGATAAATTTTAAGTTGAAATTTATTTAAAAAAAAAATCTTGAAAATACGTAAAACAATAAGTCCTTTTGCTGCTTCTCAGCTGATAGATCGAAGTTGAAAATTCTAAGTAAAGAATGCGTTCTCAGCGTTATGCAAAGGCAACGATATAATTTCGTTAATATCCTTATAACCAATGAGACGAACTCTGTTTTTTTTTTTTTTTTTTTTTTACAATAAAAATGATTTTATCGCTTTCGAATTATCTTATGATTCGATAAGCGATTCTGGAATATTGGAGAACATCGAGAATCTTTAAAAAAAGAAAAATTTTTTTAGCGCTTTTATTAACCGCTATTCGTCTTTGCCATATGCAGAATAATACGTGTAAATAATTCCCGGTGTAGAAATACCGATACTCTTCGCCGTACGTGCGCGGAATTCAGAGAACATTGTCACGAACATTTCTCGTTTTATTCTTACGAACGACGAGAGGAACGCCTCGAATAAATATTACCCCACAGCAGAGTGCGTGATAATACATTTGCGAAACTCTTTTCGCGTTTTTTTTTTTCCTTCTCTCGTCTCCGGATTCGGTTCTTTTATTCTTTCGGCGCGACGGGTTACATTAGATCGTTAGCACCGGTTGTAAAAGCGTGTGTGACGAGGTCATCCACTGCGCGGCGCCACATCCTCACCCGATGTCGTCGAACGGACGGGCGGTTTTCGTCGCGACGACGAGAATAGATGCTTAACGGGCGTAGATCCAGAGAGCACTGACCTACTATCCTTCTCCTCGTCGTCGTAAGAAATGCTTATTCTGCACAGCGTCGTCCCCCAAACATATTTAAAATCTTATTAACGCGATGTTCCCATCTAAATGAATTTTCTTCTTGCGTTACAGGTGAACACGAGGAACGAGTGGTCAGCGCTATGCGAACAATTCCATCTCCCCGGTGGCTGCGTGAACAGCGGTGTCGGATTGAAACAAATTTATCTCCGGTATGTTGAGTTTTTATATTAAAAAAACTTCGTCTTACAACATTCAAAGGATATTCGTCATAAAAGAAATGCAAATAATGTTTTCAATAAAAAAAAAAACGATAAAATAAAAATTTTATCCGTTTCAATGCGATCGCCTTTCGCATTTGTTTTCTATTCAAACGGCTGAACGATTTTAAAGTCGAATCGTTAGACCGTCTCTTCCATTGTGTATAAATGTTTTTTTTTCTTCTTTTTTTCGCGAGTAAAAGGATGAAATATTTTCGCGATGAATATTCGCAGAGAAAAGTTTCGTTCGGTTCAATTAAATGTGTTAAATTCATTTGAATATTTACGAAATACGTTAATCTTAACGTATTTACTGGAATAACTCTGATTGTGAATTTCAGTAAAAAAAATTGTTATAATGGCTGAAATTTCTATTAAATTGCGTATTTAACATAAAAACGAAAACACGAAAAAAAAAAAAAAAATGAAACGGCAACCGTAATACGAAACGGAAGAGAAAACGGAGCAATTATTCTCACCGGTCAATCTGCCTATCATTACGATCTGTAATACCTGAATCACGTCGAACGATTCTTAATCACATCGCGTCCCTTAAACTTAAAAAACCACACATAGGTTTGCTGAACACCGAAGCTAATTGAAAAATATATTGAATTTTTTCAAATTTATTTTTTTCAATTTTTTCAAAACCGTGTAACGTCTATAATTAACATAGTTATCGACAACGTTAATTATCCCGTTTCTCAACGAATATTTATAAATGATGAAAAACATACATTTACATTTCGTTAAAATGAACCATCGCTCCGGAAAACTTCTGTTCCTTATTATTTGCACATTAGTTCACTAAAAGTCGATTTACAGTACAAACTGAAATCCAAGTTGAAAGTCCACGCTATTGTTCCCGTTATACCGATATATTAAAAATAATAAAAATTAATCGCCTTAGAAATTAATCCGAATTGAAAAAAAAAAAAAAAAAAAATTGAGACTTTCCAAGCGTCTCGAGTCTCCGACTGACCGGTACGTGGTGTCCGAGGGTCAGATATCGCGCTCGCAAAACCGGAACCACGCGACAATCGTCGTCGTTGCCGTCGTAGTTCGGTTCTCCTCGCTTCGCTAGTCCGCTAATGCCGGTTCCCCCACTATCCGGACACTCCGACGTTTCCCATCGTCGGACCGGCTACTACTACGTACTACGTACGTACCGGTACACACAGTTCATTCATGCCGGCGCCTCGTCGAGAGAGAGACAGAGAGAAAGAGAGTCACGTGGCAGGAGCGGCCCGCGATCGAGGCGGTGGGCACGAGACTCTCTGCACCCTACGACCAAAGCCCACACAGTAACACTCGACGCACTTCGCCGGTCCGAACGCCACAGTCGCGGCGGCTCGACCGACGAAGTCTCGCCGGTACGGTGGTCTTCACTCCGACAGTTCGGAGCATCTACTACCGGGAGAATACCTCAACTCTCTGCTCGAGCTTCGCGCTTCTCTTCACTGTCTCGAGTCTCTCTCGTTTCATGAATGGGGGCTGTCCTACGACCAACCCTCTCCCTGAACCCCCTTCTCTACAACACTACCGACCAATTCTTCTTTCGCTATCCACCCACCATATCCTTCTTCTCTTTCGTTTCATCACGTTTTTCCGGCTCAACAGCTCCGAGCGAAATGCAATTTTGAAGCTCAAGTGTAGTTTCACCTGTTGGCCGATTTTTTAGGGCGTTATTTTCATTTTATTTGTTTGATTTCGATTATACGGAAAATTTTTATACATCGAAACATCGAGCATCGAAAATATTAGATGTCGAACATCGAAAATCTTCGATGTTTCATTATAATACTGTTAACCCGTTGTTCGACTTTTTAGTTAATAGTTAATTTTTAATTAATTATTTTTCTCGTTACTTTGATAGTTATTTCGTTCAAACGAAATGTGACCGAAATTTTGTTTTCCGGAAACATTTTTTCCTACTGCTGCTGACAATTATTGAAGAAATTATTAATTTAGTTATACTAACTGAACATTTGTGTAAAAGAGGAGAAACGCTAATTTAGTTCAACAAAAAAAAATTCTCAGTGTCCCGGTATTTAAAATTCATTGACTGTTCCGTTAATATTATTATTAATTTATTCACAAAGTTACAGTAGCAAAGTAAATCGCAGCTATTGTTCACAATTGGGAATCAGGAATTGGGAATTAAACGATTGTCTTTCGTGTTCTATACTTCGATTTAATATCGATCTTCTTTATAGCTTCGTTATTACGCGACTGTGAAAATAATAGAAGAGATAAATGAAACAAACGGAAATAAAAAAAATTGCCAGAGTCCGAGATACCAATGCGTTATTAGCTAATTTGCCGCCTCTTCTTCTTAATCGTTTCGTTAATAATTTTCTTGTATCCACAGGTATCTCGATAGGTATGAAAAGGTTCACTTTCTCGGCGAAGATGGTCAACAGGCTGACGACGACGACGAGGATTCACGGCATCGAAAGTGGTCGGCGAGAGCACTACACTCCGTTCCTCTTACCTATAACTATCATCAGCACAATGTCGCAGGTATGTTCGACAAAAAGCTAATCGCGAAACAAAGTAAATTTTTTTGCAACTTCGTTTATAAATATCTCCGATAAATTGTATCGTTTTCCGTCTCACGGTGCATATAAAATCATCAATTCTATACAAAAATGTATTATTGATTATAAGATTCTTTGTTACTTCCGCGAATGATAATTCACGTATATTTACTCGATTCACATATACCTACGCGCACTCGAGCGATACGAGAGGTCGGAAGCAATGATCTCTCGACGATTCGATAATTCGGTACGTTGTCATTTCCGGCGACCGTCGAGATTTTCTCTCCTCAAATGCATTCAACTCTCGCGTAGGCTGATCGGCTTTGATATTACCTATTTATGACTTCTTGCCGTCTCTTCCATCACCCGTATTCGTCTATCATTAATTTCATGCAAATTTTCAGATATTCGAAGTAAATTTACGTCTCATGAATTCTATGACAATTCTCTGAATTTTTTATACGAAATATCGAAGCGAATATAGAGGAATAACGGGAATCTCTGAAGTTTATGTTATGAATTTTACGAAAAAAAAAAAAAAATGAGATAATTAATTCCATTAATTTATAAAATCATTTTTTTTCGTGCCGCTATAGAGCGATGAAAAATATGTAAAAACTATAAAGGGAAATAATTGAATTTTTTTGTTCACAATGCTAACGAACATCGATTAAATAATAATTACTGGACAATCATTATTTTTTAATTTCCGATACGAACAACGATTCTCATGAATAGTTTTTAATTTTCGCTCCGTTTAAAAAAATTGCGGATCAATATATTTTTCGCAATTGAAGCTATCAAAAGCCGTACAGAATTTATTTACTTATAAATATGTTAATATTTACGTAAAAACGATTCTATCCACGTATTCTCATTAGATATCCAAATAAACAGCTCTTTGCAGCATTCAAACAAAAGCTTCGAAGCCCTTTGGCCGTTCGAAAGAACAATTAACCCCTTCCATAGGGGAGACGTGAATATACGTCCGGTACTTTCGACCAGTCGTTACCTTCAAGTTGTTCGATTAACTATAAAACAAAGTGAAAAAAAAAACTGGAAAAAATGGTAAAATACCCTTAAAGTATCGTTTTTCCGATGGTAAAAAAAAAAAAAGTTTCCGCCGTCTCGTATTGTTTTTGTGAGCAAAAGACAAAAGCGTTGTAAGCGGCTATTAAAAAGTCTCCGTTACGTGAGCGCTTAACGAATCTATGTTTCCGCATTTCTCGATAAATTACGAAAACCGTATTTCAAAATCATAAAATCTCTTCTAAACCCTGTTAAAGATTAACTACAAAAAAAAAGGGTGAGAATCATACGATAATTTCCATTAATAACTCTATCCGAGTTCTCTGAATTCCGTGTATCTGGTTAAAGCAGCAAGAAAGGTTGTTCTCGGTTCCGAGTTAATCAAATATCTCGTTGTAATCGCATCAGACCGTAGATAAACGTGTAAATGTACAACACGTATGGTCGACAGTATCTATATATATATATACATAGCAATCCGAAGAAGGGTGTCGACGACGAGTGGGTTGTGCATACATAGCGGGAGAGAGAGAGACTCGTCGTGTTCACACCTCTCGACTGGGGTGAGTGGGAATAATTCTCGTGAAATCCACAGCGGTCTATACTGACCACGCGTGCGCGTTTAGTCGGTATTCTCGCGGGTGTACTCTTGGCTTACGGCAGCAACAGTAGCAGATCGAATGTGCAGGGAAACGGAGCAGCAGCAGCAGCAGCAGCGGGTAGGAAAGTTTCCCCCACTCGTCGAATTCGCGTCGATCCGCTTGTGGATGAGGGTGCGACGCGACTATGCGACCCCGCGCCGCCCTCCTCGTCATTCTCTCGCTTTCTCTCTCTCTCTCTCTCTCTCTCTCTTGACGGGGAAACCCGGAAAAGCCCCGACGATACGCGGCGGGAGCTCGGTGAACTCCCGGGATGCGATGGGGAGGTCGACCTCGAGAATTTTCATCTTCTTTCTTTCAGCCTTTCGCGAAGTTTTTCGACTCGAGATTTAATCTCGTTGTATAGAGGGGTGGATGAGATCGTTCGGAGGGGATTAATACTGTTCTTTGCAATAAAGCAACTCGAAAAATTCCTTATAGAAGGATAAGAAGGAAGGGGAAAAGCTCGGGGAAACAGAGGGAGGGAAGGAGAGCCACGAGAGCGATAAAGATGAGACTGCGAGAACGGCAGCCGTGGGCAACAGCGAGACCCACAATCAATAAGCGTTTGTACGGGGGAAATACGAAGGTGTGCGACTCTCCGCCGGTTCCCGACCGAGGTTACGCCTCACGTAGCTTCACTACTACTGTCGCGGTTGCTACTGCTGTCGCTATATAGGAAAATCGTGCAGAGAGCAATGCCAGAGCAGCCCGCGCTTGCGTAGTTGTTAGAGGCAATTTTATATAGATGTATATACACGATGCTGTAAACCCAGGCGTTGGGGATTCGATTTGCTACGAATGCTCCTGGGACCCCTGAACACTTCTCTCGAATCTAACTATACGTTTTTTTTGTTACCATTGATATTTTTTTTTTTTTTACTTTACTTACTTATTTTCAGGTAATCGTTGTTGTTGTTGTTTTTTTTTTTTTTTTCGATGTTTATTTCGCTGATTTCGCGGCTCGAAGGGGACTTAACGCAGTCGATAATTGGGATAGAAATCTACACCTTTGGTTTGTAGTCAATTAATGTTCTCGGCGTCATAGCAGCGCGGAAAATTCGGATAAAATTTTGAGTTTAGTTTCAAAATTTTACCGAAAAATTAAAAATTCTTTGCATTTCCGAATTTTGCTCCAAAATGTATTCTTTTATTTCGGAGCGCAATTTTTATTATATTTTACTTATTCCGATGTGAATTTCTAACACCAAAAAGCTTGTAAAACATTTTTGAAAAATTTCATTAATTTTTTTTTTTACATTAAATATTTAATAATTAATACGTTATCGGTTGATTGGAGGTTTTTGTTGTAACAATGCGATATCATATGTTAAAAATTTTAAGCGTCACAACTAGAAGCCACTTTCTCGATTGGAGTTTAGCGTTTTAAAAAAAAACGTTGAGACACGTCGACAGCAAGAGAATTTAAAAATTCTTTTTCACGCGTCTCGAAACGCCCGCGTCGGTACTTAGCGGTGATCAAAGAGACTCGTGAGAGCGGCGTACTATGGCATAGATATTTTTAATTTTCTTTCGTCGCATTCCCGTTTGATAATAACGCTTCTTCTTTCGCGTCTCGGACTCTCGAGTTTTGGCAGAATGCCCCGCGAAAACTATTTCGCCGTCTGCCCACGCCGTCTATTCAATCTAAAATTAACGAAATATTCGGTCAAATAGTTCAAATCGCTCATATCAACCCGACGAGTTAACTATTATGTTTCTCTCCTATTTGGATAAGTAAAGTGCCTTTCAAAGGCGGCGACTACACTAAACGAACTCTCGCGACATTCCTTTACCGCAACTCGATCGATACGAAAATGTTGTCACGACGAATTTTTCATACATTTCATGTTATGCATTGCGATATCGTAGGCGCTAAATAAAAAATGAAAAATATTCATAAATCCATCGTACATCGATGTATGAAATAAATTTTTTCAATAAGTCCTCCAAAGTTCGAAAAATTCGATGCTTCTATAACGTTAAATTAGAAATTTAGAAAAAAAAAAAAAAACTGTTTTTAAAAATTTTATCGAATTTTTGTACAAAATAGAATTTTATTATATACAATAAAATTTTATAAAATTTTTTTAATATCTATTCATATACACGCCATTTTTTCCGGTCGGTTAAAAAACACCAAAAAGTCGATTATTCCTTTATCTTTCCCACCGCGTAGTCGTAACACCGCGTCACATAAGTTCTCGTGGTGTCTCAGCGCGAAGCTTAGAAGGTGATAGCGCGTGGCTCGTCGTCGCCGCCTCCCTGATCACTTCTCGCGTCAATCGGTGACTCTTTTTCCTGACCCGCCTCAACATCGGGCCGCGCCGTTCCGTGTTGCCGTCCGTTCTCGTCCTTCGTCGCCGCTGCACTCTCCTCGGTGCCCACCGCGTGAGCGCCGGGTCGGGGTACAGCGGGGCAACGCACCTCGTCACGAAGAGAGTACGGCGCGTTACCTTGAAAGTCTGTTGCTCCAATGTGTGTTCTGTTCGGAGCCGTACTATGTAATGTGCGCTATATATCGCGTATATATACATGTATACGAGCGGCACGAGTGAGATAGGCCCTCGCGCGAGGCGATTCACGGGTAGACCGCGCCGCGGATCTACGTCTCCCCTCTCTATCCTCCCCCTCCCCCCCTTCCCTCCCCGTCAGCGACAAGTATCCACGAGCGGCACGCGTACGCGAGTGAGCGCAGCGGACACGAGTAGAGTTCATTCATTCGGTCCGAAGTCGCGGACGACGTTGCTTCGTTCTCTGCCGGCTTGTCGCCCGACTCTATATACCCCCGGCGCCCAACGACCCTCTCCGCAACAAACGTCGAAATCCGCAGAAAAAAAATCGATTTTTTTCCGTTTTTTTTTTTTTTTTTTTTTCGCAAAGAGAAACACACGGAGAGTTTCGAAATATATAACTTTGGGACGGAAATAGAGAACGACGAAAGCAGAGCGTTTCTACGATGAGATAGCCACAGGGAGAGAGAACGAGAGACCTTGAAGAGGCGCGTGGCAGTCAAGGCAAACCTGTCGCTGGTCGTAACGCTCTTACTTCGCCCGACCACGTGCTCTCGAGCAATCGGTGGGACTCAACGCTAAATTATTGTCCACAGATTCACGATGTCTATAATCGTTCGAAATTAAATCGATTTGTTTTTTTTTTTTTTTTTTTTTTTTTCCGTCGGTGCAATTTCTTGAGCGTATTAAACATTTTTTGAATCGGAAATTCTCGAAAATCGAAAATTTTCCGATAATTAGGTTATTTCATTTTTTTACTTCACTTTTTAATTAATAAATTAATTTTTATTTATTTTTCTGTCGTTACAGAGTCACTACGAGATTACAACGGTCTCTCCGCGGATCTTTACAAACCCTCGAATTACGATAAACTCGCCCTGTCGTTGTTGTCCCCATTGCCGAACGAACAGGATTTTGCCATAAACGTTTGTACCCTACTCTCCAACGAGGGAAAGCACACGCTGCGATTGGACAAATATCCGAGGCTCGTCAACATACTCCTCGCGCACGCTGGTGTCTTCGATTGTCCCGGAACGCGACAATTGTTCATTGAGGTTTATTCACGCGTGAGAAATTACTCGATAAATTCCTTCTGGTCGGATGTACTCGATTCTCAGGACGTTATCGATCTCACCGACGAGAGAATCTTCATGAAAAAACCCACCAGTCATCTCAATACCTTCTCGAGGCGGAAAACATTGGAGAAGGAGAAATTAAACAAGACGAGCAGTCAGGAGAGTGAATTGACGCCTATGGATGTCGATGTGGTAAGAAAACATATTTTGAAAAAAAAAAAAAAAAAAAAGAAATTAATCTTTATTGAAGGATAAAAATTATTTATTATTCTTATTATTCTTATTAATTTATTATTACTTATTATTATTTTTATTAATTTATCATTATTCATTATTATTATCATTCAATGAAATTTGTACCTTTTTTTTTTTTTACAGCTACCCCAGGATTGTTCGCGTCTCGAAGCGAGCGTCTCTCCAAACGACGAAAGTCCAACGGATCAGAATCAAAATTCGATAAAATTCGAGGACGACGACAAGGATTTATTCTGCGTCGGCAGAACTCTTGGAACGCAGGATCCCTACGGTCAGCGTGTATTGCAGATAGCGTCGATCCTACGGAATCTCAGTTTTACACCGGAGAACGCGGCGGTACTCGGGAGAAATCGTTGCTTTCTCAGATTCGTAATGCTCTGCGTAAGAGCGCGATGGAGCAATTTGCATCAACTTGGCTTCGATATACTCGGCAACGTTGCGAACGAAATTATACTCAAGGAAGCAGGCGAGAGGATAACCGACGCTGTATTGTCGTGCGTCGCAAAGGGTGTCGATTCGCAGGATAGGTTTATCGTTATATCGTGTTTGGAAATTCTCAACAAAGTTAGCCAACAGGACAGCAACGAAGAAATCGTCACGTATGGTCTCGATGATCAAGTTTACGAACTCATCTGCAGGTAATGATTCTTTCGTTTTATCGCGCAATATTCTCGTTTTTATATTCATTTTTATTAAAAAAAAAATAAATAAATAAAATGCGCTGGAAGGAGGAAAAAGGAAAAAAAAGAAAATATGACTCATGAAAGATGTATCGTTACATTCTCGATTGATATTGGGAGAGAATTTCGTTTCGTGACTTTTCGTCCATAAAAACAACAAAAAAAAAATAAAAAAAAATTTTAAGAAATTTTGTATATATTCAGAAAAATTAACGGATCAGTTTTCGGGAAAAAAAAATTTAGTTTCTGGATTATTCATTGACCTTTTTTTTTTAAACGAATTTGTTATTACCTTTTTGGCATTATTATTACGCAAAATTAATCTTCTTCGGATTTTTTATATGGTTGATTTTTTCCATATTTTTATCCCATTGGGAAGTATGTGAAATTTGTTCGGAATTTCACTTTTAGCTGAAACTGTAACGATACACCCTTCTTAAAGCTCAAAGAAAAATTATTTTTTTACGACGAATCCGCGCTTAATGTAGTTTTTTCGACAATAAATGGAAATAATGGACGAAAATTGACGATAAATAAATATTGTTTATTATTTTTTTCGCAGGTTTTTGGCTCTAAGCGACATAGCTTTGCTCGTTTATACATTGGAGTGTTTATATGCACTGACATCGTTGGGCGAGAGGCCGTGTACGAGCGTCGCGCGGGTACGCGGAGCTATCGACACGTTGGTCGCTCTCGTGACCGTCGAGGCACAGAGTTACGGTCCAAAAGCCTGTATTCTAATGCGAGTAGTCGAGACGGTGTCGACAATAGCCGCAGCGTCGACGCAATCGGCGGGACAATCGACTCCCGTTAGCGCAACGACGACCGCACGGGCTTCCACGCCAACACCAGCACCACCGACGCCAATAGTTTCCGTTCCTTCGACACCGACGCCGATCGTCGCGACTCCCGCACCGATCAGTCCCGCACCCTCGCGACCGAGTACGCCGGCGACGCCGGTTACCAAAGTCGTCACGCACAGTGAGTAACTCACACATTTTTTTTAGGCTCCACTCACGAAAACTCGGATCTCGCCGGAGATTTTCATGGATTTTTTTTTTTTTTTTTAGAAGCGGTAGAGACTACAACTCCTGTCCATCATCCGGTACACGCGCATCAGCAAGTACACGGACATCAGCAAGTTATTCAAGAGAACGAACAATTCGCACTCGGATGGCTGAAAGCAAATTTCGAAATTGCGCCAACCGTTCGCATCGAACAGGAAGAATTGTACAAGAAGTATCTCGGCTGCTGCACAAAGATCGGCAGACGAGGCGTCATCGCGCCGTTGCATTTTCCAAAATGCGTCCGGTAAGAAAAATACCGATATAACAATAATAACAACAGTAAAGAAAAAATTATTTTTCTTAAACATCTTTTCGTAAAATTATGCTTTCGAACGATCGAGTAAATTTAGTTTCTTCAATTTTATTCAATTTAAGGAGAGTGTATCGTTACAATCCCATTTGGATAAAAATCTGAAAAAATCGACCATATAGAAGGTCCTATGAAGATTAATTTTGCATAATAATAATAATACTGGAAAATTATTAACAAATTAGGTTAAAAAAAAAATCGAAATCAACGAATCGTCCGTTAATCCGATTTTTTGGCAGAAGTTAATCCTTACATTTTTCTGAATACATACAAATTTACCATTATTTTTGAATTCTTTTTCTTTACGGGTGAAAAGTCACGAAATTTGAATATAAATTTGAAAAAAATTTCGAAAATTACCAAAAACTCTAAAAAAAATTCCGAAAAATCAACGAATCTACTTTCGCTAAAAAAATGTTAGGATACCGGATAATTCATTGAACAAATTTATTTTTAACTAATTACCAACAACTTTTTAGAATTATTATTATCGAAAATGAATATTCTTAGTACCTTCTGTATCGTTAATTTTTTTCAGATTTTCTCCCAAAATTCTCTCCGAATCTCACATTCGCAATATATCGATACACCCTCTTTAAAGGCGCAAAAGAAAAAAGTAGACTCGTAAACTACCGTTCATCGATTAACAACAGTATTATATATTCGGAATTAATTTCGCAGAAGCGTATTCGGTGGAACGATAGGTCCGAATCCATTGAAAGGGGAAACAACGGGTACTCAGTACTACGAGGGAATTCGCGTCCGTGCAAATCCCGCGCCGGTGACATATCCGAGCCAAAACGCGGTTGGAACGAACACGATAACGTTACCGTCGATCAACACAACTCCAGTAAAGGTGCATCACGTTCAACAGCGTACAGTCAAACCAATAAGTCCCATCGTCGATAGCACGCTTATCGAAAATTCCAATAAGTCCATAAACCCGAGAATCCAAGCACCCGCGTCACCCATATTGAAGGCCCAGTTGTCAGCCCCGCCGAAACCACCCTCCACTGCTCCGACTCAACCCCAGAATCCAGTCACCAAGGTTGACTCTAAAAGTCAGGTGGGTCCGAATCCTTGCTCTCTCGATCTCTCTCTCTCTTTTTGTACGTCATTCGTTAATGCCCTTTGGTTCCTATTTATTCATAGTTGCAATTTTTATTATCACATTTTTCAAAATTAATTTTTATATTTAATCTCTCGACACGTAAAAATTCGCTAACTGCATAGTTTATCAATTTTTCACTTTTTTTTTTTAACACGAGTTCGATCTTTCGTAACTCGAATAACACGCGATATGTTTTTTTTTTTTTTTTTTTTCGTGGATACGTTGACGAATAAGCAGAGTCGTGTTTGTATTTTATTTCATTTGAAAACATTCGAGATGTTTTTATTCGAAGCATAACGGACCATACGGCGCATCAACGTTGACGGTCGATCCAAAAACATAAAAAAAACAAAAAACATAATCACTTTTCTCGGCCTCTACCTCTGTCTTTTACGACTCCTGGTACTCTTCTTTTATCATGTCCGGTTGAAGCCTATTTATCGTGTACAGTATGACTCCACGTTTGTTCGTTTACCTCCGCATAGTTTCATCGACTGCTATTCTATTGGGATATCGAGGTGACTTTGGTGTTTTCCATTATTTCTTTATCGTTTTTTTTTTTTTTCACTGGCTTTCCACTGTTCCCGAGGTGATAGGGTGTTGTAAAAAATCGATCAGTTAATGTGTCTTCACTATTAGAAAATAATTAGCACTCGTTGAGAGGTTCGAATCAGGTAAAAATCTTTAAATTTCATTATTACCGATCTTTCTCTATCGCGAATGTTTGTAAAGAAACAAAAAAACATTTGTTGGCTTTTAAAAAAAATTATTCTTCGAACGCCAACATCATAATTTTGTTGTCTCACAAGTCTTCTCGATAGAGAAAGATAATTTTTGTCAAAAAAAAATTCTCACTTGATTCGACAGCCTCCAGACGGTAAAAACAAAAAATCTGCTTATGTGTTCTCCTCGTAAAAAAAAATATATATTTCACGTACAATTTTCATTGGCGCTTATCGTGACGATAAAAAAAGGGTAGAAAATTTCTGGCGTGGGCTCGCAGCTTAGGCGGTAGCATTGTGTATTTTATCTATCGTAAAGAAAAGAATTCGTATCGCTAGAAATTGTTGAGCATTGTTTGTGTGATTGGTGTGGATCAGGTGTCCGTGGCGCACCCGCACCTAAGTCAAGCGTTGCTAGCGAGCGGTTCGCAAATTCAACAACATCAACAACAGCAACAACAACAACAGGGCAATCAACAAATCCAGGTAGTCGCCAAAGAAGACAATCGAAGCGGCGCAACTTCGAGTTCGATAATAAAAAGCCTACTGGCTACGAAGGTAACGGTCAGCGGCGACTGCATGCCCAGCGCCGCTGCGACTTGTGTGTCTACCCCTTCTGCCTGCGTAACAAACACTACTGCTAGCATCGCATCCAGCATCAGTGCCAACCAGCTAATAACCAGCAACCAGGTATTGTTGTTGTACAATAACATCGAGACAATTTAATTTATTTTTTTTATCATTGCAATTCGTCGATCGATTAATTGCATACGAAAAAAAAAAAAAACCGAAAAACATGTCTGCGGAGTGAAAAGAAAATTGATTTTTGCCGTTTTTTTATCGCATGGATGAACGAAAAGGGTTTTTTTTTTTTTTCAAACTTTTCGTTTAGATATCGTAGTCGATGTGATTGAGAGATCAGCAAACGGAAGTAAACGACGTAAAGTAGTATTTTTTTGAAAATATCAAATATCCACGGCAAAGTACACAGTTTTATTTATCACGTTGCCCAGGAATTCACAGTATCGCCGAAACGATTATTTATTATATTAACACGATTTTTTTTAGGTGAAAAAAAAAAAAGAACGAGAAATCAGCGTCACGTGTAAACGTTACTTTTGTCTTTTCTTTATTGCTTATGTTGTTGTTTTTTTGAATTCGTAGCTGTGCTTTTTTTTTACGACGTTAGGTGTTGCGAATTTTGTTTACGTTGTGGTTTTTTTTTTTTTCGATTTTTGTGTTGTCTTTTCCTGTATGTTCGACCCGTTTCCCTGAGACCACCTCATCGGTTTGAAAAAAATTGGAAATCGATCCCTTTCTTTTCCATCCATCCATCGTTAGGAATATTATAACAAAATGATTTTTTTTCCAATGTTTTCAGTAAATGGCACTGAATAATAATACGGCGAGTTACTAACACTCGCATGAGAAGATTTTTTTTTTTTTTTTTTTTTTAAGAGTTTTTTGTTCTGCGAGATTTTTTCGGAAAACGATTTAGCGCGACAAGCGTTATATCCGAGAAGCCGATCGTGTGCCGATATCGAGATTACGATTGTTTATCTAAAATTGACGATGTAAATATTTTGCATACAGGTTGCTCAGCGACAACAACAGCAGAGGTTACTTCAACAACAATTGTCGGGTGTTATACAACCCGCAGCACCAGCGGCCACACCGGCGACGATACTGATCAAAGCTCCGGTCAACTCGAAACCTCACAAACCAACGATCGCGACGATTCCTGCCAGAAAAATACAGAGGGTCAACGGAGCAAAGGTTATCGTGACTAACAACTGTGAAAAGGTAAATTATTTTATTCTGAGAAATTCGCTGAAAAAAAAAAAAAAACTCCAATGAAATTTTTCCAAGAAAGAAAATCTCATGATTCATTTGAACATTTAGTTATTCTTAGAGTCACGAAGTCTATTTAAAACGGAAATCTTCCGGAGCATTCAGATTCCAACGAAAATTCCTAATTTTCAAATGATTTTCGAAATTTTGCAGACTGAAGTAAACGATAACGAGAACAACAGCCAAACGGTAACGTCGACAGTGGTAGTATCGACAATGACCGAGAATCACATATCGTCGAGTCCAAAAGTATGCCGACCGCCTCACATAGCCGTAGTTCCGGCGAATAAAATAAATCAACGAGTAATATCAACGCCACTAGCCGAAGATTCGGATTCGACGAACAATTCGTTGGCGTCGAGCAGCGGTATAGGCGGCAGTAGAGATTGTTCCGGTGTCGGCGCGGAAGAGGAAAATTCTTTGACGTCCTTCGAGGGAATACTGTTGAACGGTGCGCCAAGCAGTTTAGATATGGATGCGCAGGAGGACGGTTCGTCGAAGGATTCGTCGAGCGTAGGTTCGAAGGACAAACCGTTGCAGACTATGATGCTCGCCGATCTATTGGAACGCAAAGTCGACAAAGAGCCAATAATGAACGGTGTTTTAGGAAAAAATTCTATAAACGAAGAGGGTATGGATCTCGTGGAAAATCACATAAAAAAGGTGCTGAAAGAATCTCCGACGGACGCGACGACGAAGATAAAACCGGATGTTGACGGAATAAACGTTATACAGTCAGAAGTATCGGACGACGCGTTGATAGAAGCACCGAGAGGAATGAAGAGACGAGCGAGCGAAGTCGACGATATTGACGTTAAAAAGCCAAAGTACTCGAACGGCACGACATCTCCCGATCCGGCTGTAGATTCAACGACGGTGGAGTCAACGGTGTCGAGTATAAAATCGGAAGATCAGGACGACGACAAAGCTACGGTATCGTCGACAGCGGCGAATCTTTACGCGGCGCTGGCGGCCGATTGCATAGATGACGAGACGGATATCGAGGAAAGTTCTCTGCCACCGCCGCCACCGCCTATAAAGGAAGAACCGCCTGCAATAATTAAGGAAGAACCGCGAACGTTTATCAATCAGGTAGTTCAGCATCATCAGCCTCAGCCTCAAGTTCAGCCTCAGCAACAGCAACATCCGCAACAACAACAACAACAACAACTGATCGTTACGGGTTCGCGGCAGATAGTCGTGCAACAGGCGATACAATCGAACAATCAGATTCTCATTCCATCCGCCCAAATGAAAGTTAGACCTCCCGGTTCGCAGCCACAGGTTTTGCTGCAACAGAATGCCAGTGGACAGATTCAGTACGTCGTTTCCGGCGGTGTACCGGGACAAAATTACGTTCTCGCGCAATCGCAAACGGCTCTGGTTCAGGGACAGGGGCAGACGTTACTCGTCGCACAAACGACGCAGCAACAAGGTACCGGCGCCAAAACGATAATAATTCTTCAACCGCAATCGGCCGGACCTCCGAATACCCAAAAAATGCTCGCGATGACACCGCAAGGGCAACAAGTCGTTGTCACTCAAGTTCCTCGGCCGCTGTTGCAAAGCTCGGCGATCGGCAACATACCACCGCCTCTCGTACCGACCTCCGTTACTATTCCGCAAACTTCCATAATAGTTAACAGTTCGGTGGCGCAGAGTAATCCCAATACGGTTACCGTGACGATTCCCACTATGCAACAGTGTCCGGTAACTACTAGTGTACCGTCTCGCGTTGTTACACCCACACCGGCCTCTACTCCTCCACCTACGAGACCGACAACGCCTCATCAAGCTGCCGCTACTCACGGTCTCGTCGCGAAACAATCGGTCAAAGTTGTTAAGTCCGTCAGCTCGTCGACTTCCACGGAACCCGTCGAGGCGAAACCTTCCACGAGCCAACAAATGACGGAGAGCAAAACTATTACAATCAAAATTGATCCAAATGCATTTTTGTGCGAATGGCGAGGATGTTTGAGGTAAATATTACCGTAAAAATACATTTGCTGATAATTCAATATAGCGATATCGAAAGTTTTAATGTATATACTGGTGCATTGGATTTAATGTACAATTATGATGGAAAATTTATGTCGAGAATATTGAAAACTATAGTCGATACTTTACATTCAATAATTTACTTAATTTTACCATAACTACCATAGAAGGACCTTAAATTCAATAATTTCTTTAAATTTAATGTAAAGCTATTTTCAATTTTTTTTAACATTGTAGACTATTCGATTTTTCAATATCTTTTTTTATCGTTATTAAATAGAAGAGGAAAAGTAGACATCGAATCATTTATTTTCATCGTCTGTAGTTTTTATTTAATGAATTATATTAATGAAATTTATGAAATTAAAATAATATTAATTTAATTATTGATAGAGACGGCTGAAAAAAAAATCTATTCGAGATTTATACTTTCCATTGAAATTGATGCCGGAAATTCCTTCGTAAACTTCGTTCCATATTTTTTTAACTAATTTTCGGTATATTTTTATTTCATTTTTTTAAATTTCAGACAATTCAAAACACCGCACGAGGTATGGCTACACGTGTGCGAAGTGCATTGTCCAACGAACGGAGAAGAGATTTTGTGTCTGTGGGCGAGTTGCGACGGACTCAAGAGACGAAGATTTTCGCTTATGACGCATCTGTTCGACAGGCACTGTCATTCAGAGGTATCGTAGAGTTTCTTAGTTAAAAATATCACAACCGGAAACTAATTCACTTGAATTTAGACGATTACATTATTTCATTACTTTTTTATTTTGCAGACTATGTGTATGAGACGGAAACAGTTAACCGTAACAGGAAAAACCGAAGTCTCGACGTCAACTCCACCAACGCCTCATCATCCTGGTTACGCGCCTAACGCAGCGTTTCATGCCATCAAGAGGCACGCGCTGGAGTTCGTTAATCCAAAGGAGTTGATAGTAAGTTTCTAACGACACTGAAATCTATCGCTAATAAAAAAAAACTCATGTGCTGTTTTTTTTTGTTCTGAAATAACCTTTCGTCCGTTCGTCAACAAATGAGAATACATAAACGAGTAGAAAACGAAATTGAATACCTAAAGTATTAACGTAAAAAAAAAAAAAAGAAAAAAAAAAAGACTAACATCTGTGACGATAGGCTATCGCTGGTTGTATCGTTGAGAAATTAGAAATACCGAATAGTCACGTTAGATTAAGGGATTATGGGGTCGAATTTCCATAGCTTGCCACGAATCTCTGGCTAAGGACTTTCGAATGTATATGAATTTATTTATTTATTATATATATATATATTTACATATAATTATGTACATATGTATATCTCACACACCCTCGAGAATTCCCCGATGAAAACTATTTTTTTGCCTGTCGGTTTCTTTTTTTTATTTACCCTCAATCTTTTGACTGTTAAAAAAACTTAACCGAATTTCTTGTTCTCTCCTGGCGAAGCAGCAGAGGCCAACTAAGCCCGCTGCAGCCATCTCAAGCTCTTCTTCTCCCAGACCTGGGCAAAACCCTCCGCCAGAACAGGTAAACAAGAGTTCAGAATCATGAAAAAAAAAAAAAAAAAAAAAAGGTGCTAATTAATACAGACACAGCCCTTGTGCGCTGCGCTGATGCCTTTTGTGTTGTTTTGATGTTGTTGTGTTTTTGTTTCGCTTGATTCCTTCGTTCTCGCACTGTATCGTGTTGTTTTTACTCCTCTTATCACTGCTTATCAATCCATTGCATGGTTTTTCGTCTCATTTTCCTCTCTCCGTTTACATGGCTTTGATGTTTTGTATATTTGTGCGACTGGCTTCAAATTTCTAGAATCTTTGAATGCAATTGAACGACCGTGCGATCGCGATATTCGCGATTAATCGGACACTAAAATCCATCGAATTTTCAATATTATTTATCGTGAAGACAGTTTTTTGGTAAATTGTTACGTAGATAATCTCACGGACTCGAGATTTGAAAATTTCGCTGTTCAGCAATACTTTCCAATCGATTAAAAATCTGAAATACATTATTTAGAAGTTCTAAGAAGATTAATTCTGCGTAATATTAATAGAAAAACGTTATTAACAAATTAGTTAAAAAAAAAAAATGTGTCGAATCATTTTAACGATAATCCAACTTTCGTTTCGCGGAAATTGATCCGTTAGTTTATCTGAATACATACAAAATTTTTTTCGAATTTTTTATAATGTTCCAATCTTTTTTTTGTTTTCATGGATGAAAAGCCGTAAATTTTGGTGACGAGTTCGGAGAAACACTGCGCTTTACACTCAAAAATGTTCCGGGCAATCGATCGAATATATTCGCAAATATCGATCATAATTATCGATCATAAAATATCGAAATATCGATCATAAAAAACAGAGTTTTTTGAAAATTAGAAAAAATTCGCAAAATTTTAGCTTTTGCTAAAAAAAAAGTTAGTTTACCGAATTATTCGTTGAATATATTTTTAAAAAATAATTTGTTAATAACTTATTGAAATTATTATTATGCAAAATTAATGTTCTTAGATACCTTTTGTCCAGTTGATTTTTTTAAAATTTATTATCCCATCGGGAAGTCTTCGTAATTCTCTCCGAATCTCACGTTCCGCTGGAAACGTAACGACGCACCTTCCTTAACGTATTTGTAGATACAAAAGTTGAAACAACTAAAAAAAAATCATCGAAATTCATTGATCGTTTATTTCGGCATGTCGACTAATTTGCACTCAACCGATAACAAAACAATCGTTACAAATATTGTTTTCCACCGAAAACACGATTACACAGCGTGTGTTGCACGATTCATACACAGAGAGGTCAGAAACTCCTCGAAGGCATGGACACGACGAATGATGATTCAATCCTCGTAGTACAAGTAGAAAAGTGGCCATTCAATTGTTCAACTCATTTTTTTTTTTTTTTTTTTTTTGCGAGAGCCACTATAACGCGAGTCGGATGTTACTAATAACGGTCACGTAACGACGATTGACCGGTAAACGTGAGTTACTAACTAATCAAAGCCCTCGACTGTCCATCGTGTCCATGCGCAACGGAACATTATCATACGAAACTGTGAATGTTTTGCAAGTGTTGCTACTTTTTATTTTGTATTTTTCATTTTTTTCAGATAATTTTTCTTTTTTTTTTTTTTTTTTACACCAAAGAATATTATATACGTACGATTTTCGTTTACAGGATGACAACGAAGGTCCAGTGACCAAAAGTATTCGCCTGACGGCAGCTCTTATTCTCAGAAACCTAGTCATATACTCTGCGCACGGAAGAAGGTACATATTTTCCTTTTTTTTTTTTTTTTTTTTCATAATTTCCCGAAATATGATAATTTGAAAATGTCTTTAACGTTATTGTTTTCTCCTTAATAACTTTTTCAGACACCTACGAGCGTACGAACCTCATCTGGCAGGGGTGGCGCTAAGCAATGTGGAATCGTCGAGAACAATCGCACAGGTTTTGTACGACATGAACGATCAGAGTAACAGTACTCACAGGTGACCTCTCGATCCGGGCCTCTAAGATCTTTGAAAGAACAAGAAAAAAAAAAAAGGAAAAAATTCGAAAGACACAAACAAAAAGAAATCGGCACACGAAGACGCGAATAAAAAATAAAAAAACATAAATAAAAACATTTACGAGCAGCGATCAACACCATTATTACGAATTTTAGTGTAAAAGTGTTAGAGACTGGAAGTGTAAAAAAAATTACGGTCGAGAGTTGTCGCCGACGATTGAACAATGTGGATTTGTGTAAAGTAAAACGACGAAGAAAAAAAGAAAACAAATAAACAACCTAATGATAACTAATGAGAGAAGAACACAGCGGATTGAGAACGTTGAGTTATTGAGTTCCGTATATAAATGAGGCCTATAAACTTACTGGGCAAAAAAAAAACCATTGCCAATTTAGAGTTATAAAATAATACGAACTATAATTAGTGTCATTTAAAACAGAAAAAAAGATTAAAAAGAGATGAAGAATAAAAAAAAGAAAGAAAACAAAGACCGTAGCGGAAGTGATGATGCAGAACAGTGATAACGAACGAGATAATATTTCAGATTTAATATTAATATTTATTTTCTCAACAAGATGCGGAAAAAAAAATAATGTGTTTAGTAAAAGAAAAGAAAAAAAAAAAAAATGTGTACAAAAAAAGTGGCGAAGAAAATACTTTATGGACGTTATAGTTAATTGTAACCATAATTATTATTATTATTATTATTATTATTATTGTATCGACTACACTTTCTTTCATAAGTCATCATGAATTTAGGTTCTAGAAAAAAAAAAAAAAAAAAAAAATCGAAACAAAACAGCAACAACAACAACAATCTTTTTATCGAATGTATTTGTTGGGGAATCCTATCGGTTTCGCCGCTAAATTGCATATTGCAATTGTGACGCTATAATCTATCGTCTCTCTTTGTTTTTATTATGAAATAATCATTTATTATTAAAAGAAAAAAAAAAAGGACGAAAGAAAGAAAGAAATAACGAAAGAAGTGAGAAGTTTGTGAATCACGAGAAAAAGAAAAAAAAAAGAACGAAACGAAAAACATGAACACGAATAACGAGCGATCTGCCATTGTTACAACAGAAACATTTCATATCACTGCAGGAATCTTACTAAAACACTATTCTTAGTTTAGAAACTCAGTTTAGACTTGAAAAACAAAAATCTACGTGTTCGAGATTTTTTTTTTTTTTTTTTTTCGTAGAATACCGGTTATTCTCAAATAAACTGATCAACATTTTTTATACGCTATTTAACGACAAGAAAAAACGAAAGAATAAGTCTGTTGTACAACAAAGTCGTTCGTTGCAATTTCGTCATCTCTCTTACTGTGTTTTCTTTTTTCTCAAATTTCTTTTTTTTTGTTTGTTTTTTCTTTTTTTTTTTTTTCGCGCATCTCAATAAAGAGCCGAATCGACACGACGGTCAAATCTGCCGGAAGAGCCTCCCCCGTCCCCCACATTCGCCGACGTCGCGACTTAGAGCCGCCGGATAGAACGAACCTGTTGAATAAACAGCCAAAACGGATCCTTCCATTTATTAATGTTTTTTTTTTTTTTTTGTTTTTTTGAGCACCAATGACAGACAACTCTCTCTCTCTCTCTCTCTCTCTCTGTTTTAGTGCTGTTATAGTAACCGACGGAAGCGTCGAGTGTAGTTAACGCGAAACTGATTGCTCCGATTCTTGAATTGCCGCGAAGAGGTTTTTTTTTTTTATTACGAATTATACACAAAACGTGTGAATAAAAGCGGGAAGAGAAAAAAGAAAAATGGACATCTTGTACTTCGACGGTCGGGAGAGTAGATTGCATTTACATATTTGTTTTTACACCACAACTACAAACACCGGAGAGAAGAACAGTAAACTTTATATAAAGCGAAAAATAAGTTGATACATTGAAATATCTCTATAAATACTTGTATATAAAACGGAAACGAAGGAAAAAAGAAAAAAAAAAAAAAAAAAACGCTCTGTATTTCATTCGCGATGTTACACGAAAGTTATCTTCTTGTGTACATTGTATTTTTTTTTTTTTTTTTTTTTTCTTTTTTATTTGTTCGTCAGTTGGATAGGTTCGAACGTCTGAAAAAACTGAACTGAGATTTTTCTGTATTATAATAGGATTATTATGGACAAGACGTAGATGTTGCAAGGAAAGGAATTTTTGGAATTATTTAATGAAAAAAAAAAAAAGAAAAACTTAAAAAGATAAAAAAAAAAAGATGATGAAGAAGAAGAAACGTACCGATGAAAGCTACAGTTGGCTGGGTCAGTATTACGAAGCAGCCGATAATGTGTAAACTAAGAACGTATAGTTATAATAATGGACCCCCGTGCGAGCCTCGATCATGTATTTTATATATAAATATATATATAAAACGAGTTTAAATAGCTGAACGTTTAGAAAGACGAAAAAAAAAAAAAAATAACAAAAAATCTTGCAAGAGGCTTTTTATTTTTATTATTTGTAATTTACCCCCCTATAGTTTAAATGTGTTCGACATTGGGGTGGTAAACACGACCGTGAGAAGATAAAGTGGAAAGAAAAGGATACGAGGAAAAGAAAAGAAAAGAAAAGAAAAGAAAGAAAAAAAACATGCGAATAAAATAAAACTGTAAAAGTGCGGAACAGCGATTGTAATAAATGACTGAAATATGAGAAGACGATAGATACGCATTACGAAGATGTATAGTGAATGTTTCTAAAAAAAAAAAAAAAAAAAAAAATCCACGACATCATTAGTGTCGTTTTACCCGAATTTAATTGAATTATCCATACATTGAAATTTGAATCGCTCGACGGATCCACGATTTTTGCTATCGGCCGTTGACTCCTCGCCGTCTATTTGCGACCCATTGATCCTTCCTACACGTGGAACTTACGTACTCTACGACATCCATCATATTTATAATAATTAAAAAAACATATGCCATATGTTTACTCTGATTTTCATTGCGTCAATCTTATTTTTTTTTTTTTTTAAACGAATGATCAAAATTATTGTAATTATTAATTATTGTCGATGCAAAAGGCTAATTCTGTAATAAGGAGTATCCGTAAAGAAAAAAAATAACACGAAATTAATCAACTAACGAATAATAAAATATTCAACTTCACACACGTGACTTTGGATCAATCGTTAGATTTAAAAAAAAAAAAAAAAAAAAAAAAAAAAAACCGTTCGTCGAGGTTACAAAAGTGTTTATTCCTATCAAGAAAAAAGAAATACAGAAATGTTGTACACAAGACTTTCATACAAAAGAAAAAATTCTACAAATAACAGTTTCGATTCCTTAGTCTTAAAATATTTCTCTTTGCGATGCGACAAGACGCCAAATTCCAATCAACGAAATTTACAAATTAAAAGTTCATCGCAAATTTCTTCCAGCATTGTTGCCCGAGTCCCGTGAATCGGATTTTGATCTCTGCTGAGCCTTCGATTTCCCGTCGTTGTTATAAACCGCGTTAACGTTTTTTGTAGCGTTTTTATTCGGGATTTCCGCAGCTTTTGCTGCACCTCCTCGAGTCACTCTACCGTTGTTCGTCGAGTAATTAATCGGTGACAATTCTCTTTCCGATTCAAGTTTTCGCGTTTCTCTCGTGGAACTAAAATTATTTATCAAACGTGTATTTTCACTCCGATTATAAATTCCCGCAGTTTCCGGTGTCCGTTTTCGAGGATTTTGCGACATCGAATTTCTCGGTCCACTGTCTGGTAAATCGCTTTGCGAAGTTCCCCACGTATCGGTCGTACAAGAAGATTCCGATTCGTTCAATAGCAATCGTCGAGCTGTTGCTTTCCCTTCTTTGTCTCTTGTTGATTTTTTAATCTTCCCAAACGCAACGGAGTTCGGAGTTAATCGATTTTTCTGCGTCTCCACGTTCTCCGATCGCGTCGCGCTACGATTTCTCGAGACGTCGAAACTATCGTGCAGCGTGTGAAATACAAAAGAATCGGGTGATGCCATTTCCTCAGAATTGTTGCTTCTCGATCGACCTTCCGGTCTCTGCGACGCTCCACCTGCTGTTCTCGGACTCTGCGGAGAAGAACTTCCGTGCGTCGATAATTTCTGCGACGAAAAACGTGACGGCGAACGACCGCGTTGCCGTTGACTCTCAACCGGAGTCGGGAGATGCAAAGATTCTGGGAAATCGGCGGTCGAACATTCGGTTGTTAGTCTCGAGAGTGTCGAACGGTCGGGAGCACTCCTCGGCTTCGTCCGAACGGCTTGACGCGTCGGAATCAAACTTCCGGCGCGAGAACGGTTCAAATTTAACCAATTCATTCTCCTGGGACTTCTCGGCGACGACGAAGATCCCGGACGTTCCCCGGATGTGAGCGAATTTTTCGAATTTTCTTCGTAAACTTTGGGTATCGTCCCCGTGTATTGATGCGATGGGCTGACCGCGGATTTCTTCAATTTGTGAATCTTCGATGGTTTCACGGAGTCCGTCTGCCTCTGCGTTTCAGCAGAGGCATCGTTCATTTTCGGAGCGTAGAGGCGACTCGTCGAGACTCGATGATTGTCCGGAGACTCGTTTCTTCGCTCGTGTGTCCACGAGCCGACGTCCTGACGATTATTAGGATTCTTTTCATTCCTCTGGAGGAACATTACGTTTGATTTTTCAGCCTCTAAGCCAATGTCTCGTTCACGCGACTTTTCCGTGGGTTTTCCTTCGATTTTTTTCCTTTTTTCGGGAGTAGAAGCGACGATCCGATCATCATGAAAAAAATTGCTCTGCGACGAGGCATCCTTTTCCCGTTTATTCTTCTTAATTCTCTTCGAATTTCCGGCGGCTTCTTCGTGAGCTCCCGAAGCTTCTTGATCGCGAAAACGTTCGATAGCTCTGAACTCACAAGTCGAGATGAAACAATCGTCGGGTTTTTCTCGATTAACTCGAATTTTGGTTTTGTCGGTTTCTCCTTTACTCGCGTCGGACACAGCGTCGTTGAAACTCGTGCTTCTCATAGCGCTGTTCATCTGCGACAATTGTTCCTCGAGATTTCTCGTTTGTTCCTTTATCTCCGTGAGCATTCGCACGAATTCGGGACGCGTAAGATCCGCCGCTGTTAGAGTAGCGCCGCTGTAGTCGATTCGCACGGGAAACGACATATTCGATTTTACGTTATCAAAGTCGCGCTCGCGACTTCTTCCACGAGGAAGGCTTCTGCTGCGTTCAGATTTTATGCGATTCCTCACAACTTCCGGTTTACCCGCCTTCTCGAGAAGTCTCTGAAGAATTCGCAATGTCTCATCATCTTCGACGATCTCGTCGATGCTTTCGTGATTTTCTTCATCTCGATTATTCGCAACTACAAGATTTTCCATAGCATCGAAACTCCGACTACGAACATTCGTCATCTTCGATGTATCGTAACCCGAAGTATCATTTTCACTGTGATCCACGCTTTTGCTTTCCATCGAAGAGTTCATCGTTGTTTCTTCATTTTTAGCGTCGCGATCGACGCGACTTTTGCCACTGTTACCTCTGCAGTTCAAACTCTTCAGTGTCTTACCGATTCTACTGGACAAACTTCGATGCGTTTCATTTTTTTCTCCCACAATTCGTTCCTCAGTCTCAATAGTATTCGTTGTATTTTCGGAAGATTCACTATCGCGCGGCGGACTCGAAACTTCGTTTGTTTTCCCTTCGGACGTTTGGTTCGCGAGTAAAATTTTCTTCGCCTCTTTGCAAACGAGCGGCGTGCAGAATTTAACGACTGCAGTTTTGTCTCTGTTGCCATCGAAATTAACGAAAGCCGAAGCATCGGATATCCTAACTCTGATGTTCTTGTGCTCGTCGTCCTCCTCGAGCGTCGCGCGAACACAGAGCGCACAACATGCAGCGCTTCCTCGATGACTTTCCTCGTTTAGCAGCGAAGTTGCATCGGCATTTGTCGGAATTCTCGCCTTCAGATATTCCGCTCTCAACGTCGAACTATCTGCATTCAATCTGTACATTAATGCCACGGATTAGGAGCATCGCGAACGTTCGAACATTCGTTTCATTTGTACATTTTACTGTTGCTATCCGAACACTTGCAGCTCGTTAACGGTGTCGAAGCTTTGCTCGCGTTTGTCGCGCTAAATCTGTTTGTTCTTTGGGCCTCGAATCGCAGATCTCCATGGTGCCGGTACTCCTCACCGATCTGCGCGTATCTGTACCAATTAGGGCACTTTTTTCAGTCATCAATTTTATTACTCAGACCTTTCGTTAGTTCCTTTTTTTTATATTTTAATACTATTTAAATAACGACGTTTAAATCGACGTTAAAACTATCGGGCGTTGAATTTAACGATCTGGAAATATAGAAAAACGGCGATTAGACGATATTTAGAAGAAATTAGACGATTAATCGATAATCGAACAAATTAATCATTAAATCATCTTGAGGTTTAATAATTTATATTTCGATGAAAAAATTTGACTACAAATAAAAGTGCAGAGTAACAGTGAATATGGAAATGTGATTATTGTGATTCGTCGGGAATAGGAATTGCGTATAATGTATGAAAAAAAAAAATGTAATGTATTGAAAAAAAAAAAAAAAAAAAAGCGCAAACAGGACACGTTACAGACGAGCGACAATTTACAAGGCGCCACTTTACAAACGTTATTGGGATCGGACAGTAGTCAGACATCGCGACGAAAGCGAGGATTTTCTTATTAAGCGGTCGATCCCGGTATCGCGGGATTGAGACGAGGATTGATTTTTAATGGCGCGCTATAGCGGTAACTTCGGTCAATCGCGTTCGCATTTATTTCGAAATTGCGTTGGTGTCAATAAATTCAACGTACGTTTTTCTCGACGACTACCCGAAGAAACTAATTCGATTGGACTACCTGGACGTTGGACTGCCGATTGCGTTAGGCGCACTGGAATCCAAACGCCTTGTCGCTGCCGGACACGGCGACGAAACGCCAGAAAAATTTTCCGTGCGCTTCGTAACGACGGTTTCGCCGCATTGACAATTTCTAGGATTGGGAAAATAAAAACGGAAGTGGAAACATCTAATGGACGTGGAGTTCGTATCTCGGAACGGGGAAATAGATGGATAATTGCAATAATACGAAAATATAAATACCTTCGATGTTCTTCCTCCTTTCTCGCGCGATCGAACCTCTCGTTCGTCACTTGTCTACGAAGTTCGCTTATCTGTTTGCTGTATTCGGCTGATTGATTTTGGTATCTCCTTAATTCGGCAGATTCCGACGATCTGTGTTTTTGATTCAATATAAATTTATTGTTAAAAAATGGCGCAATATTTTTTTTAACTATTTTTTTTTACTATTTTACCATTTATTTTTTTTAACAGCTCAATAAACTTTTATCAAATTATCGTACTAAATAAATATAAAAAATTCAAATAAAACAAAAAAAAAAATGTCATTTTTCAAATTTTTTATTCTTTTTGCTAATTTTTTTTTCCTTCGATAATCTGTTGGAAATATTGAAGATTTTGCTTCAAAGAATTGTGAAAAAATTGACAACTTACAATTTATTTTGTAATTCGCATATCCTCTGTTTCAGTCTCGTCATCTCGCACTGCAATTCCTGATTCGCCGCTTGACTGTCCATCGACTCTTGACGCGCTTGATCCAGCAGAGTTTCCAAGCGTTCGACGGTCACGTGATCGCGATTTAGCTGATCTTGTACCATATTTTGTTCGGTCTTAAGGCGCGCAAGCTGCGCTTCGTACTGAAAAAAAAGTAAAGAAAAATCGGTATTTTCCTAAAACGCGAAAAATTTGCGACAGAAAATATCTCGAGTCCTATAATTACCTGCGCTTTGGTAGCATCTTTGTCTCCGAGTTCTTTAGCCAATGTCTCTTTCTGTTGATCGAGTTTAACGCAAAGATCGCGAACAGCGTTCAAATCGGCTTCTGCCATTTGTCTCTGTTTCATCTGTTGCTGTATCTGCGTTTCCAGACTCGCGACGGTTTGCGTCAGTTCGGCGATCTGCGCCTCGTATCCTCTGATGAGACAATCGCGATCAGCGAGTTGTCGTTCGAGATCCATCGATCTATCGCGCGCCGATTGAAGTGCGCCGCGAGCTTCGGCCGCTTCGGACTCCAAACTGTGATTATTATTCTCCAACATAGTGGCCTCGAGACTCAAACTTCGAAAATGATTCAACATCTCCGTTCTCTCGTTTTCCTGAAAGATTTTGCGATAAAACGTTTCGATATCGTCATAAATGTCCTGCTAACGGAAGAATCAATTAAAAAACACTTTACGCAAAGATTAATCGCGAACCTTTCTGTTTATAAGCTCCTCGGCTCGCCGAACCTCGCTGACGTAAGTCTGCAGTTGTCTCTTGAGGTCGTAGGACTCGGCACGCGATGTTTCGAGCTCTCGCTGCAGTGTCCTGATCTCGCAGGTCACTGCCGCTAAATCGTCCTGCAATCTTCTGTTTTCCTGCGCGGCATTGTCGCGATCGTTAGACGCGGCTGCTAATTGCCTCTGATGAATCTCCATCTCCATCTGCATGTTGCGAAGGCGTCGCTCCTGCTCGGCGCTTTGGTCCACGCAAACTCTATCGAAAAACACGAGAAACATCGATATTTTTTTTTTTTTTTTTTTTTTCATTTATAAAATAACAACTATTTTTTAATTCTTCAATAAACAATTCACGATAAACATCGTGCGATTATTTATTCGATAGAAATATCGTCGCAACTGATGCAATACTCGTCTCGTTCGACGAGCGAAAAGAGGACAAGGGCACCGTAACGTATCCTGTATGTGTCGCGCGTACGTAGAGTAATTTTCATATAGACGCGTATCGAGCCGCAAAAATTGCTCAATCGAACATCAGCGTGGAATACTCAAGAACGACGAGCGTTAACGATCTCTGAATCTGATGCAACGCAATAACTTCGAGGAACTCTGACTCGAGTCTTTCGCCTTTCGCAGTTCTATTTACCGACACCATTAATATAAAGGATCGACGAAATAGATTTAGTATCTCAATAACTCTATTCGGATCGACATACGCGTCGAACACTCGTATCGGCGCGATCATCGATACGTAGAGATCGCTGTCGATGGATGATAATCGATATGAAAAGCGGAGCTCCGCTACTTTCTAAGCGTCGAACTCGCGACTATAATTAACGTTTTGGACGCCAACGGCACGTCATGCAAATGACTGTCTGCTCTCTGCGCCGATATGTTAATATCTCTAATTGATTTGGAATCGCCGAGATCCGCGTTCGTCGGAAAACTGCGGATGCGGAACAGGCATTCAACGCCGATTTCAGTTGCATTAACTATATAGAGAGCTCGATAAACGAGATATTCGAAGAAAAAAAAATACATTCTGAAGGCATTGAATCGGAAAGTGAGTTTCAAACGGTTGTTCGATTGAACTTGGGGATTGCGTGACTGAAAGCCGTTGCGTAATCGACAACAAAATGGAATGTAAACACTGCCAGGAAAGGTATCGTTCGATATACGACCAAAGATCTAATGATTTTTTACATTTTTTTTTATAGATTTTTTTTTTATATTAAAGATAATTTTGTGAGTTATCCTCTGGTAGATTGATTACAGAATCATTTATTACTCTCGTTTGTTACGCAATGCGTCGAAACCATATGCAATTAAATGATTTACGATTAATCGAAGACGCGTGGCTGGCATAAGCCCCGAGGACGTTAATCCCGCGTAAGCGAGAGACTTTCTCTCATCTCGTCTGTCCCGGTATCGCCTGCAGCCTCCTCGAGAGCAACGACAAAAAAAAAGCTACTTGATTCTCGAGGCTGCAACTCCGGCTTCCATCGGACGCGAAAGTGAAAACTAAGTGCAACGACGACGCGCATCACACGTTCGTGTTTGCGTTAGAATGCAACGGCTACGATCGCAATCTCGCGTCGTTTCATCGCTCAGGCGATATCGCTTTATTCATCATCGAGAAGGAATTTTCTGCGATCCAATTTTTTTTTTTTTTTTTTTTTTTTCACTCTGAATCAACATTCTGCATTATGCGTGATAACAAACCGCCCGAAACGTGTTCACCTCGTTACCGGAACAAAAGCGATTAACGGATAAGTCCGCTGCATTAGAGAGAGCGAATCAACAATTTCATAACGATATCAGCATTTTTAATGAACGTTTCATGCATTGTTTGCATTTGGGTTACTCGGGTCTCAACAGCAACGAATCAAACGAAAGTAATTTATTATACCGGTTACGTATTTCCTACTTTCCAGCATTGTTTGCTACACGCAGTCGCGAAAAATCTTAATTACATTTTGTGTGAAATAGTTATCGAGTTTTGAGTTCCCGAATCACTGAATTTTATTATTATATTGTCGTGTTACAGCACCGTTACCTTTTAAATGGGTCAATGAAAAAATACGAAAGTATAACATCGTCGGAAGATTAATATGTGTATTTTGAAAATGTGATTTTTCGAAGTATTTTAACTTCACTTCGATATTCTTTGGTTTGAAAATGTGTCCCATAAATTTACCATTCTTCGAAAATACAAGGATAAACGATCAATAAAATATTTGGCGCACAAATGCAGAGATAAAATCAAATGAAATAATTAAAATTCATTTAATTCAATTTCACATTTAATTCAATTTAAATAATTACGAAATTAAGTAATTTTTTTTTTATACAATTTTACTATTATTGTCAAATTTTCATGTGCGATATTCTGGAAAAAAAAAATGCCAAGAGAATGGATAACAGAAACGTCGTCATCGAAGCTATGAGAAGCAAATGTCTATTAACGTTTTTTCTCATTACGAAGATGACGCGGTTCGCTTGGAGATGCAATAAGCAATACGGAAGGCTTCTTAGTTCTCTCGATCGATCGAAGAAAAATGAACCGCTACACAGCCGCGAGAGAAGCGAATGTACTTGTGTGATAAAAGGCGAGAGTGCCGCGGCCTGTAGCCGCGCATCGAGAGACTCGTCGCTCGCGGGACTCGGGCGTGAGAATAAAAATACCGCTATACGGATGTACACAGGTTGTATATATATATACACGCCAAGCGTAGAAAGTGAAGCTGAGGGCGACTGACCGCGTAATAAGCGATACTCTCAATCGTCATTCCGATTCGACCGAAAACATGCTTCGTAACGAATTTTTTTTTTTTTTTTTTTTTTTCATCTTACAGGAAGCATCCGCAGCATCCGTTAAACTGTTGGATTAGTAGCGAAGCCTCAACCTAACGGTCGACGAAGGCAATTTTACGCGTGATTACTCCGAAAGCAATAAAAAAAAAGGAACTTAGTTCCCGATGTACGACAGATATAACGGGTAAAAATAATTCTCCAAAATTAGCGAATTTTTATAAAATCGCTTAATATAATTAACCAATGAATAATAATAATAATTGATCGATTGGTATAATCATTATTATTATTATTATTACTATTATATTAATCAATAATTATTACGAATAAATAGTTATTTCCGGCGATATTATATTCCGCGGAAATAATTTTTTTCCGAAAGTAGGATTACTACTCGTGGAATTACCCATTCGGATTCACGGTAAATTGAGCGCAAAGCCCTACATTTCCCAACGAAATTGAAGGGATCCGAGCGCCGGGATCGTCTGCCGTTTACGTAACCGCACCGCAGGCGTGGGAAGTTCACCACGGAAGTTCATCAAGCGCCATACCGACTTCCTCGACTATTTAATTGCAGTAAATTACGCATTGCGCGTTTTACCTTCCGTGAAGTATACGAGCCGTGACAGCGTTATGAAGAGTCATTATAATGGATATGGAACCGTCGAAACGCATTATTTCTATAGCCTATTTATATTTGTTATAATAAATATGAATATTTTAGAGAAAAAAAAAAAATCAAAATTGTAGAGAACGAAAGAGATTCGTAGCGCGACGTTCCGCGTGTACAGAAAAGGCAATGAGACACAGAGGAGATCAGAAGAGGACCATGACTCACGGGAGAACAGAGTGCATCGGCCCCGAGATCCCTGAATCTCTTTATTATTCTACTCCTCGATTGCTTCACGACACAGTCGTAAGGTCTCGAACGCGACAGTACCGCGACATATACATATATATATATATATGTTTAACCGCGTTCTGTATGCTACATAACACCGCTCCCTCTCAAGTTTCCGTCTCATCTCCATACCGTTAACCCAAAGGGCTTCGCCTTCACCTACGTTTCGTATGTGCCGTCCCTCCCGGCAACGCATACAAAATAACCGTTTCAATCTTCCGTGCGTACCGCAGTTACAACTTCGTGATCTCTCGTACCAAATGCTCGTTCTACGAAGTTATAAAAACTCCGCATTTAAATTTCAAAAGGGAAAAACCTATTACGGATGCGAAGATGAATAATAATACGATATATAAGCATAACTCTCGAGTATTCGTGATGTCATCATTCCTATTTTTTTTTTTTTTTTTTTTTTTTTGGAGCGATAAAAAAAATTGAATGCTTCAAAAGTTTTTATTTAACGCTTCAAAAGATACTGTGCGCGTTTTTGGATGCTATCTTTGCTTCCCTGTTTAACGATAAAATGCGTATAAAAATCGCATTCGCGATACTTTAACGTGTTAGTTATAGATATATGAATGTTCTTGAGACAGAAAAGAGGGTCGCGAGTAAGTAATGTGAAATAAAAAAGTGTACTTGGGGTTTTGCTAGTGACCGAAGCTCTATGGATTGCGGCTATTGGCAATATGTATCGTAACAGTGCCAAGGACCCCGCGTGCCGGAGCAATCGATACGGAGGGGAAATCCTGTAGTCGCAATATCATAGACGTTACTGCATCCTGGTCACCGGCTTCCCGGATCCAGGTGAAGATTTACGTGCCCTCCGGAGGGACGGAGATTAAAGTTCAGAACGGGTTGCCACACCGTTGTACGTTGGAGGGATGCCGCGGCAAAACGGTACGGTACGGCGATAGCAGTCGACAGTCTCAGCGTCCGAACAGTTTCAGTTTCAGAGTCGTCGACAGAGAGTTAGGTAACAGTGTACAACGGGCATGTAGAAGAAGTGTTTCAGGCGCGAGTCAGTCTTATCCCGAGACCCGGACAGTCGAGACTCGAACAGAACGGATACGAATTTGTTCCACAAATTCATTACCCGCCCCGTTGTTATTCATTATTTTTCAAACCACGTGTGTTGTTTTTACGATAAATTCAGTTGATTATGACGTGAAAGTTGCGATCGAAAGGATTTTTTTATTTGGATCATATCGACATTCTCGATGGCCCGACTGTGAGTACTTTAATCATTTTCATTTCTTTACTCGAAATATGTATTTGAAAAAAAAAAATTTTTTTTAAATTGCAATTTTTAGAATAATATTTTAAAATATAATAGATAAAAAAAAGGTATGTGAAACAATTTTACATACAAATCGTCTTCAAGTGTTTCGATAAATTTCTATTTTTTAAATTGATTATTAACAAAAGTTTTTCATACCCCGCGAAGTAGATTTTGATAATTCAATACCTATATACTTGTTAATCTACCGTTGCACCTTAAATGATTTTATAAGATTTTAGTAAGTTTTCTTAAGATTCTTTGTAAACAGCAACATCTATTCACGAATTTATTTATTTTTACAAATATAACGCATAATTTTTTTTTTTTTCGAAATATTGTCCGATTTTTGCATTTTTAAATGCATTTTGAGATCTTGAACCGTATATAAATATCGTTTGCAAATAGTAAATATGTATCTTGAAAAAAAATAGTATACTAATGTTTCGCTTTGCGATTATATATCGTCGCCCCCGTTAACTAAGCAGTTTATTCCTAACAACTTTCTTCGTGAATACTTAACCGGGTATCGGATAATCCAGTAGCCGGTATAGAGAGGATGGCCTTTCGAAACATTACGAGATTGCGTAGAGTTTCGTAATCCTACGCGATTCTTCGATCGCTCGGAGTCTAATCTCCTCTGCCTTTTTCGGGTTCCTTACAAGATCTATCGATCTTTCACGAGAATCCGCGCCGATTACTTCGAACGAAAGTCGAGAGGACTCACTTTACCTTATCGAATTAAATACATGTATCGTGTAACGTAACACGTTTCGCAGTATTTCTTTTAGAAATACGAAAACTATTTAAAAATAAAAATTTAAGAAGTTATGCGGAGTTAACTGAGTGTCTAATAATTACTCATTCAGAGGGCAAAGATACTTCTACTCCGGCGATCTTGTGGCGAAAAGTCAAGGATTCGTCAAAAGCGATACCATCGCGATGCCGTCGCCTTGACGAGAATCAGATAGCAGACCGTAAAAAAAAAGTACCAATAATTCTCATTCACACAAATCCACAACATTTTTTTTGCTAATTTTTCAATACAAAGTATTTACTCCAAAAAAATATTTTTGTTAACTTTATTTTGTTAATATTTTTCGTAATTTTCGCAAAAAACGTCGGGATGTTTCGGAACGAAAAAACGTTTCTTAAAAGTACGAAAAATGTTCATAGTGCAAAAATTCTCGAGGGGATAATTTTTTTTTGAGTTAACCGTCTGCTAAACACGAATAATTAATTCCTTCAAATTTTCATACCTAAATCGCACGTCATCTCCGCATGGAAGGCAGCAATAGGGACACATACAGTTATCCATCTTCGTCATACGGAATTTCGATAAACGTTTCGTTACACCCACAAAATTTTGAATAGAAAACTCTGATGACTTGGTACTTATTGATTACACGAAAAAATCAGTCGGAACGAAATGCCAAACGTCCACCGTTTGTCGTGAACGATACTCGGCGCCTCGTGGCCGTAAACTAACAATTTCTTGCCGAACCGCGTCATGATTGTTGCTGAATAGTCGGACTCATGACTACAGCCGGTGTCCATTTGACAGCGAAAATGCGAAAAAAACAAACTGCCAAAATCTTCTCGGACATTGAAATTTATTAGTCAAATTAACGAAACAAAGGAAAGAGATCGCGCGAGTGTCGTACTTTTGTTTCGTTACGGAGTCGTGAGCTGATTAATGATAAACGGAGTCGTCGCTACGCGGCTGACCTTTTGTTAAACACGTTTAACTCAACTCGTATCTAATTGAAGACGAGAGGAGAGAAATAATGCAAATTGCTTGTGGCTATGAAGCTTCGAGTTTCTGAAGAAACCACTACGAGTTTTGACGCTTTCAATGCGACAATTTTTACCGATACATCTGAGATAATTTTTCTATAGAGTAAAAAAAATTAAATTTTCGCGTCGGCTAACAACTAAATAATTATCTTTGAGAAAAGATCAAAACGCTTTGACAAATCGTAAAAAAAAAAACGATAAACGAGCAAAAACAATGCATTTAAAAAAAAAAAATTAATGTACCGATGCCGGAAGTTTTTGCATAAAATGATTTACTGTAGAATAGCGATGACAAATAAATATATTTTTACAGTGAAATCAAAGTAAATTATTGGATTTAAAGTACTTTTATAGTGAAATTAAAGTAAATAATTAAAAATTATGAATTTCTACGATTTTTAATATATCGTACATTCATTTTTCATCGTAACTTTATATTAAATTTAATGTTACAGTTTATGTATAAAAACTTCCGGTACCGGTAAATTAAATTGGCGGCAAATTTTTTTTACAGCGCATGAAGAGCTTTAGGTAAATGTTAACCCATCGCTATTTAATTTCACTATAATTTGAGCAAAAAAAAGGACCGTCGCGAAGTGTTCCATCACATCTGAAATTCCAGGTCACGATCTCGTCATCGGATTATCTTACCGAATCAAAAACGAGGTGCAACGTGAAAGTACTGACGTAACGTATCTCTCTCCCGCGCAGATATTCCGTTTGCTTGGCCCGTAATTAACCGATTGCGTAACGAATTTTTGCGGTTAGCACTGGAGAATCGCAGAAGCAACAGCACCAGGAGCTCCGACACTACCATCGTCATCGTTTTACGCTAATGGTATCCGTCTATTTACATTTCGCAACTCGAAGACCCCATTTCACGAAACAATTGTTCTTAATGTTTCCTCTGTCGCAATGAACAGTGACATTTTCTTTTTTTTTTTTTTCATTTTTAATTCGTCGGCCCGCGGAAGCGATGAAATTCGCGAAATATTAGACTTAATAGGACTTCTCTTCCAGGCGACTCGCGATTTCGGACATTCAAACGTTTCGACTCTCTCGACTGTCGGCTCCATCGAGCGGTTCGTTACTTTCACTTGCAATGACCTTCGCCGCCGAAGGCCAATCCCTGTCCTCACGAGATCCGTGTAACTTCTCGCGCGATTATTTTTATCCGCATTCCCCTCGTCAACTTTGTCGACAAATTGCGCGCTAATTTTTTGTTTCTCTCTCTCTCTCAACATTCAATGTTGCATCCTCGACGTGAAGAAACGATGTAAATAAATCCGTAACTGCGTGTTTTTCATTCGTGACCCAGTGACGAGAGTCGTTTACTCCCGATGTATGTAATTATAATAAAACAAATAAACAACTTCCCGAGTTCGGCTTCTAACTCTCTCGATGTCGTTCGCGAAATTATTCGCTCGTTATTCGAGGCGCAATAGTGCGATGGAAATTGCGGCTCTTTATACACTTCAATTTTCCAGAACGAAAGAAAAACGGAAGTCGTTAACGAGACGCCGCAATTGGGATTGCGATTTTTTTTTTCTCCGCGTTTCGATAAATCGTATTATCGTCTTCGATCCGCGAAACAAGAATCTTTTCAAATAAAAATTTTAAATTCAATTAAATTTTTTAAAAATTAAATAATTACGATAATTATAATAATTAATCATCATTAATTATAATTGATTAATTATAAAAAAAAAAAAATTATGAAATTTTTTTTTTTTTTTTTTTGGATCGCGCGAAGTAGGAAACGTTAATTCTTATCAAGTCAGGCAGCTGGCAATTATAACTCCCAAGATATTATCGTCCCGCGTGAAAAGTTAGAAATTAGAGTGTACAGTTTGCTTCGTGCGTCGAGTGGGAGTGGATGAGACACGACGGGAGTCCAGTTTGAGACTCCGAACGATGTCGTTATATTTCGTATTCATGTCGTCATTCCATCCCTGCCGCCAGGGACAATGCCATTGCCATAGCGAAACAGTGAAAGTATATGGGCATTTTATTTAAGTTTTCAGTATCGTTCGTCTACCGACCGCCGAGTGAACCTCCTCCTCGCTTTTGTCACATTGCAACGCGCATTTATATACACATAAGTTTCAACGCGAAGAATCGCGATGAGTTATTAGTTGCGGTTGAGCTGACGGATTCTCTTCGGCGTTTCACTCATCGTCCGGGAATTCTCTTCGTAACTCAAAGTCGTTTTGTACTCTGTGAAAATAATATGTTTGCACCCGGTAATGTGTTACTAAAAGTTCCTATTGTTCTTCGATAATCGTTCTCAGTTTATCGCTCACTGAGTATCGCTATAACAACGCTGTATTATCACATCGACCGGCAAATTCTATCGTCAAGAAACGCGATGATAGGTAAACAGTTTATCAATTTAAAAAAATTGTCGAAATCTATCACTTCGTTAATCGTGAATTTTTCAATAATTTTTACCATTTATAGTTTCATATCAATTTTCTTTTTCAAGTTTTCATTTTTTGTGTTCATTTATTTATTTCATTATTTTATTGACTTTGTAAATTATTTTGTAATAATAAAATAATTTATAAAGTCAATAATGAAAGAGTCGCAATTAAAGGTAATGAAAGTCGCAAGTCGAGTCCTCGATCGCTATCCTATATTCTCATACGATTGGTTCCATACGATCCGTAAAAGTTAATTATTGAAAGGCAATTGCAACTTTTCGAAATTTAATGTGTCTAATTGTCTAAAAATATTTCGTACGTATTTTTCAGTACGATGCAGACTTTCTTAGGCAGCATACTGTGCCTTCTTCTCGTCACGGATGCAAAGACCGCTGTGGTGCCACCGCCGTGGGCCAATCCATCGAGCAACCCTTGCGCGGCGCAGCCACGGGGCTGGCAATTGCTTTACTGGCCGGCCGATGGAAAATGTTACAAGATATTCCAGGCAAGTATTGAAATTAGAAATGAAGAAATTTAGCGCGATGTTTCGGAACTCGCGTGGCCCTCGCCGCTCACCGAGGCGAAAGTGTATTTTCGTAAATCGGTTGAAACGCGAGACGAATTACGAATAGAATTGAATTTACATGAGAATTTTTTTTTGCTTTTTTTTTTTTTTCGTCACGTATAATCGTCGCAGATTGGAGCGCCATGTCCCGAAACAATGGAATTGGGACCAGCGGCGGGAGGTGGTGGTACAGTCGCCGAGTGCAAATGTCCACCGGGTACTGCACAATCCCCGAGGGACGCACTTTGCCATCTGATCTTTACGAGAGCATCGTGCGATCGCGGACAATATTTTGCACCCGTACCGGAAGTTCCCGGCAGCTCGAGGTAACGCTTAAAACAATTATAACCAATGAAAAAAAAAAAAAAAAAAAAAAAAAAAAAAAAAAAAAATTTATTGGATTTGCGAAACTACTGTAGAATCTCTTAAAAAAAAAAAAAAAAAAAAAACAACTAATATCTCGAAAAATCTCGATATATTTTTTTGTATTCAACCAAAATAACTGCGTAGTGATATTAAAATTAATTTTTTCTACTGCCGCGACTGATCGACCGATTTATTTTTCTCCCGCAGTTCAAAAAGACGATGGGGCGTCTGCCAAAAGCCTGAAGTTTGTCCAGAGAGAGGAGAGATCTATTGGCCTCAGGATGAAAAGTGTTATCCAAAATTAACTCGAGGCCCGTGTCCGCGAGGTGAACTCTTGGTGCTCGGAGCCGACGGTTTAGCTGAGTGTTCCTGCGCGACGGAAGGAGAACTCGGAAGATATCATTGGCCCGGTGCAGCGGGTGGTTGCCACGAGCATTATACACGTGGACCGTGCATCGAACCCGGCGAACTTTTTTTGCCCGGTGGTTATTGCGGTTGTAACGCGAGTTTGCCGCATTATCACGAACAGACGAAGATGTGTTATCCATTGGGTAGTATCGGTCCGTGTCTTGCGGGACATCATTTCGTCGTGTCGACGGAAAACGAGACCGGTGACGAATTTGCACGCGGCAAGTGTACCTGCAAACCCGGACACGTTCCCTACGCGAACGGCCGTTGTTATCGGGTTCACACACGAGGTCCTTGCGAAGTTGGCGACATGCTGATTAACTCGACGACGTGCGTTCCTGTGCCCTGTAAACGCGGAAGACTCTACTTTCCGCGTGAAAAAACTTGTTACCGTATTGGTTCGCGGGGTCCGTGTTCCAACGGGCAAATTGTTCTCTACGATCACAACGTGAGACCGTCGCTCGACGGTATCGGTTACAATGGGCTTTGCGGTTGTACCGCAGCGCTGAAAAACGCCGGCAAGTGCTCCGAGGAGGAGAATCTCAGTTGCGAGAACACACCGGGAATGGTAGTGATAAACAGAACTTGTTACAAACTCTATACTCAAGGCCCGTGTACACCTGGCGAGTGGCTCGTCGCTCGACGAACGCCGAAAGACGCGATCTGGCAAACCGGAGAAACGAGAGAATCCGAAAATGCGAGATGCGAGTGTCGTCCGGGTTACAAGAGAGTCGGCGAGAGCAGCGAGATTACGGATGTTGAAAATAACATACTGAATTCTATCGGTGGTTGTCAACCGCCGACGGTGAGATTAGCGAAATTCTTGAACGACAGAATAAAGTCGATAAACTTTTAAAGTGATTTTTGTTTTTTTTTTTGTCGCTGCAAGGATCGCGATGAAACATCGAACTTAATGTGAATTGCGCGTGTGTCTGTGAATTGCAAACTCAATTATCGTCGAGAACGCGAGTTTTTGTGATTCGTTAAATTTTTTTTTAATTCGACGTTTTCTATTTATTATTTTTTTTTTTTGCGTCTAACGTGCCGTTTTATACACTCTGTAAATATCGTCATAAGTATGTAAGAGTATATCGTATCGATAAGATTTTATTGTAACGTGACGCATGAAAATTGTGCGATGCAATTGTAGATAAACAAAATGAAACACTCGGGTCTGTGTACTCACTGATACTTGTGTTGGAGTTCCTGCAATTGTTGCTCCGCTCCCGAGACCTCCTGTTCCTTGGACTTTAAATCGCGTTCCAGCGTCGCTATTCTTCCGTCTTTTTCGTTCAGATCCATCTGCGAGAGAAAATAAGTTTTTTTTTTCATTCTAAACAATTGTTTTGCTATCGGGAAAATTCGTAATAATTCGAGATTTGCATTCAGAAATTAGAATTCGTTTGGAATGGACAATCAATAATTCCTTTGAAAATCCCAAGACAATTAAAAAAGAAATTCGTGTTTTATGAGCCAAAATACGAAAATTCTGTTCTATCGGAATAAAAGAATCTGAAAATATTCAGCAGAAACAGCTTACCAGTAACTGATCTTTTTCCTGATCCCCGCGATTCATGTTACCGCGTAGCGTGCTGATTTCTTGTTTCAACTCTTTAACATCGTTGTCCAGTTGCATTCTCTGTTGTTCGAGAAGCCTGTTGCGCTCCATAGCTTTGAACAATTCGGATTCGGAATGATTTAACTGTCCCTGAACATCGCCGAGCGCTTGATCTGCCTGATCCTGCAGCGTCCTATAACAAAAAAATAAGAACTGAAATGAAAAAACGAAAAGAAAAACAAGAAAAAAAACACGAAGGATTTACCTCAGTTGAAAGTACTGTGTGCGCTGCGCCGAGAGTTCCTGTTTAGTTCTTCGCAATTCATCCCTCAGATCTTCTAGTTGATCCTCGAAACCGTCTATCGTCGCTCTTTGCGTTCCCTGCGCAATCAAAAGTTCTTGCCTTTCGCGTTCTAATTTTTTCGCCCGATTTTCTACGTCACACAGGTTTTCCCTCAGCCGCCTTTGTTCGAACTTATGCGCCTCCACGGCGAGCTGAGCCAAACGATATATCCCAATACCCAATCAACGATAACATCGTTGTGTTTACATGCAAAGATATTAATAGAAAAAAAAAAAAAAAAAAAAAATTGGAGAAAGAAGATATTATTAACAATAACTCAGTGTACTTTCTAACCATTTTTCCGTATTGTTAGATTATTTTGTTTCTCATAACTACGAAGTTGGAAAGTAGCGAAAGAAAACTACTGAAGCAGCAGATAAATTTGTGTTTTTTTACCTTTAGCCTCTCGCGGAGAGAATCTCGTTCTTCGACAAGACGATCAACGTCGGCAAGTGCTGCGGCTCTTTCGCGTTCCAAACGTTCCACCATCGCCTGTAAAAATTGAATATTGTTTCTCGTCGTTGAAATTTTTGAGAATCACGACGATCATTTTTTATCAATGTAATTTAATGTTATTTCTCACCGTAGACGCTCGGGAATCACCGCCAGCCAAAGGCGCGATTATCGAACAATTGCAACTTCCAATCGGCCGACACTTACCGCACGGATGATACGCGCTTCGGCGTTCCGTTCGCGTGGACTGCAGACGCAATTCCAATTCGAATTTTTCCCTACTAAGTTCCTTCTTCTCCCGTTGCAAATCGCTGATCGTGTGCTCTTTGTCGATAAGTTGACGTCGCAATTCGCAAACTTGAGCCCAAAGTTCAGCCTGTTTTACAATCGTTAAGGAAAATCTTTATGCATTCGAAAATTTTTGGAAATATTGTTTTTAATCACTAAAAATTCATATATCTTACATTGTCAGCTTCTGAACTTTTAACGTTCTGTTCGCGCAATCTATTGTATTCATTTTTGTAATAATTGCGATCGCCTTGAATCTGATCGATGGTCTGCTGAAGCTGATTGATCTTCGCGTCTTTGTCGCTATTTAATTTCTGCATTCTCGTTGCTTCGATGTTTGAGTCTCTCGTTACTTCGTTGTCTTTCGCGTCGCTGTAGCGTTTCGTGAAGTCGGTCTGTTTTTCGTGGACCGGCGGTGACAAGGATCTTCGTTGTCCTCGAGAGGCTGCGGGATAAAAGCGAAAAGACACGATGAAATATTTAGTAAGTGATTTCTCAGTATTTTGCAGATTCTCCTGAAAGTATGATGCGCGCGGCAAAGGAATTTAGAAAACTCAAGTGATGTTATACCCGATTTTTTCTTCGCCAACATTTTTCCTTTATTTCTATCGTTCTTTTCTCCCGTATCGATGACTCTCTTCGAATCGTCTTTAATGCAGTGCGATGCGTCGTCGCTCTGAATTTTCTTCTTCAACAAATTATTCGCGCAATCAATACGCACGATTTCTTGCTTCAAATTTTCATTGATTCTCGTTAACTTCTCAATCTCGAGTTTCAAATTTTGTTCTAAGTGGAGTTATTGATAGTTACGGCGAAGTCGTTGTATTTATGAGATAAAAGAATGTATTAGTTACCGATCACTGTTAATTGATTTATACGATCGTTCATATGCTTTTTCTCGTCTAAAGTTGACTCGAGTTTCCGTTGAAGATTGCGATTTTCCAGACGCGCACCTTCGAGATCGGCGCGCAATTCCTGCGCGGATCGTCGCTCGACCATCAATTCTCCTTCCAACACGTGCACTTGTGTCATAACACTTTCTAACTTTTCCTGCAAGAGATTCGTTAATTTGGAGTAAAATACGCTTTCCTCGGTAGTTAAACGTAAACGAAAACGGCAGGAATCGAGTTAAATTAACTACTCCAACTTACCTGCAGTTGGCTAACGCGTTTATTGTTCTCTTTAACGACAGAATTGCAATCCGCCTCGACGGCCAGAGCGATGTGATCTATGTCGCGCAATTCTTTCTCCAACTCTTCATTGCGCTCGGCGAGTTTCATCGCTTGAGACATTGCGTCGTGTTGCTTATCCAAAGCCTCTGTATAACATTTTTTTTTTACATTTTATAGTTTTTTAACAATTATTCTGAGATAAATATTCGAAAATTCGTACTAAAAATGTACGAACCTCGCAATTGCTGCTCGAGATCCGATTTCACTTGTTGCAACATTCTCAATTCCGTGTTCTCGGAAGGTTTGTGACAAACGCTGCGAGGATCGGTGACTTTTTCGTAAGGATTGTGATCGCAGCATTGATCGATTTTTTTGCACGAACAGTCGCGCGAAACTGCGCTGTACGGACGACCGCCTTCCAGCATCTTTTTCAATCTCGATATCTCCTTTTCCTTGATTGCCAACTGTGGAACATTTGTTTGATGAAAAAAAAAATTGAAATACATCGAAATCGCGTCGATTCCAACTCGTAATTTTTTTGGGACACACAGGGAGATAGCAGGTGGAAGTAACGTGCAGAATTCATGCCGGTAAGCGGAATGGGAAGTCTCATGCAGACTCTATGTAATTATGCGCCGTTTTACCTGCGTTTTAAGCGAGTAAACGCTGTCTACCTGGAGATCCAACTCTCCCCTGAGTCTCGTTACCTCCTGATTCAACGTGTTCATCTTGCGATCCGCCATTGCCAATAGATCCACGGAACGGGGTTCAACTTTGTTGAGACTGGGAAGAGAAGAATTACTCTTGGTTCTTGGCAAAGGTTCGGCTTCCAGAGAAGGTCTTCTTAACGGATAAGACGGACGTTTTTTAGAAGCTGGAAAACGAAAAAATCAAGAAAATCATGAGTATTGTGCAAAACTTAATAAATCAATAAATGAATTCAAAATTACGAGTAATCGATAAAGAAGATAAAATAATAAATAATTAATAAATGGAATAAAAATCGTAAATAATTAATAAATAGAATAAAAATCAGAAATGAATGAAAAAAAAAAATCCAGAAATTTTTTTTTACCGAGTCCAACATTATTTATAAGAGGTTTGCAACATTTTCCCAAAAGTTCTTGAATCCTTTTGCTCTTCTGCGACGACTCAGCTTCAAGATCTTTGATTCTCTTCAAGTTCCTGGAAGAAGCGGACTGCAAGTCGCCACATTCGCTCTCCAATTTATAAACTTTTTTCTTGAATTCCTTTATCTGTCTTTGATGAGTCTCCTTTGCCTCTATGAGATCCAAATGCAACTGATTGCACTCCTGGACTAACCTTGCATTGTCGCATTTGTAAGGATCGATTGAGAGTTGCAACTGGCTACAAGCCTACAATTGGCGTCAAAAAAACATAAAGAAGAAAAAACAAAAAAAAAACGAAAATTAGCAAATCAAAAACATCAATCGATATTCTAATTTAAATTAGATAAATAAATAACGCATTCGACTGATAAGAAAACTGAATGAGGTTTTTGTAACAAGCGATAAACAATTGAAAGTCTGTGAAGTCTGAACAGTTTGCTCCGTGACTTTTGCTGTGAAATATACAGAGTGCACGCGACGGAAACTTGCAGAAAAAATTGCTTACCTCGACATTGTCATGTGCTACTGCTTTGAAGTGTTTTAAACTGTCCGTTGTCTGGATGAGATCAGCCAGAAGTTTTTCTATGAGCGGAAGACCGTCCAGTGATAACGCCTGTCTGTAACCCAAACTATCCAAATGTTTTCGGATAGTCCGGTAACGCGCCGCTACATTGTATTCGTCATCTACGTTCATTTTTACCGAAAATCGTTTCGTTTCCACTAATCCGAACGAAAATTCACCGAGTTAAGCGACGTTCCATCTCAACGAGTTTCGAAGTACACGCGTGCTTCGCACAAACAATCGCGATGTTTTTTTCACTTTCAAGATTCGCCGAAAAACCCGAACACTTTCGATGACGATAATGTTTCACGATCGACTGTTGAACTGTTACTACTTGTTGGGTTTTTGTTGTTGATTGCATCGAAAATTTGATCATAATGCCATTTATAAAGTTATTAGAATAATAACGAAACGAGAAAACGACTTAACCGATTCACCACTCAGCGAAAAATGTAATTACTTTGCCGAAGTAATTTTATTTACAATTGTGACTGCGAATAGGAGTATACGATGCAACCGGAATGAATTAGGTTAACACGGCTTCGAATGGGCGGTATGGGTAAACAATTTTGAATGTCGTACCAACATAAATTTCGTTTTTTTAATGTTGCAAGTATGAGACGTTGCCTGGCAACGAGATGAGATAAAAAAAAACTATTGTTGGCGGCAAAATACAACGATAAATTCAATTTTTTCATTTGCCGTCGCGATCAATGAATGTCAACAAGGGCATTTTTTTATATCTTCGGCATTTGATATCGAAGAATTTTCCCAGTTGAATAATAATAATAATAATACAGGAAAAACAACGGACAAATAGGATCCGTCGTAATTATAATAATTCCACACAAGTCTTGCGATTAGAAAAGTTTATTGGTTTACGATACATCGATAAATAAGAACGTTGCTCGCTTGCTTACCCACAATCGTAATATGTGAGACGAATCGGAATGGTGTTTTAAAGCCTGTAGCCAGTTAAATGCAGTAATCATACATCGACACATCAATCTTAACAACGTTTTCTAATACGAATCTTATTTAAAAAAAAAAAAACGAATGCGCCGTTTTTTTTTTTTTTTAATTTTACGCGATTTCACAATACAAGAAACGTCGATTTACATATTCTTGAATTCGTCGCTTCCATTGGCATTGAGCATTAGAATGTTCGGATTTTCTTTTTCAAATGCAGTCGCATCTCTGCCTCCTGGTCTTTCCTCCTGTCCCCATTCACCCAATGTTCCGCGCATCACGTCGGGCTGTTGTCGCAATTCTTCTTCTTCCTTCTGTGATATTACTAACAGTTTACCGTTGAACGTTAACATTCCTTATTTATTTTACTTTTTTTCTCACACAAGTTTAAAGTAGCATTTTCTTCTAACGATTTGTTATTTGATAAATTTGGTCTTTCGTACGATAAGTATAAAAAATGGGAGGCAACGGGTTCGGCTCAAGATGTTCTATAGTCCTACTGGATTTTCCATTTTATCATATTATATCCACGATACACCCCTTAGAAATTTATTCAGAACAAACCTGTTTATCAGCTTGAGCGAACTTATCGAACATATTGGCGTAAAGTTTTTTCTCTCTCAGAAGATTCTGCTTTATCAGAGCATTGCATGCGGCGATCTGTTTGGCCGCAGCTGCATTTTTTGGTTCGACTTTCAGCACCGCCTCGAAGTCTATGACCGCTTTTTCCGGCGACACGAGAGCGAGATGCGCCTGACCCCGTCGGAATAGAGCTTTTTCGTTGTCCGGACTCATCGCCAATACTTTGTCGCAATCGGCTTTCGCCTCTACGTTCTGATCGATTTTCAGACGGAACAATGCGAGATTTAGATACACCGAGACTAACAAGTTGTCGCGCTCGGTCTTCTGGTCCCCTTCGTAAGCGTCTTCGTCCTCCAAATACTTCACTGCCTTCTCGCACATCTTAATCGCCAATGCGTACTTTCCGGATTTGAAGTAATTCGTTCCCTTATCTTTGTACAACTTTGCTTGTTCGATTTTTTCCGGACTCTCGAGAGACCATGGATCTGCTAACTGCGATCGAAATATTTAAAAATAAAATGTAAATCGTACATAAATTTTATAAAAAAAACGAGAAATTGCCGTCGCAAAATCTGTGAGATTTTTTTTCTTACCTTTTCGAAGTTTTTCAACTCGACCGTATATTCAACGTCTGCGTCTGCCGGTATATTGAATTCGGACTTTCCGGCGCTCTTGAACGCGTGTTTACTTTTGATTTTTAGTCGCGATTTTTCGCCATTACTGAATTTTTCTAACGCCGTCTCGATACCCTCGATAACGCCATATTCTTCGCCCTCTCCAAGCGCGAATTGTACATCTCTCTCCTCAAATACCTTGTCATCGTATTTGCCAATGATGTGAACTGAAATTATTTTTAAAAGTCGAATTAAACAATTAACAAAGAGAAAGGAAAGGAGAAACGTATAATAAATTTCTAATATGATGAATAAATTAATTATTATCATTAACTAATTGACTGTTTCAAAAAAATTCTGCAATCGATTTATCTTTTGGTAAACTGTATTTCTGGTAAATAAAAACAAAAAATCGGTACTATTGTGATTATTGGAAAAAATTTTCACGATTATTTGTGATTGTAATTGAAACTAAGAATACTTTATACTATTGATATGTACTAATAAATTTACTAATTTAATTTGTAAAAAGGAAAATCCCGTGAATACGTAATTAAAAAATAAACTAAAAAATAATTTTTTTACCATCTACAATAGATCCATCACTGGGATTGCCACCAGGTTTGCCGGCGACCAATTGAAATCTTTCGATACTTCCATCTCCACCGGGACTCAAATCTTCGCCAGTAAAGTCAATCATTTCAACCTGAGAAAAAGAAAATTGCAATTAAAAATACATTCCAGAGGTGTTCATTTTTTTTTTTTTTTCAACAATTTTTACTTCAAATTTCAATGTTGCATCGGCAGGAATTTTAGGGGGAGAGCCCTTCTTTCCATAGGCGTATTTTGAGTCGCAGGTCAGCATGGCGACTTCTCCTTTCTTCATAGTAGCGACGCCAATGTCCCAAGCTTTGATCACCTGTCCCTGTCCCAAGTTAAATTGGAAAGGATCGTTCCTGTCTTTGCTGGAGTCAAATTTTGTGCCGTCCAAGAGTCTGCCGGTATAGTGAACGGTGACTTTGCTACCAGCGCTGGGGGCTTCGTCGCCGTAGCCTTCCTTCAGAATTTCTTTGAGAACTCCACCATCCTTGAGCGGTGAGATATCCATCGGAGCCATACTAGTGTTGAATGAAAAATACAATTTCGTGAATTAATTCGCTCACAAAGATTCGTTTTTCGAAGGCGAAATCGTTGATTGAAATTCACGCATGTAGCATCGAGAACGCACGATAAATGCGAATAGATCGAGAATCGAGCTTTCTAGAAGCCGCAAAGAAACGCCGGAAACAATTATTCGAACAAATTTAATTACGAAAAAAAAAAAACTCGTACACGCGATTGTTCGAAAATGTTTTTTTTTATTATGACAATAATCGTTAAGTTTACATTTCAGTCTATGCGAATGCAGCAACGGTTTGTTCGATCGTCGGAATTAATAACGCGATGAAAATTATTTCACGATGCGATTCTTCCGCTTTCGAGTTAGTTTGACGATTCGGAGCAGAAAACTAGCGTCTCATGCTTCTTTTTTTTTCACACACTCCTCGCGTTCGAGATATAATCGACGAAACGTCCCTTGCAATCAAACGCCATCTGAAGGTGAGTGATACACAACTCGCTGTTAACTCGCGGATATTTTCCTCGAGTTTCGCGTGACCTGAGTTCTTTTTCGCCGTGAAGAATTCGCGGGGACCAACGTGCCGTTCGCGAGCAACCGGCGACCGTAGTATAAAATAAATACCGATGATAGAAGAAAAACTTTTATTCAATAAAACATCATAACGATAATATGTCAGAGTGAAAATACGAGTTTGTAAAACAGTTTAAAACATGTGGAAATCATTGAGACTGGGAGAGCGCGCGTTGGTGAGTCTGAGTTATTCGAAACAATGTAGGAACCGAACGTTTCTCTCGGAAGCTTATAGATGCACCGATGCTTGGAACAAGAGGCTTGATTCCTCGCTGCTCAGCAAAATAAATCCGAACGAGATGTTCGTCGAACTCGATCAAAAGTTCCAAAGCGTTGGCAAAGCTAGCGCCGTTGACATCGACATATTTGCGAATGTTATTAATGGTCCCGATCACACGGACGAACTTGTCGATGTTATTCACCGACACAGGTTAACTCCGGAAACTTCGAATACGTTGGATTCCACACATCACGCAGTTATACGATTTTTACTCGACAACGAACAGATCGAAGATCTCATGACGATACTTAACGATCGCTTAAATTACGGAATATTCCCCGATTCCTTTTGCTACAACATTCTCATGGATACTTTTCTTAAAAAACAAGATTTTGGAGCAGCAGCCAGAGTAGCTGTGCTGCTGATGCTTCAGGAAGATTCCGAACATCCAATTACCAATGCTTTGGCCATTTATTCGTGTCACAAATATCTCGAGACGCCGGATAGCTGGGTGGTACCGATACCTGAACCCGAACCCGACAATGGTGAAGAGATAAAGGTTCGCGTTGCTTACATCAGAAATCCTTATTTCGACGATCATTTTGATCTCACGCAACCGAGCGATTTGGTCGGCAAAACTCTGGTTTTCTATGGCAAACAAATGGATGATGTTTTGGGCAGAACTTGCCGATTAAGGGGTTTGGTACTCTGGAAAAAGTATGAAGATGCTGCAAAATTAATTGACGAATGGATAAATAACAATCAAAAGGAATGCATCTATAGCGAAGTTTTGCCAAAGATTCAGGAGTATCTCTCCAGTATTCCAGAGGACAAAGTAACGGATGATGTTAAACAGCTCAAGACGCAATTGGAACTATTGGAAAAGAGCAATTTAAAAGATGGCAGTGTTTTCGAAGATATCGAAAATAGAATACAAATGGCTATAGAGAAACAAGCGGAGGTCGATATTTCTCAACAACTTCAGGTGGGGTTTTAGCTCTGCATTTATTTTGTGGAGTAAAAAATAAAATTATTTTCGGGATTATTATCTGAAGTTTCAAAAGAGAATTTATAAAAAAAAAATTTTAATTAATTTATTTGATTTAAAAAAATTTTAAACGATTATTGAGCAATTTAAAAATTTTACTTAAATTTATTATTTATTAAAAATGGAATTATCAAAAAAAATTTATTTATATACGCGTTTATTTTTTTTATTTTTGTTTATTGGAATTGAATATTGAACTGATCTCAAATCATTTGGAACATATCGCGTTGTCGAAGCACGATAGACATTTTTTTTTTTAAACGATCGAACATTAATATCCGCATTTTTGTTTATACAGATTTACCAGGATTGGGAGAAACAAAGAATTACTCTGCTGGAGCATCAACTGTCCGAATTGGACAAGAAAGCGAGACTCGAGAGAGTCGAAAAGCTTAAGAAAGAATTGGCCGATCGCGAAAGATTCGTCACGTTCTTCGAGAATCGTGATAAAATCGAATTGGCAATCGAGACGAAGCTGCGTCTGGAGAAGGAGAAATACGGAAAGCGCATACCAACGCGCGCCGACGAGGACGAGAATTACATACCTCCAGAAGTCACGAAAACACATAATTTTTAAGTAACCATACGTTTTAGATGTTTGTATGATGATGAAAACAACAAAAAATGTAAAACGGGTTATCGATACGTATCGCAAACTTTATACAAGCGTTACATTTTTCTGTACATTATTAAATTGTCTCGTTTTACGGTCCGCCCTGACTTTGCTTACATTCTACTACAGTTATTTTCTCCCCAACTCACGGGAGTTTGGTACGTGGAGCTGAGTTGTTACATTATAATTACATACTCGATAGGATACTCGAACTTTGTAAATGAAAAAAAAAAAAAAAAAAAAAAAAATGCAATAATACATTAGGCTTCGTATGAAATACCGCGTTTTGAGCGTTGATAGTCGACGGGGCGTATATTTTTCAGTTCCGAAAACAGCAACGACGAGTTTATTGCAACGTGCTATTGTCAATTGTACTGCGGCGTTGGACGAGTATTCTTCGCTCATTTCCAGTATTTTTTCTTTTTTTTTCTTCTTTCATAGCAACGTTATTTCTTTTCACGACATCATCGCCTTGCGAAGACAAAAAAAGATTTAAGTATTGTCGGCCAGATGTTCAAAGGTGGATTACTGCTGATGGGAATTTATCTTACTTACTGATTAATGAAATTCTTTCGTTATCTAAACGTTTCGACAGTCGTTTCGATACTGTCGTTCAACATGCGAAAATCATGATTTTTTATTCTCAATTTGTGCCGTTAACGACGCTGTCTCCTGACGCATTTGCTTCAAGTCCGCAGTTATTCTTTCCAAATTTGCACCGACGTTTTTCGTGGATTCCGAATCAATCTGAAAAAAAGAAACATTTAAAAAATTTGTTTTTTTCGTTGATTATGTCGATGTAATAATCATTTACCTGCTCTTCCAAATCTCTTATTTCCCGTAGAGTGGCTCCGGTCTCTTCTACCATTGTAACGAGTTCGCTGCAATCCGAGTGCAAAGTAGCGAGAAGTTTATAAGCGCGTCTCGACGCCTCGTTGCTTTTGGCATCGCGAAATATTAATTCATCCACTACGGTGAACGATCTCTCCAATCTTCCCGTTAGCGTATTTATGTCCTTCTGAATCTCTCGCGTGTCCGCCAATACTTTGTTTATCTCGTCCTTCTGTTTTCTCACGTTGTTTATTATCTCCAATATTCTTTGCGTATACGCCGAACGATTGACGTCCTTCGGCAATTTTTGCACTTCCGACAATAGTTGCGAATACTGCTGATCTTTCGCGTGACATTCTTCCAAAAGTTCCCGTTCCTTGTCGCGCAACAGACGAAGCTCTTCGAGTTTTTTCTGACTAGTATTCTGCAAAAAAAATCGTTTCGATTAATTGGATCATCGAAAAAATCATTATTTCCCTTCGGTCCCAATAACGCCGAAAAAAATATCGATACTCACGGTTTTCGCCGAATATTTTTCTCTTCCGTCGCGATACTGCTTTATCAACGGGGCTCTGTGTTTCTCCCATTGATTCGCCAAATTCGTCAATTTGTTTCTTCCCGTTTCTATAACGCTCTTTAGTTTGACGATGTTGTTCTCCGAATCCTCGAGCAAATCGTAAGTTCGCGATTTTATTATTCTCTCGGCTTCGCGGACCTCCAATTCTTTTTCCTCCGTTTGTTGACTCGACGTTACGCGAGATAGTTGAACAGCGAGTTTCTTCATTTCGGTATTAGCGACGTCGATGTCGTTGCGAAGCTTTTCGCAATCGGCTTTCATTCTCTCGATCTCCGCGGTTTGACGCTCTTCTCTCGTAATCGCAGCGGTTTGGTTGCTCGATTGATCGTTCGATTGTTCGCTCGTTTCCTCCCATTGCGACAATGATTTTTCGACCGTTTCACTCGCGATCTCTTCCTCGAGTTTCGATACTCGCAATCTCTCGTTCAACGAGAATCTACTCATAACCCGAATTTCCGAAGATATACCGGCAATCGCCGTGTCTTCGGACCTCTCGTTGCTCGTTTGTGAATGCAACCAATCCAATCGTTCGATTATATTCGTTGATCGCGAATGTAACATTTTGGCGTTGTTTGACAACACGGAAGGCAAGAGGTATTGTCGGTCTCTCGTTTGTTCAGGCACTGTTTGCTGATAGCGTATGTAATAATTCTGGAATTCTGGAGAAGAAAAAAAAAAAATGAAAATACGTAATTCGGTCGAAATGTTCTTAAAAAAATTTGAAATCCTCGAAAATTGATTAACAAGTTTTTGCAAATTCTTTTAACAATTCTTAAAAATTGGTTTTTTTTCTTAATACGAAAAAGTGTTTAAAAATTTTGAAAAAATGTTTTTAATTGTTATCCTTACCTTTGTCATCATCGGCCGACGGAACTTCGATATTAACGGATCTGTAAGGCACATTAACGTACCCTCCACTGCCGGAATTGGATTTGTGACAATAATGAGGCAACCATGGCAAGGAAAGATCCCTCGATAGAACGGCAGCGACTGACTTTTCTAACTCATCAATTTTACTACTCGGTTCGCCTGACGTCTTGTCGCTTTCCTTTGGAAGTTTCTCAATGAGAAACATAAAAACCCTTCGAAGATCCGTCTCGGAACTGTATAGAAACGTTTGATAACCGATATCCCCTCTGTATCCGAGATCCTGAAAAAATGTATCTTATTCAATGGTCAATATTCGGAAGACAATGATAGAAATTATGGACCATTTTGCTTACAGAGCAAACCTGCGCCAGAGCGGCTCCAACTCGAAATCGCGCGGCCATATTAGCAGGAAGAATTCTTGAAATTCCAAGACCGGGCCGTATGATATCTAAACATCTTACGGCAGCGTCGACTACCAAATCGGTATCAAAACCGCTTAAATTTGTAACCCGCTCCTCTATATCACTGAAATAACAAAAAAAAAAGAAAAAAAAATCGTAAATAATTCTTTCGAATTCGGCGCGACGACAGTCGAAATATTTGAAATGTAAAAAAAAAAAGATTAAAACATCTGCAGCACCACCCACTCGCTGTCATTCCCGTAAGACAGTCGAGCGTCTTAAAAAACCCTCCCTATTTTTTGACGTTTTTCGCGGAATGAAAAAAAATTCAAATTTCATCCCATCGACGATAAAACTCACCAGCCTATTTCACGCAGTGAATGAATAATTATATTGTCAACTTCCTCCATCGTTATCGTGTAAAAAATAAAAATAAAATGTAATTTAAATTCGGTAGGATTTCAGTGAACGGTCATACGACTGCCGACCGAATCTCGCCCCGACCGGGTGGATTCGAGAGGCTAGGATAAGATGTGCCGATAGCACAGATAATTCGCGTACGGTAATTGATACACATTGCCATCTGGCGATCATTGTCGCGTACTCGATTATAGATTTGTCGAAGAACAATAAAATAACAGAAAATGTGTTATTATCGTTCGACAAGTTAATTCTTTTTATTAATTAATCATTCTTAATCTTTACTATCTGGCAAAAAAATTCGATTTCAATTTCATTTTTTGTCGGGGGAGAGGGAATGTTTCGAGTAATCTCATTGGTCCAATAAAATTTCTTATCAAATTCTTATCTGTGCTTTCTGCTCGAAGCCATCGTGTCACGATTGTTTCGATTCGATTTCATAATTTTGTTTTCTGCTCCACGGGATGTTTCGTCACTTATCGTAACGTAACGTAAAGCTAAAGTATGGAATTAACGTAGCTGCTGTGCAGCAAGTACGGTTTATTTTCTATTCATTATGAAAAATTGTATATCGTGAATTTCAAGGCCGTGCGCGTAACGAACGTCACGTGTTTACGTGAGAATCAGCTGTGCCGAAGCTTTTTGCAAGTTGTTTCGAGTTTTTTGCTCTTTATAAACGAAGTTTCGTTTTTTGTTTTTTTCTTTTCTTATTGAAACAAATTTTAACGATGCTGCGTACCATTGGCACGAGAAACTTGGCTCTCGGAGCCACGAGCACAAGTTACAATTCAGCAGTAAGTAATTTAATGTTTTTTAAACTGTCAATCGTGTTTTTATATGTCTTGTTCTGTTATCCCAGTGTAGAAAAGCATCGAAAACTACGAATGGGACATTTACTAACAAACTTGAGAATGGACCACAGCTTGGGGACTTCATATCCGATACTATCCCGGATTACAAGGGAAAATTAAAATTGGAAAAAGGTGAAAATGCAAGACTTAGATTGCCTCCGTGGTTAAAGACGGAGATACCTATGGGAAAGAACTACAGCAGGATAAAGTCGCAACTCAGAGATCTCAGACTCAGCACTGTGTGCGAAGAAGCGAGATGTCCAAATATTGGTGAATGTTGGGGAGGCGGAGCTCATGGCACCGCTACAGCAACAATTATGGTAATTACATAATAATACATAATATAAAAGCATAAAGCAAATCTCTGGAAATTTTTCTCTCAAAATTTGGGAGAAAATATTTATAGCTATAATACACTTGGTGTGTTTTTTTTATGTTAAATAAAAATAAACAAATTTGAATAGAATTTATATTTTAATTGAATTTGTTGTAATGTAAATTTTTTTTTTATTGAAATTCTTTTTTTTTTTTTGCCGAATAGAAATTTAAGTTCCTTTCATAGATCAAAAAAATAAAAACTGGTTTCTCGTGTTTCGGCAATTTATCATTAAAAGTTGATGAATTTTATTCCATTAATGTTTACCAGAAAATTAGAAGATTTCAGCATCTCAAATACTTTTTTTTTTTTGAGGTTTTAAGAATGTAAATAAGTATTCTAATACGAAAAAAATTAACTTGAAAGGATTTTTTCAAATTTTTAAATGAATTCGGCGCTTAGTTTTCGAGATTAAAAAATGAAAACCAATATTTCAGCTTATGGGAGATACCTGCACCAGAGGTTGTCGTTTCTGTTCCGTGAAAACGGCGAGAACTCCGCCGCCTCTCGATCCCGAAGAGCCGGTGAACACAGCAACTGCCGTAACGGATTGGGGACTCGATTACATTGTTCTTACATCCGTTGACCGGGATGGTTAGTTAAATTACTTATTTATCTAATAAATCACTCAAAAAATCGCGTTAATTATCTCGAGTGTAATTCGTTAACGAGATTAATCGTAATAAATTACAATCTTTATTACAGATTTACCCGATGGTGGAGCTAATCACATTGCGGCAACAGTTCGAGAGTTAAAGAAGAGGTAAACATTTACCACTGTTTATTAAAAAAAAAAAAAGACGATGTATTCTCCTTGCGATTATAATGATATGAATCGCAATTTTTTCGCAGGAGTAATATTCTAGTCGAGTGTCTTGTACCGGATTTTCGTGGAAATCTCGATTGTGTTTCATCGATAGTTAACTCGAAACTTGATGTTTACGCTCACAACATCGAGACGGTCGAACGATTAACGCCTTTCGTTCGCGATCGACGAGCGCGCTATAGGTAATCTTAAAGCTCCAAAAGCGGATAATTAACTGCTAATTGCCGAAAAAAATATATTTTTTCTTTCTTGCGAATGATTTCAGACAGTCGTTGAGTGTTCTGGAAGGTGCTAAGAAGTTCGATTCGGATCTGATAACAAAATCATCGATAATGCTGGGTCTCGGCGAGACGGACGAGGAAGTCGAGCAAACAATGAGAGACTTGCGTAACGCCGGTGTAGACGCTTTAACGTTGGGACAGTATATGCAACCGACGAAGAAACATCTCAAAGTAATCGAATACGTGACGCCGGAAAAGTTCAAAGCGTGGGAATCGGTGGGAAATCGTTTAGGATTTCTCTACACGGCTAGCGGTCCTCTCGTGCGATCGTCTTACAAAGCCGGTGAATTCTTTCTGACGAATATACTGAAGGAACGGGGAAAATTGAGAAATCCCGTTGACGATAGCGCTTCGTAAATTTTTCGATCTGATAGTTCTCTAATGTTTAGCATGGAATTTTAATATGTATTGTAAATAACAAAAAAATGAAAAAAAATTAAAGAGATATTGTTTATGCGTGAAAAATATTTCATGTTGTAATCATTATTTTCCTAAATAAGTGCAAACCGTTTTGTAAATAAGAAGCGAGAGATCCTTGTTTTTTATTACAAACGGATGCGGGTAATTGTACGAAATACATTGTGATTCACTCGGTGTCCATTTGCTCGGTCGCTACGGCCACCTGGGGATCCGCCGGACCTTCCGGAGCTTCCGGTACTGCGGGAGGTTTGTCATCTTGCTGAACGTCCGGACCCGCTGGTCTTCCACGCTTGTCGTCACCCTCGATCTCCGACAAGTATACGGCAGTCGCTGCCTCATCGAGAATCGTGAATTCCGTGCCTTTACCCACGATGCCGATCGAAACGTTCTGTAAATTGCGAGAAAAAATAAATATTTTGTATCCATTTTTCACGATAGTTTAACGATATATCTTGGGGACAAAGATCTATTTACCTTTGTCGACAAATCCATTTCGTTCGGTAGCGTATCGCGAAGTGCTCTGAGGCCGTGTTTGACGAGATCCTCGAGAGACGAACCCAGGAATTCTGTGAGATGCTTCTCCAAGTACGTTCGGGCGCTCTGGGATCGCGCGCCTATCGCCATTGCTTTGCAATCGAAATAATTCGCCGATGGACACGTCTGATAGATGTGCGGCCCTTGATCCTTAAAAATAAAAACAAAAAAAATAACATTGAAGATTAGAATTCGATAAGAACATTTGTTGAAGAATTACCGACATTAAATCGACGAAGCAACGATAATTTAGTGAACCAAATGGAATAAAAAATTTAATAATTGGTAACAACTTTCGAAATTAATAAAGTGTATTAAAAAAAAATTACCAATGATTTAATTTTTTTTTTACAATTTTTTACGCAATAGAATAAAAACTTGTGATCATTTTATTTTGTTGTTTGCATATACCTTGGAAAAATTAGATAAACTTACATCATATCCTCCAACCAGTAGTCCCACACCATAGGGACGTCTGTCGTATCTTTGAGTACAAGTTTGCATCTTGTTGCCAAGAGTAGTTATCAAACGACTTATCGGCAGTACATCGTCGTGAGAATACTTGTAATTTAAGCACTCGGTGCGCATGTAACGACTGAAAATTATAAGATAAAAATTATATTTTGGAATTTTTTTTTTTTTTTTTTTTTATGAAAAAAATGTTTACCTCAACATCCGCGCATCGGCAGTCAAACCGGCGATCGTAATGCCCATGTGCTTGTCAATGGGAATAATTTTTTTCTGATGAGCGGATAATTCAGAAGAAGCTCTCTTCAGAGCGATGAGAACTGCGTGAGTTTTGTTTTTCAGGCCTACAGTTGCAGAACCCAATTTTACAGCTTCCATCGCGTATTCTACTTGGTGCAAACGCCCCTGAGGACTCCATACCGTCACGTCGCTGTCGTACTGATTGCGGAACTGAAAATGAAAGATGAACATTTTAATTTTGATTCACGCGATCGGGCGAGCGGCATAACCTCAAAAACCGTTAAAGTTGCAATTGCGAGATGAAATATGATAAATAAAGGATGCTATGACGAAAAAATAGTTGGAAAATTCGATTCCCTCGATGGAAAATGTATTTTCATTAATCTTTTAGCGATTTAACGAGCATCGAGGAGTTATTGTAACTTTTGGAGATCGATAATGACAAAGCAACAATCGGGTAAAGTAAAATTTCAAACGTTTTCAAATACAATAATTTTTCGACGACTATGTTCTTACCATCTTCTAAGACTAATGAAACGAATCGATTAATACGATACGATTGTATTTCACTGTAGAAATACGAAATAAATTCGAAGAAACCGCAAATCAACTGTCATGCAACACCGAGGACAGGAGTATCACGCGTTCGCGAATGAGATGAAACGCCGCATAGTCAGTAGATAGCAAAATCGTGAATATCGCGTATAATTCGCTCGTTGAAAACGAAGCCTTTAAGTAATTTTAGTTCGGAAAAGGAAGAGAGACAAAAAATATTGTGGTCGAAATGATAATCATTTTTCGTGAGAAACCGTGCCGGGTAGGAGTAAATTATTGTTATGGACAAAACATGGAAAACCGTGTTTATCGATCAAACTAATTGTTCGCTCAAGTTACCACAAGTTACGTCGAAACACCCTTTGTGTACTGTTGCCGGCTTAGTAAAGGCGAAATTCGACGCGGCACGATTGTACAGTGGATACATCGCTATAGTTTTGTCGATGGTATTTTGTTTGTTTGACAAGCACTTGACGATCACTTTCGGAAGTTCCGAACTGTCAGTGTGATATCGTTAAAAAAAATAGTACAAAGAGTAATATATATAAAACGGACGCTGTATCGTCAAAATGGTGAGTCACGAATACATTGCTTAACGTCTTCTAAGCATTTTTTAGTCACGATAAACAACGAAGCGATAATAATTACAGGCATCGACAGCTAAGAAACAAATCGGTACAGGAGCGCGCAAAAAGGCTGCACCGAAGTTCGAACTCTCGGACGAGCAGAAAGCCGACATAAAAGAAGCGTTCGATCTTTTCGATCCGGACGGAACCGGCAAAATCGCCACCAAAGAGCTCAAAGTTGCCATAAGAGCACTGGGTTTTGAGCTGAAAAAAGAAGAAATGAAGAAACTTATCGCGGACGTCGATCCCGAAGGATTAGGGAAATTGTCGTTTGAAGAATTTTTGAATCTAATGTCAGTCAAGATGGCGGAAAAAGATTCAAAGGAGGAGATTCTCAAGGCTTTTCGTCTGTTCGACGACGACGACACGGGAAAAATATCGTTCAAAAATTTGAAGAGAGTCGCCCGCGAATTGGGGGAAAATTTGACTGACGAGGAACTGCAAGAAATGATCGATGAAGCTGACAGGGATGGTGATGGGGAAATATCGCAGGAAGAATTTCTCCGCATTATGAAGAAGACTTGTCTATATTAATTTTAACAAATTTACCATACGACTGATTCTTCAAACTTCGAGATTCGATTAATCTGTGCCATTGATATATATCCTGATCTCACTTGTGGCAAAAAAAAAAGTTATTTATTATCTCTGCGAAAGTCTTTTCTCGCAAGGAACTCTTTTGTATCGATCTGGCGATACGTGAACGACGGCACTACTCTCTCAATACTTCCAGACACATTTTCCACTTTTTCTACGCAAAGTATTCTAATGTTAATAAAATAAGTATTTTCCATCCAATATGTATAATTTTCTTTTAAAGTGTAAAAAAAAACGTATTTTACGTATTATAGTAAAATTTCTTTTTTTTTTTTTTTACAAAACTTTTATTATTTCGACGTGATTGCGGTATCGATTAATTCGCGGATTCGCTCGGCTCGCTTTTTGGCTTTTGTCAAACTCTTGACGAGTAGATCCGCGGAAACGGGAATGCCGCCTGAAAAATCGTGAATGAATTTTACGAATTATAATAGCGATATTCCCAAATGTTTTTCGAATTAATATAACGTACCGGGTTTATGCACACCGCATAATTCGTCTTTGTCGATTACTATCGTGAATCTGGCTAATGCCTGACTTTCCTCCTCCTCTGTTGGATCGGCTATTAAAAGATCTCTGTGAAAAGAGTAACAGTAGTGTGGAATATTCTTCAGTAAGTTTTTGTCTTCAATAACGAAAGAATTGATATCATTTGAATGAAAGTTAATTTAAAAAAAATTAATTTAAAAAAACTACCGACTTAATTTAGGTAGTTAATTAATTAACTAGTCGATTAACTAGTTAGTACATTTAATTAGTTAACTAATTAATTATTTCATTTTTCAAAATTAAGTTTTTTTTTCATGAATTCTTTTTAATTTCCCATTTTTCAAAATTTAAATATTAACTTTCAAAAACTTACTCGTCAAATACGGCAAAAGATGTACACGCGATTAAACTTTTAATGGGAATAGAATTTCTCTTGGTGGGATGAACAACGGTTGATCCCGTTTCCGGATCGTGTGATACTTGGGGCAGCGTTACTGAAATTAACATATCTTTTTATTCAAAATAAGATCCTTGTCATTGATGTTTTGTGAATAATATTAAATAAATTTTACGAGTTGCTAACGCTGCGACCAAAGCTCCTATGCAAGCGTCAATAACAGAGCCGTCACAGTCAATGCATTCCATGTCGCAGTACAAAACCCATGCCAATTTGTCTTTGCAAATGCAAAGATCAGTCAGATCCAAAATTCCTGAATCTCTGAAAATACTGTCCACCAATTTTGACGTTACTTGCGCCTGATCACTCGGCGGTCCGGGTCTGAATTTTGGAGAACATATCGCCGTCAATCCGACATTTGGAATAACGTATCCGCAATCTGGAGTTTCTGCTTTAGGAACTGCTAATTCCTGAAAGAGTCAAACATTATTTTCATTTGTATGAAAAATTGAAAAAAAAAAAAAAAATGTGATGTTCCGTTAACTTACTGCTTTTATACCGCACACAACTGTAGTATTTCCAATTTTGAATATCGCTGAGCTATCTGCATGCGTAATGGATGAGACGTTTATACTGACGGGTCTAAAACTCAAAAATTCTCGGCCATCCGGTCGGATGTCTTGGGCCTAAAGAAAAAAAATCGAAAAATGTTATTATCGAAACATATTTTTTCGGAAAAAAAAAAACGAAAGAAAATAGCAGGTAATACACACGAGATAATCTCTCAGGTACTTGACCGGGTAAATAGATCTGTAACGAATATTCTTTGATGAATTAAAACTCAATAAAACGGTTCGTAAGGGTTTCGTGAATAATTTTTTACATACTTGTACAAGGATGCCATGACTAGCTATTGTTATAAACGCGTTTTAGTTCGAAATTTCTTATTTTCGTATTTCATATATTCAAAATAACATGTTTTCCACAGGTTATGTGAATGTGTGCACACGCGAGAGAGACTATTATTCAGCGAATAACTTCAGACGCGTCAGTTGTGCTTTCGATGAGTTTACGAACGTATTTTTTGTTTAACACGACAACATACGCGACTGCGTTCACGCTGTACCGTGTGGCATACTTCCAATATTGGCCGGTGAAATTTTACCACGTTGGACACGTTTGAGCTTTGATGACGTTGGGATAAAAGAAAGAAAAAAAAGATGGATTTATCGAGTATCTGTTGACGCGCGGGGGGTCGTAATTTATAAATCGAAAATTCGAAACATATATATATATTTTTTTTAACATAAACCTTTCACCAATTTTGCCCGTAGTTGTTTGCTATAGAAGTTAGTGATAATGCATACGGTTTTAACGAGAGGCAACGCTATTTTGGCGTACACACTTAGCGTGTCGGCTTGTCTGACGTTCTGCTGCTTTCTATCGACGGTGTTTATCGACTACAGAGCCAACGCGTCGTTAAATACCGTCAAAGTTGTCGTGTGAGTATTGAAAAATAATATCCACCAAATTTTCCCGTTTAATCGAGAATTTTCTTGCTTCCGGGGATACGTATTTTTCGTGAAAAAATGTTGTCGCTCACCGATCGCGACGCGGACGAAAACTTGCCGTTGCCAAGAAAATTCGTTCATCAGTCGGGAATAACGTGTTTGTAATTGTTGCAGAAAAAACGTGCCGGACTATAGCGCGTCGAGGGAAAAGAATGATCTGGGATTCTTGACCTTTGATCTACAAACTGATATCCTTTTTCGTATTACAAGAAACATTTACACCTGATAATGCTAAGCATCTGTTGCGACGCAGATTCCAATTTTATGAATTTTTTTATGGCAGCTGTTTGATTCTTACAATTTCCTTAACGCTATGTTTACATCTTACTCCCTTGTTTAACTGGAATGTTAAACAACTATTTTTGTATCTCACAGCCGAATACAAAACCGACGCTAATGAGCTGAATCAGGTAAATCTTGAATTTCACACATTTTGGTAACATAACGATGATTTTTTTTTTTTTTTCCCTTAGATTGTTCTTTGGGACAAAATAGTACTGCGAGGTGACAATGCAGTCCTTGATTTCAAAAATATGAACACTAAATATTACTTCTGGGATGACGGCAATGGTCTCAGGTAAATACGGCAGTTATATATGCAAAAATTAATGAATTGACGTTTTAATAATAATTTTATTATTTTTATTACAGAGGAAACAAGAATGTCACGTTAATACTCTCGTGGAATATCATACCAAACGCTGGATTATTGCCAAGCGTCAGTGCGTTTGGTTCTCACACTTTTGCATTCCCATCAGAATACACGACGTCGCGTGTATGAAAAACTCGATCGTACGATCGCCGAAAATACGTTTTCATTTAAGACTCTGTGAAACACAAATCATGTAAAATAAATAAGGAATACTTATAAATTTGTTAGTTGGTATTTTATTTTTTTTTTCGAACCTCGAAATTCTTCGTCGACAAGGGCGTACGAGCGGAACGTACAGTCGAAAATCTCAATAGTTTCGAATACGTGACAATGGCCGATTTTTTTGTTTTTTCAAGAGCGCTAATGCAAAACAAAGTTAAGATAAAAATTATTGAATCTTCGAGCTGTAAACGGATTTTGAACAATTACGATAATAATAAAATTGATTAAGAATTCAATGTCAAAAACCTCGTACGCGATTTTAATCGCAAGCTAAAAGGTGAGCTTCAAAACACTTATCAAAAATTCTTCACGAACTATCGAGAGCTTCGACTGTAATAATGTTGTTCGCTTTGATCTGTAGACGTCTCTGTTGTGCCGGAGCAGCCAGCGCACAGCTGGGCAGAGAATCGTGACAAAAATTTGTATTCTAACCTCCGCCCTTTCATCTTGCAAAAACTCTCCGCTATTTTTAGTTTTTCGCGAGTATAATGTTCGTTTGAAAACATACAAATCGTTCGTACGTACCTTCGATATCATTTTTTTCTCATTTCCGGCAAAAGGTAAGCTGAAAAAATGCCGTCGTACACGTCGCGAACGTACGGTTGATTTATTTAACACGAAAAACTTGATTACCTGTCGTAAAAATAAGACATTTTTTTTCTGTCAATTAGAATGTCACTGACGTTTCAACAAATAATCTGCGACGCCAAGAAGCTCGTCGGTCGTATATCCGATCACGAGAACACAGCCGACAATTTAATCAGTGAAATACAGTCGGTTTGCAATCAGATAGACGACATGAAACAGTATCAAGAAGAGGTTGACATACTCAACACGGAAGCCAAACAGAGACCTCACAACGCTTTGATCGCTGGCATTCAACAGGAGACTAGACATCTGCGAGAAATTCAGGCGGAGAATAAAGAGCTCAGAAATGCATTGGAGGATCATCAGAATGCACTTGAATTAATAATGTCAAAGTACAGACAACAGACCGCGTCGCTCATTCGTAAGAACGGAACCGACATAGCAGCGTTACACAATTCCAAATATGCCAATGTAAGCATTCTACAAAATTTTTCCATTTCTGAAAAATTCCGCTAATTTTTTTTTGACCAATTTTTTAAAAATATTTTTTTGTAACATTTTAAATATTTTTTGTATTTTTGTAATATGTGAAATATTTTTAATATTTTTCTTAATATTTACAAAAAATTTTGTAATATTTAAAAAAAATTTCTAATATTTTAAATATTTTTCGTAATATTTTTTATATTTTTTTCGTGCAGATAATAACAAGCCAAGCCGAGAAAATCAACGAAATGGCGACAGTTATGCGAGTCGCGGCGGCTCTTGACGAGGAGAGCGAACTGAAGTACAAAGAAAATTATTCGCGGCTAAAAGAGGAGAACAACGTGCTCCGCGAAATCGTCAATATCGCGAATAAGTACGGTTCGTTAAATCCGGATCCGCCGCTTGAAAACAAGACTGTGCAGACTGAACCGTCATGAGGGAGACAATGAGAAAAGTTTATTCTTTCATATTTCGATTCCGTCGCGTTCATTGCCATAACAGCGTATACACAGTTGGACATTTGTAGTAACTAATACGCGTCGATATTCTTTCTTTTTCTCCGCGATAGCCGTTAGCATATAATTTTTTATACAAATTGCGAATTACAACGTACCTACGGGCATTGAATGTCCCGCTTCGATGGTCCAAGGGACGGGCATTTTTTGACGTTGCGTCGATAAAATATATATATATATTTATTATAATTTTCTTTCCTCCCCCCCCCCCCCCCCCCCCCAACCCCATTACTGTAAACATTTAAAAATGTGAAAATATTATTTATTTCGTACAATTCGCACGACTCAGGCTTATGCACCGCACAATAAGTGTATATATGTATACGTTATGTTAAAAAAACAGTTTTTTTGTAAATTGGCATTAAGACGCTACAGCGTCTCTTTGATATATATATGATTCATTTGAGTACATAAATGTCGCGAACGTAACTGGCCAAAAAAAAAAAAAAATATCGAGACTTATTGAGATAAAAAAAGAAAAAAAAGAGCATTAAAAACTTGGTACATATAAAAATCGATATATGTAAGATATAAAAAGAAAATAGTTTCGAGAGCAATCAATTACAATTTTTCATACATTCGGAGTGCTGTCTTCGACCAATTTGCTGTGTATGTCCCAAAGATTCTGAAACACAAGTTAAAGAAAAACAATGAATTTTCGATTAACGACTGTAACGAATTTCTCATTGTGAGATCGATAAAAATAACGTATGCATGTCCCCGATAGACGCCCGACACCTTGCAAACAAATTTTCTACCGTTATTCGATTAAGTAATACGAAAGAAAAGAAAAAAAAAAAAAACAAAAAAAAAAGTTGCGTAATCATAAGTACCGTTTTACGAGTCATTCAAAATACGACGGGGTATTGCATGGCCGTCCTCTTCAATCAATTTGCGATGAACTTCGCTGAGTGCCTGAGGGAACACACACGTTAGATTCACGATTTTTATCTCAATGAATATGTGAAAAAACAAAAAAAAAAGAAAATTACGAGATTTTTCGTTACTCAACATTTTGAAAAAGCAAAAAAGAAATTGCAGCTTATCGAGTTTCGACTGTGTCGACACCCGTGAATTATTTCGTACTTCGTAAATGAACGAATAAATCGGAGGAAAAATCTCATTACCTTGAAATATTTGACCGTTTTGACTCTCAATTCGAGTGTTGCGTCCTCGTCGCAGATAATCAGAGTTCGCGGATGTTGTTGGAACGCCGAGACGGTCCACATGTGATTTACGCCCTCCTCGACGGCTTTGTAGAGAGCAAAGGCTTTGTGCGAACCGGTAATGAGTATCATTACCTCTTTCGCATCCATAACGGTACCAACGCCGACGGTCAACGCCTGTTTCGGTACCTTCTCGATGTCGTTGCCGAAGAATCGCGCGTTCGCCTCGAGAGTGTCCTGAGCTAAGGTTTTAACGCGCGTTCGCGAGGCCAGCGACGATCCCGGCTCGTTGAACGCGATGTGACCGTCGGGACCGATTCCACCGACGAATAATTCGATTCCTCCGGCTTCTTTAATCTTTACCTCGAACGTGTCGCACTCGAGGACGAGATCTTGCGCGTTGCCGTCGAGTATGTGAACGTTCTTCGGATCGATGTCTATGTGTTTGAAGAAATTGTTGTACATGTAGTAATGATACGACTCCGGATGATCGCGAGGAAGATCAACGTATTCGTCCATATTGAAGGTCTTCACGTATTTAAACGATATCTTTCCGGCTTTGTGGTACTCTATGAGCTTTTTGTACATTCCAAGGGGTGTACCACCTGCGAAAAATCGTATCGTAAGAAAAAATTGATTTTTGGTATATATTAGGGTACTAATCTTAGAGAATGAAACAGACAACGATGAGATATTTAAGATCGAAAATGGACTTTTTGAAAAGATTTTTTTATCGAAATAATTTAATTGATGAAATTTTTTTTTACTTCTATGACCATTAAGAAAACAAGAAACTTCGAAATTTCGAATTATGCAATATCTAGAATTTTGATTGCTTAAACGATTATTATAAAACATAAAAGAGCGGTAAATATGCGATTACAATGCTCTAAAATGCAGAAAATGTATGGATAAGTATTCCTTTAATTAATCTGCCATTTGCTGTCCTTAAATATATTAACGAGTATTTCTCACCTGTTGGTAATCCAAGAACAAAATATTTATTCTCGTTTGGTTGAAAATCGTTGATCCTCTTCAGTACATACTTCGCGGACCACTCGGCGACGTAGTCGACCGTGTCGCAAATTACGAGACGCATCGTTAACTATGAATTTTTCTGAAAAATCGACGTTAAAAAATTTAGCAAATTTTTCATTCGTGAGACAAACCCTGAACTTGCTAAAAAAATGGTAACCCGGAGATTCGCGATAGGGGAGTTATATTGTGATATCAGACAAACGCACACTATCGGTGATAAACACGCGGCAATGACCTCGCTTTATCTAAATGGAGTAAAGGAGTTCGGGAGCACTCGTGCTGCAATACCGAGCGATAAAAAACGCGTGTTACACACAGGAGAAAGTGAGAGTCTCCTTGTATCGACACGTAATTTTCGCGTGGTACAGTTTTTTTATCGCGTGACCATTGAACAGTCATCGTCCCTTCTTAGATCTCAGCTAACAATAGTCGGCACGAGTTATTCTCAATAATAATTTTCATGCAAATTAGGAAAGCCGCCACAATGCGTCTGCAAAGATCTCTTTTTTTTAAGGTATAATTTCGAGGTTGAATGAACCTTGATCGGTGACCTCGACCCAAAAATTCGTCAAATATCGACAAGATATAAAATCTTTGTTTCGCTGTCGTTTTTATTAATAAGCAGATTCTTTTTTCGATCAAATGTCACGGTTAACACAGGTTTTAAATTAGAGTAAATGAGAAAAATTCATACCTCTTGCCAAGTCAGACGAACGTATGCAACTACTTCCCGGGCGTCTACTACTTATCAGCTGACCACTGTTACTAACCTGATCTCTGAATTTGCCTTCCCCTCCCCCACCACACTACGGCTTATCCTCCTATGGTTGCTCTCTGTGTCAACCGGTGATATCTACTTTATTAATTACTATCGAGGCATATTCTCGGCTAATGACGGCTTATCGCGATTTAATTATCATACCGCACTACATTGGGGACACTGTGTGTTCTATCGAAGAAAAATATGACGTATTGTTTGTATACTACTATCGAAATCGACATCGATTAAATCTCTGCCAATAATGTAAGCCTACAAACATGTAAATACATTTCTTTGACATCTCAAAACATTTATTTCGTGAATCTTTCTTATTTTCTTTGATGAGTATGAAAGAGAGGCATTCGTGATGATTTATTTATTAATTCCTGAATTTTTATCTTTCGCGGGCTGTAAGGACATTTTTGTCGGGTTGAGTTAGATCGCTGTTTAGGCGCGAACGATCCCGGCGAACGGCCGAGAAAGTTTACTCTCTCAGCGCTATACCGCCTCTCGAAAATAAAAACTATTTTTTTACCTCAAGAACAATAAAGAATTGATCAAAGCTTTTATATTTATTGTAATTATAATGCCGGAAGTGACCATCAATGGCATTGCCATCACTTTTCCCTTTCAACCTTATCCCGTGCAAGAGGATTACATGTCTAAAGTAATCGAGTGTCTGCAGAACAAGAAACACGGGGTTTTGGAATCGCCGACAGGTAATAAAACAAAGGAGAAAAAAATCAAAAACTCTCGGAAAAAAATATATATCGCGTTGTTTTTATCGCAGGTACGGGAAAAACGCTTTGCCTTTTGTGTTCATCACTCAGCTGGCTTTTGGTAAAGAAAGCCCAGCTGCAGGCTCAGTCCATCGTCGGAGCATTAGAACAACCAGAATTCGGTGGACAATTTTTCAACAAACTGAAAGATGGTTTGGAGAATGCGGCCGGCGCCTCTGACCCACTGCAGGCGACAAATTTTGGATGGATTATGCCAAAAATTGTTTATGCCTCCAGAACTCATTCCCAACTCTCGCAAGCTATGCAAGAACTCAAAAGAACATCTTATAAACACGTCAGCGTCGCGGTTCTTGGGTCGAGAGACCAGCTTTGCATTCATCCCGAAGTTTCCAAGGAAACCAATTCCTCCAATAAGATTCACATGTGTCAAGCGAAAGTTCGCGCGAGAACTTGTTATTTTTACAACAACGTCGAGTTGAGGTATTCGTTATTTGCTAAATAAATTTTTTAAACTAATTCAATTTATCGATTAATTAGAAAAATTGAGAAAAAAAAAATGGAACTCGAAATTTGAATGACTGAAATCGAAGTAAATTTTTTTTTGCTATTTGGGGGATTTTTTTTATTGCACTAAATAGTTTTCAACGTTTTTGTAGCAAAAACGATATTTTTTTCAAGTAAGAGATCTGTGGCATAGAGGATCTCATCGTTTTTTAAAAGGACAATTTAAAAAAAAACAATCCATTAAAACTAATTAAATTAATCGATTAATTAACAAAACTAAGAAAATTGAAGAGAAAACTAAACACGTCATTTGAATTATCAAAATTGAAACAAATTTTTTGTTTACTGTTGGAGGATTTTTTATTTACACTAAACTGCGTTTTTGCAGAAAAGACGATCCCCTTTTCAAACAAGAGATCTGCGACATCGAGGATTTGGTAAAACTCGGACAGAAGTTGAAATGTTGTCCCTATTTTTTATGCAAAGAAATGAAGCAAAACGCCGACATCACCTTTATGCCTTATAATTATCTTTTGGATCCAAAAACGAGAAAATCTCAGGGTATAGATCTTCAAGGAAATGTTGTGCTTCTGGACGAGGCGCACAACGTGGAAAAGACTTGCGAGGAGGCAGCTTCGTTGCAGGTAATTTCTTCGCATAAATCGACGAAAAAAAGTAAATAACAATAAACCCAAAGTTACGATATTTTTAACTCAGTTGAATATTCTTTCAGATAAGCAGTACAGACGTTGCTCTCTGCATCGACGAGGTAACCGGAGTTATGCAAGACGTCGCCAACGATATGAACGATCAAAATGAATTCACACTCGAGGCGGGCAATGTACAAAAGGATTTCACACCCGAAGATCTCTGTATACTGAAAGCAATGTTTCTGGAGCTCGAGAAAGCCATCGACGAGATACCGTTGAAAAATCGCGACGATGGCGTAACTTTGCCCGGCGGATATATATTCGAACTTTTGGAAAAAGCTTCGGTGCGTTGGATTCACATGGATATCGAAATAAACTCAATTGATTGATGATTGCTCATTCGACTTTGCTTTTGTTATGCAGCTTACGCACGGCAAGGAGCAACTGGTTATAGACAAATTGGATAAAATCATTTTGTATTTATCGACAACGAGTACCTCGCCGTTCGCAAGAAAGGGTAACGCCCTCCAAAAATTTGCCGATCTCTTGCGAACGGTCTTCAGCGGCGGTGGAAACAGCGGACGACACAGGGAAAGAGTAAAGCAATGCTACAAGGTTTACGTACAATACGAGGAGGTGAAGAAAACGGGAAAAAACGACGGCTGGGAGACGAAGAAAATGCTCACGAAGACCGATGGAAAGCTTATCAGTTATTGGTGTTTCAGTCCCGGTTTTGGGTAAAAAGAAATTTACCGAATATGTAAAAAAAAAAAGTAAAATATTTCAATTTTTACGCAATTTCGAATCGTTATTTTTTTTAGAATGCAACAACTCGTGGAACAAGGTATACATTCGGTTATTTTAACCAGCGGTACTTTGTCACCACTAAAACCTTTTATATCCGAATTGGGAATACCGATCGACGTGCAACTCGAAAATCCTCACATTGTCACAGGAAAACAAGTCGTTGCTGGTGTTCTCAGCGAAGGGCCCGACGGGCATCAACTCAATTCATCTTACAATACGAGGTAACGTATTGATAATAATCCTAAATTTCGCAGCACTTTACCTTTCACGTGTTTTGGAATATTTACGTTCCTTAGAAATCAAGTAATTTTTTTTTTGCGTCAGAAGGCTAATACTTTTGTTTAAAAATGATTTTTCGCTGTTAAATTATTTCCAATTTTTGTTTTTCATGATCGATGCTGATATTATTGGTAATAATAGTATTTATTCGATTTATTCAATAACTTAACTCATTTACTTTTCATTAAATGGCTAAAAGAGATTTTTCAATGTTTGAAATTTGCGATTAATTTCATTTTCAGAAACGATCCAAAATACATCGCATCTCTCGGCAGAACGATTTACAACTTTAGTTGTCTGGTGCCTCACGGTCTTCTCGTCTTCTTTCCCTCGTATCCGGTGATGAAGAAATGTCGCGACGAGTGGCAAAACGTCGGCTTGTGGACTAAGATCGCCGACAGAAAGCCGATTTACGTCGAGCCGCAATCGAAGGACGGATTCCTCAATATAATGAATGAATTTTATCAAAAAATTCAAGATCCATCCTGCAAAGGAGCGATTTTCATGGCCGTCTGTCGCGGAAAGGTCAGCGAAGGTTTAGATTTCGCTAATGCGAACGGACGCGCCGTTCTCATCACGGGACTTCCATTTCCGCCTCTGAAAGATCCTCGCGTTATGCTTAAACAGCGATATCTCGACGAAAATCGTACAAAGGACAAAGAAGTAAATCAATAATTGCCATTGATTAATCCGAAAACTTCGGAAAATCGTATTTCTAACGGAAAACTCGTTGTGTGTCTCAGGGTTTGTCGGGACAACAATGGTACCAATTGGAAGCATCACGCGCCGTAAATCAAGCAATTGGCCGTATAATTCGTCATCGCAATGATTACGGAGCAATAATACTCTGCGATTGCCGTTTCAATACCGCAAATTTCAAGAAACAATTGTCCGCCTGGCTGCGTCCTTATCTCAAGAGCTTCGCGAACTTCGGAGTCGTCACTAAGGATCTTCGTTCATTTTTCCGATACGCCGAACAAGCCGTACGTTCGTAGTTAGTGATTTGATCGTAAAAAATAATAAATTAGTCAATAGAAACGTTAAGCTAATGAAGTTTGTTTTTTTTTTTTTTTTTTTCGCAAAAGTTACCGAAAACAGAAATGCGGGCGTTGCGTAATGTCAGCGATTTCACACTGCCAGCCGTTCCTGCGAGTTTCGACACGGGATCGACGAGAAAATTGGAAACGAGTTCCCTTTCCACCGCCGCTGCTAAGCCGAAGGAAGAAGACTTCGATATCGAGGCTTACAAAGAAACGAACCGTCCAAACGCCGCTACAAAGAGTGAAACGAATTCAAAGCGAAAAGACTTCTCCGATATTTTCTCATCAAAGCCCAAAGCTGTGATAAATTTTAATCAGTGCAAAGTAGAAGGCAATTGGAGTAGTTGCGAGTTGACGAAAGAATCGACGGAGCCGACCGCCAAGAGAAGAAAATTCAAAATCTTACCGATCGAATTTAATACCAATTTGTCGGTAGCGTCGACGTCCAGCGACGCGGCGGCCGCGAGTGTTGAGGAAACAAAAAACGAAGCGGCGGCGAAGAAACCCGTCAGCGACGATAAGAAGGAACTCGGAAAATCGTACTTAAAAGAGGTAAAACGCACGTTGTCAGTGCAAAAGTACAAAATGTTTGGTACGATGATACAGAGTTATACGAAAAGTGGCAATTTTGACGAATTGTTGCGAACTCTCGAAATTTTATTTCCCGCCGAAGAGAAACTTCAACATCTCTTCGTAGGTAAGTTACTCGATTCAAGTTAATTATTGCTCTCTGTAGGAACGGAAATTTCGCTTCTCGACAGTGGAAATTAAGTTGATTTTTTTTTTATTTTAGGATTCCGAAGTTTTTTGAAAAAGGATCACATATCGTCGTTCGACGTTCACGTTAGTCTGCTGACATAAATCGTCTTAATTTCCTCGTCAACGCAGCGTCGGCATATCAAATGAATTATAAATAAACAATTGCGGGAAGAATGCGTGCGAATTCTCGTCAAAAGACGTCACACGGACAGAGGTATTTATTAAAAGATATTTATATTTTGTAGTATTTTTTTGTAATTAAATGAACAAAAATGTTCGGTCGTCGAGAAAAAAAAAGAGAACAACGTTATTCGCGTCTATTCTACAAAATGTTAATACAAAAAAAATAGTTGGAGCGATGAAAGAGTCTTTGGAAATATCACGTTAGTTTTTTCTCCATAAGGATTTTTTTTTTTTATCGAAGAGCACCGCGTTCTCGCATTACGTTATTTACTGAATTGTATGTTCGCTAAAAATTCATACGCACGTATCTTACGTATGTTGTATGTTGCATTGAAAAAAAAAAACGAAAAAGAAGTGTAAAGAACTTCCGCTCGACGGAACGATATCCCAAAGCGTACATCAGAGACCGTCACCCAACGCGCGTAATCTTTTGCATGCATAATAATTGTAGAATCTCTTATGATAGACTCCGTTAATATTAAATTTACAATTTACACTTCCATCGAGTTATCGTCACTCGCGGCGCCGCCGTTTAGCTTCGACACCTCGTCGGCTACAATCTTCTGATAGTATTCACCGAATACGCTTCTGTTGTGTGCTACGAGAATCAAGAATCTCGCGGCTATAGAGGCCAATTCGTCTTGCAACGCCGATAAACCCGGCGGTACCTGTTGATGGACCGCCGATTGCGATAAAATAATTTTTTGCAAAAATTCTCTTATCCTCAGAGCTGAAAGAAAAAAAAATCAAAAAATATAGAGATACTTATTGATTCAACGCAATATTATAAATGCGAATTAAATCGATGAAAAATATGAATTACTCACTGACGAGATGCCGAATTTTGTGATCTTCGTTTACAAGATCCTGTATCTGTCCGTCCAAAATTGCCTCCAATGCCGGTGTCATATCACTCGCGCCAACTTCCTTCAGAGTCTCGCTAACGTCTTTCTTCACTTGGAGAACGATGTTAGGCATAACATTTTCGAAATCCCTGCGAATCGTTTGTGGTGTTAATTTTGTTTATCATTGTTGCTAAATTGCGTTGAGCAAAGGAAAAGGTTATTGAGATGAAAAAGACATACTTATTCGAGTGAACGGGTTCAAGTAGTGTAGCCAGATTTTCCTTAATTCTTTTCTTGAAACTCGAGACACCTTGAATCGGCGCACCAACAGTATTGTTAACAAGCAGGAGAATCGAACCAACGATATTCAAGTGGCAAGTTTTGTCTCTCAGCTCGAGAAGTCTTCCCTGATCCAGCATCAGCGTCTTAAAAAAAATCATAATAATGGACATTAATTGCAAATTTAAAACCAGAAGACGGTAATTGGAAATAATGAAAATTAAAAAAAAAATGGAAATTAAAAAAAAAAAATTGCAAGAAAAAAAAAATTGAAAAAAAAAACATAAAAAAATTTAAATTGTAAAAAATAAAAATGTACCTCTGCATCCGGACTGGAATCCCACTCTAGTAGATCCAAATACGCTTCGGCAAGTAGATTGTGAGTCACTTGCTTAACGCCGTTGGAATCCACGGAAGCCGCGGCGATTTTTTCCGCATCGAAGTGTTTCAGTAGCCATCGTCGGGTGTACTGCAATCCGTCGGCTTGAACTTTCATGAATTCGGCAAACTTAGCCTTTTCGTATTCTATACTCGAAGCAACGATGTTCGGTCGCATCATCGTTATCGTGAAGTTCGCGAGATCCAAGCGCATCAATTGCAGAACTTCCATTATTCCTTTGAAAGTTTCAATCACATCGGTGCATTGACCGAGTTCTTGAATCTTCTCGTCTCTCACGGGAGCGCAGAGCTTTCCCATTATGGAAAGAACGTACTGCGAGTAGTGATGAAAGTCGAGAACTCCCTGTTCCGCTTGTTGCTTTATCAAATCGACGTCCAATACCTCCTTCACGTTCTCGCGAATTTTCGTGTGATGCGGCATTACCAATTCGATTAAACACTGCGAATCAATTGTGATAACTTAATTTTTGATTTTTTTGTGACACGATTGCTAAATGAGTCATATAAGTCAAATAGAATATGAAGAGTGCAGCAAAAATCGTTTTTTCTTGTTATTGCAATGTAAGAAAAAATCCGAAAAAATCTGATTTTTTCCCGCAAAGATCGAATAGTCGGACAAATAATTATAGTCCACATAATTCCAAATATTTTTTCGTGCTAAAAACGAATCTCATAACTGCTTTTTTCTCATTTCAACCGGAAGTTTTTTAATCGCAAAAAAAAATTCATTCAATTTTCTTTCGTCTTTAATTAGATACCTCTTTGATTTCCTTGAGTAGAACCAACGCCTGCGTGTAATTGGGTGGACTCTCCGCCAATTGTTCGGCCAAAACATTCCAAAATGCTTTGTGAACTATTTCTTTGACTCTCTTCTGCAGACTGTCGCCTTCAGCTTCGACGAGTTTTTGTAATTGGAAATTCTTGTCAACGGCGATTTCGTGCGCCAATGCCATATTTTTCATTCCATTCGCCGCGTGTACGATTTCCTCCAGAGATACGAATTTCGGTGGCGACGCTCCCGTCATAAAATTCGGGGCCCATTGTCTGTAAAATAAAAAAAAAAGTTAAACTTTTACATTTTTTTACGTTTATTATTATTATTATTTAAAAATTATGCATATTTACCTTGAAGAATCATTGGAATGATTACCATTGGGAATAGGCGATTCGGATTCGTTTTTTTCCGATGTTCCAGCAATCTCTGCACTGGATTTAGGGTCCTCGTCATTATCCATCTTTCGGCTGTTAAAAATAAACAGTACAATTGAAAAAAAATGCATAAGAAATGTTAAAAACTCCAAAAAACTCGTTACTTGGATTAAAATAATTTTATTAATACAACAATATGGAAATTCATTATTTATAGTTAGAAAAAAAAAAAAAAAAACTATCGAATGGGAGATGGGGGCTGAAAAAATAAAAGTACACCGCAGACACATAAAAAACTGACCACTGTGACAGAGAAGGTAAGAGACTCAGTATTGCTGCGGGTGCAGAAATTTTGCGCTTAAATAAAAGGCAACATACAGAAATTGCCCATACGACTCCTGCGCCGATTAAAATTTTATTCCTGTTAATAATAGAGTATTTTTAAACAACGAATCTCAATTAGATTGAATAAAAAAAAAGTGTATTTATTTTTAGATAAAAGGAATTAATGTCAGCAAAATTTTTTTTTTTTTATATTATTTTTTATTAAAATGAAAAAAAAAAAACAACAGTTGATCAATTGAATATCGTTTAGCCTACCTGTCTGGCATTGTTTATAATTATTTTTGTTTTATTTTAATAAAAAAAATGTTCAGCTTGTTCTCGAAAACACGTAAAATCGTCTACAGCATAATCCCGACTGACGAAACAATTAAGTGGCCGGTGCAATGTGCTCCCGCGTTCGTCGTCGAAAAGAGGTCGAACTCTCGATGTCTATAAAAAGAACACCCACAATGTTGTAGCTGCACTGGTAAAACGTTACTGACTTCCCGAGTCTACGGCTTGCAAACTTGTACCGGGACAGATTTTTTTTACACACTCGAACAACCTGTTCCTGATTTCATTGACCGTGAACCCTCCACCGTAGACTCTCCTACCATTTGGCTTTCTCAATGACGAGAGTACTTAGTCTTTTCTTTGTTCAATCGTTGTTAGTCACGCACCGCAGAGAGGGAAAGTCGATCGGATTCGAAAATTTCGATATCCGCTCGATTTATCGATGTTTTATTTTGAATAATAAAAAAAATAAACGTTCAATAACTATCTCCGATGTTAAATATCATTTTTTTGGAGCAGACGTAAACACTATCGATCTGTTTACAAACAACTTGAAGTCCACCTGCCAGCTGACAGCTCCATTGTTTCCGAACTACGGGTTACTTTTGCGCATCGAGGATCGAACGAAAAGGAAAAAAACACTTTCTACGTCTCATGTGGATAATCGATGCATCACTCGATATTTGTCTATTTTTTCTTCTAAATAACGAGAAATTATCGTTCTCGAGACTTTCGTTTAGAGAGTGGATTCAACGACGCGAATAATTACCTTTGTTGTCAACTGTTCACGAAAAATTTCTCCCGAATAACTTATCGATTTGCGGCACACTTTACTCGAACTCTCCAAAATTTAACGATCGGCGTTAGGAAAACATCGTCGGCAGGTCGAAACTCCAATTAGCTTCGGAGGGGAACAGCTGGTAGGCGGGGATGTTTACAAATCTTGTATCTTTTTTTTTGAGGTTCGTCCGACCGCGATTGAAGTTAGTCATGAGTCGCATTATAATATTTTTCTCTCTCTGGAGAGGGTGACATCACACGGTGCTGCTGCGCCTATCGAGGCCGGGCGTTTAAACTTGAATTTCGGTCAATGTTGTACGACCCGGAAGAATTCGATCGATGCATCAACATGTTTTGCTCTTGTCTTTCGTGGTTGTTATATCTCCAGATCAATTACGCTGACCTTGACTTGCGAGAAAGGACGAAAGGATATGTTTGAGACGAATTTACGGTTGGCTCGGCGACATTGCAGTGCCGTAGGAGGCGCGAGATGACTCAACGCCTCGCCCGCCTTGGAAAAAACACTCGAGAAGGCTGTCGCGAAGGCGAAACTGCACCGACAACTTCGTCGCAATTGTTTTTTTGTATTAAAAAAAAGTAAATAAAAAATAAAAGAAAAACGTATATTGAAGCTTTTGATTAACCCACGTGCTGCGCACCACGATTTCCAATCGCCAGAGAATACAATTATATCGAATTATTTTCATCCGAATATGCTGCGTGCAACTTTATTCGGTCGAGTCTTGAATTTGAATTCTCGTCAATTAATAACCGGTAGAACGATTGCAAAATCTCTTGAAAATTGTCTATATCTGTAGTTAAAAACTATCGCAATATAATTTCAGTACAACTCCCGGTAAAATTTGTAACGAGAAACGTAAGTACGGGAGAATGTGAACCTCAGCCGACTCATCCTCTCGAGTGTCCACCGAAAAAACGCTGCTGGATGGATCTATATCCGGTGCCTTGCGGCTCTTGGAAAGAAGAATATGATCGAAAAAATGCTATTTACAATCGCCAATTACTTATCGCAACTGGACTATTCATCGTTACGTCGATTGTTGTACGAAACTTTTTTTTCGTAGAAAAAACTTTATCACGTGTACTGTAACAATTGTTGTAATTAACGATTTTATAGGTGAATCGTGTTGGTTGGGTCAAAGGTTATCGGGAAATCACGCTCTTCTGAAAGCATCGCCTCAATACATTCGCTCTCTGATACATCGGATTTTCTTCGTATTCGTTATTTTATTGTACAAATTAGTTAAAGAATAATGTAAATTAAAAAGTTAATATCGTAAATACCTAACCCTGTTTTTGCTGACCTTTGATTGTCTTTTTTTTTTTCTTTACTATTCGGAGTACTGTCAATTTCCTTTACTAAAAACTCGTCAAGTATTTACAAATAGACCGAAGACTCCCGAGATGACAAAAATTTTCTGTACAGTGAAGTAATTTAATCGAATCTCTTTCCAAAAGTTCTATAAGATAAATGGCCACAGCAACGACGAAATATTGGATGATGGATTTAACGATAGATCGAGGATCTGCGTCGTATCGGAGATGCGATATAAAATAATAAAGCGGCTCGTAGTCGCTCGTCGTCCCCGGTAGCGCAGGAAGCTCCGGCCGCACGCGCGCGACCACCATATTGCGTAAGGTTTTCCGGGAGTTTCGGGGTGTCCGTCAAAAAAATGTTAAGCTGCGGCAAAGTCATCGGACAATTGTCGAAAATAACGAGAAACGCGAATCCAAATTTGATCAATCAAACCTCGAAATACGTGGGTAAGTTTTACACATCGCGAATCATTAATCCCCGGCGAGTTTAACATTTGTGTTGCGAATAGTCTGGAGAAGTTTTCGATCGGCCCCGTGGTCAACGAAACATGTCCGCCTCCACGGTTTATCATACTCCAAAGTCACGTTTCTATCTTGCATCATTTACACAATCGTCATTTTGTTCTTTCACGCGAGTAAATTAGCCAGCTGCGCGTTGTTTGCCGTCGTAACTATTTTGTGGTTGAAATAGTTTGTTTACACGCACCGAACATAACCGTAGATCGGCGAGGAAATTAGCATAACCTCGGAGTCGTCGTTATCGATAAAACTATTTCGAAATACTTCTATGCCGCACGAAGCGCGGTGATCAATCGAAAAAATATAATTTTTCGAACGTCCTTTTAGGTATTAATAATCTGAGATATGCCAGCGATGCGAAAAATACTAAGAAGCCACGCAAAGCGGCTGGTACAACGCTAAAAGCAGAGGAATGCATCCCTGCGGCAAAGTACAAAAATGCAAAAACTCCGCCAACAGCGGTGGCAGCAACAGCGCCTCCGGCGAGTAAGGAACAACCTGGCAGGGTTGAGTCTTGTCCCCCGGATTGCGAAGAGATTTGTGGAAAAATAACGCCCAGAGGTCCGGCAGATAAAGGGCCGAGTAATCCATTCCAATACTGGAAACAGTTAGTCGCTGCTGTACTCATTGCAGGCGCAGGATGGTACACGGTAATGGTCTTTAAATAAGATGAATATATATTAAATTTTTTACGATGGAATATTTTATTTTTTTCTATTTGCAGTTCAACCAAATGGATTCCGGATCTGATTCCACATCAACACTGAAATCGAAAAGTAAGGGGAACTTCTCATTATTTAATTTATTTGTTTGTTTGTTTGTTTGTTTGTTTACATTTTTATTTATTTTATCTCGTTGTACACTGCTGCGGCGGATATGTAGTTCACTCAACGATAATCGTTTTCAGAGAAGAAAGAAAAGGAAAGAACAAAAAAACGGGAGAGAACGCGTGTGCCAGCAGATTCGAGTTTAATACCAGAAGAAGTTCCGTATCTGTTGATTGGAGGTGGTACAGCAGCATTTTCGGCATTCAGATCGATCAAATCGCGAGATCCTAAAGCTAAGGTAACATTTTTAAAGTATTATTATTTATTTTATCGGGTTTCTCGTTGCACGATCTCTTAAAACATAAAATAAACCCTAAAGAAACACAAGCCATGAATAGTAAAGTCCGTTTTTAAGAAAGTAATTTTTCGTTCATATGCAATCCAATTTTTCATTCAAACTTTGCGAAGTTACTGACGATATAGTTGTCTAAAATCGATGACGATGAAGAGTTTGTCGATAAAAAAAACTTTTCAGAGCGGAGAATTAAAATATAAAGATTTGCTTATGCTGTTGAAGGTTCTCGTTATAACGGACGAAACGGATCATCCGTACATGCGGCCCCCACTGTCGAAGGAGCTTTGGTACAGCAAAGATAGAGTTGCCGCTTCGGAGCTCAACTTCAGGCAATGGAACGGAACGCAGAGAAGGTTTGTTTCTCGTTTATGTGAATAATTGTGTGAAAAATCGTTGTATTGTATGTATTATTTTTTAAAACTTTTTTTTTTTTCATATTTCGTTTATACTTTGCAGTTTATTCTACGAGCCGCCAGAGTTCTATGCCAAAGTCGATAATCTAACAAATTCGGACAAAGGCGGCGTAGCCGTGGCTTCCGGTTGGAAGGTTACGAAGGTCGATCCTTACAAGAAAGTTGCTATACTCGAGGACGGTCGCGAGATCAAGTACGATAAATGCCTCATCGCTACAGGTACGTTACTGATATAAAAAACAGCGACGCTGTTCTGAATTGTTACTCAGCGACTATTTTTTTTTTTTTTTTTACTTCTCAGGCGCGTCACCGAAGAATATTCCAGTATTCGAGAATGCAGATGACGCGGTAAAAGACAAAATCATAGCCTTCCGGACGAAAGAAGATTTTCTTGAATTGGAGGACAATGTTCACAAACCGGAAATTAAAAATATCGTGATCGTAGGCGGTGGATTCTTGGGATCGGAACTTGCGTGTTCGATGGCGCGAAATCGTACGCATAACTAACTATTCCATTATTTTGGAAAAACATTATTTTTTTAGAAAATTCATGAACATTCGTTGTTTTTTTTTTATTACAGTGGAGGGAACAAAAAAGCGCATTTATCAAGTTTACAAGGAAAAATTCATAATGTCCCAAGTGTTACCTGAATATTTGAGCGAATGGACGACGAGGCGAGCCGCCGCGGAGGGTGTTATTTGCACACCAAACTCCGAAGTCGTGGATTTCGAGATGAAAAACGGACAACTGAACATCGTACTTACAGGCGGAAAAGTTGTGAGTAAAATGCAAAAATAAAATGAAATCTTTTATATCAAATAATACATCGAATATTAATATCTAAAAAAAATTTTTTTTTTTTTTTTCATCCAAAGCTTGCGGCGGATCAGATAATTGTTGCGGTCGGAGCCGAAGCGAATACGGAACTCGCTGGACCTTCTCAATTGGAAGTTAATCCGGACGTCGGCGGTTTTCTCGTGAACGCCGAACTCGAGGCGCGCAGTAATCTTTGGATTGCAGGTGATGCCGCGTGCTTTTACGATGTGAGACTCGGCAGGAGAAGAGTCGAGCATCACGATCACGCGGTAATTTCCGGTCGACTTGCCGGTGAAAATATGACTGGTGCAGGTAAATTTCGCAATCTTGAAATTCCCAAACGCGAACGAGAGGATAATTTGTTCGAAATTTATTTATTAAATTAATTTATCGCAACCAGGCAAACCGTATCTACATCAATCAATGTTTTGGTCGGATCTCGGACCGGAAGTCGGCTACGAGGCGATCGGCATAATCGACTCGTCGCTGCCTACCGTTGGAGTATTTGCCAAAGCCACGGAAAACGACACACCTCTCGCGGCTGTTACAGCCTCCAACGAAGGCCTGAGGTCGAGCAGTCAAGAAGTATGAAACAATTTTATTTCATCGTAAATCTTTATCAGGATAAGAGCGCTGTGAGCGCTAAATTTCACAAGTAATTTTACCGTATTTTTACAATTAAAAAATGTCACGTAACTGCAATCAAAATGACTACATTGGTCACAAACCTCCACTACATACATTTCATTTAACTTTTTTGACGATTAAAAAATGAAAAAAGAAAAAAAAAATCGGTATTTTGCATCTATATAGGTGTATATTACCTGTTTGACGGTAAAATTGCTTAAATAAATTGTTATTGTCATTTTCACATCTCCAAATAAGAGATTTTTTAATCAAAATATATATATTTCTTTCAGACACCGCCAGCCAATGCGAAAGTTGATGTGAAAGCCGTGTCGGAAACAACAACGGAAGCGCCGACAACGCAAAAATCAGAGGCCAAAACGAGTGAAGAAAAAGCAGATTCCACGACGAAAGAGTGTCCCGAGGACGAGAGTGCGACAACGAAAGATGCCGCGAGCGACGATTTCGGAAAGGGTGTAATTTTTTATCTCAAAAATGATATTGTCGTTGGTATCGTTCTTTGGAATATATTCAATCGAATGTCGATAGCTCGGCAGGTAAGTTATTGAACGCAAGGAAAGTTATTGCAGATCCGTCGAATGCGATTCTAATTTGAAACTTTTTTTTTTTTTTTTTTTTTTTTTTTTCAAACTGTAACAGGTTCTAGCGAGAGGGACGACGTACGACGACCTCAACGAAGTAGCAAAATTATTTACCATTCACGAGGATTGATCACATTAACGTGCCGCGCAATGTTTGTGAGTTGTTTATTTTCAGACGATAATCATTCTCGGGTCACTTGTCCTGTATATATTTGTAATCGTTCACCGGTCAATTCCACAACAACAAAAACAACAAAAAACATCAATTTTTATTTTGAACGCATTGGGAAGGTTCAATAATCACATTGAAAAAGATGTAAGAAATAGTAATGAGATACGCAAAAAAAGGGGGAAGTAAAGCGGATGACTGTATAATGAACTCTCGTGTGTTTGACTGTCACCGCAGCTCATTCGAAACGTACAAAAGATTATGTGCATTTATCGCCTCTCCCGAGGCCTCGTGTGCATTGTTAATAAAAAAAATTAATGAAAAAGCTATGGGAAACAATTTTGTTACGAATTGACACGATATTTAAAAAATTTACATCGCACATTTATTATTTTCTTTAGTAACAGATTTTTGTAGCAATTATTTACATTCGGTTATCGATAACAATTGATTTACGGTACTTGTAAACTATTTATTCTTCTTCCATCTCTTCAAGTTTGCGCTGCGTGAGAGCGGGTAGCACTCTGTTCACGTGACGCTTTCCGATACGATCGATAAACGCCATGTGATCGTTACTTCGATAGTCCGCAAAATTCTGCACACAAATTATTCAACGATTATAGCAACAACGGCATTGAGATGCGTTGTTATTTCGCACAATTTTACCATATTGTCGGGCCACAAGCGTTTGTTTGCGATGTTCTCCATTAGACGCGATTGACTGTGATGCAACAGCGACACGAAGTAATATACAACGTAGTCGGCAGAGTACAGGATACAGATTGCCAAGAAATTCACGATTTCATTCCACGGTAAAACGCCCCAAAAACACTGGGAGAGTAATCTGTTGCATATCATCCACCAGTGGACACCGCAATGGTTCTGAAATGCACACGAATCGCTTTTCAATTACATCGCTCGAGGAAAAAAGATCTTTTTTATTTCTATTTACGCAAAATAGAAAACTATTTTTGATTTCTCTTTACGCAAAATAGAAAACTATTTTTGATTTCTATTTACGCAAAATAGAAAATTATTTTTGATTTCTATTTACGCAAAATAGAAAACTATTTTTGATTTCTATTTACGCAAAATAGAAAACTATTTTTGATTTCTATTTACGCAAAATAGAAAACTATTTTTGATTTCTATTTACGTAAAAATATTGTTATTCATACCTTCAAAGCGTAATTTACCGTTGACAATTCGTTGTCAACAATATCCTCCAAATGTTGAGCGAACAAAAATTGCGTCGCAAGTTCTTCGCCGTTATTCTGATCGATAGCGACACCGAATATCGGCCACACGAACATCGCGGACGGGAATCGTACAATTTGTTCGACAAAAATTTTACATCTGAAATTAATTTATTGGGAAAATTGTTTGCATACTTTCTTTATTCATCGTTATAAAATCGCGTTGCTTCTTGTAATTTTTTCATTACGCGTTTTATCGTCAAGGAAATTTCAAGATCTTTTCAGAAAAGCGGAAAATTTGATTTGGCATACTATGCAAAAACATCTTTAAGTATCTTAAGTATCGAGTAATGTATTCTGCAGTTTTTATTACAGTATTGAGTACTTTAAGAGTCTGTGATGAGAAAAGCTAATTGGATCATACGAGCGATAAAGCGTCGATGAAATGACCATTAAGTTTTCAAACTGAGACTCGCCAATGATGAACTCAGGTCAGCTGGAGTCCGTCTCGATTTTACGGTAAATCTCTCTGTTATTCTTCGATATTTATCCGTTTTTCTCACAGAAAAATATCGCAGGAAAAACACAGAATTTTTTACAGTAAGAGAATTGATTCGCGGCCTTCTGAGGCATTAAAAAAATGTACTCACATATCTACTTTGCCGTCGCAAATCACGAAAACAGTCGCCAAAAACCAATCGAAACCCTGAAACGTGTCCGGATGTTCGTAATTGATAAACTTATGCGCGGCTTCAAAAAACGTTTTCATATCATCCTTCGCACGTTCCAAATTTTCCAGAGTACAATTTTCATCGGCGTAACGAAGCGCCAAATCGAAACACAGATTTTCCTCGGGCGACCAGTCTCTCTTGCCGGTGTCGATTTCCCACTTGAAATTATCGGCCCATTCGGCTGTGGGAATTGCTTTTCTCATTTGATCCAATAGATTTATGAGAACAGAGTTCTGCAATTATATTTAATTTAGGAATTTTTATTTTTTTTATTTTATTGTCATTAATATTTTTGCGAAAAAAAAAAAAAAAAAAAAATACCTTCATAGGTTCCGAGGAATTTTTATGAGCTCTTCTCGCCTCCAAAACCCAACCGCTGTCTCTGAGACCGGGTTTGCTGTTCCTCAGTAATTCGCCCAATTCCGTCGAAGAACTCGATCTCGCGATTGGCCAATACCTTCGCGATTCTTCGGGTGGCGGAAAATCGGGGAAAATTATACACTCTTCCGGATCATCGAGGGGTTTACTGAGCTTATGCGCGATGAAATAAGAATTTATCAAAATCTGGTGACGCAGCATACTGCCGTCGTCGACAATGTGTATCGTTCTCGTTTCGCCTTCGTCCTCAATTTCGTGGGCGCAGAGTTTTTGATGCTTCAACATGCTTTCCTAACGAGAAATATAAAAATAATAATATTAAACATCGAAAAAATGTGATAATTTTTTTTTTTCGATTTTTTTTTTTTTATTTATTTTTTACTTTGAAAAATAATAATTTCTACAAACCTGAAAATTGGATGTATGAAGCAAACAAACGTATATATCGAGATTCCAGACAAAGGCGTTGATCGACAAAAGTCCGAGATAATAATATTGGGAATCGATGTTCGCCGAGTATCTTATCAAGTCTCGCAGAGTGCGAGGATAACTATTCTCTTCGCTGTCGTCTTCGTATCCCGGATCTGCCATAAAGGCGATGAAACCTGTGATATTGACAAATTCAGAAAGTTATCTTTTTCGTTTTCTTTTTACTTAATGTATAAAATGGAAGCTTTTTTTTTTTTACGTACATCGAGTACTGAGCGATATGCATGATAATACGTGAAGAAATTTCTCGAGCGAAGGAGTGTCCCACGGATCGTGAAAGTTGCGCGGATCTTCGAGAACCGTGCAGACTTCTTCCAATACCGTGGATAACGATTGAGGAGCGAATTCGGTAAGAGTTTTACTGCCGATATTAAAATACGCCGCGGATGATACGAAGCCGACGATCTCATTGGAACTCCACGGAGCTCTCAGCGGAGCCAAAGAGCCGCGAATGAGTTCCTCGAAGACCGGTGACTCGGATACCAGAGTGCGGAGACCCAGTGGACTCGAGACGATCTTCAGTAACATACTCTTCGCTGCACTGAGAAAATAACGAAACGACGAGGTAATGCAATAACAAGATTTTGTTTCATTGTTATTTTTGTAGTTTCCCGATATAGTTGCGATAAATAACAACTTTTCGGATGGAAATTTAATGTTTTCATTTTCCATAAATTAAGTAAATTAATATTCATTTTTAAGTAGTTTTCGGCGTTACGTTACCGCGTCTCTCGATAATATATTAATAAATCATTTAATAATAATATATTATTATTATTATTAGTTATATTCGTTTATGAATCAATGAAATTATACTTTAAGATCCCTCTATGATTTTTTAAATTTATCGTTTCGTATCCGAAGGTATTCATCGATCGCTCTTTTCTCCTCATTATTCTGTTCCCATTTTAATTCTTTATAGCGATCGCCCAATTAAATTTATTTTTCGGTAAAATCCGCAAAATTTTTTTCTAAAATAAATTTCGCAGACATATTCTCCCAAAAAGTAAGAATATCTAATCTTCGATACTTTAACAACAGATGCAAAAAAAAAATATAATAAAAATGATTACCTGTCGAGATACTGTGTTTTACTTTCGTGTCCCACAGCGTATTTATCCATTTTGCTGTAAAGATAAGCAACAGCCGGAAAGAATTGCGTTCTCAGAGTTTTCTCGACGATCTCGTAGATCTCGTGTACGCCGAACAGTTTACCGACGAAGCTGAAGAGTTGTACAACGTGTTCGATGTTCATTACGGAAAAGGGTTGCCGTAGCAAACTGGCGATGTGTTCGAGAGCCGCGACGATGGGATAACGCGGTACGGGTTCCTCGTCGCTGGCCGATCGACTGCGATGATTTCCGGTGAGAAAATTGATACCATCGTTAGTCTCTAACATCTGATTTAACGTGTCCAACGTATGGGACCATATCTTTCCATCCGTGCCGTTCGTTCTCATCAGCGGCGCAACGGCTACGTGATAGAATCGCGAATCGGCAAAAATCGTCGATTTTTCAAGCATATATCGCAACGCGTCTCGCGAAGAATTGTATATTCCGCTTGTTGTAGCCGAAGACGCCAAAGTATTTAATGAATTTAGCAAAGCAATTGCAAAATCGGATACCGATGGGGACGACTCGAACGGAGCTTCCGATAGCAAAGCTCGTCCCGTCGAATAGCTCGAGAGTTGCGCGAGAAAATGCAAACCGTGAAGATAGGTGACTGTCTCGACGGTTTCGCCGGATATAAAAGCCTCGACGGGCTCATCGGTGATCGTGAATGCCAACGAATCCGGTGGTTTTTCGAGACCTTTGCTCACGACGTTCATTATATTTTGCAGTAAACTCGGCGATTTCGATAACGCCGTCGTCACCGTTTTTCTCGTTGCCAAACCGTGAATCCATTTTTTACTCCAACCGGCCTGAGGCTCGAGAACCGATAGTATATTTAGAGTATTCAATGTTTTCGATTGCATGGAATTGCCGAATGTATGAGAACTCAAAAAAACGACAAACTGCTCTATCATCTCTTCCGCGACTCTGTCGACCGCCCGTATCGATTTTATTATTTCCTCCTGATGATGAACTATTAGTCTCATAACGCGAAATAATTTTTCGTGAAGGAATATCTTGAAATTTATACCGGTGTTGAGGGTCGGTAGCGTGTCGTGAAGTTTTCTCGAGTGAAATTGAGCGTTGAAAGCGCTTAATAGATTCGTATAGACATCGTGAGAATGAGAACTCGTTAAAAGCTTCGCATGGACCCGAAGACTCGCCTCGAATACCGGACGACTCTCGTCGGCTATACCGTCGCGAAGAGTCTTCAGCAGGATGTCCCACGATTCGCTACTACCGACGTTACTTAATTCGCTCTCTAGAAGTCTCTCGTAACCGGCGAGTCTCACGTGTACCGGTTTGTCGTAACTTATCTTATCGATTACGTAGGCGTAACGATCGGCCGAACCTTTGTAGGGATTCCAATCATCGCTCGAAACATCGCTGCCGAATGACAACGATGTTCTCGGACGCGAATCAACGATTGCGGAATTACGTCCGGAGAACAACGCGTCTCCCTGTTCGTCGAGTGCATTCTTCATCGATCTCACGAGTTCTTCCATCTCCGCTGAATTTTTTAACTCTTCGGCGACTGTATAAGCGCTTTTTTCGTTCTCCAAACCATTCTTCACCGTTTCTTCGAATTCTTCCGTCAAACATTTTTTTATCCACTTGCGAAGCGACGGTGAAACCGAAGTTTCCATAACCCGAACGCAGAGAGAGAGACTCGGCACCTGGAACACTGTCTCGAGGCGCGGAATGTTTTTTCCCTACAGTCGCCTTGGCAACGGGACGATTCCCGCGACACGCAAAACTCTATCGCGCTTAGGCTTCGAGGGAACAGGTGCCGAATCAATTGAAACCGGAAACGAAGGCTTAGAAAAGAAAAACGAGCAAAAAAAAATGGATTTTGTATATATTACAAATTTTTGTAAGATTAACGTCGTTGATAGATACACTGAAGTGTCCGGATATATACTATCTAAATATTGTTTTTTGCGAGTTTAGGTCAACGAGCGGTGACCAATATGTTCGGAGACTTTGAACGCAGAGCGTAAATTCCACCTTGAAGAGCGCACACGCCGACGATTCCGCATTTTATGAGGAAATCTGCAAACTTTAGATCGAAATTTTTTTACTAACGTTTTGAAAAATGGGAAAAATTGTTTTTTATATTACATTACATTTTTTTTACTCGTAAATATTATTGTATGAGGAAAAATTCATTTAAAAAAAATTATACTATTATTATTTATTATTGAAAAAAAATATTTTTCCAATGATTTTTCTGATAGAATAATATTTAATAAGCTATTTGCTAGGGATGGTAGAAACTCACCAGTGCGTTGTTCTGATCGTGTGGTCCTATAATAACGACAATGCGATCTTTTTGTTCGGCAAGCGGTTTGGCATGAGGTCCAAGAGTATCGATGTGAGTATAAGAAAGTTGTACACTTGAGAATGGAATGTTTATACTTCCCATAACGGCGCCTCTTTCGTATCTATGGAAATTATTAAATTAAAGGAATTTCTTCCCATTTGAATCAAAGGTATTCTTAATGATTTTCAGTTTTTTTTTTGCTGTACTCACTGCATATTATTGCGAATATCAACTACTATCATTCTTTCCTGAGTATTATTAGAGAGATTCAAAAAATCTTCGATGCTTATTCGCGGCATTCGTTCCGTTTCCGGCTCCGGTTCGCTCCAACTTGTCGCCTGAAAAGTATTTAAATAGTCGTATATTTTTTTTTCTGCTAAATACTGATGAAAATCCGAGCATTTTGCAGATCGAAAAATAATAGTTTTTAATGATAAAAAATTGATTTTTTAGACTTGACGCGAGTTTTCGTTCAAAATATTGCGCTGAAAGTAAAATAAGTATCCAATTTTTGTTCAGAAAAAAAAAAAAAAAATTCAATTCCGGTGCGACTAACGAAAAAAATCGATAAACAATGCTTTTCTATATTTTCAAGATTTTTTTTCGGGGCATAAATTTATAAAAATGTCGAGAATAAAAAAAAATCAGAGGATTAAAAAAACTATAACGAGTTTGTAATGTAACGGACCTTTGACTGATCGAACTGATGTCTTCTGTACGTGATGCTCGCCGGTGTTCTCTGATACATCGTCATCGAGTCTTTAACGCATAATTCGATGTCGATTTCGGGTAAATCGGAGAACAGTAAGATGCACTCGTTGAAACCAGATGTGAGTAACGAATCTCGTAGCTGTCTGAGAATCGCTAATCCTACCATAAGGGGAAAGGAGGATTCTCCCAAAAGAAGTTTATCCCACAGATGAAGAATTTTGTGAAGCGGAAAAACATCTGCAAAAATTTAAAAAAAAAAATCCTCGTCAATCGTAAAGCTTCGAAGCAAAGTATTCGTTGAAAAGTACTAAAACAAAACTCACGCGAGAACATTGTGAGAAACCACGGTATGGCGAACAATTCCGGAACGAAATTTATCGATCGCAGATGATTGGCAAGTTGAGGATCGTGAAAGGCGATTATCTGAGAAAACTTTCCCAAATATTCTTGTATAACGGCGGAATTGTCTTTGAGGAAAAATTTGTGAAGATACTTCGGTATGAAAGCGGAGAGGCAGGCGAACGCACGCGCTTCGTCGTTGAAATTTAGATAGAGAAACGGCGCGGTTAGCGAATCGAGTCCCTGCCAATAAACGTAGTGAGGGTTATCGCGAACCCAAGCTTTCAGTAGTCGCTGCAATCTTTCATGACCGGCACCGGAAGACAAGAGTTCGCTGTACTGATGACAACGTGGAATATCCACTTCTATCTGCAAATAATGATTATAAAACGTAAAAAAAAAACAATAAACATTAATGAGACTTCGAATTTTTATTAAAAAAAAATATATTTAAGTTACTTACCTGACGATCCGTGTGGGTCGGAGTTTCTTTGTCGATCATATCGTAACGCTTGCGTACGTCACCAGTGACTCCGAGTAAAGCGGCCCACACGGCACCCCGTACTGGCGGTGGTATATCTTTGTGAGCTTCGCGAATAATAGCTTTTCTCGTTATCGGATAAATCTAAAAGAATATCAAATTTTCGGTCAACAAAATTTATCTTTAATTAATCGTTGGATTTTATTGTTACCTGCAGTAATCTGTCGTAGAGAACAATTCTATAAAACTGATATTCCGTGTCCCTTTCGCGAATTATCAGCGGCAATTGAGACGCGCCGTCGGTGAGGTCGTCCTGTGCCTTAACATGCATTCTGCAAAAATATCGTTTGTTGTAGAAGTTTATAGTGGTAAAATATTTAACATTTTTGTTCGAAGATCTCAACTTACTGACTCGTCAAACGCGGGCAATTCGCTATGTAAGGAATGTGAGACAAGCGTTGGCGCAATGTGTCGAGGGGAACCTTAACTACCCTGAGATCCAACAGACCTGCTGTGTCGCGTCGTCCAAACATTTGTCCGAGTAGAATAACAAGACTGCGCAGATAAAGATTAAAAAATATGAATTTTTCTTTTCGTTTTTATGAATCGAAGCTAAAATCGAACTTCGAGATGTTTCGTCGTTAATTTCGCTCGATATAAAAAAAAATCGTTCGAATTTCGTTGCATACTTTGGAATCGAGAGAATCGGAGGTCGGGATCTTATGAGGCCCTGTTTTTTCAGTTCTATCGTCATATCCCCGCCGGCGAGTTGCCACAAATAATACAACTCGTCCATTTTTCTGACGATCACACTTTTGTCAACACAATTGCGCTTCTCCTTGGTGTCGCTTTCCAAGAGATCCTTAAACAGTGGTAATTGCAGGAGTTCCTCGGATGTTTTTCGCAACGACGGTCGGATCTGAAGGCACGAATCTACGAAATCTTTCACGTCTTCCGGCAGTTCCTATCAGAAACAAGAGAAATCATTAAATATTTTTTTGTTTTTACTTTGTCGATCGTTGCAGCGGCATAGAGTTTTAAAAATTGGTATTAAACGGCGAAACCTTGTATGCGTCGTAACGATCGTTTTCACGGGCCAACCGCTCGAACACACTTGTCTCCGAGTGTAAGAGACTGAGAACTTTTCGGAGACATTGCGATAGCTTTACACCCGGCCATATCGGTTTGCCGAGAAGATATTCGGCAATTATCATGCCGAGGGACCACGAATCGACTTTTCTGCCGCTGATAGCGGAACCCAGAAAAACTTCGGGCGCTGTGTACTTTGGATAACTGCAAACAAAGTGATAACATTAATAGATGAATAATAATTATATGAATAAATTAATGATAATAATTTATTAATATAAATAATAATAATAATAATTTATTAATATAAATAATAATAATAATAATATAATTTTATTTATTATTATTATTAACAATTTTTTTTTTATAAATGAATTTTTCTTTGCGATTTTTTTTCGATTCTCATTATTTATAATTACAATAAACGAAATTTACCCAATTGGAAAGGAAACATTTCTTCCGCAATCGGTCATATAATACAATCCATAGTTGTACAATTGTACGTTTCCATTTTTGCTGATCAATATATTATCGGGACTGAGGTGTCTGTGCACCACACCAAGTTCATGCATGTGCTCCAATCCTAGTAGACACTGATATGATATTCTGGTAATCTCATCGGTAGATATAGAGTCCTTGCTGCTTAAACGTTCTCCACAATACTCTGCTACGACTACGGTACGTTCTGTACAACAAAATAGAATTGGATTAATATAATGTTAGATTAATCGTGAATCACAATAAGTTGAATTGATTTTCATACCGTGTTTGCTTCTGATGATATCCAGGTACTTGGAGAGATGAGGATGCGATACTGTTTTGAGAAACTGTGATTTTCCGTAAATCGTTATAGAGTTTGGGGTGAGCGGAAGGCCGTTACTGCCGCAGAGTTCGGTCGGATGACTCTGGGCGAAAAACGTCATGCCGCCCAGGCAACGTTCCTCATTTTCCAAAATTGCGGGGCACATTTTCGTTCGTTTCTGGAAACAACGTTGAACGATGTCACGATGTTTTGAACGGTTCGCGTTGCGCGTCGAGAAATTTTAACCTGCAAATGGATTCACCTTCGTATTGGAGTATCAGACCGAAACTTTTCGACAATTTTGAGATTCGTCGATTTTTCGGACAGATCGATCGAATTATTCATCCAAGATTGATATTAATCACACTCTCCGTACTGCCGAATTGTGGTTCACATTTTTACGAACTTCAGACTCGAATTTTGACGCCCCCTTGTCGATCGAACAGCTGATAACTGTCAAAGGTTTCAAGAGCACAGATAGGGCATGGGGCCCGCGCGCAGCTGTTTGGAGCTTCTGCCCCGAATAGTTCGAACAGCCAGCTGTGGAGCTTTTCTCGAAGCTCGCAAGCGTTCGAAATTGATCAGATAGTATATTGTAATGTTGTTTTTATGAATTTTAACCGATTACATCAAAATATCGCTCTTTTCGCGTAAAAAAAACGAATCCCGTCTGACAGCGCTACTGTGCCGGACGCCGAACGAACTAAAACAAAAAAATTCAAAACTATAGAATTTTGGACAAAAACAACAACAAAAAGTTTTTCGTGTATCGTAGTTTATCGGTGTGTGAGGTTGTTCTTTGAAGTACGCGTGCGATTAAAACGAGAATTTATTGCAATAAACACGAGAAACACTGGTACTTAGACTTACTTAGCTAATTGAAGAAAACCACGAGGAAAAAAACATCAGAAAGGATGGCAGGTATTTACTTTACAAACAATCCCTCCACTTTAATTTCTCATGATCTCGAATGCATTAAAATACAATTTGATAAACACACGCTATTTTGAAGATTTATAATTTTTCTTAGCGATCCAATGTATATCGTATTTATAACCTATAGATCACTTCGTCAAGGAGGGATTGTGTTTTTATATGGAAACGCCTCTGCGCTTGGCGTCCGGAGAGGAGATAACACTGGTGCAACAAACCAGCAAAAACATGGACCCCTTTCGTACAGAGTTTGTCAATGATAGTGAAGAGTCTCATTACTTTAACTTCATTTTTTGGGAACACGCCACTGCCGCATATGAACATTTCTTGCCACGTAATTATAGCTTTATGCTTATAGCGACGCATCACTTGGATTATCGTCACGTAGCTTATATCGCCGTAAGTTGCAACACATTTTTTTCTAAGAAAACTTCATAGTTTCTGTAGAATAAAAAACAAAAAAACAAAACAAAAAAAATTTCAGCGAAAATATGGTTCATGGTGGGTAAAGGCACCGTCACGACTGAAAAATCTTGCGCTTGGAAATTATGAATCGACTGCCAATCACGATTTTGTGGGTAGGTGCACAATAAATTGATAAATTTTTGTTCGTTTAAATTCTTAATACATTTTTATGGCCTTGAAAACCAATTCCATAACTTGGATAAATTATTTATTTTACTTATGCCTTTTATTAATTATTTTATTCATTTCATTTATGTCTTTTATTAATTATTTTATTAATGTCTTTTATTAATTATTTAATTTATTATATTTATGCCTTAAATCAATGATTTTCTTTTTTTATCGACTTGAGAAACAATTCCATAATGTAGATAATTTTTTTTTTGCTTTATTATTTATGTTAGCGCTTCCTTTAGTAATATCGGGATAGAAATTGTAGCTTTCTCAACGTAGAGGTAGATATTGTTAATAGAATCGACAATTTATGCAAATTTTTTTAATGCATATAAATTGTATTCTCTCAATTCAGAGATTGAATTTTTGGAGGAAGTCTATCCTGTTAGAATTTCTGTGATCGAGCTTCTCAATCCAGGGAGCATAATCACAATTTGGGCGAAGAACAGTCGGAATAAAGAATGGATTCGCTTGTGGCATGGATTGCCGCAACGTTTGCCGGACAAGCAGAGAATTTTCTCGCCACCATTGAGAAACTGCAATTTTAAAACGAAGATCTTCAGATTCGAGTTCGATCATAGCGTTTTAAATTGGTTCGCCTTGATATCTGCTGTTTTTCTCGTCGGAACTTCGCATCCCATTGTGCTTAATGACGATGAGTTCGGTAGTCTGAATCTGTGCGGTTATCTAGAAAGCATAAAAAACCCGGAAAGCGATACCGATGACCCATCGAATCTAACGCCTGATCTTTCTGCTGAAACATTGATCGATGATTTATTGAAATTCAATGAAATATTGCAAAACAGCGTATTGTACAAAAGGTACAAAGAGCTATTAAAAGACGTAACTTTTTAGTTTTTTAATCGGAATTTTGCCGCTCTGGTAAAAAAAAAACCCGATAAAAAAATAATAGAAGGCAAAGGATTTCCGAACCATAATCACATTATACTTAACCGAACATTAGATCGGATTCTTATACCACGGCACCCTTCCACTATTTTTCAATTTAAGCTCTCCGTTAATTTATTCTTAAGATTATTTTGCATTAATCATTTTTAAAGAGTAATAAATTGAATAGTCATGAAAGGGTCGTAACAATCCTCTCGATTGTCTCTCCGAAATATTCTTTAATTAATATTATTATTCATTATCTATTATCAAGCGAAACTGCGAGCAAAATTCCGGAAGAAAAATCTTCGTTTGTACCTCCTATCGACGTATCGACGGATGAAACAGAATCCATAATCAACGCGAGTTACAATTTCGACGATTTATCGGTAAGAATTCAGAAAAATCCAAAAACTCTTTCTTCACGAAAAAAAAAAATGATTAATTAATTATTATACAATTTTTATGTTTCAGGATGAGATGTTGTTGAAGATTTTCAAATTTTTAGACCTGAAATCGCTCTGTCGTTGTTCGCAAGTTAACGAACGATTCAGAAACGTAACGCAAGATCCGTTTCTGTATACGAGTCTCAATCTCGCGCCGTATTGGTTTTCCGTGAGCGACGAGATCCTAAATTCTCTGGTGTCGCGTTGTCAATATCTGCATTGTTTGGACTTATCTTGGTACGGCAACAATGACACGATAACTCCCAAAGAATTCAATAAGTTTCTCAAGTCTTGTGGAAGTTATTTGACCGATCTGCGGCTCCATTATTGTCATTTCGTCGATGATTCCGTTATCAACGAAATTTCATCGACTTGCAGTCATCTCAGAGGTACGGAGCATTCGCTCGAGCAGATTACTGAAATGCCTCATCTAAAGATTCGTATATTGCTCTTTGATATTCGATATACATACTCGTTTTTCCCAACAGAACTTTGTCTTCGCAGCCGTAAAGTAACGGACAATGGATTCAGATATCTGGAGAGACTCGAGTCTCTCGAGCGATTGGATATTTGCTCGTGGTATATGAAGGATTCAACTTTATGTTCGATAATACGAAAAAATCGTAAAATGCGGCATCTCAATTTAGCGGAATGGAACCGAAAGGACTTTGACGCGGACAAAGTTACGATGGTAATCGCCGATTCGTGGCCTAATTTGGAGAGTCTTCGATGGCCAGCGACAAATATGAGTGCCAAAGGAATTCGAGAACTTGCGCGATGCGTTAATCTCCGCGAAGTCGATTTTGGACACGCGTAAGGTTCACCCCCTATTTATCTGTAAAAGAAATAATTGATACACCATCAGACTGAATCAATTTAATTTGCATAAACAATAGCCACGTGATGTTCATCAACGACGATGAATCTTCATCTTCTTCTTCTTCTTCTTCTTCTCAATTAAATCGGCTGTGTATCCCCAACGAGGATGGACACTCACAGGGATTCCAGGCAAAACCCGCGTCGTGTGACTTTGAAGACGACGAATTAGGCCCGTTGAATGGCGTGCAAACTCTCTTCACCCGGTGCGTTTTCTTGGAGAAAGTGGACGTTACGGGAGTCTTCTATATCCGTGATAAACACCTCGAGCCATTGCTTTTACGGCCGCTTAAGCAATTGCATTTGGGAGGAAACAACGATATAACTGTTGAAATGTTATCGCGTTTGTTATCGTCCTGTCGGCAATTGGAGTTGATCGACTTAAACATGTGTGGGAACGTCAAAATTACCGATGTTTTAGAATGGCGAAAGCTGTATCCTCACGTATCTATCAAATATTCCGATGTAAATGCCCTCCGTCCTTAGAAAAATGTTAAACGGGTAAAATTGTTTGTGTCAAATCTGAAATTTATTAAGGCGTGAATTATTATTATTATTGTTGTTATTATTATTATTAATAATTACTAATTTGTGTTTGTGCCGCGAAGTGTCGATTTGTGGCAGAAATTATCTATGGAACGTCTCAATAACTGTTTTTTTTTTTCATATGATTAGAAGTAACGAATAAATCAGTCAATATTGTTATGAACGTGATAATTGCATCGTAAAGCGAATGAGGTTTGCGAATTATCGTTCGAATTATCTCCCCCCCCCCTTCCCTCCCGTCTTCTCCCCCCCATGAACACATAATATATATATTTCGCCATATGCGCAACAGTTTCTGCGTCGGTGTAACACTGTGATGGAATAAATAAATGTTCGGTGGTTCGGGCCACTTATTTTTTTTAATTTTTATATATTTTTCGACGGTTTTCCCGGTGTCTCGGTGAACCACGTGAAAATTTCGGTAACGGTTCATCCACGTCGATCAAAAATTTCGCCAAAAATGTTCGAATTTCAGACATTCACGGTGTTGCTGTGCGCGATAGGCGTTTTAACCTCATCTGTCAGCAAGACAGATGGTTCCCGTAATGAAACACGTTTGGACCACGAAAAAAATGTCCACAATTCCGAAGATGATTCTACGAGTGTGAAATCGGAGATTAAATCACACGAATTGTCAGACGTAAGTATTACTTTCGAGTGCTGTTTCGATGACCTTCGGGAAGTTCCAATGACTGACCATTCGACACCGAAAAATTGACACGAATGCGATGTATCGCCCAATAAAATGGTTACTTTGGCCTTCCAAATTATCTTTCCAGTTTTGCGTATACGTTTATTATAATTACTTCATTAATTAATCGCGATTCGAGGAAAACTCCAACTCACCGCTTGATTTCGTAGTCAAACAATAACAAACGATTGTTATCCAATTTTTTGTCGTAAAAACGTTATTGGCCATAATAAAGCATGGAATTTTCGTAAAAAAAATAAAAAATTTCGAATCTCTGAGTGTTGGCGGTTTCCAAGAACGAGCAGATTGTATTAATGTCCAAAAACCATAGGTAGCGTATCTTCCAAAACGTGATGACGAAGATATCGCAAAATTATTTAACTCATAGACAAAGCAACATTAAATATTAGATAGGACCTTAAATTGTGATATTTTTCTACAAATTTTTTTTTTTTTTTCTTAATTTTTCATATTTTAATGATATCGAGAATTTTGTCTATGACATGTAATCTGCTACACCTGCTTTTTGTCTATCATCAAAATTGCATAAAGAATTCACAATTTCAGGATAAAGCTCCTTTGAAAATAATGGGAGAAGGCGGTCCGATCTATCAATCCAATCGGCGGATAGATTCTTCGCCAAGTGTTCCAAAAACTGCTCCGTTGGGTACCGTCGTTTCCGATGGTATCAAAATAACAACCGATGACTTAATCCCATTGGATTCGGAGGCTAAAGAGCCGAAAATACGGAATCCGTCCGTAGTGCCGCGCAAGGGAGTCATACCACCTTCCAAAATAGCAGCCCGGAAGGGCGTGGGTCTGGAATCCTTCATACCGGATGTATCACCGCCGGAAGGCGTCGACGAGGCCCTTTCACGGGTTGTACCGAGCATAGGAGATACGAAAAACAAAAAAACCGAGCAGATTTCCTTGCAAACATCGAACAATACGAAAGAATCAACGATCAAACCAAAGGCGTTGCCCGATCATTCGGATATCGCGATTCCCGCTATCGACAAAACTTCGAATAGCGTTCCGCGCGCCAAGAACAATTCTGCATCGCCTTCCGAGTCCGCAAACGTTGCACCGACGATCGAGACGAAAATTGTCAATGCAACAACGACGTCGTCGCCTACCGCTTCGACGCGAAGATTCAAACCGAAACCCACCGTAACGATCGGCGAGATGAACGTCGATAAACCGATACCAGCCTCGCCGACGAAAACTCCGCCGCTCGGTATGCCGCGTAAAATCGATTACATAGTACCGGTGATAATAACTATAATGGCACTGCCATTGCTCGGAGGTGCTGCGTTTTTCATGTATAGGAGAGGCAGAGACTGTTGGGACAAAAGACACTACAGACGAATGGATTTTCTCATCGACGGAATGTACAACGATCACACCAGCTGGAAATAATCGATACTCGCGTATCGTATTAATGACGAACAATCACCTATTTTTTTTTTTCTTTTATTCGTTATAAGATGCGAGAAATGTTCCTCCTGTGAGCTTCACTCACGATTTCGTGAACGAGAAACATTGCAAACATATCGAGAATCGCATATTTCGTTGGATAAAAACTTGTTGCATCGTTATCGATCGAAAATGGACAAAATTCAATTTAAAAAAAAAATTACTTCGTCAAGTAAATGAAATATTTTGCGTTACATTTTCTAATATTTCGATAGAGATTTCTTCGTTGTACGTTAGATATTTTTACATGTTGAAAGGTGCGATAATCCAACTTGTTATTTCTCAATATACACAATTTATTTATATACATTTATCGTTTTTTTTTTTTGTTACGATGAAAAAAAATTTGAATTTGTCCATTTTTTCCTGTCGATCCGAATTGAATTCGATGAATAACGTCTGAATCGACAACGATCGATACAGCCTTTGATCGTATGTTGATCTCTTCGCGGAAAAAAAAATCCTAACGTGACGAAAATAATCGAAACAGTCGTTCCGTATTTTTCTCGTCGCATTAGGATTTTTCGCTGAGGAGAATCAAACGGATAAATCTCGTGTAAATAATATTGAGAAAAAAAAAAAAAAAAACGTAGTTGCCTCGGCCTTCCGATATACATTAATACGGCTCATTAATATTCATCGTTTTGGCAAAAAACAATAATTCGTGAAAAACGACACTTTTTTTGAAAATTTATCAAATGTTTTGGAATTTTTTTTTTTTTTTTTTTTTTCTTACAAAATCGTTGAGACAAAGCCGATCGAGAAGATTTCTCATTGCACAGTCTTCGAGAGAGCATCGAACAATACCGTGAACTTTAATTATATTAAGGCATTTATAATGTTATATTTACTTCCCGAAAGGGTGCCGTACCAGATCTGTAGTAATTAGCGTGCGACGATGCAGGATATACTGCCGGGGAGCTGCAAATACGCGAGTGCGCGTTGTGCCATTAACTGCCTAATGACACTCGACGCGCTTTGAAATGATCGCAAAAAAAAAAGAAAAAAATCACTTATGGAATTCAGTCCTCGAGGAATCTTCGCTTTTGCTTCATTCTATTGTATATTAAAAATCTATATTTTATGAATGTATAACGAAGCAATAATGACAGTTATTTTTATACTGTGTAATGAATCTTGTAATATATATATATATACATACATAATGATAATATACTATCTCGTTGAACTGATTAATCTGTTGAGAGCGTTAAGAAGTGGGAGAGGATATATGTTATATGTATATATATGCATCAATAATAATCGATGCGCGAAAAAAATTTTTTGGTTGGTGTATTACTGAAAGTTTTATTGAGAAAACGCATTACGGTACATACATCAATAAAGTAAACGCTAATATCGAAATAATGAAAATGACTTAATGACACCAACGGAAGAAAGAAAATAACGATGAAACGAAATGGTTTTTTCTTTCGAAAGAACGAAGAAAATATGGATTTGATTATCATTTTTTTTTTTTTTTTTTTTTTTTTTTTTCGCATCATGCATACGATAAATACGACGTTCGTACGGTATATTGGATGGATTGGCCTCACAATGCGACAATAAATATCGTTTCACAGCGTTGATCATTGTTTTTAACAGTTCGAACGGTAAAACAGAAGAATTTAAAATTCGACGTTCGCAGACAAAAGGCGCCACAACTTTAAAATCTAATCGACGATCGCTCATCGAATGTTTAAAAATTTTAAACGAACATTTAATTTTCTTTCTTTGCCTCACCGTCCCGAAAATATAAACGTTGTCGGTTAACTAAACTATAACTTATTCATTTACAATCGATATTACAAGCGTCGAGCGCTGTTGAGTCGATTAAAAATCTAAATCAACGTTTTGACGCTCATCTTCACTTGTATTTCTTTCTTTTTTTTTATTAATTTTTTTCTTTCGCCGAAGTAAAACAGTTAACTTACACTAAGCGGTTACACGAACTCAGACATATAAGTATTTGAACTTCAACTACGAAGAACGGAAGTATAAATATAAAAATACTGTTTTTTTTTTTGTTTTTGTTTATTTGTTTTGTTTCAGTTTCGGGATAATCTTCGCAACGGATTTATTCATATGAAGGCGGCGTACAAAAAGAGCCGTTTGTCGAGTGTGTGCGTTGAGAGATTGTGGTTGGATATTGGGTGGAAAAATCTCAACGGAACGAATACGAATCCCCGGAACAACGGTGTCGCGATGTTTTTATGATTTTTCGGCATAAGGATGAAGAAGTCAGTATAACCAGAGTCTCCGATCCATTGAATGAACGAAATTAACATTACTATATAGTTAAACGAACGGTAATTCTAATTCAGTAATTCTAAAAAATATATAAAATCCGAGCGTTCATTCGTTAGCTGAAACAATTCGATTCTCTGACCCGTTCACCTTAAAATTCTGTTTATCTTCATAACATTTATAATACATCTGTTTTTTTCTTTCAATGTTTTTTTTTTTTTTTTTTTTTTAGCGGTTCGATATCCATTCATTTTTCTGCGTTTTCTATCGGCTCGGATACAGGGATTCATTTTTTTTTGTATTTAAAAATGCTGCACCGGAGAGAATTTGTCGACGTTAATCGTCCATTCGACACGTTGTTTTCGAAGACGACTACGAATGGTTTTGCTTTAATTTCAACAAAAAAACGAAGCAATCCTGCGCCGCACCACGGACACCCCAATCGTATCGTTCTTATGCATCTCTTCGTTGTTTTTTTTTTTTTTTTCACCACACTTTCCGTACCAACGTGTCGAGATTTTACTTCGAGAATGAGATATTAGAAATTTATCTGGTCGTACAAAAAACATTGATAACACGAGTGATCTTCACTTCGTATTCGACGCTTACGCACAATCGAATGATACGCGAGGTCAGCAACGGTGGGCGACGCACTTGCGGTCGGAGAATTGTGCACAACATTCCGACTATTCCGGTGCCTCGAGGATTCGCCAAATATCTTCATATTTTTCTTTTTTTTTTTCTCTCGAAAAACTATACAAACGCCCTTCGCAATCAGCAACCGACCGGTGCTGACCTCACGGCTCCGTACATTCGATACATTTCAATTTTTTACACAAAAGGAGAGATTGCAAAAAAATCTCACACTGTTCGCAATTGTTTTTTTTTTTTTCTCTGTCTACTTAGCTGCGGATTTGCTGTACTTTACTTCGTCCGGAAAGGCTTCCCTCGGCGGTATGAGACTCAGCATCATTACGTGCCGAGCGCACGCTCTGGAATTACGGAATTGCGTGTCGGTACCGTGAATGCGATCGAGAACACCGAGAACTCCAAAACATTGATTGAATCTGAAAAATCGAATGTACAATAATTTAACGTTTTTCGATTTGAATATCGAAACGAATGAATTAAAGGATTGGGTATCTGTTTTTTTTTTTATTAATCGAATTCTTACTTTAGATGATGAAAGTCGTGGGCCTCCGGAGACGGGAAGAACGGCAAATGATAACCGGAATGAGCGTTTAGTGTGGAAAGTATTGCCAACGAGAACCACAGATAAGCTGTTGCCACATGGGAACCGACGATGAAAACACCGAGAAATGGCGGAACGAGATTCGAGAAGATGTGTTCGAGGGGATTACAGTAAACGGCCGTTACAGCTATCGGTGCTGTCCACTGATGATGCTGCTTATGAATGTATTTGTAGAGGTAACGGCTGTGCAGCATTCTGGAAAAAGAGTTCGTAGATTTGAGTCAAATTATCGTTTAGCCATTTTACTTCATCAATTTTTGTGAAAGTAACTTCTAGTTACCCGATGTTTAAATAATTACGTTTATTATTTTAAAAACTGAACCAATATAAATGGGGAACAACGTTACCATATTTTTGAGAAATTTGAAAATTTAAGAAATTAGACATTTTGAGAAATTAAACATTTTGAGAAATATGAAATTTTTAGAAATTTGAAATTTTGAGAAATTAAACATTTTCAGAAATTTGAAATTTTGAGAAATTAAACATTTTCAGAAATTTGAAATTTTGAGAAATTAAACATTTTCAGAAATTTGAAATTTTGAGAAATTAAACATTTTCAGAAATTTGAAATTTTCAGAAATTCGTAATTCCGAGAAATTTCAAATATAGAAAATACAATAATAATTTTTTTTATTCTCGATAATTTTGAAATTCGATTGAAAATAATGATAATCAAACCTGTGCGAGTAGTAGAATCCAATTTCCTCGAACAAAATGTGAATAGCTATTTCGGCGAGTACCCAGTGAAAGGTCGGTAATTCTCGCATCGGTGGATATCCGCGCCACTCCATCAAATGATAGCTGCAGTAAACAACGGGAAGTCCAACAACGATTTGGTTGAATAATACTTGAGCTATGACTTTGATGAGAGCTCGAGAATCGACCGGTTCGTTTGTTCCCGGCTGTATCTTATAACGACGCAACGCAACAGGACGATTCGTTATATCGAGAAGCGTGTAGATTCCTCCGAAGAGCCAATAAACGACGAAAGTCAGTGCCATAGATCCTGCGGAGGATATTAAATTTCATATTAATATAATACATCACAATGCGATTAAATATATTTAAAAAAAAAATTCGGAGTATTCGTACCGTAGACCCAAAGCGTTACTGGATCGTCACCGACCGTATCGAGTATTTTGTCCCATCTTGCTTGCCAAAAGTCGCCGGACGCACCCCAAAATCGCTGCAGATGCCTAAAATGTAATTGTATCGTTTATATCGCCATTTTTCAATGAATTTTATTAGAATCAGTGAGGAAATTTGTAGCTGTTATAGGGATCTTCACCATGTAAGCGAATTACAAAAGGCCGCGAATCCAACAACGACGGTTCCGATTACGAATAGAACGCTTCTTAAACTCGAGAGCAGCGTCGGCTGTGTCTGATTCTTTGTTGCATCCTCCGAACGCTCTGGAACAGCTGAAATAATGTTTTTGTTTTTAATAACATAATTATTATATTGCAATAACAATTACATGGCACATTGAAGATTTATCCTCTACGGGAACCGATGAGAAATTTCGTGTTGAAAAACGAGTTTTTGTTTTTTCCTATTTCGGTATCGAGTCAAAATTTAACAGAAGAGTTGATACAACAATTTTTTTTTTTTTTAATAATGGACCAATTTTTTCGAATTTTTTCTTGTGATTCTCCAACTAACTATTTAGTTCTCCAAATTATTTTTTTCAGTGTATAATATTGTTATATCGTATCTATATGACTTCAGAAACAATTTTGTATCAATAAAGCAATAATCTTAGTCGCGCGTTGAGACGTAATTATCGTGGCTTTGCTGGGGGCTGCGAAACCGACAATACGCGATTTATTTCACGACTTTACTCCCGGGTCAGCGGGTTAATCGGGTCAACGAAAGATGGTTGCCGCGACTTTTAAAAGCAAACAAATGTTTTATTCCATAGTACAAAAATTTCACAAGCAAATATCTCCTCCGTTGTATATATGAACCAACATTACTGATTAATTTGCAAATATAAGCGAAAAATATCGTATTCCCGAACGATTGTTCGCATTCGTATCGTCGCTCCGAAAAATATCGTATTTTACATATAAAACGGACGTCTTATCGTCAATTTCATGAAAAATTCAATTTCGAACCTTAAGAAAAAAAAACCGTTAAATAACAAATTACGGAAGTCATCAGCTAAGTGGTTATTAAATAAACATTATCTATACCACGTCGGGTTTTTGTTGGGTATAAAAAAAAAATGGCAATGAATTCTTAACTAAGTAATTCGAATCACACATCACCTTAATATACTCCAACGCTAAAAGTAGTGAAAAGCGTCATAGTTTATACAGGATAAAAATATATAATCCCCGTGGTAAACTGCGCGTCTGTATAATACGCGTCGTTATCTATACAGATCGGCGCGTGATGTACAGTCGCCATTACATAAATTCGAAACTATTACAGGAGCATCGATAACTATTCTGTGGAGGATTTCGCAGGTATATAGAGTTGTATATAAAAGGACGTAATCCTTGGAACACGACGCGGTATATTTAACGATAGGCAGTCAGTAGATAAACTACCGGAAATTTCAAATGCCGCGTAAATTTTGCGCTTAACAATAGCTGAACCCACCTTCGCGGATACGGGTACTTTGCGCGAATTAAATTATTTTATTAATCGACATGATGTAGAAACGACTTCGAGGATCGTGATAACAAAATTTCCTCCATACAGTCACATCGATCGTATTGAAAACAGAAGCGTCCAATCCCACATCGTTTTTACGTGTTAAACAGCGTTAGATAAGCTTTTCTGTGTTCTTAAGAGAGTTCTGTCGCTTCGTGTTCATTTCGCATAAGTTCGAGAAAAATTAGAGAAAATTGCAAATACTTCTCGATGGTATAAAAATCTGAAAAAATGCATGCATATTAAAGGTAATGAAAAAATTAATTTTGCATAATAATAATTCCAAAGTGTTATTAACAAATTGATGATTAAATAAATTGGTCAACCAATTTCCCGAAAATCCAACTTTTTTTTTTATGCAAATGATTCGTTCATTTTTCTGAATACGTATGAATTTTTACAGATTTTTCAATTTGCTTTGAATTTTTTTTTTTATATGGAAAAAATGTGTAAAAAAACACAAAATTCAAAGCAAATTGAAAAATCTGAAAAAATTGCATACGTATTCAGAAAAATGAACGAATCATTTTCATAAAAAAAAAAAAAACGTTGGGTTTCCGGGAAATTGATAGCCAATTTATTTTTCCATCAAATGGTTAATTTTTTTTGGTATACTTTGGAACACTTTGGAATTATTATTATGCAAAATTAATCTTTTCGTTACCTTTAATATGCATGCATTTTTTCAGATTTTTATACCATCGAGAAGTATTTGCAATTTTCTCTCATTTTTCTCGAAATTATGCGCAATGAATACAAAGCGACATAACTACCTTAATGGCAGATATTATGTTATCGCGTGACAAAAAATCGGAAGGACGTATTTTCTGTGCATTATGCATATTACAAAAACGCTCTTTTGATTTTATTCACGTGAAACAATTACTTAATAGACGTTGCAATAATAACAAAAAAAAAAAGAAAATTAACATAGAAGCGATAGGTCTTTTTTTGAAGTCTCAACGATGAAAAATGTCATTTCACATTGTCATCAAATTTATCGTATTTTTTTTTAATTACTGTTTAATAACTCATTAAACGTAAATGGTAAATGCAAAATTCAATTTATCTGCGTAAAAACACGCTGAGGTTTGCATAGAAGTAACCCGGCAAGGTGACCCGGAAATTCTCGTATCGGTGAGTACTAAATTGCGTTTTTACACGTGGATCCGGATTCATATTTTTAAAAATTATATATCTATATGTATTTTTTTTAACTGCGTACTTCACATCGGTAGGACTTTTGGAATATTATCTACGAACAAAAAAAAAAGTATCGTTAAACTTTTCATCGATTTTAAACTATTTAACAATTCTAAATGATTAAAAAATTTTAACTATTCGAAAGTATGTAAATTTTTTAACTTTTCGAAATCATTTAAAATTTTGAATTATTTCCACTATTTAAAATTTAAACTATTTAAACTATAAAAAATTTCCGAACATTATTTTATTTCGAGAAAATCGTTAATTCAATTCGACTCGAGTCGCGTACATTCGTAAGAGGAACAATGCTCCGGTGGAGACCCAAAACTACGAAAGTAAAACACAGACACTTGTGAAGAGAAAGCGCAGAGTTCTATATTCGTTGTGTTGAACTCACGTTTAACCGCGTTGTTTTGCATCGTTTTTGTCATCGAGACTTTCTTGCTTTTCTTTCGATTCATGTCTGACACACTTCGACGTAAATAAATTTCCTACGATTTCGCGAACTGTTTTTTTTTTCGTGTTTTTTTTTTTTTTTTTTACGAAGGAATTTTAGAGTGTTACGAACGGCGATCGCGAACGCGCCTTTGTGATCCGGACTCGCGCGCGACCGGTTCGCGTCGTGTAATGGGAAATCGAGGACTATGTTCCATCGCCGCAACCACGGATATCCCCTCCCACTGTTTTAAACTTCAAAGATTCGTTGTCACATTATCCCCTTCCATAGGCAAACCTAACTCGAGGCTGCGGTTTGTCTATCGCGTGCCCCACGAAATTTAACGGAAAATTCAATTCATCGACGAATGAGCGTTTTATTATAGTTTTTTTTTTTTTTTTATTGCATTCGCCGTTGATTACGGTGTGCAGAAAAAAACGTTTCATCGAGAAGATTTGCGGATAGTCATCGATTCGAGTGTTACATGACGAATTACGCGCTTCCTGCTAACATGTATAGTATACGACGGACTCATTTGCTCGACGATCGTTGGATGCTACGACTATAAATAAATCATTGACCGTGATCTTGGTGGGTGCAGAAATAAAACGGATTCATAGAGAAGAGCAACTCGCAGTCTCTGTCGGAGATCCGTCGATCGTGAACTTGAATTTTCAAATGTTAATTAAAGCAGTAAACCGCGAAGCGTTTTGCATTTCTGCTGAATAGGAAAAAAAAAAAAAAGGCAGAATAATGATTATGTTTATGACTTTGTTGACAACTTTGGAATGAACGTTGGTATTGCTTCGGTTAGAAAAAAAAACTTGTTTGCGCAAACTTCAGATATCCGCTTGAAATTTGTTCACAAATAAAGTTATCGAAGTTGAAAAATGACAACAGAAAAAAAAAAAAAAAAAACAAACAAAATCTTTGAATAATCAATGTTAATGCATTGGAACTTATAAAAAGCGGTAAAACTCGTATAATTATTTATTATTGGAGTAACTCGTCCGGAGTTATACAGCTTTTTGCACTTTGGCGCCTTTTTTGTTACCTTCCAAGCGGTCGACAATAAAGATTGAGAGTCGATAATAAAAATGAATAAAACTCCTCAGCTGTTTTTATCCATTTGGATTTAATATAACATTTAAGATTCCCCCAGCCGCGTCAATGAATAAAAATGATACATTGATAGTTTTTTTTTTTTTTCGAGTGTTTCGTAATTTTCCTACTTCGACGCTATTTCACCCGATATCTCAACAATCATCTCACGACATTGCAGTCATTTATGGTTCGTCGACTGGCGTAGTAAAGACGAGAAATTCGCCGTTACAAAAGTTACAGATAAAGTTGTAAAGTTGTGAGATACGTGGAGATATGACGCGACGGAAATAGCCAGCGATTAATTGCGTCTATCGAATAGCCGATCCTTTTCCGAAGAATCGACGCGTATAAATGCCGCGCGTTATAATGTGTACTGAACTATCGCGATATCTATTTTTCTTTTAGTTCATTATCAGCGATACGAGACTCGTTAACGTTTGAATTGAATCCCTCTTTTTCGTAAATTATACAATCGAAATTTTTGCACCAATTATGATACTTACGTATATCTTTGTTTACGGTACACGTTGCATTGTCATTACAGATAAAAACGCAAACTACCATTTTCCACCCATTTCTGTGGAACGATTATCCTTACGACGTGTGGCTTACTAAATCACTGCGTCTGACTTGCTAATTGCGTGATTAATGACAAAAAATGTTGCCGACTCCATTTCCGTTGTATCCTCTTTTTAACTTCATGGTACAAAAAATAAATAAACATAACACACGACAAGCGTTTTCGTTATTGATTGAACATTCGCACCATCTCAAGATAACACGTCGTCTAATTGCCGCGATAAGAAATCGTGTGGAAAATATTTCACAGTGACTAAACTTTGCGAGTATTGCTCATCGTTCGCTGCATTATTTATATACTATAAGCCAACGTGCTTTTCAAAGCTTCGCGTATAATATCCTTTACACTTATTTTGAATTATGTAAAAAAAAAAGAGTAACCATTTGTTTTGCTTTAATCTCGATAGACTCGTAGATTTTTCACGCATGATATATTTTTCAAAACATTTCCCTTTTCTTTCGTAAATATCTTTATGCGAATTAAAAAAGCAGTGTTTCCTAAAATTACCGAATTGTTTTTTTTAATTTTTAACATTGAAATGCGTAAAAAAAATTTTTTACATTGAAAAACGTGCAAAACCATTCAATACTTTATATACTCCAAGCACAGTATTTATATCTCAACTCCTCCGGCTTCTCGAAAGTCTGTATCGTTTGTATACTCGAAATAACGACATGGATTTCTTAACTTTAACTTATAAACAATCCTCGAATCTAAGATCAGGGTCGCGAGATATTATTTTTATTTTTTCTCAGTATTTTTTTTTTTCTATATTTAAATCGTAGCCACGTTCGATCAAAGTCACTCTCGTATCCTGCCGACTCTCGTGCGATAGTGTTAATTAAGGTAATTTCCATATTATCATTGCACACCGCGAGTCTGCGAAAGGGAAGTATAAAAAAAGCGTTGTGTGAAGTAGAACGAGTCGATACAACGAGGGTCCGCCGACTACGAAAACATCGAGATTCGTCGTCAACGAACATTTCGTAATTTTCTTGGTTCGATCAGTTGATAATCATCGTGGCTTTATTTGTTCCATCGGAAGCGTCAGTGTATGACGCAGTTCGAGCTTTGGCTTTGTTGCGAATTCGCGTCGGGGACGATGAACGATATATATATGTGCGTGCGTGTGTATACACGATATATGCAATAGGAGATAATACAACGGTCCGTCCGAACTCCGAGAGAGGCTATTGATGTGCGGCGAGGTCGTTCCTACCTTTGCACTGCATCTCCACTTCCATCTCTTCCTGTCGCATCGATACGATCTCGTCTATCGAAAATTAAAAAACACCGCGAACGTCGAAACAACGGTTGACATTTGCACGCGGATAATAACGTCGATAGACGCGAACGAGCGAGAGACTGGAAAATGCGCCGTAGCCAACCCGTTCGTTCTTCGTACGGCTCTATAGCCCAGTACACACGACCTTATAGATTACAAACTATATATGTACGTCGCTGGATTCATTGGTGTGTACGTATATATTGTATATACATATACACTCTGTCACTGAGGAAACATGCGCGGAAATTGCCGGAACGGATAGAGGAGGGACGCGCGCAAAACTTTTGACACGACGGGGATGCTCACTCGGTTCCTTGTAATTAATACCTTTTTGTTAAGCAATATCTTTCGCAATCGATGATTTTATTTTACTATTGAGAGATATTTTAGTTTCGCTGTTGGGATAATGAATGCTCACTGCAAATCGAAGCTTATTACTTATGTGTTACACTGGTAAAAAAGGGCGGCAAAATATATATTTTTGAGGATTTATTCTTATTTCAACTAATATTGTTTCTTATGTTGTTTTGTTGTTTCTCATTGTTTTTATGAAGGAAAATATACCGTCGCATAAAAAGTTGCAGGAATCGATCTATTTTTTAATCGAATGATTTATTACGAAGAGATAATTCAAATCGATATGCAGTAATAGTTTCGTTAATTCTATCATTCTGATAGAACTGAATTTTCTTTACATTTTTACTCATATATTTGATTGCATTGACGTACGGGCAGACGAATTGTAATAAAAAAATGTTATTCACTTTGTAGCTTAAATATATGTATAATCGATATCAGTGCGTGTTTTTGAATATCATTATTTTCTATAGTAATTAGTTTGTTGACATTTTTTTAAGTACACAATGGTGTGACTCCACATTCTCTGGATAATTATAAATAATTATTTCATTTATAGTTCATCCCTGTTGATCCGACGATTCAAAAGATTATTGCTCGTCGGTAAAGATGGTTCGCCGAACCCCCGCCACGCGGCACTAGTTCCGAATTTGCGTTCGTCCAACTTGCTCCCCCGATTTCCGGGCGTTGTGATGAAGTGCCACAAAATCAGTGTTTGTTAATACCTCGTTTAAGTGTTTTAATCGTGAAAATCGTTGTGTAAATCGTAGTTAAATCAAATACATGTGTTGTGAAAATGTCGCGAATTGACGGACCCGCAAACGAATGAGTTTCGTGCACTTGTCGAGTCGAGGAAAAATATGTCTGGAAATCGTGACGTGTTACCATCTTGACATCTCAGGACTGTAAATAAAGGTATTTATTTTGTATACAAGATCAAATTATCGTAACCCCGCTGCAGCTCGTTCAATTTTTATTAACTTCGCCATACTTTTCCATCAATTGTCAGCCGCAAAGTGCATTCCCATCGATGAACGCAACATAACCCTGTTTATTTAGCATGTATCGTATTTCGTACATCAGATTACGTCATTTGACTGCCAACTCATTTAAAATTTTACGTCTGCTATTCTACTCAATTTATCGTGTACTAAATTATATTACCGTCAATTTTTGCTCACACTCACTACTTGTCGCACGAGACATTTTAGGTTAGTCTGCATCTCGTATATTCTCCACCAAAACGGTGCAGCATTATCTACATTTTTCTCACACAGCTTATCTCTCCAAGTTCATTGTTAATGCCTCTACAAAACATCATTGAATACAATTATTTCTATAGCTACCATTTCCTACTTATCAATTAATAATTAAATTCGTAAAATAAAATTTCGTAGTAAAATAAAAATTATAATTCTTTTATTTGTTAAAAAAAAACGTAGAAAAAAAAATTCATAAAAATTGTTTTCATTCAATGTTTACGCTCCAATGAGTTTGTCACTTGTGTCCGTGACAGCGTTGGGATAGTGCCGACACAAACGTTCGAAAACATAGCGCATCTATGCAAATGCTAATGAGATTAGTTTACCCCAGTAGCGCACATATCCAATTAGTTCACTTGGAAAAAATGAGAACAGTGGGTGAGACACTGTGTCTAGCCGCGTCCGAGTACTTTCACTGCCATTGATTTACAAAAAAAAAAAAAAATCAGCATAAAAAATTTGTTTGCCAAAATAGTTTATCAGTAGAATTTAAAAAAAAAGTTTAAAAAACCTAAAGTATGAAGTGGTTTGCGCTGTTGTTGTTTGTTCAGTGTACAATGTGGGGCGCTCCGGAGGAGCCTCCTGACGCGATGGAAGCGCCTGGACCCTCGGAATCCGGTGCGATAGACGCTCCTATAAACGCTAAAGATATATGTGAGGATAACAAGAGTCAGTTGGAGACATTCAAGGATATCATGCTGAAGAATAAAAACGATTTGAAGAAAAAGGAAGAGGAGTTGCAGGTGAGACTTTTGAAATTTGCAAATTTCGAAGTTTTTTTTTCTCCGATAGTTTGTTATCGTTATTGTAAATGTTTTTTTTTTGTTCAGGAATACGCGAGCAAATTGTCGGAAATAAAATCGCGAGCGAAAAGATCGAGACGCAGCAAGGATGCCGCTTCATCGTCGGTGGAAACGGTAAAATCGCGAGTTGAGAGTACAATGGCGGATGTTGACGAAGATACAGTCGATGACATCAGTCAGGCAAAGACTCCAAAAGCCAAGTCGTCTCTACTGCAGAGAAAACTCGCCGAGAACAGAAAGATATTTGCACGACGAAGCAAAGAGATGACAGAGAACAAACGTGCAGTTGAAGAAAAAGTTGAAGCCATCAGACAGCAAATGGATCAAACTGATCTGAATCTTGTCGAGACTCAGAAAGAACAACTTGCAGTTACTCCGGTCAGACCTGTTCTGGTCACTCCTCAGGTATATTTTTTATCGCGGAAATACAAATCTTTTTCATTTTTTTTTTTTCGAGATAATGGCGTAAAATTTATTAAATTTATTAATTTTTGTTTGTTCTTATAAATTGTCTTTTTATTAATTTTTATCGATTACCAATTTACTGTAAATTTTAGACGCATTTGAAACGGATTTTCGTACGAAATATTTTTATCCACAAAATAATTCATTGGATAAATGATTAATTGATTTTATTTAATTATTATTTTTGTAAAAACAAAAAATTCTTCATTGCCAATTCGTCAACTTTTGTTTATAGTCTCTTCGAATGTTTTTACAATTGCGATGTTTCTAATATACTTTTTTTATTATCATTTTTCGCAGCTTATATCGCCACCGATTTTGCACATAGGACAAGATAAAGACAACAAAATCGCTGAGCTTAGCAACAAAATTTTGGAACTCGAAGCAACCGTAATAGATCTGCAAGAAAATTTACGCGAAAAGGATTCGGTTATAGACTCGAAGACGAAAGCGGTTACTCTGATGTCGGCGGATCTGTCGAAAAAGGGCAAAACAACGCTCGACACGCTTGAGGATACGAAGGACGAGATGCGAACGATGCAAGAGAATTTCGTGCTGATCGAGACTTCGCTGAGAGGAAAGAACGAGAATCTTTTGGAACAACTGCAGCATCGCAATGATAGAGTTAACGAGTTGGAGGATACGATTAATAGGTAAAGAGATCATCGGCACGAGACAACACAATTAATACTCATTAACATTAACATTAATGTTGAATTAATAATAATGAATTAACATTACAAACATTATTTTTACCTCAGGTACGAGGAACAAATGGAAGAGAAGCGTTTAGCGGAAACCGAGAGTGCGAGTTTGTCTCGTTCGACAATGGACACGTTGGCCGACACGAAGGAAGCTATGAAATCGATGCAAGAAAACTTTGTTCTCATAGAAACATCTCTCAAAGATAAGATCGACAATCTCTTGGGACAACTGCAAGATCGCGAAACAAAACTCGCCGAGTCGGTAGAAAAAATCTACAAATTAGAATCCGGTGTTGGTATAGTAACGCCACCAGAAATTCCGGATCTACAATACAAAATCGACAGATTGGAGCAGAGCAATCGAGCGCTGCAGGATGAGAAGTACGAGTTGCAGAAAAGCATAGCGGAGTTACAGGAAAAAATAGTGGCGAGAGAATCTTCCAACGGCAACGGTTTAATCGTCGAGAAGGACAACAGAATCGCCGAACTCGAGAATCTCATCGAAGAACTCAAGAGTTCCAATCAACTTTTGGAAGAAGAATCGAAGGCCGAGTTGCAGAAACAAGTTGTAGAACTTGCCGCGAGGAACGAAGAATTTAGGGGCAAAATTGACGAACTCGAGAGACTCAACAACGACCTCGAAATCGAGAAGAACGAATTGCGAGCTAAATTGCCGGATGATAGCGGCGCTACGAAGGAGGACGCTATGGTACGAAAACTCACGAAAGAACTGGATGATCTGAACAAAAGTATGATAAAATTAAAGGCACAGCACAAAGGAAAGCTCAGGAACTTACAAAAACAACTGGAGAGCTTCAAAATGGTAAATATCGTTCGTAACTTCCGAATGGAAAAAAAAACTGGAAAATCGGGAAATTTATGAAAAACTATAAAGTTATATTACAAAATAATATTAATAATAATAATAAATAAATAAATAATTTATTTATTTATTTATTATTAATAATTATAAGTATTATTTATAATTATATTATAATATAATATATTATATGACAATATAATTTATTATTTTTATATATTGTTTTATATTTATTATTATTTAAGTTTTTACGGAAAAAATTGACTAATTTTGATATATCTATTTTTTTTTTCTTTTTATTAGGTGTCTGATGCGAACGCTGAGCTGGTAAAATTAGGAAACCAAGTGGCATTACTGGAGGAGGAGAAAGGTAACCTTCAGCTGAGTCTGGTAGACTTTGACGAGCTTAAAGGTAGGAACCAGGGCGGAATATTGTCGTGCCGTCGATTATCAATCGCATTTAATCATAATATCTCAATATCCGTTTATCGAATCGTTCGTGTCGTTGAAATATTTCTGATCGTTGCATATTAGAAAAAAAAAAAAAACAAAAAGAAGTAAACAATATTGATTTATTTTCGTTAAAGTTCGTTGAAGAATTCGTTGTACCAGATTATCATGTTGTTTTTTTTTTCTTTTTTTTTTGTAATTCGCGCGACGAACAAATTTATTGGTGACGCTTAACATTTTTTGTATAATCTGTACATAAAACGGGATAAAAATTTGCTTATCGTCGCGATCCGTTGGAGTGAATATTAGGTTCATGCTTTTCCCTTTGATATATATTTTTTTTAATATCTTTTTTTTTTTACTATTATTTTGGTGATGGACTTTTCTTGTGCATTCCATTCGGTTTTTTTTTACCTACGCATCCATTGAGATTTCATTCATTGAGACTAATTTTTTTTTTTCCATATTTATATTTATTTTTTATTACAATTTTTTTTTTTTTATATATATATCTCAACCGTTTATGCGTAACCTGTGGTACCTACTTTTTTACTTGTCAAAGGTTGCTGCGCTCTGATTTGTAGAAATAATGTACGTAGATTATAATTTTTTCTTTTTTTTTTTGTGACGAATCTCGTTTTCTTGATTTCGACGAGTCAACCGAATAACGAACAGCAGGAAGAGAGATTTTTTTCTTTTGTTTATTTGCATGTTAGAAGTACGAAAAAAGTTTGTGAAATCTATGAAAGAGAGAAAAAAAAAACAAAACAAAAACAAAGATTCTTACGATCCGGGGATCGGATTGCCGTTAATAAGACTAAAAAACAGCTTGTGTTTGTAACAATTGAAACTAATTTAGTGAAGATAAACCTTTGGACTGTCCGATTAATCGATGCCGTAGCGTTTTTGCGTGTGTATAATAATGACAAAGAGTCCGGTCGTCGTTGACCACTCCTCGTAACGTTTGGCAATTTTGCTTTAAACGTGAGCTTTGTTATTATTTTTATTTTTTTTTATGTATAAAAAAAAAATGAACATGTTGTCTTACGTACAAAATTTGGATATTGAACGGTATGCACAGCTTCAGCCGGCGACTTGCAAGATCGCGTTGCCGACCTTGAAAGTCGGGTAACGACACAGACGAACGATATCCAATCGCACATCGAGGCTATCGCCATCCTTGAAAATCAAAAGCTCGATCTCATGCAAGGTAATGTAAAACCGCATTTTTTGCTAACGCAACACTTTTACTATAATAAAAATCGTTTTAATCGGTATTTCATTACCGGAGACGCCATTTTACGTCGTTTAACGATATTCCACGCAAATGACCGGATATTCAATTTTTTTAGAACTCCACACCGCGAAACAAGAGATCTCCGCTCTCGAGGCAGAGACCGCCGAATCCGAGAATCTCCGTGTAACCGCTGAGATGAAAGTCGTAGATTTGGAAGAGCAATTGGAATCTCTGCACAAATCGCGCAACGCGAGCGACGACTTGCCGCAGCCGACTATCGAATCCGATCGCGAGGATTTGCTTCAAAAGATCGAGCATCTGACGCACGAGAACAGCGAGTTGATGCAGAGAATAACGAAACTCGAAGAAAAACCATCGTCCGAAGCGGGATCCACCGAGTCATTCGAAACGATTCACGAGGACAGAAATGAGATGCTGAAGAAGATCGAAGCATTGTCGTCGCGGAACAACGAGTTGGAAGAGAAATTGGCGAAACTGGAGGAAGCTGCGAGTTCGAACGTCGGCTCCACGGAATCTTTCGAAACGATAAACGACACCGACAAAACAGAACTCGTGAAAAAGATCGATTTATTGGCGCGCGAGAACAACGATCTCGTTGCGAAATTGAATAAATACGAGGAAAAAGGCTCTTCCGATACCGGATCGACCGAATCATTCGAGAAGATTCCCGAGCAGATTGACCATCTGACGAGAATCGAATTTTTGACTCGTGAGAACAACGAACTCGTCATTAAGCTCACGAAGCTGGAAGAAAAATTCGCCGATTTGGATAGCAGGCAAATAATCGAACCACCGTCGTCCGAAGAATCCTCGCAACTCGAGGTGAAACTTCAAAGTCTCATTGTCGAGAACAGCGACCTGGTGATCGAACTTACGAAGGTACAGGAAAAATTGTCCCGCGTCACTGATGACAAGAATTTGTTGGAAAAACGTTTAGAAGAATCGCGCAATGCAATTGACGTAGAGATCGCGCGTCAGGAGGAAGCAAAATCGCGACTCGAGGCTCTCACGACGGAGAACAACGAATTGGTAATCAAACTCGTCAAGTTGGAAGAGAGAAACTCTCTGCTCAGCGAGAATTCGCAAAAGTTTGTCGACGCCGAAGCCGACTGTCAGCGAGCGCTTGTTAAAGAAGCAGAAATTCGCTCGGACACCAGTGTGACCGTCGCATCGCTTGAGAATGAGATCGCGGAATGCCGAAAGTTAATATCCGAACAAACCGAATTGATCGACGAGATGAGGCAAAAATTGGCGGAAAAGGAAGTCGAATTGGAGACGAAGATTCGACAGATAAGCGAACACGAGGAATGCGGCAAATCGGTCGAAGAATTGCAACGAGAGCTCAAAGAAAGCTTCGGCGTCGTTGAGGAATGGAAATTCAAGTGTACAGAGATGGAGCGCAAGATGGAGATTCTTGAAGCTGGAAAAATCTCCATAGACGAGGGACTGAAACTTCTTCAAGAAGACAACAAAGCGCTGATGGAACAATCGCAGCTGAAGGACGATGCCGCGAATGCTTTGAAACGAGAACTCGACAGCACTATCACGACTTTCGAGACTCGTTTGGACGAGGAACGTTCACTGATCGCCAAGCAGGAGGAAGAAATTGATTCACTGCAGGGGATGTTAAAAAGTAAAGACGAAGAACTGCACAACAAGTATTTGGCGCTGCAGAACGAGATGATAATGATCGATGGTTTGCAGGACGAATTAAACAAATGCAATATTCAGGTTCAACAGAGCGAAGCAACGATCGTCGCGTTGAAAGATGAAATTCGGCGATTGAACGATCTCGCTAATGTCAGCAACGAGGAGACGGTTTCGGCGCGCGCGGAGATCGCTGCGTTGCGCGAAGAATTATCGACGAAAGCCGACAAAGAAGCGCGAAACGAGGAACTCAGCCAATTGCTAAGCGACAAGGAGAGTATCGCCGAGGAGATGAAAACAATCCTTAACGAACAATTGAAGGAAAACGCGAATTTGCGAAATTCGACGGAAAACCTCAACGCCGAAGTTTTGAAGTTGCGAGAGTTGTTGGCAGAGAGAGAGAATGAAGTGGCGTCGATAGCGGAGGCGAAGTTATCGATAGAAGATAATCTGCGCGAATCAATGATCGCCCGAGCCGATGCCGAGTCGCGTTTGGAATCTTTGCAAAATAATCTCGACGACAATGTACGATATACCGATGGATTGAAAGCAGAATTGAGCGACGCGTACAGAATGTTGGAACTGCTGAAAGCCAAACATACGGAGGACATAGACATTCAAAACCGAAGACTGGAAGACCTAATCGAAGATTTCAACGGCAAATCAGCGGAATTGGAGATATTGCGATTGGAATTGGTTGAGAAAACAAATTTGATTCAAGAACTGGAAGGCAAGAGCTCGGAATTGGAGACCATGAGATCTGAATTGATCGAAAAGTCTAATTTGATCAAAGATTTGGAAGTCAAGTCGTCGGAATTGGAGATTCTGCGAGCGCAACTGTCCGAAAAGGAGAAACTCGTCGGCCAAAATGTAACGGAACAGGTGAAGATTGCCCTCGAGTACAGAGTAACGGAATTGGAAAAGCAATTGGAAGAATCCGCTGCCAATACCCAGACGCAGCTTCAAAAACGAAAGATACTCGCCGCGAATTTGAAGAAAAAATCGTTCGAAGCTGCGGAACTCGAAGCGCGAGCTGTCCAATTGGAACAACGAGTCGCCGAACTCGAGCCGAAACTCGTGGAATATGAGACAAAGATTTCCACATTGGAGCCGAGAACCGTCGAGTTAGAAGCGATAACAGCGGACCTTCAGGAAAAATGGATAACCGAGAAGAGCGAAAAAGATGCTGCAAACTCGAGGATCCAAGAGATCGAGATGACGATTCAGAATCGCGACGAGGCGATTCTTCAGCTGGAGACTCAGTTGCAGAGATCGCGAAACGAAACTGTCGCGGCAACCGACAGAGTCGAGGAACTCACGATTGAGTTGCAAAAATCGTCGGAAAAATTGAACATCCTAATGGAACAGGTGACCGAGATGGGCGAAGAAATCGAAAAGTTGCGAATAGCTCTCGACGTTCGAACGTCCGAACTCGAGTCCGAGAAGCAAGAAAATCAGCGATTGATGACCGAACAGGAGTCCAGTAGATTACAGATCGTCGAGGAGAAAAAGAAACAACAGCACGTTCTCGAAGAGATCGAAAGATTGCGAGAAACCTTGGAACTCCGGTCATCCGAACTCGAGTCCGAGAAGAATGAGAACCAGCGATTGATCGCCGGACAAGAGTCCGGCAGATTAATGATCGTCGAGGAGGAAACACAGCGTCAACAAGTACTCGATGAGGCCAAAGAAAAAGCTCGGGAATTAGGCGTTCGAATGCAAGTAATGGAAGCCGAGTACGTCGAACAATTAAACACGATACAAACGTTAAGAACGGAGAACGGTATGTTATTGTCGAAACAGGCGCAGATAAACGAGCGTCTTGAGAACGCTGAAAAGGAATCGTCGGAACGGAAGATTCTTCTCGATCAGTATCAGCGCGAGACGGCTGTACGCGAGACGGAAAATCTCGATCGACAACAAGCAGTTCCTCTATCTTCTGAGGACGAAGATCGTCCGGAGGTCGACGGCAAAGACTCGTCTTCTCAGCCGTGCGATCAATGCGATCAATGCCAAACGGTCGTTCAGGCTTTGGAAGCAAAGCTCCAAGAGCGCGACGCCGAAATCGAGAATTTGGACAACGAGTTGGCAAATTCGATCGGCAATTTTGTTCATATGCGCGAATCATTACGCGTCAGCGATCTGATGAATCAATCGAATTCGCGAAATCGTAGTTTGGAAGATTCTCGCGAGAACAGCGATCTTATGTATCAGTACAACACTCTCACGGCGAGTAACGCTGAGTTGAGAGATCAATTAAATGCGACGTTGCGTGAAAATGAAGATTTGAAGGAGAAAATAGCGAGTCTTCAAGAATTAAACGTCGCGCTGCAGGAGAGAACCGGAGCGGTGGAGGATGAGTTGATTGAGGGTCGCGAGGCGACAACGAGACTCCACGCCGTAGACGCTCTGCATACGGAATTATTGGAGAAATGCGAATTGCGCGAAAAAGAGTTGTCGGGCGCTCGCAGCGAACTCGAAGTCATGAAGCAACGTCACGAAGAGTGGATGACCGGTATGCGCTCGAGGGTCGAATTGTTCGAAGCGGAGAACGTCGAGTTGACGAAAAGATGCGACGAACTGACGGAGACGAATAATCGAGCGGAAGGCGAGATCGCTTCGCTGAGAACGCAAGTCGATAGTTCTCAGCGAAGGATACAAGAATTGGAGATAGACGTGGAAAAATATAAGAAAGAAAACGATAAATTGATCGAAGAAAATTCGAAACGCGACGAAAAATCGGCGAGTACCAGTAGCTTTTTCCAGGATAAGAAAGACGACAGTCCTCAGTTGTTCGACGCCGCCAAAGTCTTTGGTTTGCCGGCGGATGGTTCCGATTCGGAGAGATGCAGAGAATTGGACGATCTTCGAAGTCTCGTGGCGACGAAGGATCAAGAAATTCTTAAACTCGTTAATGAAACGGAGGGCTTGCAGTCCCACTTGCGGCAGATGAATGCTCGTAGTTCGGAGGATCTGGAAATCGCTCGTGGCAATTGTCAGCGATTGGAAAACGATTTGGCGCGTGTAGAACTAACGCTTGAGGAAAGAAATCGAGAGATAGACGCTCTGAGCTCCGAATTAAACAACATCGGGGTACTTTTGTTCGCTCAATGGTATCAGGAAGGTAACAACGCGACGCTAGAATTGTCGATAACCAATTTGAAACGCGAACACGAGGAACAAACCGCAAAACTTAGCGATGCGGCGGCTGAGGTGGAGAATTTAACAGTTGGAAATGCGAGACTCGTCGAAGAGTTAGAAAGTTTGCGACTAGAGAACGATCGGCTCTCGCAAACGATAGATTTCGTATTATCAGCGATGAAAAATCTTCCTGAACTCGATAGCGAGAAAATTTCCGAATTATCCGTCGCGTCTGCCACGCCGGCGATTCAAGCGAAACTCGGAGAAATTTTGAATTCTCTCGCTGCGCTCAGAGATCAGAGAAACGATTTGTCAGCCGCTCAAGAATCTTTCAAGCGAAGAATCGCGATTTTGGAGGGTGAAATCGAAAATTCGAACGACGCTACGAGAGTCCAAGAATTGGAGGAACGGGTCGACAAGATCGTCAGAGAACGAGACATAAAACAGCTTCAGGTGAACGATCTTACGAGGTCATTGGAGGAGATGCAAGAATCGATGGAGAAAGCGTCATCGAACGAGGAAATTAGATTGCGCAATCTTCAGGAAGCTCTCGATGAAGCGCTCGGTGAACACGAGAGACTCAAAGTTCAGTTGGAAACTTTGACCAAAGAACGCGCCGAAAGATCCGTCGAAATTACGGAAACTCAAGACGCACAAGCCTCGCAATCGTCGGAGGTTCGAGCACCGGGAACCGACGTCGAAATCGGTTGGGACGACGAGACAAAACTCGAAGCCGACGAGGAGATATGGTCGTGGAATCCCGAGGACGCCGAAAATCACGGTCACCTCGCCGCACCGCCGTTGCCGCCGAATCTCGAGATAACGCTTAAAGCACGAATAGCCGAATTGGAAGACACCGTCAAAGATCTCGAAGTCGAGAAGGACAAACTAACCGAGGAGCTTAAAGCGTCACAAGTCCGTAGCGGCAAATTGGTAAAGAAATTGAAAGAATTCAAGATACAGAACGAGAGTCTTCAGCAACAGTTGAAGATAGAAAAATCAACGGGCGGCTTCTGCGATCTCGATTCGGCGATTGAAGAAGAATTGAAGTCGCAGATAGCGAGTTTAGAGAAATCGTTGAACGAAGCGAAGGAAGAGCACAAGAAAACGATCATCGAACGCGAGAGTTTCGCTAAACGCATTGAAGTTTTGTCGGCCGCTAACGAACGTCTCGTGGAGATGAAAGAACGACAAGATATGGATGTGGAGGTTTTGCAAATACGAACGAAGGATCTCTCGACGAAGCTTCAGGCCCTCGAGTGGCAATTCAAGGAGAGCTGCGGCGACGATGCAGAAATTCGTGTTGCGCCCGTTTCCGAGGCAAAGGTCGAATCACGGCAGGTGGAATCTCTTCAAAATACCGCAGCGCCGCCGAGCGGTTACGAATGTTTGTGCAAAAAGTACAAAGAGGAAATCGACGAATTGCGCGACGAGATGGAGGCTCTCGCGGCAGAGAACGAACAGTTGCAAAAACTTCTCGAGGAGCATAAAAATACGAGACTATCGACAGAGTCAACATTTATCAACGAGCTGAAGGAGCGCTCCAGAGAAATCGAAGAATTACAACTAAAAAATACGGAATTGGAGAAGAATCTTAAAGATTCGCTAATGAATTATGAATCGTTGACGAACGATTACGAACTGTCGACGAAGATTAACGCCGAACAAACAGCATCTATAAAGAACAGTCACGATGCGTTAAAGCAAGAAATTGGCGAAAAAACTTCGAAGTTCGAAGCCGAAGTTAAGAATATGAGTCAACAGATAGATTCAGCAGCAATGCAGATGAATCTGTTGCAGGAAAATCTTCAAACGCTCGTACGCGAGAAGGAAGAATTAATCGAACGCACGAGATCCTACGAGGAAACGCGAGAAAAATTATCGACTCTCACGGACGCTATGGCCGACGTGACGGATCTTTTGAATGCGCGGGTCCAGGAAGTCGCTGAATTGAAACAAGAAATGCAAAAACTCAAAGCCGACAAAAACGAAGCTCTCGACACCGCCGAGGGAATCGCACAATATCACAGCCGCGAAATGACCGAACAACAATTCGAGACGCAGCAATATATTCGGAATTGTGAACAGCAGCTGAACGACAGAGCCACGGAGATTCAAACGCTTACGGAAAGATTGTATGAAGCAGAAACTGAGCGCAACACGAGTCTCGTTAACGTACAAAATTTGCGCGAAGAGATCGAACGCCTGAACAGCGCTCTCGCGGAAAGCAGAAGCCATCGAGAATCTTTGCAATCCGAACTCGCGAGCAAAGAGCAACAACTCTTCGGAGACGAGGAACAAGTGCGCAACTATGCGAATGAAATCGACCGACTTAACGAAGTTATAGCGCAGATGCAAAAATCTTCCGCCGAAACGATCGACGAGGCGTCGAGAAAAATTCGCGATATCGAAGAAAGGGAAACAAGTCTGAGAAAAACAATCGCTGAATTGACTGCGAGAGAGTCGGAGGCTTTGGCGCAGATGTACAGAGAGATAAGCGATAAGGACAGTCAAGTTGCGGGTCTTCAGCAGACCGTTTCGAATTTGGAGCAAAAAATATACGAAGTCGCGGGTAATCGCGCGACCGAGAAAGTCGTCAGTGCGCCGGAGAACGTCGATGGATTACCGGTCTGCAAGATGTCGACGGATGACGCGCCGGAACTGCGGAAAACGGTGGAAGAGCTGAGAGCCGAATTGAGCCGAAAGGAGCAACAGATCGAAGACTACAAATATCAATTAAGCGAAAGTACTTATCCATCCATTATCCAAGCTCTTCAGGATCAGGTTAATACGTTGTACGAGGAAAAAGTTCAACTGGAACAATCTTTGGCAAACAGTATGGAAAATTTGTACAGTGAGCAACGACAACGCGAAGAATTGCTCGAGAGTCTCAGACAGCAAAATCAACATCAGACGGAATTGGAGAAACAAGTTGACGAGTTAACGAGTATTGTCGGCGAATCCGAGAGCAAAGATCTTGGAATACGTAATTTGACGATTGAACTCGAGGAGAAGGAAACTCGTTATCGAGAATTGAATGAACAATACGAAACAGTTGTTGTTGAGATAAATGAGTTGAGAAAAAATCTCGTCACGAAGGATCAGGAGATTGCGATTCTGAGGAACCAATTGGAAAGTACGAGCAACGAATGCGATCTTTTGCAGCAAGCAATGAAAACCCCAATGCCGAGTGCGGAGGCCGAAGATCTTCGGAGAAGCGAAACGTCGACGGCGACCGCAACGGCGACCGCGACGATCGATGATGGGATGAAAGAACAATTGTCCAACGAACTCGACGTCGCGATGTATATGCTTCACCAGAGGGACGTTCGATGCGAGGAACTGACTCACGAACTTATGCAGCTTTTGGAGGAACGCGACACGTTACAATTAAGACTATCGAATGCGATTCGCGTCAACGAAGAACTGCGAAGATCACTGCCCGCTGACGCGCAAGCGAGCGAAAGTCTGCAAGGAATTGCGGACTCCGAACCACTCGTGGAACAACCCTCGCCTTCGAAGTCCATAGGACCCGTGGAGATTGCAAAAGAGGCTATCGACTCTCCGAGCGAAGAAAAAGTCGCACTCGCCGAGAAGTACGTATCTTCGAATATTATCCGTAAATGCTTTTTCCTTTCGCGTTTATTCTCTCGTCTGCCGATTATATGCTATTTGTTTGAATTTGTAAATTCAAATAATCCATCATTCATTCATTCAATTCATTTTTTTTTAATTTACTTATCAAGAGACGCGGTAGCGTCTCAACGCTAAGTATTTACGTTATTAGTTTGAATGTATTATAAATTTTGCTTTTTAGATCGTCTATTTGAAAATCTAAAAAAGTAAAAGTAAAAGTTAAAGTTGTGATAGTTATGCAAAGAAATTTGTGTCATCCTTGTAGTTTTTTTATGTAAAATTTCAATACCAAAGCAGCGATTTCTCGTTGATATGCTTCTTTTCTCAGAAAATTAAGTCGTTTATAATTATTATTTAAAAAAATGGTTTTTTGTTTTTTTATTAGAAAATCTCAAAAATGGAATAGAATTGAATTTTTTATATAAAAAAAATTATCATCCTTTTTTTTTATACATTTTTTTTTAAATTGAGATTTTCGTACAATTAATGAACTTTAGAAACAAAATTTAAATGTGATGTCATTTTGAAAATCTTCGACGACTGTTCGTAACATTTAATTATAGAAACTCGAAGTAAACTCACCTTTACTTACTATTTCCCGCTTTTTTTTAAGCCAATCAGCTTTGTCTTCCTTTCCGAAATCCACGAAGTTTCAAGAATTTACCCAATTATCCTTAAAAGTTGCGGATCCGAACTTCCAAAACGCCGTAGAAAATTTCAACGTCGCAGCGAAAAAGTGCGCCTTAACCATTCCAAATATTCCTCGCATTTCAATTATCGCCAACGAAAAAGAAATGAATCAAAATACGATTGGAAAACGAGTCTGCAATGTATCGATCAATTAAACTCAATTAGACGAATTGCAATGTTATTCCCGTTTTTCCAATAGTATTTTATCTGTTCGTCAGCGATTCGTATAAAAGCTCCTGTATACGCTAAGCTCGTTCCTTGTAGGTTGTCGCAGTTGCATAACATGGGACACCGAAGAGACGTAAGATTGATGGACGATCGTGACATGCGACACAATCAACAAATGTCATTATTAGCTCATCGGGATGTGTTGAGCACTTTACCCCCCGAGGCTGCCGCAAGAATCGTCAATGCGAATTACACACTCTGTACGTATCAAATACGCCGCTAGTTAACATAGATTGCCCCGTAGAAACAAAAAAAAAACCCGTTATTGATAGTTAAAAAAATTAATTAATAAAATATCGTCGGTTTATATTGATTCAATAATTATTATATTTCATCCACAGCTCGGGACGTTCAGAGTCAGTCGAGCGTACTGATGAATTGGCTATGGGGTAAAAGGTAAAAAAAATCATATTTCGATGACAAAACAATGCGATATTTTCATTTTTCTATATTTTTAAAATTAAATTTTTTCCAATTTTTTTTTTACAAATTTCTATATAATAGTAAACAAAAAATTAACTATGATCGAGAAGCCTACAAATTTTATTTAAATTTTTTCCTTTTTTTTTTCATTAACATAATGTTAATTCTTTGCCATACGAATTACTAATATTTTTTTATTTATATTTCCAGTACACCGAAAGTAGTACACATGTGATGGGAGGCCGAGAACGTTACTATCGACGTCTTCCTTGCCTTCTGGATACATTCCTAACCGCGAGAGCCCAACTGCCAACATTTCTCGTCCGCGACGAGTTGCGATAAACAATCGCTTGTCACGCGCATCGACACCCAAAACGTTTCGACTATCACGAGGAGGAGGCGCGGTGAAAAAATAAGTTTTCCTAAGTTCCCGAAATTCGAGTTGTAACAACGAGTCGGTTCGACATAACTCGACGGTAATTCAACGTGTAAGAAGAATAAGGTGCCTTCACATTTATTTGCTTTCGAAACGCCGGGAGACTACGGTAAGCGGTACGCTACGAAGAATTGTATATTAACGTCTATCGCGAACGCGAAATATGCGTACGATAATAGAAAAAGAAAATATTAACGGAGTGCGGTTGTCTCGAGAGAATTGTATATTTCCGTTATTAATATATTATAAATATATAATAATAATAGATCATTGTAATAATCGGTAAAGCGAGAACGTTGATAGTGCAAAGTATGCAGAATTTTTGGAGTGTCGATGGGATGAGTAGGGATGTTCGAGCGGAAGCCGTACCGTCGACTCTACTCGCTTGATCCGCTTGTCCATAATTTATACTGTTACAATTCACGAGTGTCCCAGTTACTGATCTCTCAATGCCGAACTCTAAAAAAATAAAAAATAAAAGCAAAAAAATACAAAACGAGTTACAAAAATTTTATCGACGACGTTTCGCATAATTAAAAATATTCTTGATATACCTGAAAAATATGTAGATAAGTTTTACAAAAGGTATATATATGGCTATTTATGCATCGAAATATTATTAATTTGTTTTATCGATAACGATAGATATCACCGGTCAGTAACTGGTACACTAATCTTACCGTCTCTGCCGCTAAGCATTCGTGAAATCAAACTTTGCTCGACAAGAGATATTGTAATTAAGAATGCTGTGGGGTCCGATATAAACGTTGTAATTTCTGCTTCAGTGTGTTATGAAAACAAATTTTGTACAGAGGATACATTACGAAATGAAACGAAAAAAAAAAAAAAGAAATTTACAAGATTCCTCGACGAAATAAACGGCCGATATCGGCATTTATTGTAAAAAAAAAAAAAATCGTCAATAATCATTTAAAATACATAGAAAGCGAAAGGTGGGGTGCGTCGTGGAGTCATTGAGTATATAAGAATAAAAAAAATACGTATTATTCCACGATTACGAAGAGAGCTCGTCGCTGTGATAAACTATATATAAAAAAAGATTAATGATTCACAGTGATTGTTATACGATCGTTAAATCAACCGGAAATTCTCGAGTAATCATGAAAAAACTTGCGCGGCAAGTCCGACATCGAGAATTCCGATTGAGAGTTAATTTCGTATAACGACTAATTTACACTCGGAGACGATACAGAGAGTAATATCGTCCGGAGTGTAATTTTTTTTTTCGTGAGGGTAATGATGTGAGGTGACGCGAGTTATTTACCTCTAACGCGTCGATGCATAACAAAGACATTGAAAAATCAGTAGCTTCGAGGTACTCTGGTATTTTCTGTCGATATGAGATCGATTGAGATACTTAAAGATGAGTCGATAATGAAGATTCGACGTTTTATTACGAATTTAGGTAAAGTAAACATTTTTAAACAACGAAATCGTCTTCGGTTACGAAAAAATCGTATTAATATCTATTTTTCAACATTGCTGAAGAATTAAAAACAAATTTCTATTAGCTAATCGAATTAAAAACACGAAAAAAAAAAAAAAACAAAAAAATTGTGTAGAATTCGCGTTTTTAGATCGTATAGCAGACAGGAAATCGTGTTTCTACAGCAATAGTCGTAAAAAGGTCAATAATATGATTTTATCATAATTCGAAACAGTTTTATTTTTAAAAATTATCGTCTTTACCTCAATAAAACGTGAATCGAGAATTATGGATTTGTTACTACAAGTAATGTACGATTCTTCTCATGAAACTGATACTAATCGATTTAGTCCTTCAATATGTAAACTATTATAAATATTTAAATGAATTCCTAAAGAAAAATCTCGTCAAAGTAACGGATTGCAATAGCAATGATAAAAGAGAACTTTCATCCCGTCAGGTAACGTCGTTTGCGTTAATCGATACGGAAGCGATTCCGGAACGTTGAATCGATTCCGTATCAAATTTGTTCGTTTGATAAAAATACATTGAATCGCGAAGAAGTCGATAAAAAAAATTGTTTAAATCACCTCAACGTCGTGCGACATAAATGATCGTTATTGTCGTGAAGAGATTTTTGTCGTTTCTCGCGTACCTCGTTCCCTCACGTCAGTCGATGCTTCTACCGTGATTTTTCATACTGTTAAGTTCCGTCATCGTTTGTATGCCTCTACTGATTTTGAACGTCTGTTCCTCGTCATTAATGAAATCGGTCATCGACACAGCTTCGTCGCTCGTCGGCGAATCGCGGTGTTCCGCTTGTGGCTGTAAATCAGTACGTTTAGAGTATTTAATTGCTACGAGTGTCATTCCGGCAACGATCGTGAGTCCGAGAAGAACGGCTATAATGGCGATCGTAGAACCGGACATCGACGATCTTGAATTCTTTACCGGATCGAGAGGATTCGAATCTCTCCAATTCACCCAGAGACCCTCCCAATTCTCCGGATTAGCGAGAGGATCGTTCGGAACGTTTGATGCCGGTATCGCACTGAGACGATATCTTATAAGCGCCTGTTCCAGAGCCGCGAGTATTATGGGACGTGTTTCAGCTAAATTTATCTGCTCGCAAGGATCCTCTTTGATGTTGAAAAGACACGGCGTCTCAATTGGATTACATCGGACCTGCAATTTCATTGAAATGCATTATTAATAAGAAAAAAATAAAAATTATTTTTGCGCATATAAAATGCATTGAAGTCAACATTCGCATTTTTTGAAATTTGTAAGTACACCACTAATATGAAAGCGATTGATATTTATTTATCCATTTTTTATTTTTTATTTTTTTTTATTTAAATTTTTTTTTTTATTATTTATGCAATATTAATCCTCACCTCACGTTCTTTCTTCACGTTACAGCCAACTATCGCTCGAGATCTGAGATTCATGATATCTTCGGCAGTTAACATTTTTTTACTCGATCGTTCGTCGTCGCCATCGAAAAATTTGCCTTCTCTGCGCCGTCGGAGATTCATCACTTGTTCAGCTGTTATCACACCGCTGATTGCTACGCTGGCTTTACTTGCGAGCACCGTATCCGCATAGGAATCGGACGTCGGGATTCCAGATGTTTTGTGACCCAATCTCCCGGTCTCGCCGTACCACTCGTCGCCGGAATCCGTATGACCGATTACGTATTTATAATCACCGCGTCTTATGGCAGAGTAATTAGAGATGTCGTCGATGTTTATCAATACCTCGGAACGCGGACTTATCCTGTCGTCGATGAGAGACGGCCACATATTGTAACCATCGATTGCTCCCAGAGCGCTGGCATCCATACCTTTTAAAATCAATTATTTTCAACGAATTACAAAATTATCAAATTTTTTTTTTTTTTAACAATGAGAAATAATTTAGCAGCAAAAAATGATATCGGAGTATTAACGAAATTTCGTCTTTTTTTTTTTTTTTTTTTTTAATGGTAAATGAAAGATCGATCGTTCATATTGAAAGAATTGCTCAACTTTCAGTCGTTGACATTGAGCAAAATCGATGAGTCAGCCGAAGGATAGACTTTCGTCTCACCGAAAAAAAAATTCAAACCTTTCTATCGACCTTCGACGCGGATATTGATAAAATTCTTTGCGTTCAAATTTTTTTCATTCACCGGAAGCCGAATCGCTGATTTTTCGATTTATCGAGAGTGAAAACATTGCGAGTTGATTATCGATGAGATTTTTTTTTATTTAGTCGTCAAATCGACACATTGATCACTTCAACGGACTTTAATTATAAATAGAATTTGGTCTTTTAATTAAACATGAAAAGCAATTTTTTTTTACACGATGTAAAAAAGAAAAAAAATTGAAAGAAAATCTATACAAACCGGCGGCGGCCCAAAGGGTCGGCAACCAATCTGCTATTGAAATGAGTTGGTTGGAGACTCTGCTCGGTTTCTTGATTAGAGGGCTCCAGATAGCCGCGGCACCCCTGACACCGCCCTCCCACGCGCCGTCCTTAATCTTCGTGGACAACAAAAAAAAAAAATTATAAATGGCGTATCAAAAAAATGCCACAGTCTCGATTGATGCTTACGCCACGCAGGGGATAGTTGCTACCGCTATTGTTGTGAATTCCCATCGTCGGGGCTCCATTGTCGGACATGAAGAGGATTATACTGTTATCCAGCATCCTTCGGCGCCGCAGAGCCGCCATTACTTCACCGACACTCGCGTCCAACTTCGATACCATTGCTTAAAAAAAAAAGTAAAAAAAAATCCTTAATTAACGAAATAACACGAAAAATTTTTTAAATTTCTCATTCACTTTTTTTTTGCTCTATTTTTTCATTCAATAAGTCTGAAAGATCGAATTAAAAATTACCATCCCGTTAAACTTGAGAAAATAAATTTTCACGAGTGATTAACAAAATTGCTATTCTCCAGCGATTTTTCTATTATTTCAATTAGTTAATTCCGTTTTTCTACGCTTACGTATCTTGCGATTGATTGGAAGTCTTTAAAAATGCATGTTGCGTAGTTCCGTGGATTTTACTCGAGGGATGAGATCGTTACCTGCGTAAACTCTTCTTTCGGGATTATCGATGTAAGAAAATTTAGCGATTTCTTCGTCGGGTGCCTGATATGGATCGTCTTCATTGCCGGCGTGAGGTGCGAGATGCGCTAAATACATGAAGAGAGGTGTACTGGCGTCGTGGTTGTCGATGACCCTTATAGCTTCTTCGGTGAAGATATCCGTGGAGTATTTTCCTTCTGTGTCCTTAGCGATGGACATGTTTCGTCGCATATCGAAACCCATCCAAGACTCCGTCTGATGAATGGAAAAAGCAGAACACATTAAATATCAGTAAAAAAAAAAATCTTTTAGAGACTTTGGGAAAATTTCGCGGTAATTAAAGTTTTAAGAATCCGCCGTAAGGTTTTCCACGATTGTGCGTTAGGAATTGCATAATCTCGAAGCACAACTCACGGAGGATTGAACGGTGTGAGTGAAGTAATCCTGAAATCCATTCCAGTAACCAAAGTGCGAGTCGAATCCGCGATAAGTTGGTGTGTATTCTTTGTGATAGTATCCCAAATGCCATTTTCCGATCGCGTGAGTACTGTAACCGGCGTCTTTCAGGAACTATAGAAACATGAAATCTCCTTAACGATTAAATATTCAATGAATGAGACGCTGAGGTTGCGACGCTTGATGCCGGAGAGAGTAGAAACAGCATTACAGTAGTACACAAGGATTTGGGTGCTTCCTGTTGTTTCGTCGGCGACAAGCGGCACGATAAATTGGCGATTGTACAGTGAATGGCCGGTAATTAAAATTCAACAGAAAAATATGTATTTTTTTTTCTTTTCTTGTGATACTGTGTTTTACGATGCAAAATACGGTTTTTTATAAATGCTTTTAAGTTACCGGATTTTAAAAAATCTGTACTAAAGATGAATGGAGCGGTTTTAAAAAAAAATCGATTCTGATTCCAAATTTGCATATAATGGAACAAAAAATGTCTTATATTTGAAAAATTAATGGATTTTTTTAATAAGGTAAATTCGTCGATTTTTAGAAAAGATTATGGGAAATGAAAACATATATTTTTAAATTTAATTTAATTGGCTTATCTGTGCGAATAACTGAGTTTTTCATTTTTATCATTTTGAAAACCGTTCATAGAAACATCGAGAATATTCTGCTATTGTGGTCAGAGACTGAATCTCTTAAAACGGCCAATAACTGTATAGAACCTATCGTACTTGCGGAAGCAGCTTCTCCTCTAACGGTAGTCCTCGCGGCTCGGGTTCGAGAAGTACCGAGTGTTGCATTCCGAGGTGAATCGGAAGTTTGCCAGTCATGAGGGACGTTCTGCTTGGAGTGCACATTGCCGAAACATAGTGGCTGTTCAGAATAATTCCATTGTAGCCGATAGCATCGATGTTCGGCGTTGGTATCTGATTCGCTCCGTGAAAACTCACATCGTTCCAACCCTACGGTATCGAAAAAAAAAAAAAAAAAATCGTTGCACAATAAATTCTTCGATATATCGATAGTTCATAATGATATAAATAAAGTTTCATATTCGATATTTATTTCCGTGAAAACTCACCAGATCATCTGCGAGAATCACGACGATATGAGGCTTTTTCGATCGGCCGAAAAATTTCGACGATCTCTGAGAGTCTTCCGTGTTCTCGGGGTCTAACGAACCACGGGGAATCCCCATCGATAGGTGAAGAAATAAAAGGCTCACAGCCACCTTCGAGCATAGCTCGCGCATTTTTTCCGCGTTTTGACCTCAAAAGATAACATCGTTTAGATTCATTTTTAACGAAAAAAAAAAAATATCAATAAATATGATAATATCAACAATATTTTATAAAAATTCATTTTTATTGTGTATAAATGTATAAAGTATCGAAAAGTAAGTTTTGTCGCGAATGAAAATCGATAGAAATTAACATGATCGGTTTTGAAGCCAACGGAGATCAAGTTGCGTACATCCGGCGTCGCGAAGCGAACGAAGAAGTTTTACTCGCGAACGATCAGCGATTCTTCGGAATCTCTTCGAGTTGTAGTTCGATTCAGTATTCAGTTCGCAGAACTACTAACTTTTGACGCAACGAGATTACGAGAGTTTCTTTTTCTCGCTTCGAGAGCGTCACTTTTATAACATCCCGGCAATTTCTTCGTTCACGAAACATCTAATACAGTATTTTTTCTCGTAACCAAGAGACAAATGCATGCATGCAATGTCTTTCGCGGTTCAGCCGCTTCCGCGTTTCACTGGATGCTTTGTGTAATTATGTTTTTTTTTTTCCTTTCTCTGGATGGACACACGCATTAAAAATTATATCTTAATAACTTTTTTTTCTCAAGGTAAATTTTATTTCCAAGATTATTGGAGATCTACAATATTACACTGAAAAAATTGTTTACTATACCGGTATGATAAGCTTTTATGCATAAAGCGTATAATAAATGATGAAATTTCAAAAGACTGGTAATTGTATTAAAAAATTAATCGTAATTTAATCGAAAAATTGAATGGAATAAAATTGTGTTTTTTTAAAGACTGATTCGAAAATTTACAGACGAAGGTATTTTTATTTCCGATTTATGAACGGTGATTATCAAATTTTATTTCCGAGTACATTGAATTTCTTATCTTTTACAGTACGAGTAAAGGATTTTGCCTGTCGTACGAAAAATTTGCTTTTTTTTTTAACAATAATTAGCAAATGTGCAATTGACTTTATCGACAGTAAAGGGTTTTTTTTTTCTTGCTTCGGGGTTATCGATAATTCGTAAAAATGTTACGTATTGAAAATCTGGCGTTCGTCGGGCAAACTTTGTCGACCGAACCGATTCAATGCTAATTCGGAAAGTGTAAACAGAGCCGTTGAAATCGATAAACGAAGTTTGAATAGCAGAATAAATAATGTACACACCGCGAACGCATTGACTCGACTGATGCCTACCGTCGGTTCTACGAGCCCTCGGTGTGGTCGTGAAAATTTAATTATTATGACATTTCGCGATGACTTTAACATCGGTCAATATTCGATTAACTTATTGTCCGTTCGAGCGCGCGACAGTTTATCGAAACGTTATAACCATTTCGGCAAAGATTCAAGTCAATTGTGTGCCGGATGTTGTGTTAAAAAAAACGACTTTACACTCCGAAAAACAAAAGTTTAAAGCTAAAATTAAAAAATTTCTGAATCATCCTAATTATTTCAGCATTTTTGCTGAAATTTTTTTTTTCCCGAAACAATTTAATTATTAAAAATTAATTTTTATCAATTAAACATTTTTCGGACACCCTTTTCGTAATAATTTTATCGCTCACGAGTCAATACTGTAGTATTCAAGTTGCAATTTAACATAAAAAAAAATGAATTTCATTGATATTTATGAATTTTTACGATGCTACGTTGACAATTATTTTGTCACTCACGAGTAATGACGGTAGTAGCTTCGCGCTTTGCCACCCGGTTATCAGTGAAATTCTGTTGGTTCGAAAATTTTAAATATCTTAAATAGCAGAGCACAGATAGTCGTACCGTTCGAAGCACTTTACCGATCGCTATTCAACAATATACAGCACAGAGTTCCAGTCGAATAGAGCATCAATGCAAATGAATTTATGCAACTGTGTACGAAGATGGAAATATCCACTTGTATATTCACTGTAATGACGATAAGCCGATGCTAAGCCATTGTGAACCACGTTTTTATATACCGTAAACGCTGGCAATTGAATTAATAAATGAATTGTTATTAATTCATTAACGATAAAATGAGTAACGATGTTTTTGAACATCGATCATAATCAAATTGTTTTTCATGATAATAAGCAACGTATACGTGCGATCGTTGAACGGATTATTTATTCTTCATCAAGTACACTTCGCGAAATGCGGCTTCGGACAATCGAAATGCACAACGAAACATTTCCGAATGGAAATAAGGTCAAGTGTCGCGCGGGATGAAGAGCAGAGAAATTTTTTTTCGTTTTCAACCGATTAATATTCCTGACGGAAAGCAATGTTAACGAAATTTTGCTTCGGCGATCGAAGTTTTTCGCGAGCGTACGCCGAGTGGGCGGAATAAAAATTCGGAGTGACGCGAATTAATCCGTATGTTCTTGCGAAGTATTTAACTCTCGTTTCGCGATAAGGATTTGTTAGAAAGGTTTCGGCCCGATCTCCGTTCACACATCTCGTGTCCGTTCGGTTATTATAGTATACAAGTTACAAAAAGATCGATAAAACACTGTTAACTTTTTTAAATATATTTTTTTCGGATCTGCACTGCACGATAATTTATTTCGTCGACGTGTTTATGATCGATAAATTTTCAATTAAACGTTAATAGGGACGGTAACTTACCGAATGAAAACAATAGCGAACCGTAGAATAGCCCACAAGAGACTGTCGTGTTTCGCGCGCGAAACTCTTTCCGGTAGTCTCGACAACGCTTTGCCACCTTTGCGACAACTTCCACGCGAAAGAATATCCGCGAGTGGGGACTGAACGGATTTTTAATCGAGATGTATTTGGGATCTGAGTAAAAAAAAACCATACAAAAAAAAAAAGATTTACAATCAACTGCCTCGTTAATGTTTCGAGAGGCGCTTTACTTTGATGGCAATGAAACGAACGTTAAGACATATTGTTTGCTAATATGATTTCTTTGAGTTCCGCCAATGATTTTATGCTAATTAAGGGGCGTTTATAAAACTCTTAAGGAAGTCATAGAAAATGTTCCCTAATAGTAAACGATGAAATAATTTTCGAAAATGCGATATTAACGATCTTTGTAGCATAAAAAAAAAATGGAGATGTCAGTAATATAATTAGCATCGTTCGGGTAATTCGAATTTTCCAACCGATGTTTACGTTTATCAAAGGGTAATAAAAATTTGGATAGGTCGATAAAATAATAAGAATTTCACGCGAGATATAAATTTCTACCTCCGCGCAATACGAATCTATATTTACAAAAAAATCCTCAAAGTTTCTCCCGTTCATTAATATTTAACAGCGCCGTTTAAATTTCGTAATACCAGAATTTTAACGATGTTGCACCGGCCATGACAGAAAAATCATTTTCCATTCGTGCCAAACGAGTGCAATGGTATTATAATTGATCACTTCTACCGCGAGTTGAATCGCTCGAGGACTATACGGTCCTTTCTCAATAATAATCATTATTCATTGCTTCGGCGCGGGTTTGAATGATTAGAAAAGCCTTGAAGAACCCCCATCACCGCGACGACGAGAAATGAATCGAACTGTTGCGGATACCTTCGAAAGTCGGCACTGTTGGGTGTGCGACCGTGAAGGTCTCTCCCCAATACTAATTTACTGTATTGATAGTAAACTTATATACCGTACTCACCGTATCCAAAATCACATTTGTATTCCACTGCATTTGCATTTACTACGTCAACTAACTCAACGTTATCTTAATGACAATACGGGTGAAAATGAGAATAAAAAGAATTATCGTCCGATAAAAAACGATAAATATAAACACAGTAACACTAAATCAATAACGAAGCTGCAACACGAATATTTTATATCCGCGAAGACTTTGCGTTCTCTTAATTGATATGCAATCTGTATTTTCATGGAAGCAAACGCGCGCGTATCTCGTTGCGTACGACTCGGATTGTGACGACGGTAATGAGGAAAATTGATTGAAAAAAAAGAAAAAAAAAACAAAATGTCTTATTTACCATCGACGCTGATTCTTCGAACAAAGAAATTCTTTTATGATCTTTTGTATTGTTGCCTCGTTAATACTGTAGAAGATTTGTTTCTTACGCCAATTATAGGTCGAGGTGTGGGTGTGCATATCGAGAGAATAAATCAATAATGCTATACTTGGAATTCTTCGAAACATTGTTACGAGTATCAAGACGCCAACCGGACTTATCGAACCGTCGCGGGTGTCCTTGCGTACCGTTTTTTTTTTCGTGCCGATGCTTGATTGATCTTCGTAAACACTCAATTGTAGAAATGGATATTTTATTCATTGTCACGTTACGAATTCTCTTAACTTGTATCAGTGAAAATCTTCGTGGGAAAATCGTAATTTAATCTTTAAGTTCATTCAGTTTTTTAAAGAATAATATTTATTGATACGAAATGAAAAAAAAAAAAAAATTTATTTTTTTTATTGATTCGTTGATTTTCGTTGATATTCATCAATTGATTGATTGAATTATTTTTTATAAAAAAAAAAAATTAAATCAATATGAGTATTTTGTATTACAGACATGTATTTCTTTTAATAAATAATTCAATGTATTGATATTAACCTGAAAACAATTGTATTGAAACATTAATGACGATGGCAAGAATTTTCATTGACGATTAGGTGTCGGAAAAGTTTATATTACGAATTTAAATTTAAACAACAGATTTTTATCAGCAAATGTTAACGCGGCTCGTCTATCCTATGATAAGAGATAACTACTCCTCGTTCGCGATAAGTCACGGAAAATATTGTTGAAGTTCTATTTCTTCTTTCTCTCGGAGAAGCCGGTACAGGATAACGAAAAATCTTCCGACATAATCTTCAAAATAGAGAACAGATTCGTTCATCCAGAATAATTTTACAACTATCATAAATTTGATAAGTACCGAAAAATCTTTTAACCGTAAAACACAGACGCGATTTTGTATATATATAATAGAATTCTATGTTTAAGACATCGGGAGCGAAGAGATCGTATCCACCGCACGTTTACGACGAGAATTTCATTCTTCTCGTAAAACCGTTGGATTTATAACGCCGTCTCTTGTCGTTCAACAACGTTTTGACACGAATTATACCCGCGAATGTAAGTCAAATTAAAATCAGCTTCGGAGGACGAAAGGATTATTAGTCACAAATCGACGATTCTTGAGTCGAAGTTTCACGATTTTTTTCTTTTTTTTTTTTTGTTCATTCATTTCGCCGATAGTTTTCCAAGCTCTGCGTAATTAATCGACGCTGTAGACCCGGACAACTTTTCCGAACTGCCGACAGGTTCCGCGAGGATTCACTCGAACGCTTTCGCGCAAATTGCTAAGACCGTGAAACGAAAAACAATAAAAAAAAAACTAAGCAATTCAAGGTCTGGAAGACGAAATAATTTAACGATTTGTGAAAACAATAAAAAAAAAAAAAAAAAACTGTAATAATTCAGCAACAAAAATGAGATATCAATGATTTTTAAATGTGTTTTTAATTTTTTCGAAAGTTTCTAATTAAGAGACATCTTTATATTTTTTCTATGTCTCCTCGTCTCGATATCGCTAATCCGGAACGATCGATGATCTCGTTAAAGTAATAAATCGAAAGAGACGTTAATGAAGATTAGTTCGGTGTAAAATTTAATTGACTACGATAATCGGTCGCGAAATCGCGTGCGAAATTCTCTCGATCCTCGTAATCCACCTAACGGAGAGGTGGAATACTCTTTCATTTCTCCATTTGCTTTTCTTTCCTCGAGTTTTCTTCGGGGAGCCGCCAAGCTGCACATTACGATGTAATTCCGGACACGCAATGGAATATATACTTTACAAGGGTTTTCCGCGCCGGTGGGACAAACCCCCGCATACACTATATATTTGGAAAATAAAGTGAGATAACGGAAAAGGGTTTTCTCCTAAAGGGACACACGCCAGCGCAGCAGAATTCTATTATCAAGTGAGCAGAGAGCACAATGCTGAAATCCTCTTCACCTTTTCCTACACCCGCGCGAATCTCTCGCGTCTCTCTTCTCGAAAGCGGAGATAAGAAATGCATTGGGAGCGATATAGTTTTGCGAAACGTTCATGCAACGTCACGTTTCGCCACGTGAAACTCGCACAGTGGTACTCTCGACACCGAATTTTTATTCAAATCCGTACAATACCAGTGGTGTGTATCGCTCTTGTAAAATCGCGGATTTCTCATTCCCGTTGAAATATCTCTCGCGTTGCCAATGAATTTGCATGCGCTTACGTTTGCCGATTAGAGAATATACGTTGTCGCGGCATAAATCATCCCGAATGAGGAGAACGAAAGGTACGCGGAAAATAAATTGCGAAAATAAATATGTGCGAACGGAGAAACGACATTTGGCTCGCGGCAGTGGGCCATTGATTTGTTTAAAGTTGAATAGCGACAAACTTTACGTGATTCCCGTGTTATAACTTTTTTAATAAATTTTCTATAAACTCGTCGAGTTTCGCGTAAACATGAGAAACGATCTTTACGATTTAATGCTTAATTTTCATAATTTATTCGTTTACTTTTGTATCCAAATGGTAAAGAATGCTAAATCGCATCTTGCGAAGTATCATTGCTATTTTTTTCACATCTATACTCATTCAGATACGTTTTATAACAATAAGAAAAAAGGTATTTGATTTTTATAATAATTAACGAAAGAATTAAAGAAGAAAAGATATCGCAAAGTTGGATTGATGCAAATTACGGAGATTATTGGTACGTTTCGCGCAACTCGTGGATGGGGACGATGGGGCCTATCGGCGCGATGATTAATTCCTTTACCTGCGAATTAAATTGAAAAAATGGTTAATAAGTATAAAGAAAAATTGGTAATTCGATAAAAATAATTGCCGATGACGATAAAATAAAAAAAGAGAAAGTTCTCGTGATGATTATGGCGAATTTTACCTGAACGCTCGCAGGAGTCGCCAGAGCGTAGATAACAGCATCCGCAACGTCTTTAGTCGAGAGGATCGGAATTTTATCGACTATTTCTTCGGGAACTCCGACACATACGATCATATCGGTACTTACGGCACCGGGACTGATACTCTGCAAAGTATTAATTTTTTGTGACTTAAATTTTAATCGTCAAAAATCTAAATTCCCGATTAAAGTATTGAGTAGTTAAAAAAATTCGATATGACGGTAAGAACTTTAATTGATTTACCGTAATCTTGATGTTCAATTTCGCTGTCGACAATTCGCTTCGTACGCAATGCGACATACCGGTTACGGCGTATTTACTTGCGGTATAAAGATTCAACGACATCGGAATAACCTCTGCGTTGTGACCGACAATGCTGCGGAAATATCGCAATAATTAGATGGACATTTTAATAGGATACGCTGAAGAGAGAGCTATAGCTTTGCAGCTGAATCGCCGGATTGGTACGATGCAATTACTTCGCGTATCGTACGAAGACTCGTAGTCACCTGTTGATATTAATTATGTGTCCGGGACGGCGATGCTTTTTCATCGAACGAACCGCTTCTCTCGTACATATCGCCACAGCGATTACATTCACTTCCATAATTTTACGAAAGTTTTCCGTACAACTGTCTGCAAAAAAAAATAATATCTTTATTTTTTTTAATTAATATTTTTATTTCGACCACAAACCGCTGTGGTACACTTGATAAGCCTTCGGAAAATAATTAATTAAAAAAAAAAACAATAAAAAATAAACTTATCATGAAATAAAAAAATATTGTTTTTTTTTTTTTTTCGATTCGATCGAATTTATTTTCTATAGAACGAAAAAGAAAAAAAAACATTACGTAATCGAGCCGCTCGATCGCGAGTTAAGTAAATTCGGCTATTGCAGCCACGCTGGCCGTCGAAGAATGTTAATATTTTTTTAAATTCATATTATTTCGGAATATCAAGCATATGGATATCGATCCATATTCTTGATAATTGTAATTTATTTTCCACAGAACGAAAAGGAAAAGAACATTACGTAATCGGCCTGTTATATCCATATCTACATTCTTAATATTCCGAACTACAGTGGGACCTCTCGTATTTCACGCAATTCGTAGACATCGACAAATACGACAAATACGGGAGTAACGAATCAGATTCACGTAACGACGGCGGCGAGCCAATGAGCAGTGCTCTCGTCAAATACGGGAGGTTCCACTGTAATATATAAATTAAAAAAATATTAACGTTCTTCGACCGCCAGCGTAGCTGCGATGGCCTAACTGAGTTGACTCGCCATTGAACGGCTCGATTACGTAATGTGTTTTCTTTTTCGTTCTATCGAAAATAAATTACATTCTTAGTCTTACCAATAATCGGATCGGATACAAGGACGCCGGCATTGTTGACAAGGATGTCGACTCCACCGAGTTCTTTGTCCGTCCATTGAAAGACTCTCAATATATCTTCTTCCTTCCGCATGTCGCATTCCATGGGATGAAGACTGCCCTTTAGACCCTTCAATTTTGCAGCCAAATCGCGAATCCTTTGAACCCGTCTACCGACACCAACGACCTTAATGCCGGATCGCACAAGTGCCTCAGTTATCGCTGCACCGATACCGATACTCGCGCCTGTGACCACAGCTACTCTTCCCGACCATCGTTCCATTTTTGATAGAATTCGCAAAATCCGAACTCTTCGATGTTATTTCTTGAAGAGATGAAGAACTTAAGTTTAAATCGAACTGCTTGCGTACATTTTTAAAAAATAAACCGGAAGCACAAATTCGCCGATCGGCCGCTTAAATTTTCCACTACCGAAGAAATATCTGCCGAACGGCACAGCTTTTTTACATTACACAGTTTTTAGTTATTTTTTTATAGATTAATCGTTTATAATCGTTTTACAAAATAATTCAAACGATTTTAAAATGATTAAAAAAGATTATTAAATTTTGAGGTTATTATTTTAAAATCGTTTAAACCATTTTAAGCGATTTAAAACTTTTCAAAATGAAATATAATTCTCCGCTCAGCAAAGCGTTAATGATCGACTTACTTAGACGATCGAAGACGAACGATCGTCGTGACTCCGGTAGGCAATTACTTAGAGACCTATTGGTCACAGTTGCTTACAATTTATGCGCTGACGCGACGCGTAAATGAAGTCACAACAAATTGGAAATGCGATTACTACGCTTTTGAAAAATTGTTTTTTTTTTCTCTTCAAACTATTTACTCGTTACTGCATCACGCGAACGCAGAGCGACAAAATTTTATTTTATCGTTTTTTATGTTTCAACCGTTAAATGCTTTGGCGGACTGGTCGTTCGAGTGAATCGCTGCTTCGTTTTATGCATTCTGGATGCTACGATGCAAAATTCAATATTGATGCTAATACATCCGAAGCTTTCCATTGTATTCATAGATCCCGCGCGCGGAATGTTTGCACGCGAATTCTCTAGGAGGTCAGTGTTGTTTTGCTGATTTATTGGATCGCGCGATGTTACATCGGGCGATTGATCATTCGCGAGTAGTTCCCGTTAACAATAAAATCAGTGCATAGATAATATGCTGAAAATAGAGATATTGGCAATTGCTAGGCGTTCGGAAAAGAAAATTAAAGTAGAAAAGAAAAAAAATAATCTGGAAAATTCTTCGTCTTAGTATTCGATCGTCGTTGTTGAGATTCTCAATGTTGAAATCATAATAATCATTAGCGTCGAATATTCGCAATTAATCATTCAATTGAAAAACTAAAGAAAAAAATTATGGAATACGGTATTACGAAAGATTGTAAGTCGATGAAAATGAAAAACACGATGTAGTAATGAAATTAGTAAAAATTGACTTTACCATACATTTTTACGCGACGCGGCGTTTTCTGCGCGCTAACGCTGAAATGAAAAAAAAAAAGACTTAGTGAGATAAGTAGTATGAGTCGCATCCAACTTTTCTCGTGTTATCGGAAGAGAAGACTGAGGTTCGTTAAATCGCCAGTAGCGCCAGTGCGCAGGGTCCGTAGATCATCACTGTCGATACAGTAGGAATTGTCGTAAATAACGTACCCATTAATTTATTGCAATATTTAACTCTTCCGCATCATCAATCGGAAATCATGTCTCGATTTATCGAGTTACTTTTTAATCACAAAAGTCTTCGCACTTTGGACTGATCTTCATAGATTTCTTTATTACAGCACTAAATAATGACGCAGTGCAAAGGTTAATAAAAACAGCGAGCGATTCCGTCGATCGTGAGTTGCAGTATTTTTGTATCGCATACGTTATTAAGTTTAAATTAAGTTCTATAAAACGATGTATATAATATTGCATATCTGAAAAAAAACATTTTTAATACAATTTAGTACTTTCAAAAAATAATCTAAATTATTTTTTCGTTTGTTTAGAACCTTTCCGTGAAAAAAAGTCGAAACACAGATACATATTTGTTCAATATACATATTTATTTGCAAAAATGTACATAAGTAAAAATGTTAGTAATACAATTAGATATAAAGTTATCGATTTGTTTTCAATCGATTTGTTTCGTTTCGATATGTAGAGATCACAGTTTGCGGCGCAGCGGAGTTATCCTTAACTCGTCCACCTGTGAGCACAAAAAAATGCCACAATCACCATTTGTCGTCAGAGAACAGCTAAGCATTGATTAACTCCTGAAACACTTACGCGAACGCCCGGACGGGCTGATAAAGCGTACATAATGCCATCGACTATGTCTTTCGGCTGAACATACGGGAAACGATCGAAAATTGCGTCGCTGCTGCCAGCCGCGTTAAAAATTTCTGTTTTCACCAAACCAGGAATGATACTCTAGAAAAATTAACGTAACGATGAAGATTTTCGTTTATAAACATTTCGCGGCACAAAAATATCGATTTCCGAAAAGCTGATTTTCGTTGAATTTAGAAAAATCCCTTTATAAAAAAATTCGCAGTGTCTAAATTACTGATAATAATTGTGCAAAAAGCACCGAAATTAAATTTTCATTTGTTTTTAAAACATTGATATAGTAGAAGATATAAACTCTTCAGGAAAATGAAACGGCGTAAAGCATATGATTATTAACGACGATCGGAACACAAATAGATTAATTTCGAAGGATAACATAGTAAAACTTGTTTAGCAACTCACAGTGGTTTTAATGTTGTCACTCGCCATCTCAATCTCTTGCGTAACAGTCTCAACGAGTCCTCTTAGTGCGTATTTACTTGCCGGATAGAGACCGGTGGGAAGCCGCGTATAGTTAGCGTTATATCCAAGAACACTGTAATACGATCAAAGAGATCGCATGATAGATTTTTTCCGTATTCATTACCGATATTCAAGCAACTGATATCAATTTTCTTTGCGGTAAATTAATAATAACAAAATAAAATTATTTCGTATATAACCTGTGAAATGGTTTGTTTGATTCTAATAAAGTTATTGCATTTTTTTAAAAACCAACTAAATAACAATTGAAAAAAAAGTATATGCTAAAAATATATTAAAAATTGATGAAATTTGATGTTTTTTTATAATTAATATATTAATTCTATGATTATTCATATATTTGCCGAAAAATCTTCTAAAATATATCTGTAATATAACATTTTTTACCGAAAATATATTTTGAGACATACGTTTTTTTCGTGTGGAAGTTGGTGTATAGATAAATGATATTTGATATAATAATCAGATATAGATATCAACCTGTTTAAGTAGAATATGTGACCCTCGGTATCTCGAGATCTCATAGACTTGATCGCTTCTCTCGTACAGATTGCGACTGCGAGTAAATTAAGGTCCAAAATCTTTCGAAAATCTTCCGTTGGACCCTCTGCCAAATAAAATTACACTCTCATAAGATATTTCTTGTAAATCAATGAAGCATCGAAGGTACTTCTTACCGGCAACCGATCCCACAATGGCGATCCCGGCATTGTTCACCAATACATCGATACCACCGAGATGCTGATTGGTCCACTCGAAGGCATCCAGAATATCTTTTTCTTTGGTTAGATCGCATTTTATCGCGTGAAGTTTACCCTTTGCGCCTTTGAGACTATCCGCCAACTCTTGAACACGTTCGACGCGTCTGGCGAGACCAACTACCTGAAGACCAGCGCCAACGAAAGCCTTGGCAATGGCCTCACCGATACCGGCGCTCGCTCCCGTCACCAACGCAATTTTGCCGATCCAACGCTCCATACTTGACGAAAGCCGATGGAAGACTGAAGGCTTGCGGCGACGCGTAAAGTTAGGAGTTTCGCTTCACGTTAGGTTGGTTCTTGGTGTTCTGTGTGTATCAGCGTCACTTGCACAACGATCCCCCACTTTTCGCATTACTACTGCTACTGCTAACCGCAACCGTTGCCGTTTTACTGATATTATTATCGCGGTGGTTTTATGCGCCTACGGAAGACACATGATATCTGGTGGTATACCAATATAGGAATACGATTACCACTATATATATCGATGTTATCTCAATTATCTGTTTTCCAACAATCACTTTTACCATTATACGAATACGATTACCACTATATACGTATATCGATGTTATCTCAACTATCTATTTCCCAACAACCACTTGACACACGATATTTTGTAGAAGTGATCAGGTAAATATGGAAAACATTCACAGAACTTTACATTTTTATCAAATTCATGGAAATGGAGTTATATTGGGAATTGGCGTAATGTATTTTTTGGCGTTGAAATTTCTGTACTACAAACGAAAATTCGGATAGTTTAGAAAATATTAACGAACATATAAACAAATAAAAAATGGATAACAAATATTTTTTTTTTATTATTCGAAAATTAAGTTTATAATGTTATTATAATTATTTTCGAATGTTTTAAAACAATACGCAATAATAATAAAATTATAAGCTTAAATTTAAAAAATAAAAATGTATTATTATTTATTTTTTTATTTGTGTTAAATTTGACACATGCTATCGAAATTCAGAACTTTTACGTTCAAAATGCACGACAATTATATAACATTTGTTTTCAATCATTTAAAACTGTTTATGGAGGTTTAAAATGACAAAATCCCAATATTTGATGGTTCTTCATGTATTGGTGTTCGAAATACACGAGGCGTAGTTAAATTCACACCTACAATTCTCGTTTAACAAGAAAAATAGTGGATTTCCTAAATCCTCCTCGATCCGCGATCCGTGTAATTAAACGACATCGAACGATCCTTTTCTTTTTATCACCGGTATCGCGGGCCGCCCTTCGGCTATCGTCGCTCGTTCATCGTTACCCAAAGTTTATAATTAACTTTTTTTTTTTTCGTAATTCCGCATTCGTTTCTCTCGACGGCGGAAAAACTTCGTTATTTTTTGCTTTTGTTTTGCAGCCGCGAGCCAAGAGCAACGTGGCTCTGCGGTGTGAAAACCGAACGACGAGAATTCGAGCTCTTCGGCGCCGACGATAGACAGAGAGAGAGAGAGAGAGAGAGAGTGGTTTATATCAACCCTCCGGATAAATTCGAGAGGCAGTCAAAAGTTTCACCGTAACGTTTTATCCCATCCCTTCATCCCGTTTTTCACGATCTGTCTCTCTATCTCGCTGAAGCGCGAGATCAAGTACTACTTGCCAACGGCAAAATGTGTCTAACGAATGAAATGAATGAATCGCGGTGCTCGTTCCGGAGAAAAATTTTAACGCTCAATTAAAGATTTATTTTTACTTTTTTCACCGATTGAAGATCAGTTTCGAACAATTTCACGTATTTGTTTTGGTTTGAAAAAATTAAATACAAAAAAAAAACGAAAAAAATTGCCAGTCGATACGATATGCGATATTGATTCAGATAAAATGTTGAGTTTTTTTTTTTAATAATTAATAGTAATAATAAATTGAATAAATAAAGAAATGTTAATAAATTAATAATAATAATAATAATGAACATGATAAAGTAGAATTTTTTAATCGGTATCCGATCTCCACCTACGGCAATAAGATTTTACTTCTCGAAAACTTTTTTTTTTTCTCATCACAAACTTGCGAACATAATCTTAGTCCCGTTCTATTGTTCGCAGAGAGGAAGTTCGAACTCGGGAGCTCGGATTAAGTTTGGTCTATGGGCTCTGTCCTCTATACTGACGGTCTTAGCGTATAATTAAATTCAAGAGGACCGAAAGTCAAGATTCCTTCCCGCTAAGATGTTACGAACGCGGTGGAGGCGGTTCACTGGATTACCTCAACAAAATTTTCTAATTGGGCATCGAATTAATGCAATTTGCAATTTTTCTGATTTACATCTGCACGAACCGCGAACTTATGTATCGGAGTCGCTCACGTGGCTATGTATCGAGCCTTTTTCGTACGGAAAAGTAGGATAGAGTCGTTTAGTCCCGAAGGGACGAACGCTATACCGAGAGGGACAGGAACTCGAGATATATCTGCGGCATACTTATCCGCTTCGACATGCGAAGCACGTCTTTGGGATCAGAATTTTTCCACCGAGATTGCCGCGACTCTCCGGCACGATTCCGGAAGAATCTACGACGATCTAACCGCTGTACAGATACATGCAGACGAGAGCTTACGGAATTGCATTTGACGCCCCGACCTCACTGCGAGAACATTTTATTTTTTTATTCGTCAATTAATATAAAAGGATTTCCAACAATTTCACGAACGGTGAAAATGTATTATGTTTTTTCCAGAAAAAAACATTTTTCGACAGAAATATTTACGTAATGAATTATTCTGATAAATGTTTTTCATTACGAGAACGATTTTTTTTTTCGTCAATTTATACGGAAAGATTCGAACGAATTTTTCCGAATGCGCCAAATTTTTTTTTTTTCGAGAAAGAAATTTTCATAGAAATATTTAAGTATCTAAGTAATTAATCTTTTATTTAGTCAAATTTTTGTCACTATAGAAACGATTTTATTATTCATTTAATAATCAATAAGAGACGATGTCGATGCATTTTTTCGATTGCGAAAACAATTTTTTTTTTTTTTAATAAATATTTTTAGTTAAAAATATTTCCGTAATTAAATGTTTATTTTGAAAAATCTCATTAATTGACACTCTTTCATCGATTTGAGACTCTAAAACCAAATCATCAACAACTTTGCTTGGGAAATTTTATCATTCGGGAACGTGTGCTGATAAAAAAGATAAATCGAAAAGTTGTTCGTTATGGAAAGGAGTTGCGTATGGGAGTTATAGTTCTGGAACAACGGAAGCTCAATCGTTCCAGTCGATTATCAATACGTCAGCTGTGTGAGTACCGACCCCTCCCACTCCTTTCCACCCGCCTCTACTGATACGCGCCGAGAATCGCCTCATCACTGTGATCGCGGGTGTGAAATTTTGACGTAGTGCCCACCTCTGCTTCCGCACGTCGGAATTAATGGCTTTCGCGTCAATCTTTCTGCTAGAAATGGGAGAGAGGCGCTCCCAGCGAGTGTCGAAGTATTAAAATATACAGCTCGTTCCACAGTGGTCGATGCATCAAGACTTTTCCCGCACAAATTTCTCGTGGCAGTGTACTCTAACATTGAAATTACTACGGAGAAAAAACCCCACGAGAGTTTTTGCAATATATATCCAAATCACCCGATTTTTTTTTTTTTTTTTTTTTCAAATTTTTTTTTATTAGATTCGCAAAAAAGCATAAAATTTGAAGATACGGATTCGTATCGTCCGATCGATCGGTCCATGAGACAAAAAAAAACAACGAGGACGGAGCAGTGAAATATTTCGATTATCGATTAGTTTTCTCATTTTGGGATTACAACGTCGGGAAAAGACAAACGAAAAACCGAGAGACAGTAAAATCCCAAGGGGAAAGGATAGTATTATATGTTATACCGAGGAATGGCTTTCTTAGCATGAAATCGAACGGAAAGTCAGTCCCTTCGTACGTCCCGCAACGTTTCCATTTAGATATCATATTCCAAAAGCCATATCGAAGAATATACGATACACAAAGTCGGCTTGACATAGACATTGCATTTACGGAAATGAAAGGGAACGGCACAATCTTTCGAGAGTTGAAAAAATCTCGAAAAATGGAATAAAGATAAAAAAAAAAAACCCGTGAAAACCCCAAGACGAGTTTTTTGACGATTTTTTTTTTGCGGTCTTATGGCAAAAAAAAAAAACCGTCAATGAACTTTCGAAAAATGTTGTTAAAAAACTCACAATTTTATATGTTAAAACAAACGAAATCGAAAAAAAACTGATGATTGAACTCTCATTCATATTATTATTTATTTTATTAATATCTTTTGTATATTTTTATAGGTAGGTTAGGTTGATCCCCTTTCGTTGTTCCGCCGTATACCCTGTTGGGTTTTTACGGTACCCCCCCTCTAACACACCCTACCCGCACCAAGCTAAGCTACCTAACCTTTCCTGTGCGTCCGCAGCCGGCTTAGCTACACTGTACCGCATTTGCCGAGGACACAGGGAAACTGCGGAAAACCTGTGTCGGTACAGACGGCCATATCCTAATGATTCCATGGTATTTTTTGCACTTGTGTGAAGTACAGAAAACACCACGGCGTCAGAAGAACGAGCCTCCCGCTCAACGGTGAATGCGCCAGCCAGCGCGTGGCTAAGCGGTCACCCATCCAAGTACTGCCCGCCAACATAGTTGCTTGACTTAGGTGATCGCCGAAGCCACGCACCGACCGCGTATCCACCGCTGTCGGTTATATATTTTTATAATTTATACAAAATTTCGACAAATAATACAATTTTATCGATTTTTTTTTCCATCAATTCATTGTTCATTTATATTTTTACGATTTTATTATTTTTTTTAATCGCTATTTTTCGATTGAAAAATTTTGTATATGGCGAAGCAACGTTTTTCACGGGAAGAATGGGTGACCGTCGGACCGAAGTATTCGGAAAGTTCAACGTTTCGCTGGAGCTTTTATGTTTTTTTTTTTTTTTTTCGTACTTTGAGAATTTGAATATACGACTTCAACAACAATGCCAATCTCGACGGATTGTATGGTAATTCGAGAGTTGTGGGCAAATCGAAACGAGAACGTCACGAACGTTCACGCCGGTTGTGCAACGTCTTGCCGGCGTCAGGACGAACGACGGAAGCCGGTAGAATAGAATTGCATAGATGCCGGCCGCTCGTTGCACGTGTCGTCGCACACGGTAAGGGTACATGAGACAAATCCGCGTGACGAGACCGGGCTGAAGCTCAATCGGGTGCTCTCTATGTGCCGTTGAGGGACGAGCGCTTTCACCCCTATATCCCCGGAGAGGTAAGAACCCCTCTTTAAGCGAACAGCTGCATCCATACTTAAGTGCGCAAGACTTCCAACGATGAAACTTTGGAAACGCGAGTCACGTCCAAAGTCTCGCCGTAACAACTTGATATATTAGATTTCTAAACAGGAAAGTCTTACTCCCTGGTATACGGAAGAAGCTCCTTACAATTTTGTCGGACGAATTCGCCGAATGTACAGAAAGGAAAATTAGGTGTTACGGTGATGAGATACATTCGTTTCTGCATAAAACTACGGCGACAAGAACGAGAAACTCAACTCTCTTAAATGAGACTATAGTTTAAGGAGATAATAATTAAAGTTTCAAGTGTCGGGGTGTTACAGAATGTAAAAAGTTTTTGCGGGAAGCTAATTTCCTGAAAGTCGAATTAAATTATTTCCTCATCTAATAAAAAAAAAAAAATCGATGATCGCTCGTAAATCGAAATAATAAAAAGTATCGTTGCTGACAAACTTTTTTTTTTGCTCGGTGCTCCAAACCAATATTTTATGTATTTTTCCCGACGAATTCCAAATCAATAAATAAAATCCCAATGATGACTTTTTAAAGAGTGTTGAGAAAAATGTACGAATCAATTTCTGATAAAAAAAAACTTAGTTTGCCGGATGATTCGTTAAACAATTTTTTGGTTTAATGTCCTTATAGCAAATTTTTTATGATTAATTTTTTCAATTTTTTATCCTATTGCGATGTATTCAAAATTTCCTCCGAATCGGAAGGAAGGAATATATCTGTCGCAGTGAAATATCGCCATAGTATATATTACAGAATTTCGCTTTTAAAATTGACGTAAAACGGCAAATTTTCTATAATTCATAAATGTATTGAAACCCCGCGGGTCCACCAGATAAATGTGTCCACCACCACCCATGTGCGGTGTTCTAAATTAAATGTGAGTCGCATATCGCATTATCCCCTCAATCCGCATTAATTTGTATCTCTGTGAGATGCAAATCGACAAAATTCAACGTAAAAGGACGAAGGGTCAGAAAAAGTACTACGATCGCACTTTGCTTAATGGGTTATACGGGGTAACAGTTGACTATATGTCGCACTTAATTTTTGCTTATTTTTTGCTTACGGAAAAACCTAAATAAAACGAAACAACACTGTAAAAAAATTGAAGATTCTCCATAGTAAAGATGGCCCCCCGAGAAATACTTACCGTATTAAGCACTCCAATTATTTACGATGACTATATCGTTAAAATCGCAGCTAAACCATACAACCATCCAAAAGGTATTGAGAACATTAATTTTGCATAATAAAAATTGCAAAAAAGTTATTAACAAATTATAAAAAAAAAAAAAAAATTCTTCGACGAATCATCCGATAACCAATTTTTTTTAAATCGCGAAACTTGATTAATTATTTTTTCCCAATAAATATGAATTTTTTCAAAAATCATTTCTTTTTACTGCAATTGCAACTAAAATGCGTTATTCACCCTATGAAACCTTCGAATTTTTTTTTTTTTTTCTAATGCCGCATTTCTTAAAAATAGTCCGTCATATCCATCATATTTGCCCCGTTATAGGCCGCTAAGAAAAAAAAAACCTTATATCGTATTGCTTTCCTTCTAAATTATTATCGTTTACGCCTTCTGATTCTCGATCTTCCATATTGAACAGAGGTATGCGGTTAAACCCTTCTGTATAGCATATAGATATCGCACTTACGCCTATAGACGATTCGGAGAGTACGTACCAACCGTGTCGTACATTAGAATTTCAAATGGATTCAAGTTTATTGAGTTAGAGTCACTTAGCATAGAGTGGTATTCGAATGGATCAAATCGTGATGGCGCACTTAGGTCAGGTGCTGTGTTCGGTTCACGTGTCGTAGGCGCCTTGGCTTTCCCCATCGGCCGTCGAAACTTGTACGAGTGTACGTACGGTATACGGAGAGTTAGAGATAATTCTATCCGCGATTCACTCTCCTCATTCTGCTGATGGTTCCACGCACCCGAGCGAAGTCACCCTGCCGACGCGATCTATTTGGTGGGAAGGTCCGGGAGTTTCTCTCGTTGACCCAATTTCATTTTGTCTCAACCGATAGACAAGCCGAACCGGACCTATGTATTTCCCCGTTGAACGACAACCGACGAGAGCATCGTATGCCCGATGCATCGTAACTCGGAGCGCCGGGGTGTGTTACGCTTTACGCGTAATCCCATCTTGATCCATCCCTTCGCTTCGGTCGTAACGCGGAGTGTGAGAGAGTATAGCATTGCGATTTCGATTCTGCGGGTGAAACACTGCGGCGAGTGGAAACCCCCGTTCGCTGAGGGGACAAATCTCAGTGGGATCGCTATCCACCGCACGACCGGCTCAATCTATGTCTAATCTCTCTGTTACGATTTCTCTTGTTACGGCGAATTCGCGAATACGAGTTTTTTCAAAATTTACGGAATAAAGTGAGGATACTTGAGAAAACTGATTAATCGATTAGATAATAAATGAAAAAACATCTTTAATGAAAAAAAAAAAAAATTTCGAATCATTTTTTTAAATCGTTTGTTTTAACGGAATGAAGTAAACGTCGGGTAAAAAAATAAAAAATTATAATTCCAGTTTTCTTTGTATATAAAAAAAAAAATATATTCACGTATTCACCGTTTCTTTTATATCTGAGAGATTGAAGTATATTCAAGGACGTTGGGACTAAAAAAAAGCTAATTAACTCCGTGTAAAATAGTTTCTCCGATCGATCTAATCGCCCGCGTACTTAAGCGGCTAATTAATTAATTAATTAATTAATGCGATGAAGCGAAGTGTAAATAATTAGTCACGGTCGGTTACAGGTTAGCTTAATAGGGATTGCGGAATTTATATCGAAAACGTTGAGAGACGGTTGAAGCAGCCATCGGGCGGAGTATTACTGTTACGGGATACTGTGTCTATAATATATATTACATATAGTCACATCGAGGTATATATAGCGTATATATGTCGGAGGGGATGGAGAGATGGGCTGAGAAGCCTCGACAAGTGATCGTAGAAGTTCCGGAATCTCTCGACTATGTAAACACGAAACATTGCAAATTAAACTCCCGCACGATCCGCGGGGTCTCGTACTTTCGCCCTCCCTGTCGTCGCCCGCCCTTCTCTCACGCTTCCGTTATTCTCACTATCCTCGCGGCTGACTCCCTTGCCTTCAACGTTAAAATGTGTATACGCGCGTGTATATCGGCGTCTGAGAAACGTAAGGATGTATCTGCTACGATTTAAGGTATAAAATAATGTTAGCGACACTCCTTATGTTTCTCAGCCGGTCGATCGTATTTCCCGCGCGTATTAACGCGAAAGCGTAAACTTATATATACACTACGTGATGCGCTGTGGGGGGATATAGAGCGTTGGAAACGTCAGGAGCTTCACGAGATCGCGAGAGGGCGGTCGACGTTCTACGTGCGAAGCCTTATAAATTAGTGTCTCGTTGCACGCTTTTCCCCGATGCTAATGCCCATCTCTCTATCTTCTCGGGGAAGAGAGAGAAATACAGCGAAATGTAACGAAAGTCAGTCGCGTTTAAATTCTTCCAAATTCTTTAGATCCTTCCCAACTCCCCGCCACTCGAACGTTCGTAAGTTTCTCGTCATAAGTAATATCGTCTTACTCGCGGAAAACACTGTTTACAATTTAGAGGGATACGTGACGACTGCTTAAAAACGAAATGACACGTGTCCTAAGTCGTTTCATATCTCAAATGGCAAGAGATGCTTTTTCTCAACAGTCGACATATCATTATCACGCATTACTGCATAAACAAAAATCGGGAAAACTACGAGAATGTTGATACATTGTATTATCTTTTTTATTTTTTGTTAGAAAAAAACTCGCGATCATTTATAATCAGATCGGAGAGAATAATGAAAAGCTGTTATACTTTTTCACATTCAAAAGAAATTATCAATTGTCCGGAAAAAATAGAGTTTCTTTTGATACGCTGATACTCCTGTACAGCGTTTCAAGAGATGGACACAAATAGATGAATCTGCAACTCACATTTTCGTTCTCGAAGTAATGAACTCACGATGTTCCAACGTGGATTCACCTTCTCTGAACTCCTTGTATTTTTATTAGTCCTTGCATCGTGATTCGAAATTACACTTTTTTTCTTCAATCATTAAAGCCGTACGGTCAATTGAGAGGTTACATCGATCGCGAAAGTTTTTTGGCGTACTAAACGCAGTGAACGCATTGAAATTAACCATCTTTGAGGCCCCCAATCACTTGTGCATGCGATTTATTAACACGTTATTATGCGAGGACGGCATGTACTTAATATATCAACTGCAGTACATGAACTTGTTGACGGACAACGGAAAAGCCTTTTTTACGACACCGACCCCCGGTGATAAACTGCTAGTTAACGAGGGCGCGCGCGTCCTCTCGTGCCCCGCGCGCATATCGATCACATGATCAGCTGTCCGCCATGGCGTAGTGGAACGTCCCGCGTTTTCGATCGTTTCTCCGCTGAATCGTCGCTCTATCCAGCAACATTGTGTACCGCGTATTGATATTTCATTAAATAATAGTAAATTAAGAATCTCCGGAGTGATAAGGATAGTTATTTATTTGTATTTCTTTAATTAGAATTCGCAACAAGTGAAATTTAATGGATCATCAAATTTTTGCAATTGTTTCGCGTTGTCGAGCGTCGTGTTGAGCTTATCAAGGGAATATGTACCAAAATATATCGAAGATCAGCGGTTCGAAGAAACGAATGTATCGGATCGGATGTACGAATGCGTCGGATTATTTTGCCGATCGGAATAATCCATGAAAGTGTCATCGATGGAACATGAAAGTTAGTATCATAGAGACGCGGTGGCGTCTCGTCGCCATGTTGTTTATAGCAATTTTTTTGTGGATTTGAATTATAACCAAAAAATTGCGAGAGAATTCGGAATGCAAGTGTTTTGGAAAAAAACAATTTGAACATTGAATGTAGAAGGATTTTTATACGAATATTCGAGACTAGGCGGGGCCCGCGGGGATTTTATTGTGAAAGAACGTTAGATAAACAAGTTGTATTGAACGCCACGAGTCTCGATCGGACTATTCATAGACGAATTAACGTGGCGCGATACGCGATTGACACTTTAAAGAAAAAAAAATTCACCAATATGTCAATTTCTTCAGAAGTGACTTCAATTTCTTTCGTAACGGTAACTTTTCTTGTTCTTTTTTTTTTATTGCCTCTCGTAAAACGTGCCTAAGAGCGGGCGAGTAGAGCGCGCTCTTTGCTTGTCTGCTTCTCGCACTCGACATCCTTACGACGGCGAAAGTGCGAGTGAACTTCGTTATAAATATTGAATGGGTACAGCTTGCAATCGCTAGATTGAAGTAATAAAAGAAAATGAACAACGCTGTAACACTTTGCTGCAACGAAAAACGAAATTTGCATCGAATTGAAAAAACCTTTATATGCAAGCGTAAAAAAAAACATGGCTCTCGCTTGCTAAATGATTAAAAGGTACGAAACGAAGATTCAACGAGACATTTTTTTCGTTTAACTATCGACCGAAAAAGTCTAATATCGTAAAGAGAATAAAAATAATCCATCCGACAAAATGATTGAAAGCTCTTTTTGACGACAATTCTGCAAACTTTTAATATATATTCTATTTAATAAAATATTCAAAAATATAATTAAAGAGTTATTCGCCCGTATGTAGTGAAAACTTTAGCCGTTGTGTCCGATAACTTTTATCTTTTTTGTTTGCGAATTCCAACTTTTTTAGTCGAGCATTTTTTTCCCCCAAAATTTCATATTTTATCTTTCGGGTCGCTGAAACATACATCGATAATTTTCACTCGGAAACACGTTCCGCTCATAATACGCGTTATATTTTTTTACGAAATTTAAAATATTTCATTATTACAACGAATCGTCTATTTGGCTACAATAAAATTATGTAATTTCAAATTACTCTTTATTCCGCGGTCCGCCGACATAGTGCAATCTTTGATCGCCTCCCGCGAAAAAAAAAAAAAACATCCATGTAATTTTTTTTCGACCCACTGACTCAAGACGACTCTCTGTCGCCTTCGAGAGATCAAGGAACGAGAGTATCATTCGTGTAACAGACAAACGATGTTCCACGGAGCGTACAGAGTACAGAGAAGGATAGTTTTCTTTTTTTTTTTTTCAAGCCTCGCTATTCCCGAACCGCGCAGTCACCGCGTCGACTTCCGTCGGGAGGGGTTGCCGAATGTAGGTTATTCGGATCGAGAGTATACAAGGTAAAAAAAAGGGGTGGCGATGCCGAAGAGCGAAACGGGTGCGACGAAAGCGAGAGGAAGCGGCGGCGGCGGGGAGCGGCGCGGGGTTCGGGGGAAATTGAAGGAGAGGCGAGACGAGAGATAGAGAATACCACGACGAGTATACATACAGCACGGCGGAGAGATTGCAAGGATGAAAAAGTACGAAGAACGGAGAAAGAAAGAGAGGCACACAGGCGCGATGCGCGAAGCACAGCCAAGAGCTTCGTTTACGGGGTAAGAATGGAGGAGAGGAACGACAGAGATGAAAAAGCTAAACCGCGAGACGGAAGCGCACGGCGCGGCTTCTGAATATCGCTGATGGTGCCATCTTGAAGTACCCTTCGTACAGAGGCATCTCCGTCTAACCTTTAGGCCTCTTTTACCCTCCCGACATTTCCCCCACTCCTGACATCCGATAGTTTTCCTCTTCCGTCGCTACATTCTCATTCTCTCTTTCGTCGTCATTATCTTCCTTTGCCGGAAGTGATCCCGCGACCCCTAAACTCTCATCGCGGTCAATTCTCTGCAAATACGTGCGCATTTCGGAATCGTTGCTTCGAGAAAAAGCAAAAAAGTGGAAAATTTTTATTTTTTAGTAGAAATTTATTGGATTTATTTGATTGAGAGAAAAATTCATTATTATTTATCGAAAAATTCTCTGTAATATTTGAGTCGAATTACAGATTCATATTCATTTTTTTTTTTTATTAAATATTTCATTGATTTATTAAGAATATTCGAAGGTTTTATTTCTGCGATTGTAATATATATTTAATATTGCAATGAATGTACAATTATTAGGTTGAGAGAGAAAATCATTTTTTAAATGCTAATTTCACTTAATTATATAGTTAAGTGCAATTTTTATAGGAATTTATCCGAATTTTTTTTTTTTTTTGTTTCAATATTTTGTCCGAATTGCCACGTTGCTATCTCGCGTTAACAGTGTAATTTTTCGCGTGGGATTCGCTTATACGAGTAAAACTGTTGGTGTAGGCGTACGTTTTGTTGTTTTTTACTTCGCTAAGGGTTCGCATGTGTGGATAACCCGGATTCGCAGAGCGAAGAGGAATCTAATGAATTCGCTTATCTCTATAACATCAAAATATTGGCTCTCGATATATATTTTTTTTTACATTTTTTTCCGCGAACCCGTGTCGAAAAAAAAAACATTATAATTTTTTCTAATATCGCTAAAAATTCCGTCAAATATTTTATTATATATGTTTTTTTTTAGCGATTTTGATACAAAAGATTCCTTGCATCGTAATTCAAGGACAACTCAAAATTTCTTGTTTCTCAGTTTCAAAAGATCACTTCAAACGAAAATTTCATATTCGATAAACGATCGAATAATAACGTCACTTAAAAATAATGTTAAACAGTACGTTAATCGTGATAAAGTAATTATCTTCTCTTGACTCAGCGTATCCTCGCTAAAAAAAATAAACCATCGAACACTTTTCCTTCCGTTTCTCCGAAGCAAAAAGGACCCTCCAAAAAAAAAAAAATAAAAAAAAAAACAAAAAAAAAAGTTCGTAAGATATCGAGATAAAAACTTGAAGCTCTTTTTAAATCCCTCGACTTTTCATCCACCGTTCCCATTTTTCCTCGTAATAACGAACGTTGAGGAATCGCTTCGCGAAACTTCAATTCGTCGAAACGAACTTCTCGGCTCTCCCCATATTTTTTTTTTTCCCCACTTTCTCACCGTCATCTCGCAGCCTTCATGCAGATGAGTCAAAAGACGAGTGTGACGAAGCTATCTGTCTCTCCATCGACCCAGTAATCGAGACGGAAGGACAAGAGAATCGAATTAGCGAGAAATGAACCAGACATGGAGAAAAAAAAAAAAAAAAAAAAAAATCGAACAAAAAAAGAAAAAAAAAATAAAAAATAGTTCGACGATAGAGAAAAACGAGTAGAAAAAAAGCGAGTCGATAAGTGCTGCTAACCGCGAGCCGATCGGTTCTCTTTTCCATACACCTTCGAGTCCGCTTGTCGAACCGGATCGTGTCAAGAATCTGCATCGTTTTAATTACGAGAGCTCACGGAGTACGAGCCGAAGGGGTTTCCTCCGTTTTCTCTCACATTTTTTTTTCAACCCTCTCTTCTCCCTTTGAGTGCGGTGCGCACCACGGGAAGAGGGAAGGAAGGGAGGGGGGGGGGTAGTGGTGGTGGTGGTGGTTTGGGGGAGTCTACGAGCGCCGGTTGTTCCTCGTATATACGAAACGAGAGAACGCGATGTTCTCAGCCTCCTTCGGCCCCTCTTAGTCGTTCCGTATGGAAGCTTCTTTCTCGAGATAGGAATCAACGATTTAATTAAAAAAAGCGGTGGTATGGGAGTGATAAAAAAAAATCGGAGGCCCGATAACCACCCGAAGACATAGGACGAGAATACTTATAGAGAAGCAAAAAAAAAAGGGGGTTGCGAGGGGTGAAAACATTTTCGAGATGACGATCGATCTATCGATCAATAGATCTATCGATCGAACGTACATAGAGGTAAAGCAAAGTCCTCGACACTCTCTTCCCTCCGAACGTTTAATATATCGCGTGCTTTCACCCCCCCCATTCCAGTCGCTTCATCCCTCGCTAACACTGTCGAGGATCCGCTCTCTCTGCTCTCCATCAACAGCCGATGGGCTTTAATTTTCACCTGTCATCGTCATTCATTAGTACCTATTATGTAGGAACTGAGATTCAACATTCTACGGCGGTGCATAACCGGCCGGACGAATGTATACGCGAAGCGGAATCGAAAGCTCGTCGGCTTTGTTGCATTACGATATTATTGTTGTATATGCGAATATGAAAGGCCGACGCGCGCGCCGCGCTTTTGCGATATATCGACGGCACATATGCGCGAAGATATTGCAGGGGTTTGTAGAGGTTTTGGTTCGTTCGTAACTGATGCTGATCGGTTTAGTTCGCCGTTAGAAATTGCTGGAGGATTTCACTGCGGAAAGCCGATCAGCTTTACCGTACGGTTACCAACAACGTCTCTGTAGAGTGCATATGCCGAATATCGCTGATGTATGTGTGTGTAGATCGCTATGAATGGTGTTTTGAACCGAACGCAACGAGAGCCATAATTCGCCATGAACAACGGCGAATCAATCGCCCGCAAATACTCTCGCGTGTGGGACGTTCAGTAGGTTTGTCGGTAGTCGAACCAAATGAATGTATCCTACGCGTGTATACGGATTGTATACATCCATATTTACCTCGTACCTCGACAATACGAGTTCTCCGCACAGTAAATTTCAATACTCAACTACAACCCTCCCGTCAACGAATTATTGACTCTAATTGACTACCTCCGCGGGATACGCGGAGAATAATTATGTTTAATCGTTATTCAAGAATCGACTAATTCGAAGCATTTTTCATTCGATTATATATTTTTTTTCTCGTTCATTTTTGTTTGAATGAAATTGATTGAAAGGAATAATAGTTTTTCGGGAATATATATTTTTTTTTTGGGAACGAAATAATGAAAGAAATTGAGTAATTTTGGGTTAATTAATTGGTTTAATAGTTTTGTGGGGATTTCGACGTTTTGCTATTGATGTGAAGCAAAGAAATTCTTTTCTTTTATTAGTTGTTTGTTTCGATACAAATTATTTGATAAAGGATTATGTTCCCCGACAGTCCGAGTTCTGCGCCAGTAAATTTCAATATTCAACCCACTCGTCATCGAATTACTGACTCTAATTGACTGCCTCCACGAGATACGCGGAGAATAATTATACTTAATCGTCGTGCAACAATCGAATAATAGGAGACATTTTGTAAAATATATTTTACTCATTCATTTTTATTTAAACAAAATGATTTCCGTGAAATAATAGTTTGCGACGTTTGCGAATTATTTTTTGGAAATTGTAAAAAAATAAATTGACGAATTTTGGTTAAATTTACATTTTCGAAAATATTTTTTACTAATTTTTTTATTTTTTTATTTAAATAAAATTATTTTCATGAAATAATAGTTTTTGACGATTAAATAATTTTTTGGAAACCGTAAAAAAAGAAATCGATTTATTTTGGTTGAAGTAATCACTTTAATAGTTTCGTAAAGATTTAGAAGTTTTTTCTTTCATTCTTTTCTTTTCACGTTAGTTTATCCCGATTATCTGTCGAAGGATTATAGAATTTTTTTTCCTACAGTATGTGCGCTAAGCTATTATAAGAAGATAATCCATTGTAGAACGAGAATGTGTATTGAAGGCGCAAAAAAAACTGACGAACTTTTGCCAGAAGTTTGAGGTATTTTTCTGATAAGGAACGAGAGAATAAAATAAAAAATATATATATATATCCATTGTCGATCCCGCGGCATTAAATAAGACTCGGAATCTTTTTCGTATTGAATCTCGTAGGCTCGTTCTTCCTTGCGGCATTCATCGCGGGTCATCGTCGACAATGGCGATTGTTCGATGCTAAAAGCCCGACGGATCGAGTTCTATTAAAATTCTCACTGAGGCCCGATACCCCCGATAAATGAAGAGATTCCGTACGAATATCAATAAACAAAATAGCTACAAAAAGATATCGGATCGATAAAAAATCGCGAATGCCTAGTTAATCGTTGCAGCGACTTCGGATATTGGACTTACATTTTTTTTTTTTTTTTTCGCTTTCTTTTCGCGTCGTAATTTTCAGTTCACGATTACCAGTTGTACTTTTTTGCATTACCGTATTTGCATCGGTGACTCGTGACTAGAATTGCCAAGAAGCCTTTCTTAACCGTTTTTTTTTATAATTTTTCATTAGACGAATTGAATCAAATCGATTTCTACCATTTATACGATTATTTCTGTATAGTAAAAAAAAAAAAATTGCTACATATTAACGCGATATCAGACATAGAATAACATCCTGTAGTAATAACGTTTATATGTATTGCATTTTGACGTTTTACTATGCGGGTTGAAACAGTCGAGGAAAGTGAAGCTTAACTTTCGAAACGGCAAAGGATAAGCACTGCATTTGAAGTCCGTACGTACGTTGATGATAACGTTTTACAGCGGTTTCCTTTGAGTAACGGAAAGATACGTTTGAATATTGAATAATTGAATACCTTATTGAGAAACGTACACTTAATCTCGTGCGTCGTTATCTATACCAATTTGAATAATTAAAAATAAACATCAATCGAATGAATATCGCTTGATAAAAAAAATGATTTCGAAGAATTTTTATGCTCCTTATTTCCGATGTTTGAAATCATAGAATTTTGGCTTCGAATAAAAATTCGTTCCAATAATTTTTCTCATTATACGAAAATATTTTATAAAAAAAAAAAAATGCAAAAATAATGTTAATGATAACAATATTAATTCAATTATTTTTAACATATAATAAAAATAAATTCGCAGTAACTGCGTCCCGAACCAAAATTCAATATTCCAAAAAAAAAAAAAAAAAAAAAAATTCCAAGAATTTTTAGTCACTGCCTTATGAATGCCAATTCACCCGGTGACACACGGTGGAGCTATCAAGCGATAAATTTTTAAACGCTTTTGCACGTCTCTCCCGCTGACCATTCGTCGTTTCCCTGAGCTTTATAGATACTTCGTGTTTTTTGCGATCGAAGCATATTTTCCACCGGTCCAAACAACCCATAAATTGCGAACGTTTGCATCACGGCTAATCCGATAGAACACTCTACTCTATCGTAATATGTAAAAAAAAAAAAAAAAAAAAAAAAAAAAAAACCGATTCTTTTCAATGCAATGAAATGATACAGTATACAGGAACACCGTGTGTTTCCTCTATTACTTGCAACGCCCTAATAAATGTGTACGACTCGTATGATTGCGAGAGTATCGCTGGTCGATACACAATAACCCACATCCCCCGTATCTTTTATATCGTCTGCTAAAAAACGAAAAGCCCCACGCAATGCCCTCGAACGTCTAAACCAGCGAAACATACGCCCCTATATTTCTTAATCATCGGCACCTATTCTTCTTTATATCTTGAAAGAAGCGTCGGTATAGATTTCTGTTCAGCAGGAGGGTGCAGGCAGATCACCCAAAAAGGTTTACCCTTAAATAACGACATCGTTTTGCGTGTGCCATATGCGTATATATAGGATTGTGGGTGGTATCGACTTCATCGATATTTTTCCACCTCCTCAGCGTTCCCCTCGGCGTCTATCGTATTCGCGGCAGCGGAGAAAACGTTGCCTCGTATCTCCTCCGGTCTCGTGGTACTCGCGTGAGGGACGAGACACGTGGGGACTCTTTCTCGGGCTATTTGGTCCGTTGCTGCGACGATGTCTTTCGCCATCGAAACCCGAGGACTCGTCGAACTCTTTTACCGCGTTCAACCCCTCCGTTCTCCCCTTTCGTACTCATGACGGAAAATATCGCGAGGTACTGTAAGACGTGACAGTAACAAATGCGGCTACCGTATGGTATACGTGAACGTTTGCGTCGCGGTAGACCGTCACCTACGCGCACCGAAGAAGGTCTCTCACACTTTCTTTCACTCTCACGTCGGAGAGAGGAGGTAAAGTGAATTTCCGGAAAAAGTCGAGAGCGCCCTTAATGTTGGATAAAGAAACGTGAACGGCTGCTTTTACGTATGTGTGCGCCTCGGCGTGTTTTTTTGTGTTAGTAACGGAAGTATAGGGAGTCGTATGAACGTGTATTGCGAGAAGAGAGCACCCTGTACGTGTGTATGGGGACTCGAGGATGGAAACCATATATATATATATATATCGGTCACGATAATGGAAAATACTTAGGGCTACGAGAATTGCCCCAAGGGGCGCGAGCAATGTGCTTATTATGTAGTAGGTACGAGGTGACACGTTGGGAACGTTCTGAATTCTAAGCGTATACCGTATACAATTTTCCGCGGGTATTTTCCAACCGGTGAGCATAGTTTATCGAAACCCCGGAACACACCGATGGCAACTGAATGATAAATTTATTAAAAAAAAAAATTTGATTATCACGAAAAATCGGACAATAAAATTTAACGAATTCTGCGATGTGCACTCATTTTTGTAGGTAAGAAATGGTATTTATTTCATTGACGATAAAATTTTTGTGGAGGAAAAAAATACCGAAATAAAAATATCGGTAATTGTTCGCGTTTTATTTATTATTTTTATAAGTCATCCGGACAATCGACGAATTGCTCGATTCAGACTCCGTTTTGTATGTAACATTTTTTTAATTTATTTCATTGCGATAAAATTTCTGTGGGGAAAGAAAATACTGAAATAAAAAATATCAGTAACTGTTTGTGTTGCATTCGTAATTTTTATAAGCCATCCGGACACGCGCGGGAAAGGCTGTTGAGTTTATGAATAAATGCAAATATAAAGAGAGCATTTTATCGTCATAATTTAACGATGATTCAGAATAATAATTCAATTAAAATAAGATGAACGTAAAAAAAAGAATATAATTGCCGAAACCTCATAATTTTTTATTAATACTAACGGAAGTTGTAGATAATTCCTTTTTTTTTTCGTATCAATAATGTATCGCAAAAGTATCGTTTAACGTACACTACGAAAAAAAAAATCGCTGGAATTTTAATATACCGAATACCGGAAGTTTTTATAAATAAATTGGTACATTAAATTTAAAGTATAATTATGATGAAAAATGAATGTACCGTATATTAAAAACCGTACAGATACTTCACTTTTAATGATTCACTTTATTTTGACTACAAAAGTACTTTAAATAAAATAATTCCCTTTAATTTCACTGTACATAAACGTACATTCATTTTTCATCCCCATTGTACATTAAATTTAATGTATCACTTTCAAAAAAAAACTTGCAGCACCAATACATTAAATTTACTATTTATTTCCACATCGGTGCTAAAAAATAAAAATAATACATTTTTTCACGTAATTCTAATTGACAAAATTGCCATTAGTTTTTCAAAAAAAGTTATAACAATGGAGAAAAAATATTATTCATCGTTCGTACGATTTGACCCACAAAAGGCGTTATCGAAATAGACGACATTCGATCCCTATCGGGTTTCTACGGGGGGTTATATCAATCAGAAATGATTGTCCGATATGTCTGTTGGTCAACGGGATGCTGTTTCACCTCTGAACGTGGAACCCCAACGGTGTCCACAGTACGCGCGGACATGCAAACATTTTTGCGCGGGAAGTGACCCGTAGGTTGATCGAGTATCATTTATTTATTTAGGGGGACGTTTTTAGGACACATCGCGCGCGGCACTCGTGGGCGATGATGTTCAACGATGAGTCGAGTGAACCTCGGGATCCTTGCTATCGCTGCTGCTGCTTCTGCTGTTTCTGGTACTTGGAAAAACGTGGGTTGTCGAGGGGATCCCTTGGATGTGTTACCGGGGGTCTCGTGAGGGTGCTGGCGGCATCAGCGGGGGTGGAAGCGAAGAGCTACCGCTACTACTGCTGCTGCTGCTGCTGCTCCACCTCCTCTTCGTCAGCTGTCCGACTGGATGCTGAGCGTCAGTACGCGTCGTGGCTTTGCCACGTGATTCTCGCGAGTCCTTTCTCGGGCTCTCTTCCTCGCGGTTAATCGGTACTTTTTTCTTTTTCTTCAATTTTTCTCGTAATTTATTCCGGTATTGTCAAAGCTTAACGATGTCATTGCTTTTTAATTTTTATTAAAAATAAAGCAAAAAGTAACTAAATACATTTTTCGAAAAAATAAAAATCGTAGCGATCGTTTTTAAAATTAATGTTTACGTTTTCGTAAAATTATAGAAAAAAAAAAAAAATGAATTATCGGGGATTAGAAGCGCATCGATAATGACTGTGTGACGAAAAATTGGCGCGCGCCCTCCGTTTGTGCGATGATCACGGCAATGGACACGACGGTGTTGCCGATTTTTTTATCGTGACCCACGGAAGTGAATCGCTGCGCTGGAATTAAACTGTCGATCGGATCGGAACGGAGCGATCGTGTTAATTTGCGATTCACGCGATGGAATCACGAGGGACGATGAAACATTTCGAACGATGATGATTATTGATCATTTTCGTCGTCGTACACTCTACGAATGCCAGCAGCGTTGGCTCGGTAAGTCAATTATTAAAATTTTTTACAATTACTCAAATTTTTCAGTTTTTTTCTTCGTGTTAAACTCCCGTAAAACTTTGAATAACGACGTGGAAAAAATTTGAAAAAATTCTCGAAAGTATTCATCGATCCACCGCGTGTCTCAGTAAAATTTGGTGATTTTTCATCGAAATATTAAATTGATAGAGTACTTTAAAAAAATCGCCGCCACTAAAATGTTGTGCGTTAAAAATGAACGTATAAATCTTTAGCAGTGTTCGAGTGACTTGAATATTTTTTTTTTTTTTACAAAATTTCTGTTAAATAATGAAGAACATTGCGCAGGAACTGCAATGTTCTTCAAAGATTTTTAAGTAGCGAATCGCGTGCGCTCCCTCTCGTCGGATTTGCAGTTTCCACGGTACGGAGGAGGGGATAACGAGATGCGGATTTATCGTTCCGGTACCCAAGGGAATAAAAGGTCGCGAGGGTTGCAAAAACAGAGAAGCGGCAATTTCTTGCCAACTTTCGTTGACGCAAAAATCTCGGCGCGTTTCGTTATAAAAATCAGGACGTGAGGGAAAAATATCCGAAGCGCTTACGTTTCCTCGGCGTACATATTGTAAAGCGTATTAATTGTGACGCACTTGAGAATGAATTTCCGCGACTTCACCGCGAGGATTGGAAAAAAATTTAACATCCGCGTTTATTTGCATTCGTATCGTATTAAATCGGCGGAAAAAAAAAAAAAAAATTATCCCACTAACCACTGCAATCTCATTTATAAATAGAAAAACTTTCGATATCGATAAAGAGTTTCGAAGAGCAATCGTCGATTTGTGAAAATTTTGCACAAAAAAAAATAGCAGGAGATAGCAACAGAAAAAAAAAATATCTCGTTTCGCAAAACATCGAAACCTTCGATCTCATTGCGAATAATCAAATTTAATTATTTCCCCATCGCTCCCCCGCGGCATTCCTTTTCGCCATTTAAAAAATAAGTGGTAATCGAACTATCCTCCGGCTGCTGGAAGGGATAGCGAGAAAAAACGAAACGTAAAGGTAAGCGATTCAAGAAAAAATTCCGTATACATCCGTTTGGGGGGTTTGGATATACATAACTGGTGCGATAGCTCCGTAATTCGTATGGCGAGCCGATCGAAAACTCTCGCGGCATCGAAAACTTTTATTATAAAACTTCAATTTCGTGATTTCCACGTCCGCGGAGAGTTGAGGTGTTTTCAATCGAAACCATTATCGAATTATTTGAAAACCCATTCGCGCGCGAGAACTCGAGATATTTACACATCTCTTTTCGTACTTTTCACAAGATATTTCCTCCTCGTTCCTCGGCGGAGGATAACGAGATATCAAATTTCAACGAGTTTTCGATAGCGTTTCTCCTTCGCGTATCGTAATTCGATACAGCTGTGGAAGAAACAGCACGAGAATCGCGCAACGATAATAAAATGAACCCTATTATTCACGGCAACGGCATTAAATCGAATCGGATTGGGGAGGAGTTGACACTCTCAACCTTCGTCCCCTGTTACTTCGCCCGTTTGCTCAGGATCGGTGGTAGATAAACCGTGGAAACTTCGCTTCGTTTTCCTCGAATTTCTCACGACGAAAATTAGGTGTCTGTCGGAATGTAGTAAGCGAACCTCTCCTTCGTCTTCAACCCTCCGAATCTACTCGCCGTTCTCCGATCTCGAGAACACTCCACAACTCTCCGAAGATAATGACTTCCCTCCCTCTCGTGTACACAGTTATAATTATTACTTATTTATTTGCGGCAATTCATTTGCTCCACTCCCGGCCCTTAGTTCGCGAAGCAACGCGAGAAATCCTCGAGATCTCCGTCGGAGATTTCACGGCAGTCTGATAAAGTATCGTTTTGTTAGTAAAAAAAAGGAAAATAGCGAAGCGAGCGATCCAAGCCGTGGGGGGTGTTTTTCGCTGGCGTCGGACCCGCGGGGCAATTCTCAAGGTTCTCTCGCGCAAAAGTTATTCTTCCACGTTTAAGTAAAGTCCTCGACGGGGTGTCGAGTCGGAGAGAAAGGATCCGACGGTGTAAAACAACCGTTCGGGAAGACCCCGTCTAACATTTTTCATTCCTTCGGAAGGTACAGATTTTCCTCGTTCCACTTCAACGTTATGCTTGGGGTCTGTTTTATATCCTACTTCGGTAGGAACAACCAAAAGATTTTCCACCGTTTCGTTATATACCTTTGGGAATCAGAAAAGTGGCTTTTTGCACAAACTGGTAGATCGTTTCTATAGCGAATGGACAGACGGCTAACGAGCCAATGGAGAACAAACCCATTTCGTTTGCTGACTTTCATTTGAAGGAAGAAAGAGATTACAGATTGCTGCGTCCGCGGGAATACGATACACCCCCCCGGAGTCGTGAGATTTTTCACAACTTGGCTGCCCTTTCAAAGGGGTCAACAGCTTCACCGATGAGCGTCTTTTTTTCTTTTTCTTCATCTCTAACGCCCGCGAGAAGGACTGCAAATATAAAAGACGAAACTTATATTGAATGCTAAG